>CM056510.1:5554641-6272585 GCA_029783415.1 Anisodus acutangulus | reverse complement strand
AACGTAGCTCCCTTCTTTTTTTTGGGGGTGTGAAGCAGTGTCAAACCAAAATACCCAACAAGCATTAGCTCTCCCTGAAAAGGAGGTGATCCAGCCGCACCTTCCAGTACGGCTACCCAAAATGGGGACTATCGGGTAAATTCAATATAATAGACGCCTGTTGGCATTCCAGCCTTTTGCATTGGGCTCTTTCATTAACTTATATAAATATCAGTTAGTCTGCCATTTTTTTTCTTGACAGAAAAAAAGAAGTCACGACAAGTCTCTCATTCTCCAACAAAACTCAAAACCCTACGCCTCTTCATTCCTTCACGCCCCTCTCTCGTTCCCCTTCACGATGTCTCTCCTCCCTCTCTCATTCTCGACGTCTCTGCCTTTTTCTTTAAAGAAAAAATCACAAACTTTTTTCACGAACCACCTCGACGTCTCTGCCTTTTTCTTTAAAGGAGATGCTGATGTGCTTTGGGGTTGTCTTGGTGAGGTCAATTTTTGTGCATTTGTTAAGTTTTACCTATGGGTTTGTCGAGTTCAATTGAAAAAGTTGAAAAACTTTAGCTTATATAGCTGAAATAATATCTGGGTTTTGTCTACATTTGTAATATATAGCTATTTGTGTGGATAATTTTTGGGTTTTCTTGGAAATTTTGTTTTCTTGATTCTTTGTTGTAGGGGGGAAGAGGTGAAAAATGGGAAATTTTGATGGTGAAACAATTCGGAATTCTCCTCCCTCTCTCCCAAAGAAAATGAGACCGTGACAGTATTGATTCTTGACTCAATTTTTTTGGATAATTTTTGGAATTTGAATTTTTGGGATCATGTTGATCAATAATTGATCACAAATGAATTGATTACAAAATATGGCAGGCGGGTACAGAGGGGTATTGGCGGGTGACGGATATCCACTTGGGTGGTGGAGCGGGTGTGGATTTAAGAATATACCCGCCTAGGCGGGTATGGATGTTGAAAATTGTACCCGCCACGGGTGGCAGGTAGGTGGCGGGTATAAAATTTTATGGCGGATACGGGTGCGGGGGAGGGGGTACTCGCACCCGCCCCGCCCAATTGCCATCCCTAATCTCAAGTGTTTTGAGAAAAAAGAAATTATTAAGATGGAAGATGTCAACAATCAAAGATGCTGTTTCATAAGAATCAACTACTGAAAGCATAGTGAATTACTATTGTCTACTGCCTGGAAAGAACAGGATTTTAACCAGATATCAAGATGAAATTTCCCACTCAACTTGAAAAATACAATGAACACCAATAGTTCATGATAAGAAAAACTTGCATAGTTCCTTCCATGATTATCTAGCAAAAATCTGAAACATAACCTTACTTGTCTGCTAGGAGGATCAAGATACACAGATGCATAAACCGAGCACTTAAAACAGTAGACATTTTAGAGTTACAAAGACAAATCAGACAACCAGTCAATCGTGTTACATTTACAAATTACAATCTACTCTTCTTCACTGATACCATCTCCTTTGCCTTTTCCCTTAACAAGTGCTTCTGTATTTTCCCTGTAGCTGTCTTTGGCAATGGTCCGAAAAACACTGACTTTGGAACCCAGTACTTAGGCATCTTTGATCGACTGAATTTCATAATATCATCTGCCAATTGTTGCTGATCCGTTTCCTTTACATTAGGCTTTAATGTCACAAATGCACAAGGTGACTCTCCCCATTGCTCATCAGGCCTTGCAACAACAGAGACCTCCAGTATTGCTGGGTGTTGATATAGGATATTCTCAACCTCAACACTACTTATATTTTCACCACCAGAAATGATGATGTCTTTTGATCTGTCTTTTATTTCTATATACCCGTCTGGATGTTTTACAGCAAGATCACCAGAGTGATACCAGCCTCCCGCAAAAGCAGCTTCATTGGCTTTAGGGTTCTTCAGGTAGCCTTTCATCACAACATTACCCCTGAAGACGATTTCTCCCATCGTTTTCCCATCAGCTGGAACAGGTGTCATGTCCGTTGGGTTAACTACGTCCAGATGCTCCAAGCTTACATATCTGACACCTTGACGTGCATTTAGACGCGCTTGGACATCTGTGGGAAGTAAATCCCACTCAGGCTTCCATGTGCATAGAGTGGAGGGGCCATAGGTTTCAGAAAGGCCATAAGTGTGTAAGACACGGAAGCCACGTTGAGTCATTGCAGCAAGAATAGAAGGAGGAGGAGAAGCACCAGCAGTGCTTACATGTACTAGCCGAGGCAACGGAAGGATGGTCTCCTCTTTTGGGGCATTAACTATGGTATTGAGCACCACAGGTGCAGCAGAGAAATGGGTCACACCAAGGTGAGCTATGGCAGAATAAACAGCCTTTGCGGTTACCTGCATATGGACCACTCGAGAAAACAAAAGGCAACCTTGTCAAGAGCCAAAAACAAGAAGCGGGAGAAAAGCAGATATTTATTTGACCTCCCTCAAAACCATTATCTTTTCATCTACTTCTTTTCCTCCATTTCAGATATAGACCAAAAAGGAATGTGCCCCTCCTCTTAGTATATTCAAACTTTCCAGACTCCTCAACTAATGCAATAATCTTTGGGGTCTTAACTAGGAAGTAGACAAGGTGTTACTTTGTTAAATTGCTAAGACAGTAAATTTGATACTCTCTTTAATATTCTTCTAGTTCATTAACCTATTTCAAGATGAAACACTGAATAATATTTTCTAACCCTTATAGTTTGAACTTTGAAGAATAGGATGCCATTGCTTCTTGTTTGGTGACTTGTATGTCGTGTATGATCAGAAGACTAATATAGTCTTTTGTTGAATTTGTGATTCGAAACTAGAGTCGAGAGGAGGAAAAAAGCGGTGAAAGTATCTAACTCCTCATATTGTTCAAAGAGGATACTATCTACATCTCCTTTTATATCATCACCCATAATTTGTTCGCTATGAGGATATATCACCACCTATGCTATCCTCTCAGTTTTCCTGCCCTTTTTTATGAATAACCTTAACCCTAGTTCTTTGTACTTACAGGTTCTGCAAAAGAGGAAATCACTAGATATGCGTCTTCTATAAAATACTCATGGCAACTGAAGAAGTGGGCCAATGTGGTGAAAATAGACAATCATTACTTCTATCTGTTCATTGTTATTACTATTGCAAAATTTTCAGGTCAAAGCTCAGTATCTTGTTATCAACAACACACGTCCACCGATATTTCATGATCATTACCAAGGCAGATCGATTTTGCTATTATAAGTAACATAAATACGTCATACGAAATTAGGAATCTCCATGTGCAAGATAAGGAACAAGGGATCACCTGTCTAAGGCATATGTTGGTCCCACAAATTGCTGCAAGTGTCCAAGTGAAACACCAACCATTGCAGTGAAACATTGGTAGAGTCCAAAGGTACACAGCTCCCTCTTTCATACTCCAAACAACGGCATTACTTAGAGCCATAAGATAAGCACCACGATGATGAAGCACCACTCCTTTGGGACTAGCTGTCGTACCAGAAGTATAACCCAGAGCAATACTTTGCCACTCATCCTGCGGTGGCTTCCATGGAAAGTCTGGATCACCAGTTTCCAAGAATTTCTCATATTCAACTGCCCCTTTCTCTAAAGCATATTGGACTGGGGTGGAATCACAGTTTGTATCAGCAATAACTATAAGAAGTGGTCGATTTGATTTTCCTTTGCTCTTATTTTCTAAAATATTTAAAGCTTCCTCAGCCAACAGAAAGAATTCTTGGTCCACCATGACAACTGCAGCTGAGCAATGGCCCAAAAGAAAAGCAATTGTGTCTGCATTTAAACGAACATTAACAGCATTTAAAACAGCTCCAGCCATTGGAATTCCAAAATGAGCTTCATACATAGCAGGAACATTTGGCGCAATCACTGCAACCTACATGAAGCCAAAAAGAGGACTTATAAGGTTCCCACAGGATACCAGAAAACTGCATTTTCTCAAGAGAATAACATTGTACATCCAGAAAAAACTGGTAGACAGTTTTTGTATGTCCATTCAATTCATATAGAGAAACAAACTGAGACAGGCAATGCAACATTTACCAAATTTTTAGTTCCTGTCCATCGTTAGAAGAGGCAATTCAAAATCTGATCATTTATCTCCAAACTATTACTTTTTCAATTAACTCTCCCCCTCTTCTTTGAAGACAATAGATTTAGCTTAATTAGCTTTCTAGTATTTAGCAGAGTATCTATAATACTCTGAAAGAATTTTTGGAATTTACGAGCACCGTAACAGGGATGATCCCTGAAACTTTTGTAAACTATAGCACTTCAATAGTGCTGATTTTTGAATAATATAATGTACTTAACAACTGTACTCTTCTTGGTCCTTCCTAAGTTTCCTTATAATTCCTAAAAATGGGGGCTGAGAAGTTTAAAGTAAGAACACATAGATATTGACATAATATCGACTGTGACTCCTGATAACCCCAGAAAAAAAGAGAAAAGCACAAAACCATGTAATGAACCTACCAGATATATGGCACTTTATCATTAAATCAAAGACCATTCTGTGATTTCCATACTAAAAGGCCAATCTGTCTCCACCCACTCATTTGCTCCACAAGGCAACGGGACAATGATAAGCTTACTTTGTAGACTCTGTACATTGTTTACGTTATTGTATGCATAATATACAGTAGCCAAGGATCTTGCTACCTTATTTATTACCTTTACTTACATTTTCCTTTCTGATATCCAGGGAGGCCGAATAAGTATTCCTCTTCTTTTCCCTCGTATATCCAGAAAATTCAACTAGCTTGTATGGTCAGTTTGTCCTAGTTTAGTGATCCATAAAGAGCGGAAGAGGGAGCATGGAGTGAAGATGTACAATAGCTTGCTCTAAACCATTCAAGTTGAAGCAGTTTAATGGAATGCCAAATTCTCGCTTAGATACAGACAGAACTCCAACACGAGCATTCTGTGGTATAGAAGCTAACTGAACGGCAACAGTACCATCACAAGAGCTAGTTTCAAATTTCAGAACTAGCAAATAAAGATTCGAAGGAAACATAGAACAAGTAAAAATATACACATATCAATTTTGGATAATACTCCCTCCTGCAGCAAGGGAAAAGCTCTCTAAAGAAGCACAAAATGTCTCCGAGACTCGCACCAACTCATGTCTAAGGCAATTTCTCCTAAATATTGGCTGCTATGTAGTTACAATAGTCAATTTTACATAGACTAGTGTCCAAGAATCACCCTTATCCATACTGCATTGAGTCTTCAGAAACACGGTGTCGGAACTGTTATGCAGATCAGGATGGTGAGATAAATCAATGCCAGCAAACCCACAGATAATCAGTATAGAAATCTCTAAACAATGGAGAGTGCAAAGACCCTCATATGAATGTAGTTCAAGTAGTCTTTGGAATATCGTATATCACTAACTAACGAGTATACAACAACAACATACACAGTGTAATTCCACAAAGTGGGGCCTGGGAAGGGTAGAGTGTACGCAGACCTTACCCCTACCTTGGAACTAACTACGAGTATCTCATCCATAATACAACCAAGAAAGAAAATCCATTTATACGGATCATACTGGATCAGTACAGAGGAAAGTTATTTGGTTTGGTCGAAAAAATACTATGCTAACTGATAGTGTGTGTGATCATTTAATAGACCATACATCCAATTATTAGATTTAGCCTAACATATACCAAATCACCACCTTGGTGCAAAAGCATATTTACTTTTAGCCTCTCACCACAATAAGAAATTTCTCACTTTACTAGAACAAAAAACTTAAATGTTCTTATCCAAAGCAGACACTAAGAACAAAGTGATGGGATCGAAAAAATCAGGGCGTCATGCGGAAGCTAATAATTGCAAACCTTGAACGACGATAAATCAAACGACATAAAAACTATACTAAAAAGAAGCATAATATTAATATGATTTGGTCAAGTGACTACATATTGAGAAAACTAATGTAAAAAGCATAAAACCTATTGAGAGAACCCACCCCCAACAGAACTCTCTAAACGACTACATTGTGGATGCTATTGTGTTGTTTATGAGAAAAAAGGATCTCCTATTTATAGAAGTCCAAAACTTCTCCTCTAAGAAAAAGGATAAATATGGTAGAATCCTTTTTCCACAAAGAAAACTTTTTTGAAGTAAAACACAATTATGGTAAAATTCAAACAATGTAGGAAATTCAGGGCAAATCTAACACGAAGGTCACATAGGGAAAACAAAGGTCACATGGGAAAAAGCTAAGAAAGAAAAGTACTATCAGAACCAGAACTGCAAGCTAAAAATCTATTCTTGGAGCCTAATTTTGAAATAGTTCTTTAAAAAATATTTGAAATGGTATTCTTGGCAACATAATTACCATTAACAAACAAGTGAATGTCAATTTTTTTTATCAAACAAGAGTAACCTGATACAATAGTTTAGCTTAATAGGGGAAAATACAAATCAGCTGCAGCAACATACAATACATGAAACAAACTAACAACATAAAAAAAAAGTATAAGATGGAACTTACTCTGTTAATACAGAGAAAAAGAACAGAATAAAGCAGAAATCTTATAATTATACATAAGTATATACAATGTATATTAATACACCTAAATCCCGAACTAGTTAGTGTATGCCTATATTAATCCTTTATGCATAGTTAAATCATTCTTAAACTGATGAACTCACCACAACTCTCTTCCTATATTATAAATTATAATGAGAAACAAAAACAAAAACAAAACAAAAAATTAATGGACGAGTAAAATGAAGCAGAAATTGAGAAGATACTCCCTCTTTCCCATATTAGTTGTCGTGTTTCACTTTTCAAGAGTGAAGTTGACTAATCTTCCGAACTAAGAACAATTCAGTATTTTAAATAATTTAAATATTAAAAAAGTAGTACAAGTTACAATTCTTTCTCATATCAATACAATGAAAAATACATCTCCAAAATGTTGATATAAACTTTTAAAAAAGAAAAGTGGACAAGTAATATGGGACGGAGGGAGTACCGTGCTCCCGAAAGTGACGGAGCGTTTGGTAAGAGCAGAAGCGAGTTGACGGCAACGGCGATAAGTCTGGAGCCACGTGTAGTCAACGGAGCCGTGAATTAACGATTTTCGGTTAGGATAGACCATCGCAACCCTTTCCAAGAACCATAACGGCGTCAAAGTGGTGTAATTCGCCGCATTCTTTGGAAGATCGTCGATATCTCTCTCCACCACCATTCTTCTATCTCCCTTACGACTTTAGAAGAAGAGTTTGTGAATATGGAGAGATGTATTTAAATATTATTATAATTTCTCGTCCTTCTATATTGGATAGGTTGGCTACAAAAGACAACCCTGGTTTTTCAAATATTCTACAATTTATATTCCAATTTGCAATTGTGTCTTTGTCAAATTTATACATCTACTTAAAAATATTAATCGTATTCATCCTTTGTTATACTATATAGCCAAATTTACCTCCATAATTAACAAAAATTTTAACATTACCCTCAAATCTAATCCCAATTGTCAATTTAATTATCCGATTTTACTTCATTAAGCGCTAACCTATGATCCGTTTAACCCAATTCTCAATTTAATTACGTCCTATTTTACTTCATTAACTCGTACCTCTTAATATATTTAACGCAAAACTCAATTTAATTATTCAATTTTACTTCATTAACTCATGACCCATAACCCATTTAATCCAATTCTCAATTTGTTCATCTGATTTCACTTCATAAACTCATAACCCATTTAACCTACTTTAATGGAGTGAAATTGAATAATTAAATTAATAATTGAGTTAAATAAATTATGGGTTACTAGTTAAGTGAAATCGGGTAATTAAATTGAGAATGGGAGGGGGGATGCGTCGGATCTTGGAGTAAGCTCCTTTCTATGGACAATCTTCTCAAGAGTTTAGGCCTGATATATGAAGCTAGGTGTACACCGTGGTCTTACCTTCTATTATATTAGTAAAGATATTTTAGGCTTGACTAATAAGATATATAGGGTGCTATTAAGTTCGAGGGTAATTTTAAAAATTTTATAAAAGATGGGGGTAAATTTGGCCACATAGTATAACCGAGGATGAATGTGACTAACATTTCAAAGTAGAGGGATTAATGTGGCCCTTTTTCTTTTATTGTATTAAAATTAAATTTTACCAACTATAACAATAATCATGATTTTTTTTATTGTAATTAGAGTTGTCAAAACAGGTTGATCCAGTCCAGTCCAGCACTAATGGGCTGGAAACTTCAAAACTCTAGTCCAGCACAACCCTTTATTTGAAAGGGTCTCGAAAATGTTAGCCCAACCAGCCCTAGGTGGGTCGTGGGCTAGCCCGTGAGCTAACTTTGTAAATTTTACTTTTTAAAAGAAATCTGATATAAGATAGTTATTCTTTTAGGAAGAAAAATATCTAATTGTTAAATGTAAATCAGATTTATTTCTCTCACCGTAAGTTTCTAAACCCTAATTTTTTCTCTCTCACTGTTGCCCTCCCCCCGCTTCCTTGTGCGCCGCCAAACACCTCCTTCTCTTCTGACAGACATGTCTGACTCGAAATCTAATTTTCATACATCTCTAGATGTCTCCAACATCAAATCTCATATCTCCATCACCCTTGAGATGGAAAACGTCAATTATGTGACATGGGCGAAACTTTTTGAAATTCATTGTCGCTCACATCGGGTTATCCATCACATAATTCCGTCAGAGAAAAGGCAAGGAAAAGGTCCCAAAAATCGATGATGAGAAACATTTATAGTTGACCCTTGATGTGACGGTCCTCCAGTGGATCTACGCCAAAATTTCGAGTGACTTGCTGCATACTATTCTTGAGCCTGACTCCACGACTATGGAGGCTTGGGAACGCTTACGTGACATACTCCAAGACAATAAGAATTCTCAGGCCGTCACACTTGAGCGAGAATTCTTCACCACTGATATGGTGGATTTTTCCAATGCTTCCATTGTCAATGACTCAAGGTGTATCAGACCAACTCAAGAACGTCGGGGCGCCGGTAACTAACAATAGGATCGTGTGCCTTCTTGCCCCTTCCCGTCAACAAACTGGGCCAGGCCTAGTCCACGGCCATCAATCCAGCAGCCAGCAGCCTAACAATTTTGGGGCCAACATACTTGGGCCATTGCCGAACTAGTGGCAGTAGGCCCACGCGGCAGTGGCTTTCCCAACGGACATCGAGGCCGCAATGCACACCCTTGGGCTCAATCCTGCAGACGCTAAATGGTACATGGACACCGGAGCAACGTCTCATGCGACGTCCTCAAAAGGTAATCTCTCGTCAAATTTTAATTTGAGCAATAATCGTGGTATAATTGTCGAAAATACTCATCAAATTCCAATTCGTGGTTATGGTAATACAAACTTATCTCCCCCAAACCCACCATTAGCTTTAAAGAAGGTCCTTCATGCTCATCAATTAATTAAAAACCTGATTTTAGTTAGAAAATTTACCACTGACAATTCGGTTTCTGTTGAATTTGATCATTTTGGGTTTTTCGTGAAGAATTTTCAGACGGGGATGCGTCTAATGAGATATGATAGTCAAGGTGAGCTATATCCAATCACCACAACCACACATCAAGTCACGTTACCATCCATTTTTGCAGATTTAGCTCCTTCTGTATGGCATGAACGTTTGGGTCATCCGAGAGCGCTTGTTTTTGCCTCCCTTAAACAAAATAAATTTATTAAGTGTACTAGAACTCGTAATTCTCATGTTTGTCGCTCTTGTTCTCTTGAAAAACATGTTTAGTTGCCTTTTGTTTCTTATAATTCTCGTACTGTTATGCCCTTCCATATTGATATTTGGACATCTCATTTTGAGCTCTTCGTGCCATAGATATTATCTTCTTTTGTTGGATGATTACTCTAATTTTTTATGGACATTTCCTTTGTCTAAAAAGTCACAAATATTTTCCACATTTCTCTCCTTTAGAGCATACATTCACACTCAATTTGAACAGGACATTAAAAATATTCAATGTCATAATGGTAGAGAATTTGATAATGGGTTATTTTGGGATTTTTTGCAAAACTAATGATTTGTCGTTTCATCTCTCGTGTCCACATATATCATCTCAAAATGGAAAAGCAGAAAGAAAAATTTGAACCATTAACAACATTGTTAGAACCTTACTTGTCAATGCCTATCTACCACCATCTTTTTGACATCATGCATTACAAATGACAACAACATACTTCTGAGCAAATAATTAGCCTACTAATTCCCTCTTAAATTTGTATACCTAAGGGACCCACATACTCTCATTTACGAGTTTTCGGGTGCTTATGCTATCCTCTCTTTTCTTCTACTACTATCAATAAACTTCAACCCCGGTCTACTCCGTGTATTTTTTTGGGATATCCATCAAATCATCGTGGTTACAAATGTTACGACTTATCCTCTAATAAAATCATCGTAAGTCGTCAAGTAATTTTTTATGAACAAATTTCTCTTTTGCCAAATTGCATTGTTTCATGCCTTCTACCTATGAATTTCTTGACGATAGCATAACTCCGTATTTAATCTATAAATTGGCCTCCCAAATAGGCCTAATTTTTCCCGATGTCTCGGCCCAATTAACTAGCCCAGTGGTTGCCGGCCCAGCTGAGCCTCTCGCTGGAAGCCCACTATCGAGAGGCCCAGTGGCTGGCAGTCCGGTAGGTCTCGACCCACCTTCAGGCACGAGCAGACCAGCTATTGCTGGCCTACTGCCTGGTAGTCCAGTCACTGCCAGCCCACTGCCGAGCAGTCCATCCTCCACTTTGGCCCAAATTTAATTCTGGCTCAATGGCCAGTCACTCGTAGTCAACACGGAATTTTTAAGCCAAACAAAAAATACGATCTCCACACCCATGTTACCAAGTGCTCGTTGCCTCGTAATCCTGTGTCTACCCTTAATGACCCGAATTGGAAACTGGCTATGGATGATGAATTTAATGCTTTTATTAATAATAAGATGTGGGATTTGATGCCCCGTCCTCCTGATGTTAATGTGATTATGTCTATGTAGATTTTTAGTCATCAAGAAAAATCTGATGGTACATTTGAGAGGCATAAAGTCTATCATGTAGGTGATGGGAAGAGTCAATAAGTTGGTATGGATTGCAGTGAGACTTTCAGTCCGATAGTCAAACCAGCAATTATCCTCACGGTACTCAGTCTGGCTCTTTCGAAGGCATGGCCGCTTCATCAGCTTGATGGAAATGCCTTCTTGCATGGAGAACTCAATGAAATAGTGTACATGTAGCAGCTCATGGGGTACCGAGACCCTACTTATCCTAATCATGTGTGTCTGCTGAAGAAATCATTGTATGGGCTCAAACAAGCTCCTAGGGCCTAGTACAAGAGATTTGCGGATTATGTTTCACATCTTTGATTTTCTAACAGCCGGTCTGATCATTCTCTATTCATATATTGTCAGGGTAATGATAGCTTACATTCTTTTGTATTTGGATGATATTATATTAATTGTCTCATCTGATGCTCTTCGCAAGTCTATCGTACTTATTGGCTCTAAGTTTGCAATGAAAGATCTAAGTCCACTAAATTACTTCTTGGAGATAGATGTGACACGTCATGCAGTTGGTTTATTTTTATCCCAAAAGAAGTATGCAGAAGATATCATTGAACTTAGCTAGCATGTCATCGTGTAGGCCGTCTTCCACTCCGGTTGATACTAAACCGAAGTTGAGTGCTTCTTCCAGCAAGCCATATGTCGATCCATCACATTACCGCAGCCTTGTAGAGGCCC
This sequence comes from Anisodus acutangulus, assembly GCA_029783415.1. NCBI lineage: Eukaryota > Viridiplantae > Streptophyta > Magnoliopsida > Solanales > Solanaceae > Anisodus > Anisodus acutangulus. Next base: position 6,260,814 of record CM056510.1, on the reverse strand, counting down.
TGTAATATCTCACTTTCACGAGGCCCGACATCTCTTATGTTGTGCAACAGGTTTGTCTATTCATGCATAACCCAATGGAGGATCACATGCATGCTCTCAAACGCATTGTGTATTATATTCAGGGCACTCTCGATCATGGCTTGCATTTAAATCCGTCTTCGACAACCATTCTTATTTCATACACAGATGTTGATTGGGGTGGATGTCCAGATACAAGATGCTCCATGTCTGGTTATTGTGTATTTCTTGGTAATAATTTGATATCTTGGTCCTCAAAATGGCAAGCGGCCTTATCCAGATCCAGTGCCAGAGCAGAATACCAAGGAGTTGTCAATGTGGTGTCTGAATCTTATTGGCTACGGAACCTTCTTTTGGAGCTCCACTGTCCGATTCCGAAAGCGACACTGGTTTATTGTGATAACGTTAGTGCGATTTATCTCTCAGGGAATCCGGTTCAACATCAACACACTAAACATATTGAGTTGGATATTCACTTTGTTCACGAAAAGTTTGCTCGTGGACAAGTACGTGTCTTACATGTCCCGTCACTTTATCAGATTGCCAATATTTTTACAAAAGGTCTTCCGCTTGTTTTATTTGAACACTTTAGGGACAGTCTCAGTATACGCCGACCTCCCGCTTCGACTGCGGGGTGTGATAGAATAGTCAAATATATTTAGTCATAATTATGTATATTATGTATATGATAGATGTATATTTTAGTTATTACTTACCGTAATTGTAGCCTAGGATTATGCTTGTATTTTAGTATATATACTATGACTTTTGAATGGAAGAATCAAGGAAGAATATTTCTTACACACATAACCATCGCGTGGGATAAAGTAAAATAATTTCAGTATTGCAGTGTTGTGTTCGTGCGTCGCACAGTATCTGGAAAAGATTTCAGGTTAGCTTGACGTTATGCTTATGCGTCAGACAACATCTCACAGAAATTCCAGAATTGCCTAGTGTGATGCTTGTGAAATGAGCATGGCATCCATGGGCTTAGATGTTCGCAAAATATAAAAGGCGTTTGGGGTGAGAAAATCCACATAATTCTGCAATGTAGTATAGAGATTTTGAAAGGAGAAAAGACCTAGGATTTCACCAATTCATCCAAAGTATGAGCACGATAATATTACGATTCATTCAAGTTAATTAACATTAGAACTGCCAAAGATTAACATAAAGAATTTACATATTTCTATCCAACTTCAAGAATTCAAGAAGAAACGACGTATGGGTTTTCAAAAAATCTCCTTTCGTATAAAAATGAACGCGTACAAGGAGCGTATGGCATGAATTAAATTAGTCATTTGGACTCAATCAATACAAATCCCAGTTGCATTGCTGTGATCAGTTGGTTAAGAACATCGAAATAGTGGAATCTTTGATTGAATATGAAACTTTATGATTTTGAATTTTATCGATTATATTTCTAATCAGGATATTAGGAAGAATGACACAGGTAAACATATTTTTCACTAATTGATACGAAACTAGTTAGAAAGCTTAATCAAAAGTTTTCAAGTTAAGCAAATAAAGTAGGAACCTTTGAACCTGTATTGATGTCTATTGAACGCCATTTTTAGGTGAAGAGTTAAATATGATTCGTATTAGCATGAAGGACACAAGAAGTTGAATATGTTGGCGTGCCTCACTACTTGTTACATGCAATTGCTTTGTGATCACATCTAACTAAGACGAGAGAGCTAGCCAACATTCCCTTGTGTGAGTTTCATGAGGGCTACGATTAGCTACGCCATGCTTGAGAGAGAGGGAATCTATATGTTGTATATCATGTAAAGTATTTATCAAGTTATAAAATTGAAATGTTTCCTTGAAAAGAATTCTTCTGGCCGCAGGGGGGAGTTTGGCATGTAATTTATGATGCACGTGAACTGAATATTTTATGTACATATTTCTAGATTGATCTAATATTACTTGTTGACACCCATGCTATAAAAAGGTTTAATGGGTGCACTTGGTTGAAAGCTAAGTTATTCACCTAGAGAAACAATGATGAATTCCCACTTAATGCGCTATTTTTCTCATTTCTTTAATAGTGTACCCATGTTCTAAAAATCCTAAATTCGCCTCTTCATGTGAACACATTCTTCAAGCAAATTTTCGAGGATCTCTAACCTATTGATAAAAGTGTAAGAAGATGCAAATTCAGGATTAAAATTAGTCGGTATGGAATATGTATGGTATTTTCAAGATATATGTTTTAAATTTTTTTATCGCAAACACATACATATTCCATCAAAAAACTTAAACAGTGAGTATCTATTGTCAAAATAAGGATATGATTTGTTCAACGTAATTGTTCTTAATTCTTCTGTTGGGAACATTAATTTGCCTAGTGTGAAGAGCATGCTTGCTGTCAGCAGAGAATAAATGGCCTCACGGTGTATTATAATATTATATTATATTATATAATATAATAGAAGCGAGTTCTTTATATATGTGATATAGTACTATTTTGCATTTTAATGCACTGTGCTCTTTATGTTTTTATAGAATTCAAGGAAAATGCTTTCTTTATGTTTTTATAGAATTCAAGGAAAATGTTTTTATAGTGGAATGATATTTTTGTGGCATAAATTCTATTATGATTTCATATTAAAGGCATGTAAAATACATGGTTCAAGAGAATATAATATAGTAGTTTTTATTCCGATGACGTTATACATAAATTTAAAAAATCATTAAATATCTATAATTTTTTTACTGTGAATATAATTATTCTTATATATTAACATGAGATCGTTATAGAAATGCATAAATTTTAAATTTTAAATCTGCTAGTTTGGTTAAAGGATGCAAACAAATAATTACTAAATTGAATTTGATATCTATCCGTGAAAGTGAAGTATCCCGTTTGACTACTCTACCTCAGGGTAAACTTTTCAAAAGAGGAAAGAATAGTACTACTTTGCTTATGTGTTACTTTAACCATTTTGCATGATTCAAAACCATTTAGGTCTCTTCTAATTTTCTATCCAAAAATTACCTCACGAGTCTGACAATTGACGGACAAAAAAAAAAGTGTCTAAAATAGAAACTTTTGAAGATAGTTGATAACTACTAAAAATGCTAGTATGTTACCATTATATATAGTTATATACTAGTTTTCAGGTACCCGTGTTGCATGCGTGCATAATATTTAATATATAGATATATTTTTGAAAAACATAATATAACAGAAATTATTTAACCGTTGTGATAATTAAAGAAGCAACAACTTTATAGTTGTTTTTACCTCAATGCTAGTTATATAACCTTTTTCTTTTGGTCTATGTGATGGGCCATTGAATTTGATTTAAATAAGAGAAAGAATTCATGGACGTACAAATTTAATATCAAAAAGCATTCATACAAAATGAAATTCTTGAAATAAATTTAGAGTAAAGTTACAGTCCGTTACGCATCAACTGTGAAGCTTAAAATCTGTATAGTCTAATATTATCTCCCTAATTTAGGGGCCAAAAAAGGATATGTATTTCTTATCTCAATCTCGTGTAAGTTGTTCCTACTAATAAGTATCGTATTCTCCTAACTCTCACCTTCCTCTTTCCCACCGTTTCTTCCTCTGTCTATATCTCTATCTGCCTCTGCCTCTGCCTTTGCCTTTGCCTTTGCCTGCTCCTCTTATCTCATCTGCTTCAAGGTACTCCAAGATTTCCTTTTAATTCATATATTAATTTATTGCCTTCTCCCCCCCCCCCCCACCCTCCTCTGTTTGTATAAACTTATAAATATATGTTTATGGTGACATACTGATCAGATGGCAGATAGTAGCAGAACTGAAGATTTTTCTATCTCCTCTCAAGATCATCAGGTACTTCAAATTCTATTACTCCATCTGTTTCAATTTAAGTTTCTTACTTTACTTTTTAGTAGGTTTAGAAGTTGACTATTTAAACATCTTACATGGCAAGTTAAAATCACATCATTCAAATGTCACTTTTCAAATTAAGACACGTAAATTGGGACAGAGGGAGCATTGACGGATGTAGCATGTAAGGTGCGGGTTTAATTGAACCCCAAATTTTCTACGCAGAGCATAAATTTATTGAACTTGTAATAAATAGTAGACATGAACTCATAATTTTTAAAATACAACGAGTTCGAAAATATTAAAAGGTTAAACTCATAAGGTTTAAATCATGGATCCGCATCCGGAAGGAAGTAGTACTTTTTTCTCCATTTTCTACACAAAGGAAATCCTTCCTTGCATTTCTTTGACCTCTTTCAGTTTTTTTTCACTACTTTGGGTAAGGAGCATTTCTCTTGTTTCATCAATTCGCTTATGTGTATAAGATCTGCAAAGGATTATATAACTTAACTAATTTGGAATTGAAACATAATTAATCGGTTGATACGCATACATGTTTCAAATGAAATTAAACTTGTATAGGTGCTTACGTAAGGTCTGTTCTGTAGTACGAGAGATTTTTAGTGCTGGAGCAATTAAATTTTAATTAAGTTATTTGTACACAATGATAAAGATTTATGAAATCCCACATTTTCTTATATTTATTTATTTCTTAAAAAGTATGACAAGAGTAAACATGAAGCGTGTGTGTTATTGGACCTAACATCAGTAATATAAATTATAACCACCGCTAAGCATATGAATTGAAAGTTGGGGCCGCACTTTTCTGGAAAAACAGAAAAAGCTTAAACCTTGTTGTGCGATTTACTTTTTTCTTGTCTTCCAATTAAAGTTAATATATAATAGTGTATATATATACTTAACATAGAAGATGGAATATTTAAGAAATTTGGATCCATAAACATGCAAGAATTCAAGGGTCGAAAGATTTTATAATTATATTAATCTTTTAAGGTAAAAATCACTATTAAATATATAGGAGTAATTGCTTGTTATATTTGAGTTATATGATATTTTTTTTTCTGATTATGCAATATGTGGTTACTAGCTTTCGAAATGATAGTTTCATCCAAAATCTAGACAGTACTTTTTATTATTGAAGATTTGAAGCACGCATTTATTCCACGGCTCCTCTCAAATTATGTAATATGAAACATATACGAGTTTACTAACATATAATAGTAGTATTGTATTTTTCTTACGTGTGATTATTAATATATCATATCTATTGGAGAGTACCAAACATGATTAGAAAGGAATTACTTAAGACAAAGGAGCATAAGTTGATCGATTAGGAGGGTGCCACAAGTCACAATATCTTTTAATTAGCCGCATTAGCAATAAAACTCGATTCTTGTAATTTTAGTAATGTGGTCCAAATAATATCTTGAGAAATTTTATTAAAAATATATTTTTTAAAAAGAGCATAAATATGATGTAGATTTGTGGGGTTGAAGAGCAAAGCAATCACGTGCAGCCTGCTCTGCGGGATCAAAAGAGAGTGGTCTCTAAAAGGCTTTCTGATTTAGATTTATCTCTGTAAACATTTGAGCCACTCATAGCTAAACTTCAATTATTTTAGGACTCTAAATGTGTCGGCACCAACTTAAGTATAAATTAAACAAGTTAACTAGGATGTGATGTACTAGTCGCCTCATACGTTTCATAATAGTAAAATTGACTTAGTTAATTTGAATCAGAAGATTCTTTTTAATGAATTATCGTTTTCATTTTCCCTACTTCTACAAATTTTAAACAGGTTGGACACGTAACTATACTATGAACCAAATTGAAAGAAATAATTCCTTCATTATTTTCATTAATGAAAGAGTATATATACAATTTACAATTTTTCATAACAGGAAAATTCTATTCCTATTCTATTCCCAAAATCTTATTCTAGTTGTACAAGAATCTTATAATTATGTTAAGTGTACAATACTAATTTAATACAATATTTACACTAACTAAAGTTTTTCAAAAACCGTGATATACATGGGTTTGTATACCGTGTATACCACGATTTCACATATGGTAAGTTCCCTTGTGAAACCGTGATATACATGATATACAAACCCATGTATATCACGAGTATAACTAACACAAATGATCAATTATATTTGGTCTTCTATAGGTATCTAGAATAGAATAAGAAAATGTCTATGAAGTACTACTTTTATTTGATTATTCTTTGAAAATGTTTGCGGCTGTATTTGAGATCTTTATAGCAGCATGTTTGGTAGAAGGAGAGCCTTTGTTAATCGATAAAATTGTTGTCATGTGATCAGGAAGTCACGACAAGCCGTTAAAATAGCCTCTTGCAGAAATGCAGGGTAAGACTGCATATAATAGACCTTTGTGGTGCGGCTATTTTCCGGACCCCGCAAATAAACCTTGTGATCTGGTCCTTTTCCGGATCTCGCGAATAGCGGAAACTTAGTACACCGGGCTGCCCTTTTTTTACAGTAGCATGTTTGGTCAAATCAGCTAATTTCCATAAGTACTTCTTATCAAAATATTTTTCTAAAATGTGATTGAAAAAGTAACTATTTGTATTTGACTAATCAGTTGAGAAGTAATTTATGTTTGGCCAATATTTAGTTTCGAAAAGACAAATTAGATTGTTACATGGGGTTCTATGCTTGGTCCCATTGAACTTGTAATTGTTTAAATTTTTTCCTCGAAAAGTCAAATCAAGTCAAATATTAGGCAACAAGAAGTTTTGAAAGTTCAATTCAATGCCTAATACAGAAGGCTCTAATGGGGACAGAAGAAAAAGGAGGAGATAGTCAAATACTAATTGATTTATTAATAGTTAGGTGTCTGCTTCTGATTTGTAATTTTATAAGTTGTTTACTGATTCAACCTTTGATTATTTGTTATAATTGGTATTGCTTCTAAATTTTATAGATGACTTCTCCTGGTAACAAATATGGAGGACTTATGCCAAAGAAAAAGCCTTTGATTTCAAAGGCAAGTTAATTTTTTTTTTTCTCTTAAAAAATTTAAAGGAATAAATCTTTTTGCCGAAAAAAATAATTTACAACCACTTATAATATTGTTGATGCAGGACCATGAACGTGCCTTCTTTGATTCCGCAGACTGGGCTCTATGCAAGGTAGTATTAATTATTCACTAATTAAATACATGTATTAAACTTCAATATCCTTTTAGCTATTTGTTGTACATTGAATTAAACCTTCTCATTTATTGTTTTTTTTTTGTTGTTGCTTTTTCATGGGAAAAAAAAAAGAAATAGATTTTCATATTATATGAAAACACACAAGGATATCGAGATGATAATTAAAATTTGGCTAACTTAGCGCAACAATAAATCTCATGGGAAAACCTTAGTTAGGGATTGTATATAGGTATCAATAACCCAAATTTTTGTGATTAAGAAAAAACTTGGGGTCTAAGAGAAGTGACCCCTTAATTTAAAGTTGGATTAGTCAAGAATTCTTAGCCCAAAATTTGCTATCTTGAGTTTGATAGTAGTCCAATCCGATAAATTCACTTTAATTCCTTTTCTTTTTTCTTCCTGCTTAAAATTCCTTAGAATTAAATAAGGATGAAAAGAAAATTGTGAAGTAATTTATTAGTAAAGCTGTTACCTTTAATCCTAGATGTTGAAAATTGGGAAGTGATTATTGATTGCCTTTCATATGGATACAGCAAGGTGCAGGAGTTGATCAAAAATCAACAGTGGCCATAGAAACATTGCGTCCCAAATTGCACGTAATTGTAACTCTTGGACAAACTATAGTGAATCAATTGTATTTTTTTTAAATTATTTTAATCTTTTCATAATTATCAACTTTGATTTGAAATGGAACAGAGAACAGCTCATCAGCAACTGCCTCCTCGAAGACCTGCTTGTACATCTTGACTCATGTTGGACCTTTGCCACTTCAAAATGTAATGTTCTTTGCTGGCTAAGTAGATAATATGTCACCATAAATACATGCATTTTGTTTTATATTGTTAACTAAGTTCCTCTCTCTCTTCAATATAAGATTTGGATGTAATTACCAATAGTTATTCTAAAACTATCGTTGCTTGAGCATTTCAAAATTATTACTCCAAATGTATTCTTTAGATGAATGCTAGTTGCTCAAAGGTGCAAAGTCTTACATGTATTAGACCCTCAAAAGAACCTTTCTACTTGGAAAATATGAAAACCAAATAAGAAAAGATGATGCATATTTATAGCTAAGGATGTGGTATCTTGTAATATGACGAGGCAATGTATCAATTTCTTCAAATCTAAACTTTTAGAGTTCATTCTTCCCATTTTGATTACATTATCGAAAATCTTCAAAAGGTGTTATAGGGATGGAAAGTCAAAATTCTCTCTATTTCATATAGAAGTATTATTATCAATTCGCTAATGATTTACCAACCTAACAATATTTATAGATGCTTTGCCTGCGGGAATATGTGTGAAGATTAATAGGATCAATAGAAATTTTATATGAAGGAAAAAAAGAAAGTACATCTTATCAATTGGGATACTGTCTAAGAGTAAAAGGAAAGGTGGTTTGGGTATTAGGAAGTGTAAGGAGAACAATTGAAATGGCTTCAGACCTATGATCTTGGGGATCAGGTAATTCAAACTAAATATTTTCAGAATTGGCAATCTAAGCAGAGTGTATTTTATTTCTGAAAAAGTATTATGAAAGTGAACGTTGCTTGACACAACTATTAAAGTCTATGACGTTTTACTAGATGGAGAATGAGACTACTTAACATCTGTGGTTTCCTACCTTGAACCCCTTTAAAATGAATAATATTTTATTTTATTTTTTATCTCTGACAATGTTTATTTTGCAGATACACTCACTTGGACTGGAACAAGTAATTTAGTACTAGATGTGCATATGAAATTGTTTGTAATGATACAACTATCCCAAATGATTGAAAGTGAATTACTTTACGGATCCCTAAAAAGATAAAATACTTTTTATGATTGATCAAACATAATAGATCTATGTCAAATGAGCTTAAATTTAATAGGAATGTAATTGATTAACTAAAGTGCGATCGATGTGATCATGATGTGGAAGATTCTTCACATATTATAAAGGTTTGCCCAAAGTCCCAACATATATGGCTAAATTCGTATAACATGAGTTTGATGTTATGACTGTTGAGCCAATACTTGAATGGAATGATGACATTCATGATAGATATTTGATGGCAATCATCGTGTCAGGTTACACTTATATTTTCAATTATGTGTCATAAATGAAAAAAGAGTAATAAAAATTTAACAAAAATAAATGTCTACCTATTGAACTTATATACAATCTGATAGTAGATTATGCTTGAGAAATTATTAAAATTCATAAAAAATTATTTCTAAACAAAGCAAACTAATAGCTTGGACTTCCCCTTGTACAGGAAAGACCAAACTAAATACTGATGGTAATGTCAAGATACAATATGGAGATGCTGCATTTGGAGGACTCTTTAGAGATGATAAGGGAAAGTGGTTGTTGGATACTTAGGTAAGATGAAGCCTATTTTAAGCCTTACTACAGAATTGTGGAGTATCAAGTAAGGATTGTTGCAACCCAAATGGATTATGATGAAGTAGAAGTGAAAAAACTGATTGCTTAATGGTTGTCAAGCTTATCATTGAAGCGGACGTACAATATCATTCGCTTTGATCTATCATTGAAGATTGTAGATATTTACTGAAGGCCAACCCTATGATTAGACATGTTTGGAAGGAGGTATGTCAGTGTCCAGATTTGTAGCAACTGAAGGACACAACCATGAAGAAGCGTTTATACATTGAAGTAATGCTTTTAAGGACATGGAGTTTCTTCTCCTAGCGGACTTAGGCTGTGTTGCTCATGAACATTTTTAGGGTCTTTATTTAGTTTGTTTTTTGTTTTTAAATGTACCAAAAAATATGGTAACTTCCCTCACTTGGCCTAAATCCAATAAACATGTCCTTAGAGAACTCACAACAACTTGTCCTTGTTCAATTACCACGTCAACCCGCTGAAACTAAGCTTAATGCGTAAATTCAAGCGCTATTAAATTTAGTTCACCTCATGACTTCTGTCAAATAGAAACTTTGCATCTGTGACCGTTGTGTCATCAAGTTTGAACTATTTGAATCCTCTTCATTGCACCTACATTTCATAGGATTGAAAGAAAGCTCTTCATAAGAATCTCATAATAATTCCTACCACCTCGATGAAAGTATATTTATGTCCTAGAGAAATTTTGTATTAGGACAAATGTACTTTATACACATTCGTATTATTATTAATGGGGATTAATATTTTAGCATTTGCAATTATTGAATTATTAGTTGATTGTTTATAATATTCTATAATATGTATCCCTAGAGGTTACGTTGTTATTAATAATGTGAGATATTAATATTATAACGTAGAGCTGTCCAGTGGGCCGGGTCGACCCGATCCCCCCTAAAAAAAATTGTCGGTGTCAGGGTTCGAACTCGGGACGGGGCCTGGGATCGTCCCGATCCAGACCCGCCTCATCCCGACCCCGTCCCGCCCCGCCCGTCCCCCCTCCCCCTTCGCAAAAATAATTGTTGCAACAATGACTAAATTTCGATTTTGGCCGTTGTGCAACGGCTATAACGACCATTTTTGCCCCCTACCCCTTAATATTTATTTTTAACCCCTAAGTTAATATATTTACACTTTAATCCTATTTCTCAACTATAAATACCTCATTTTTCTCTTCATTTTTCTCACAAATCTTCCTACAATCTCTCTAATCTCTCAATATATCTCCTTACAATTCTACATTGCCTATTAAATATTATATTTTTTTTGCTCATTTTATATCAACGTTAAAAAATTGGGAGTGAAATTGGCAATTAGCTTGAGGATCATCCATCGAGCAAAGTTTTAATTTTCAACCTCGATTACACGTCGACGTTACGTCGGCGTTTGGTACCTTCGTTTCTTCCTTAAATTATTATTGTTACTTTATTTTAATTATCACGCTTAATTTCATTATTTTAATTATTTATTTGCATAATTAAAATTAAAGGATTAAGAGGTATGTTTAAGGGTAAGGGTGCTTCTTCTAGTAGGGGTAACAAGGGCAGGGGTACTTCTTGTAGTAAGTCTATTCCTAGTCCCGATGATTTCATTGATTTCACTCATATAGATGAAACTGTTTTTTTTAATGATATATCATTAGATGATGAGGTAGATGAACCAAACTTTAATTTAGACGATAATCTAGATGACACACCACTAGTGCACCTCAACCTCAGGCTCAGACTGAGTCTCAGCCTCAAACTGAAATTGAAATGCCTCATATTTCCCCTAGAATGAGTCGATGCCCCACACAAAGAAAATTAAAATCAGATGCATGAGATGTTTTTGATAAGGACCAAGAGAATCAATTAGTTAGATGTAAAATTTATAAAAATGTTTATAAATTTAAAATTGAAAAAGGTCAAGGTGGGACGGGAGGTTTATTGAAACATGTACAAGTTGAGCACACAGCTAGGTGGAATCAATACCAGGCCAAAAAATCGGGTGTGCCAATGCCATCTGAGTCGGGACAAGGTTCACATAGTGTCCCCGACCAAGTACATGGTCAAATTAACCTGACGACGGAGAAATTTTTGGTCCTAAATATGATAAAAACAAAGATACGGAAAATATGACAAAATTAGTTGTCGTTGAGGGTTTGCCTTTTTTATTTCCTTCCTCTCCTTGTTTTATTCATTACATTCGAGAAACATATAATTCTGTTTTTAATGGATTTCCTAGATCAATTGTTAGAAGGGATGTTTTTAAATTTGCAAGTGAATATCAACAATATTTACGTTGTGCATTGTATCATTTTAATGGCAAAGTGGCTATCACTTCTGACATAGGCCGTAGTACTAACGGTAATGATTATTTAACGGTAACATGTCATTGGTGGTCTATGTAAAAACATATTTTAGCATATAGATATATTGATGATAGGCACACTGAAAGTTTTATTAAACAAAATATTAATGAAATTTGTGATTATTATGAAATAAATGATAAAATTATGACTATTACATTAGATAATGTTATTTCTAATGATTATGCTATAAGACTTTTAAAAGTTCGATTAACTCCATATTTTCCTGATCATTTTCATATAAGATGTGTGTGCAATATTTATAACTTAGTTGTAAAGGATGACCTAAAACTTTTTGAAAGCATTCTTGATAAAATATAATTTGCTATAAATTTTATTGTTAAAGGTAACAAAATACAAAGACGCAAAGAATATAAAATTTTTTGTTATGATTGTTACCTTATAGAAAAATTCCAGAAGAAGTTTCGAGTAGGTGGAATTCTCTGTATAAGCAACTACTTGTTGCTTACGATTATAGACAACCTATAACTTTATTATTTAACGCTCATAATAAAAATCCAAGGGATATGCTTGTAGATAATGATTGAGAATTTTTTTTAGAACTTAATAGATTTCTAGAGAATTTTTTTCAAGCTACTAAAGAATTTTTCGGTATTTATAATCATACTATTTCAAATATGTTATTTTATATAGCTCTAATATTTTTGTTACTTAATGCATATATGCAAAAACCAACTTACAAGGCATCTATTGAAAAAATGTTTAAAAAACTAAAAAAATATTTTTTTCCTATTCTCACTATTTATATTATTGGTGCAGTATTAAATCCGACTATTAAAGTAGACGGTTGTAAAACACTAATAGAAACGATTATGATTATATATAAGTACTTCCAACATACCCAACTAAAGAACTAACTCACAAACCAACTAAAGAAGAAGTTACATCTAGAATACACAATGAATGCAAACAAGTATATATGTATTACCAACAACAAAGTGCAATAATCAACCAGCTTCTGTACCATCTTCTATTACTTCACTACAACTTTATAAAAAACATGTGGTTTCTGCTGCTAGTATTAAGGCCTTAGAAATAAAATGTTTAGTGGTTCAACTTCTTCACAAGTTAGCGAATTTGATGTTTATGTTTTGCAGGGTGTTGTAACGTACAAATTAATTGTTAATGATGAAGGACATGGAGACTTGCTGAAATACTGGAGGCAGAATGAGAAGATATTTCCGACACTAGCAAAGATGGCCCGAGATGTGTTGAACATTCAAACGTCATCAATAACGTCTGAAAGCGTTTTTTCTACTGAAAGATTTCAAATAGGAGATCACAGACATTCATTGGCGGGAGACACATTGGAGATTGCAGTTCTTTTCAGAGATTGAATTCGAGCGGAGCGTAAAAGGTGCGGTCAACCAGAGATCAATGAAGAAGAAGACTACAACTACAACTAAATCTTGTCCGAGGGAACAGGAAGCGACGTCGAACAATTTGATCAACAAATTCCAATTCCAACCAAAGATCCTCAAGACATTGTGAGAAAATTCGAAAAAATATGGTTAACTATGTGATTTTTTTAATTGCAATTTTACTATGTGATTTTTTTAATTGCAATTTTACTATGTGATTTTTTTAATTGCAATTTTACTATGTGATTTTTTTAATTGTAATTTTACTATGTGATTTGCAAAATTTGAAATTGTATTACAAAAAAATCATATTTCTATTAAATAATATAAGAGACACAAAAATAATCTTTGAATGTTTTTATTACATTATCTTGTTCAATTATTGAAGTGTTTATATATATTATTTTTTAAAATTAAGTGCCAAAAAAAATAATTCCGATCCCGTCCACCCCGACCCGACCCCGTTCCGGCGGGATGGGGGACAGGACGGGACTTTCGCCTGTCCCGCTAAGCCCGGCCCACCAGTCCCGCCGGCGACCCAGTCCCGACCCTTCCCCGTCCCGCCCTGCCCCGCCCTGTTGGACAGCCTTGGTAGTAATACAAATTCTGTCTTGTTTCTTCGAAATGTTTTTCCAAAGCTTGTTTCCGTTAATTGTAAAGCTCAACACAATCCTTAATCACACTAGTAAGAAAAGGAACATGAAGCATAGGTTGCAAGGCCCTAACAAAATCTCTAAAACTCTAATTTTCAACCAAATTAAAAGATTGTTCGTCCACAATAATCGCACGAGCTAATGCCCTCCACATACATCTTGATCAAATTTTCAAGGGACAAGTGAGACCTCCTTTTTTAGGTTCAAAACCAATTTGGGTTTTGGGTTAGGTCAAACATGATGGGGTAAATTTACACTTTCACATATGTGCAAGCAAATTATTAGTACCACAACCTTTTGAGTGAGCATCATATACTTGATCACAATACTTACATTTCGCTCTTTTGATTCTACTTTCATTAATGAGTCTTTCAAAGTGTTTCCAAGCCTTGGAACTATCTTTCATGGTTTTTCTTTTTTGGAAGGAGATCCAGTAGGAGTAGGGCTTGTGTTTGTTGACGATTCATTTGAAGCACCATTTCTGCAACTTGAATCTGATTCCCCATCCATTCAGACCCTGCATCTGCCATCTATGAAGGCGAAGTAAAAAAAGATGAATGAGACACAATGCAACATAAATAGAAAGGGCAAATATCGAACAATTACAATGAACTATGAGGGCTGCTCATTGATCATATCTGAGTATCAGACCCAATGAAGCATAAAAATGTAACAAGAAAACCTAGGTTTTCAGCACTATAGATGAACCATTTCAAAATAATGGCTTTGCATTTTATAATCACTCAAAATAGAACAAAAAAATAGAGACTGAAAAGAAAAAGAGACAATCGAACAATTACACAATGAAATCAAAAGAACATACACAGAAAATAAAAAAGAGGAGAGGAATGCAAATATGCAGCGAAAATGAAGGGAGATATCAAGCAAAAAATAGAGATGAAAAGAGTAATTTCTTACATAGAAAAAAAGAGATTAAATCAGAGATGGAGCTTGAGCCTTGAAGACTGACAGTCTTGGAGAGAAAGAGACCCTGATTTTAAGTAAGAGAGACCAGAAACATTGTGGTCTTGACTCTTGAGAAGTTGAGATTGAGAGAGACGCAAACTTAGGGCTGAGTAAGAGAGAGTGAGAGACGGCTATGATTTAGGACATATTTAAGGGAAGCCCTAAATGTTTTGTAATAGAAAGGAGGAAATTAGATATACGTTGTAGGATCAGCTACAGTTGTACCTGTATACGCATGTCCAATTCGGTTTCTCAGTCGGTTCGAGTGAAAAATATACCAAACCGTAACTGAACGGTGAAACCAAGACTTAGGGTTGAGTGAGAGAGAGCGAGAGACGGCTATGATTTACGAAACTTTGAAGGAAAACCGTAAATGTTTTGTAATAGGAAGGAGGAAATTAGATATACATTGTAGGGCTAGGCTGTACCGGTATATTCATGCCTAATTCGGTTTCTCAGTCGGTTTGGGTGTTAAATATACCAAACCGTAACCAAACATTATAATTGATCATTGAATTACTAAACCGATCCGTTAAACCGTAAAACGAATTAAATGATCCGAATTTGAAATTTCGGGTTTAACCGAACAGTGCACAGCCCTACCTGGATGTATATATCAAACACTTTGATGCTTCGATTTAACGTTTCATTAAGAACTGCTGCTTACTAGTAATAGATCACGGCTAATTGCATAATGCGGAAACAAGAAAAACATCTGTCCTAATAGAATACACAGATATAATCTATTGAAAAAGTCTGTATTTTACTTAGTCAATTAAATAGGAAAACTTATGAACAAATGACAACCACAAAGGCGACATCTGAGGCATCACTCGTCATAGAGCAGCACCTTTACTTTTTAAACTTGTCCTTTCCAACTTTCCAGTACATTAGACCTGTACTATATCACAACCAAATCCCACTTTTTGTTCTGTCTGTCCAGTACGCATCTTTGTCCTTGCCTACATAGCATCTTTTACCATTTGGGTTTTACAATTGCAAATAAAGGTAACTTTTAATAGCTATAGGTTTTTCTTTGTCATGCATCAACGGGGAAAACATAAAACTAAATTGCTACTTAGAGATCAAAACAGAACAGACATTTAAAACCAAAATAAAAATGCATAGGGCAACAAAAGAAGAAGAAAACAAGTAGAACACCAAAGAGAGGAGATCATAACAGCATACCTAGAGTAACTTATCAAGAAAACAGGCATACCTATAGTACATTTGGCCAGCCTGATGAGTCAATAACAAGTCTATGTTCATGATTGGCTAACAAGCAGCGTGTAGCTTGTGAGCATTAAGTGATAATCACTCCTAAAGCAAAGATACTACGAAGAAGTAATGGGTTCTAATAGCGTTCCCCTTTTTCTGCACTCCCTTAAAACATCCTGAGCTTCTTCAGTACGGCCAGATTGGATAATTGAATCAAGATATAATTTACATGTCAAAACGTTGGGGATGCATCCATTTGCTTCCATTGAGAAAAACAACTTCTTAGCTTCATCAAATCTCCCTGAATTACATAAGGCTCTGATAAAAGCACCATAAGTATGATTATTAGGGCTCAAATCCAGTGTCAACATACTTACCAGTAGCCTTTGTGCCTCATCAATTTTGTTCATCCTACAAAAACTTTGAATTAAGGCATTGAAGGAGAAAACATCTGCCTTTATTCCATCACCTTGCATTTTTCTTAATAATTTCAGTGATCTACCAACATCCCCGAGGATACAAAGTGCACGAATTAAGGTATTGTATGTAACAGTGTTTGGAGCAACTCCCCATTCTACCATCTCTGTGAGACAGTCTAAAGCATCGTCAATCCGGTTTACTCTACAAAGGCTATCAATCAGTGAACTAAATGTGAAAATATCCGGTCGAAAACCATGTTGCAGTAGCATGACTAGTAGCTCATGTACCTTGTTAACCTCCCCTACCTTGGAATATCCACTAATAAGAGTGTTAAAAGTTACAATATTGGGAGTAACACCTCTCTGAAGCATATCTTTGAAAGCATCTGATGCTTTCTCCATCATTTTGATTTTGCAAAAGCAATCCATGACCTGATTATAGTAGAATGTGTTAGATACAAGATCATCCTTAAACATCTGGTCCAAATATCCGTTACCCTGTTCTACTCTCCCTGCTTTATAAAGAGCATCAGCAAGTGCGAGATAAATATCAACACTAACCTTCACCCCTCGAGCAGTGATGAAGTCTAACATCTGACAAGTAGCATCAAGCTCTAATCCTTTGATTAAACAAGTCAGTACAATGTTAAGAGTTGAGTTATCCAAGACGTAACCTCTTTCAATTGATATTCTTAAAAGTTGAGCTGCTTTGCTTGGCAAAATATTAGTACTAAGGCAATGTAGTATGGAAGAACAAGCTACATTAGGCAAGACAGGTTCTTTCTCTAACCATCTAGATAACAATTCAAACCCCTTATCTGGTGGCATACAGCGAAATACCCCATTAACCAATGATCTTACAGTAGCTTCATTTGGAACAATACCCCTACTCTTCATTACCCCGAAGAGCTCAAATGCCTTGTCTACCCTTTTAGCATTACAAAACCCCTCTACCAAAATTGTATAAGTAAACACATTGGGAGAGTATCCCACTCCTTCCATCTGTTTCACCAGACGAAGCGCCTCCTCCACAACCCCAGCCTTACAAACTCCATGAATGAGAATATTATACGTAAACCTATCCGGATTACAGTTATCGACCTGCATTTGCTGAAACTTTAAATAGGCTAAGTCAAGTGAATTGCACTTGATCAACGCATCGATTACCGCGTTATACAACCTAGTATTAGGAGCAAGCCCCACATAAGAAACCTGCTCCAAAATGTCAACACAATACTTCCCCAACCCTAATCTCCCCCAACTACCAATCAGTACACAAAGCAAGTCCACAGTAATTACATTTCCAGAGTTCCTAATATCTTGAACAAACTCAGCTGACAACAAAAGGGGACCTTTCCTATAAAGTACATTACCTAAAACACCCTTAACTGATTGATTCTTGGCAAAAGAGGGACAAATATTCAAAACCCATATATAAAATCTAATAGGGTGTAATGGGTTTTCTTGATTTTGCAAAATACTAACAACTGCTTGGTGATTCAAAGTAACCCTCTTGGCTTTATACTCATGGTTTAGCAATAAATACCAGTCTTTTCTAGCAAGAATCTGGGTGAAATACTCATGATCAATAACACTTGCTCGAAAGTTACCTTTTTTAGCTGCTATGGAATTCCAATTCAATGAAGGCTCAAGATTTGAGGGTCTGAGGGAATGTTGGTTTTGTTGTTTAGAGAGATTGGTGAAAGAAGCCCTTGAAGCTACAGAGGAAAACCCTCTCATTCTCTTTCATTCCCCTTTCCAAATTACAGATTTCGCTCTCTCTATGGTTTATTTCTGTACGCGACTATGTGTTGTTCTTGACTGTGTTGTTAATCTTACCGCCTCCTACTTAATATTAACTTACAAATAACCTAATCTTTATATTGTTCTTCTTTTTATTTTCTTTTTTAGGTTTTAGTCACGGAATCTTTTCAGTTTGGTTAGAGATTATGTAATATGTAAATGCAGAATTAAATGTGTGATATGAAAACTTATGGTCTTTGTTTTAAATACATATTATTGAGTATTAAAATGAGATGGAGCCAAATAGAATAGAAAAATATATAAATAATTTCTTTGTTTGAACAAAATTATGAGCTTTTATTAATAAAGTGCAGCAAAACAAATGAAAAGAATGAAGTAAAAAATAAAGGTAAAAAAAGAAAATAATATTCTAAACTTTGACCTAGCCGCCTTTAAAATGTATATCTAAAAAATAACTATACATTTTGATGTCAAGTAACTAACAAAATTAAACTTCGTGCGATATACCTCAATTTCATCACTTTTGAATTTTCCTTGTTCTGATTTTAATAAAAGGTATTTGTGTTTTCTTTATATTCAGTATCTTCTGGCCTTCTGATGATAATAAATGGAAATGTTGAAACTGTAGCATCTGATCTTCCTGTAAAGCTAAATTAGTTATATAGTCTGTCAATTTATTTACTTCTCTAAATATGTACACCACCTGTATTTGTAAGCTGGACCTGATAAAGCTTCCCGTTGTATGTTGTGTTTTTCCTGTATTTTATTGAGTTTCTCCTCTTTCATATCTCCTAGAGAATGATTGATGGAACTGTTGTGTATGTATGCTTCAACTTGGGAGGTGCAGTTGTTGTCCACCATATATTTGGTTATTACCTGTTGTAGTTGCATGCCTTCTATATTCATACCTGCACAAGAAGCAAACTGCATCCAAAGCTTAAAAGCTATTGGAGATGCTAGAAAAAAAATGAGACGTTTTCATTTTATGATCATCACAACACTAGCATCTTGACATCACTGCAATCCTCGGTCTTTTTATGTTGTCATCTATTGATATACTCCTTTTCCATACTCTCCACAAGAAGAAACTGATCTTTATTGGCAGTTTATTGATTCAAATATAACTATATTGCACAAATTCTATTTGCTTATGTCTCAGCTTTTCCCAAGCACTTCTAATAGTGAAAGCTTCATTTGTATTTCCCATCCACCAACTCTTGTCATTGTCCACATGCTGCAACACTGATTTGATTGTATCAACAATATGTTGTACAATTTCTTCTGGGAATAACCTTCTCATTTTTATTAAGTTTTATTGTCCATCATCAATATATTCTTTCAACTCTATTTCCTCTTCAAATGCATGATCAAACATCACAAAATACAAAGCTTCTAACTTTGTCCAATTATCAAACTAAAAGCTGAAGTTTTCAGCTTTTATGCCACCATATATGATGCTACACTTCCTTTCTAACCCCCACCATCTTCTTTCATACATTAAGGCACCCTTTGTTGTGCTATAGTTGGATAAACCTTTTTACAGTATTTATTCACCATGTAAAATCCTCATAAAGAATGACAAGTTCTTATATTCCATCATAGCTTTGCAAACAAAGCTTTAGATGTGTCATGTAGGGACTTGAATCTCAACCCTCCTTCCTTCTTTGGATAACATATTTATTCCCATGATACCCAGTGTTTTCCCTTTACACCAGAAGTGTTACTCCAGAAAAACTTTGCAAATATGTTATGTCTTGTTTCACCACTTCAATTAGAGGGTTCATTGCAGACAACATATAAGCATTCATGGTTTGCAAAGCATGAGCTATTAAAATATATCTACCGTCAAAGGACAAAAATCTATTTTCATGACATAACCCTTCTTATTACTTTCTTAATCAGATCTTCAAATTATACAGTATTTCTTGTTCTATAAAACATATGGCATCCTAAATAAGTAAAAGAAAAAGGACATTTTATCATACATGTCCTTCTCTTTATTCTTGCTATGACTGTCACTGGATTCTTTTCATGAACATAGAATGAACTCTTGCTACTGTTGATCGTCTAACCTGAAGTTGCTTCATAGTTCCTGAGAATTTTCATCATTCTCTTGAATGAATTAGATTCATTTGAGCAGAAAAGTATTGTGTCATCTGCATAGGACAAATGATTGATTTGTGGATTCCATTTAGAAAGACCAAACCCTTTAAAGTCTCTATTCTCATGAAGTTTGTTCAACCCTCTTGCCGGGTTTTTTGCAGCGATTATGAAACAATGTTGCAGACAGGAGGTTTCCTTGTTTAAAATGCCTAGTGGAATGAAAAAAATTATGAGATTGTCCATTAATTAGCACATAATATCAATTGTTATAGACTAATCTTCATACCATATCTACTATAATTTAAGAGAAACCAAACTTTCTTAACACATTGATTAAAAAGATCCATGACACCCTGTCATATGATTTGACCATATCTAATTTAACCACTACATTAACAATTGATATATAATGGACCTCAATTAATTTTAGAGATATAGTTGATTGAGGAATGTGATGTGTTGCATGATAACTTATAAGTGATAGGTAAGTGGCATGAATAGCTAATATAAAGCTAGTAAAATGAACTCTTGGTCAGCATATTTCATTTTTAAATTATTTTATTTTTGCATTATCAAAATTCAATTCAAAAAATATAGATTAATTATGTGTTTTCTTCTAGTTTCATCGATTTTGATCCTCCTATGCTTGATAATATCTATTTTTAGTTGTAAAATGTAGATTAGCTTTCAAATTTTGATTAATGTCATCACATTTGTGAGCATAAAATTACTTGAAAATTGTAAGTAAGATAGGTTAATGATCAAATTTTTAAAGGCTGACCACTACTTTGCTAGGATCAGTCTATGATACTTATTGGATATGTGTCGTTCTTGTACTCACACTACACTTGTTACACTCTTATGTGCAGTTTTGAACGTGAGAACTAGCGAAACATTTAGAGGTGTCTAGGAAGTTTCTACTTGGGGTTTTGGGAGCGAGTACTAGCCAATCTGAAGCATCGGAGTCCGATTTGCTTTCTTTGTTTTATCTGTCTTTCAATTCCTAATTAATGTATCAAAATTTACTTTCAGTCTTAGATGATCTTGACTCATATCGTCATGTTTTTTATGTATTTCGATTATATATTTTTGCACCTATGTTATTTTGAGATATCTTTTTTACGCGTACCACTGATTATGCTTTTTTATGTATCTAAGTAATGAACTTAGAAAATAATATTGGAATTGATTCACCTACCGAGTTGGGATGTAGGTGCCATCATGCCTTAAAAAAATTTCAATCGTGAAAAAATAGTATCAGAGTCAGGTTCACCGGTCTTATAAGCCTTGAACAATGTCCAGTAGAGTCTTGTGAAACGGTACAAAAATGTTTGTACTTAACCTCAAAAAGGTTATGGTACACTATGAAATTTTTTGTTCTTTCATTCCCCACAATCGTACTTGATTCAGCTTGAGTTCAAAATCTCTTTGTTACATTCTCTCAATAATGGCAAGGACACTTTCTTCAATTTTAACACTAGCGAATTGAGATGACATCGTAAGGTATGTGTGAGATGTTTTTCTGAGATAAAGGAGTAGGCAGTCTAAAGGAAATGTGACCAGGGGCGAATTTATGTAGTAATCTTAGGAACCCATGGTCTCTCCCTAAAAAAAGATATTTTATATATATATATATATATATATATTCTAAAATTGGTATAATTTAACTGCTGGAACTTATGCTACAAGAAGACTAAGTGGTACACTTGGTTGAATGTTAAGTTATTTATCTAGATGACTAGGGATCAATTCCCACCTAATATAATTTTTTCTGCTTTTTAATAGTGCACCCATATTCCAGAAATTCTAGATTCGCCTCTACAAATGCCCAAGTTTGTAGCGTAGCTATGATTATTTCAATTGGTACGGTTAGTGAGATAATCATGTAATAAGTGTTGGTGAGTTTAAAGGCTACACTTTAAAAGTATTGACATAATAGAAATGATTTGTTTGAGATGAGATGAGATGAGATAGTGCACCCATTTTCCAGAAATTCTAGTTTCATCTCTGCATGTGCCTAAGTTTGTAGCATATCTACGATTATTTGAATTGGTACAGTTAACGATATAATCATGTAATAAGTGTTGGTGAATCTAAAGGCTACACTTTAAAAGTATTGACATAATAGAAATGATTTGTTTGAGATGAGATGAGAATGTGAATGCTTCAGCGTTGTCTCGCCTCATTACGAGAGTTTTATGATGTGATCGGATCAACGAAATATCATTAGTTCATTAGTGAGATGGTACACGCATTATTCCACCATCTCTATGGACCTCTTACAGACAATTATCGAACCCGACGCCACGACAATGGAAGCTTGGAATATGTTGCGTGATATATTCTAAGATAACAAAAGCTCTCGTGTCGTAACCCTTGAGCAAAATTTCTCTCACACAACTGCGGAGAATTTTCTGAATGCCTCTGCCTATTGTCAAAAGCTCAAGGAGTTGTCGGATCAACTCAAGAATGGTTGCGCACCGGTCACAAATGATCGTCTCGTTCTTCAGATGGTTGCGGGGCTCTCCAAGGCGTATAATGGAGTTGACACTCTCCTTTGCCAAATCAATCCTCTCCCACCGTTCTATCAAGCACATTCCATGATCACTCTAGAAGAAGCAGGGTTGGCTAAAAAGACCACAACCAAAACACATTCCGCCATAATGGTGGCCATATCATGTGACACCGATGACCCTCAATCATTCTCTGAAAAATTATAGCCAAAATCGCAACAACAGTGGTGGCAAAAAGGGTTAGAATTAGAAAAATTATGACAAAAAGCGCGACGGCAGCCGCAACATTGGCAACGGTGGCAGCCGCGGTGGCCGCAGTAACGGACGAGGTGGCGGCCATCATGGTCTTGGGCCACTGCAACACTGGCAACAGCCTTGGGGCAGTAGTCGTGGGGCTGGGCCAGTGGGTAGTGGACCATTTCACCTTGCCTATTTCCCACTTAATATTGGGCTAGGCCCAATGGTAAACAGCAGCAACAGGCTTGGCAGAACCAGGCCTGGAAGCAGCCTGGCCTGCTTGGGCCTCGACCACAGTAGGCCTTCGCTGTTGCGGTCCCAACAGTCTCTTTGACCCACACGAATATCGAGGTCGCGATGCATACACTTGGGCTAAATCCTCCGGATGGAAATTGGTTCATGGACACCAGTGCTACTTCTCACATGACATCCGCACAAGGTAATCTCTCATCTTATTTCAATTTGAGCAAAAATCATGGCATAATTATTGATAATGGTATTTGAATTCCAATTTGTGGTAATGGTCACACAAATTTGTCTTCCCCGAACCCACCTCTAGCCTTGAAAAATGTCTTCATGCTCTTCAATTAATTAAAAATTTGGTGTTTGTTCAGAAATTTACAACTGATAACTCAGTTTCTGTTGAATTTGATACTTTTGGATTTTTTCTGAAAGAATTCTGGACGGGGATACATCTAATGAGATGTGATAGTCAGGACGAGCTCTATCCCATCACCACTAAATAAGCCACACAGTCAACGTTTACCGCTTTAGCACCTTCCTTATGGCATGCTTGTTTGTGTTATCTGGGAGAGTCTATTTTTTCCTCCCTTAAAAACAATAAATTTATTGAGTGTAATAGTGCTCGTAGTACTAATGTTTGTCCTTCCTGTCCGCTTGGGAAACATGTTAAATTATCGTTTGTTGCCTCAAATTCTAGTACTTTGTTGCCATTTGATATTATTCATAGTGATCTTTGGCCATCTCCCGTTTTGAGCTCTTTGGGCCACCGTTATTATGTGTTATTTTTGGATGATTATTCTAATTTTTTTGTGAAAATTTTCGTTATCTAAAGAGTCTCAAGTTTATTCTACATTCCTATCATTTAGAGCATTCATCTGTACTCAATTTGAATGGAAAATTAAGAACATTTAGTGTGATAATGAAAGAGAATTTGATAATGGGCCAATTAGAGAATTTTGTAAGGTTAAATATCTTTTTAGTTTTCATGTCCACATACGTCATCACAAAATGGGAAAGCCGAGAGAAAAATCCGCACCATTAATAATTTTTTCGTGCATTACTAACCCATGCTTCATTACCACCTTTATTTTGGCATCATGCATTATAAATGTCGACTTACCTTCTTAACATACTCCCTAGCAAAGGATTAGCATACTAATTTCTACTCAAAATACTTTATCACAATGACCCTTTGTATTCTCATCTTCGAGTGTTTGAGTGTTTATGCTATCCTCTTTTCCCCTCCATTACAATAAACAAACTTCAAGCCCGCTCTACCGCTTGTGTGTTTTTGGGTTACTCGTCTAATCATCGTGGTTACAAATGTTATGATTTATCCTCTAATAAAATCATAATTAGTCGCCATGTTATTTTTTATGAAACCCAATTTCCATTTGCTAAGTATGTGGTCCACCCTTTGATCCAACCCACGCCTCGGCATCAGGACCAGCAGACACCGGCATGCCCAATGCCTGCTGGCCCAAACACCCCCGTTCTCAAAATCTGCCAGCAGGCCCACTGCCTGCTGGCCTAGCAGTTTTTCGTCCATAAATTCTGCCAGCAGGCCCACTACCTGCTGGCCCAATTTCATCCGTTCCTAAGCTTCTGCCAGCAGACGCACTGCTTGCTGGCCTAAATACCTCTGGTCCGCAGCTTCTGCCAGCATGCCCACTACCTGCTGGCCCAACCTAGTCCAACCATCACCCAACCATTGTTCTCCCAACCCAAATCCAGTCCAACACTGCACCTTCTGCATTGGGCCAGCCCACGGCTTCCACTCCTATCCAGTCCTTTTCTATTTCGGGATAAGGGTCCGTTGCTCATAGCCAACATGGCATTTTTAAACCAAAGCGACAATTTAATCTCAATTCTAACTAAATCCCTCTACCACGTAACCCTGTGTTTGCCCTTCATGACCCAAATTGAAAAATGGTCATGAATGATGAATATAATGCTCTTATTGAAAATAAGACGTGAGAGTTGGTGCCCCATCCACCCGGTGTTAATGTGATTCGTTCTATCTGGATTTTTTCTTATAATGAAAAATCTGATGATTCTTTTGAGAGGCATAAGGCCCGTCTTGTAGGTGATGACAAAACTCAATAGGTTGGCATGGATTGTGGAGAGACATTTAGTTCAGTGGTCAAATCGACAACTATTCACACTTTTCTTAGTCTATCTCTCTCAAAATCAACAAGAGTTACAACAATGTTCTCCACAACGCTAAATAAGGAACAACAATACATAAAAGATAACACCAAAACTAGTGAAGAAATGAGAGAAATCACCCCCCCCCAAATGAGCTATTGTTCGTGCTCAACAACTGGAGCTACAGACCACAAAATCCAATCTTCACCGTTGAAATCGCATAACCAAATATTGAAAACCCTCAGTTCAAATTTGAGCACGATCTAATGGTTAACAAAATGAAAAACGTTGTTTGAAGCGGATCGCTGTAGCAGATTTTCAATGTGCAAAAATCAGCTTTTCTCTCTCAAGTTTTCTCTCTATATGGCTGCTATGAATTCTCTCTTGTATATATGAAATAAGACCTAAGTTGATCCTATATATAGTGTGTTTTAGGACAAAAGTGGGCTGGTCCAAATTGGATTGAGTTTTATTAATCCAATTCCACATAGGAAGGGAAAACCCAAAAATCCAGCAGAAGCTTATAGTTTAATAATTGCAACTTTCACTTCCGTTTTTTTGGCTGAATACATGAAGAGGCCATTAAAATTGCCACAATTTTCTTCTCATACATCTGAACTATGCATTGTTCCTATTGAACACTTAAACTATTAATATAATATGTCAATTGAACACTTTTTACTGACATGACATATTTTGTGCACTACACCTCCTTTCGGAGCGTGAAATGCATCAGAAAATTATCTTAATGTTCATTTTTTTTCCATCTCCCTCATTCTTCTTTCTTCCATGACTTGCTTTCGATTTTTTAAAATATCAATTTGACAATTAAAATCGACCAAAGAAAAATACACAAGAAAACAAATAGGGCTTTTTTTACCACCAATCTTCCTCTTGCATCCTCTTGGTGCAATTTCTGTCCACTGCCTTCTTCAATTTTAAGACCACCAATCACAGATACCATATCATGAGACCAAAAATTCACAATCATTCTTTTGCTCAGTTCACTCAGTTGCTGTAGTTGTGATGAAATTTAGGATTTTACTAGTATAATTAAGCTTTTCTTTTGTATTGAAGGATCATGAACAAAAAATAATATATTCAGGTATTTACAAATTTATGTATTTTGAGTACGTGTGGATATTGAAATTAACATGTTTAAATAATTAATTAACTTCACCGAGCATGAGTGTGCGGGACTTAGCTTGCAATTTTAGGTTTTGATTAAGGAATTAGTTAGTTAAAGAATTCTTGAGAAGAAAGAAGAAGAATTCATTTACAATAATTGTTTCTTTTTAGGTTGCCATGTATCTTTATTTTATTTGTTATTCGCCAATTTGGCAGTGTTTGAAGTGCACGCACTATAATTTTTTATTAGATGTCTTTGGAGTGTTCAATTGGCATATTATGTTAGTAGTTTAGGTGTGCGTTATTTGTGTTTCTAACTTGTTTCTGTATTCCTTTGTTTTGTTTTTTGGCTTTATTAATTTTGGTGGGCGATGGTAGACTAGGGTCATGTACTCGGTCGGGGACATGGGCTAGAGTTGCGGGTGTTAAGGGGGTTAAGGGAGCTTCAAGGGTGAGAACAGAACCTTGGAACATTGGGACTTTATCGGGGAAGTCTATAGAGTTAGTAAAGATTCTTAAAAAGATGAGGACTAGTATAGCATGTCTACAGGAGACCATATGGGTAGGAGCTAAAGTGCGGAATGTGGATGGGTATAAACTATGGTTCTCGAGAGGCTCACGATATATGAATGGAGTAGGAATTTTAGTAGAGGAAAAACTTAGGGAGCAAGTGGTAGATGTGCGACGGGTCAATGATAGGATGATGACGATTAAGTTAGTCACTGGTGGGTTCACTTGGAACATTATTAGTGCATACACACCTAAGTGAGCTTGGGCGTAGAGGACAAGTTGCAATTTTGGGAGGATTTGGATGAGGTTGTGAGAGGTGTACTGAATACTGAGAATCTATTCATAAGAGGAGATTTCAATGGACGCATCGGGTCTGCTCCAGGGGGCTTATAACGATGTGCATGGTGGGTTTGGTTTCAGAGGCAGGAACGAAGGAAGAGTCTCGCTATTGAATTTCGCGAGCGCTTTTGGAATGGTCGTAGCGAATTTGAGTTTTCCGAAGAGGGATGAGCACTTGGTAATGTTCTGTAGTGCGGTGGTAAGGACTCAAATAGACTATTTGCTCATTAGTAAGGATGATAAAGGGGCTTGTGAGGACTGCAAGGTTATCCTGAGTGAGAGTCTTACGACCCGACATAAGCTCGTGATGGATTTGGAGATTAAGAGGAGAAAGAAGAAGAGGGTTGTGGACCAACCATGAATCAAATGGAGTAATTTGACTATGGGTAGTGCCCAGAAGATGGAGGAGAAACTGATAGTTATGGGAGCCTGGGAGAGTAGCGGGGATGCGAGCAATATATGTGATAGGACGATGAGTTGCATTAAGGAAGCATATAGATAGGTGCTAGGAGTCTCCCGATGTAGATCTGGTAGACATCAAGGAGACTGGTAGTGAAATGGTAAAGTTCAAGGGAAGGATGCGACAAAGAAGGTGGTGTATGCGCAGTTGGTAGAAAGTACACATGAGGAGAAAAAATGGGCAAATAGGGAAAGATATAAGATCGCGATGAAGGACGCAAAACTAGTGGTTATGACATCAAAAACGACAGCATTTGAGCACTTGTATGCCGAATTAGAGGACAAAGATGGGATAAGAGGTTGTAAAGGCTAGCGAAGGCAAGAGAGATGATGGCCCATGACCTGGACCAAGTGAGGTGCATCAAGAATGAGAACGACGAGGTATTGGTGGAGGAGGTACTCATTAGACGTAGATGGAAGTCATACTTTTGTAAACTCTTGAACGAAGAGGGGGACAAAGATATTGTATTAGAGGATCTTGAATTCTCTGAAAGGCGTCGCGATTTTGGGTATTGTAGATGTATAAAAGAGGAGGAGGTTTGTCACAGTCCAAAATCCCATGGTTCCGTTCGGGCACTTACCTTAACATATAGGCAAACCCTACTCATATAATATAAGAACATGCGGAAATAAATGCAGAAATTAAAGAAGTAGAAGAGGAGTACTTAACAAGTATTTAAATAGAATTACAAAGTCTGAAGCAAACCCCAATAGATCCGGTAGTCATGAGTACAAAGTTCTAATATGAATAAAAGTCTGAACTGAAATAGTAACACTGTCTGAAAGTAAATAACAGAAAGGTAAAGATAGATAAAGAGCTCTAGTGTAAGGAATGCATTAGCGACTCACCCTAAAGTATCCAAATGATCACCACGAACTAAGCACAATCAATTGGTTCGTCACCTCATGGCTTAGTACCTGCACATAGAGTGCAACAAGCGTAGAGTGAGTACGGAAAACACGTGTACTCAGCAGCATCGTCGACTGACCTTAGCTATAATGGTGGTGAGGGTTGGTACTTTCCAATACCTCTTCACTATTAGGTCACTTAGGAATAATATAATCAGTTAAATAACCTAGCAACAAATCTACGATTGAGTAATGTACAAGTTCTCCCCTATTCTCAGGTTTGTACAAGATCCATCCTAAACCTCATAATCAAGCGTCTAGTCCTATCAAACCTCACAACAGTTACGAGTCTCAAGTATCAATATTTCCTCTATCAAACTACAAGATCAAGTAGTATATCATAAATCAACACCGAGTACACACATCATCTAATACATATTAAAATGAGAATGAATGCAATGAAGATGATATGTATGTATGCAATGGCCATATGTACCCGATATACACACGCTGCTACAGTAGCTACTTCACTGACTACATCTATCGCTGAACCAACTGAACATCCACTTGAAATGACATAATCATTAGTTACCCATGAGGGACTCATGAGGTCTATATACCCATCCGAAATATCCTATCGGATACCAACTTTAAGGCTGAAGTGTCATCAACAGTCATCACACTCGTAATCATGTACCATATCCTTTAAATTGACTTCCCAAGCTATTTCTCAATAATAATCAGTAAACCAATAACAATGATAGAATGTATGAATGATATGGATATGCGTACACGATGCAATCAACATAATCAGTTTAATCAGTATTTATCGGCTTTAATTCAAATATTCATACGAGATATAGAGTGATGAATGCATGACAAGTTAAATTTTATTATTATATCAAATGGCTACGAGCCCAAGTAAACAACAATCATACCAACCTAATCAGACTCTTTCACCGCACATCGTGGCCCGAAGGATAAACACGTAAACTCCTTCACATGCATATTTCTAGTTCATTAATTACCCTATTTAAGTTCACCCGGTACTCATATTCATGCTCGTTACCTTGCTAATACGGGACCCCCAAATCCACATTACTCCCCTCAGTTAGTTTTAACACATACCAACACGTAACGCTATACTAGAGTCTAAAAAGTCTCAACTTGCCTAGATAGAGCCAAAGATGTCACGCGGTAGCTTTCCCGTCTCGTAGAGCCTCCTCACAAGCTCCACTATGACAAATCGTATCGATTATATGAGATTACGGTTTAGTTGATACCCATAATCCCCAAGCTAGTTTATAAAGGAACCCCATGCCCAAATTACCAAAATACGAACTTTTCTACCCATATAGGGTTCATTCGTGCTAGATAGTCATAATACGAAGTTAATTCAACAACGGACCCCAATTGGGTCCTCAATTTCAAGATAAGGTAAAAATCCCCAATTCAAAATCCTAGAATTTCCCCCAATTCTTAAAATGGATTTAAACATGCAATTGGTTAATTAGATTATCTACTAGTCAATTACATCACTAATCTATAATATCCATAATAATAGTCCACTAATTAACCCAAAATTCCCAATTAAGACTCTCTTATTCTCAACCTAAGTCCATTCCGCTTTCCCAAACATGGATTCAAGCCTATACAATGGAATATACCAATATAAATCACTAAGATTAGGGTTGTAGAAGTTACCTAGATGAAGAACCTCGAAGTAACACCTTGAATCTCCCCAAAATCGTGCTTAAGGACTTGGAAATGGAAATGGGGACAAAGGATTTGAACTAGGATTTTAACACTGTTCGCTGCAATGGCTTCATCGCAATCGTGTAGGCTTAACCCGACCCAAAAGTACTATATGTGATCGCGGAAGATACCTCGCGACCGTAAAGCACCATGACTCGCCTCCCCCTGATGCGCGTCCACGTGACCGCGACCACTGTCACCGCGAATGCGAGAGCCTAGTTTTACCTAAGCTCATAATCGCGCTCCCTCCCTCGCGATAGCGAAGAAGAAACCTAAACAACATACACCATATTTTGTTATTTTCTCTCCAACCTCGAATTAACCCTCTAAAATCATTCGGAAGCCAAATAACACAAACCAAACATGCATTCCTATAAGAAAACACATTCCGAACACGTTCGTGCACTCAGAATTTCCAGAAAATGTCTCTAAGGCTCAGGTTTGACTAAAGTCAACTCTTAAGTTCAAATTCCACAATTTTATATCCTAACTTCCAAAACACACCGACCTGCCTCGAGACTCGAACGAAAAGCTGAACTAAGTCATAAATGTCATTCCAAAGATAATAAAATCGATGAAACTACGAATGGAGCATATTTACCCAAAGTCAACTATGGGTCAAAGTGTTCTATTATCTTAACTGGAATTTCTAAATAAAACTTAACAAATGGGTTCGAAACCTACTCGGTCACCTCGGAAACTGTGCCACCCATCCCTGCAAGTCATAAAAAAGCTAATAAGAACTCGAGAAGGGTAATTTAGGGGTTTCTAGGAAAAATAAGTAAAATGATTTTTCGAGTAGTTACAAGGTTAAAAGTGTTATTCATAGGACGCGTAGGGGAAGATCGATTGGACCAGATGAGATTTCAGTAGATTTTTGGAAGAGTGCGGGTAAGGCTGGTCTGGAGTGGCTACTAAGCTGTTTAATGTCGTGTTTAGGACGGTAAAAATGCCAGAAGAATGAAGAGAGTGTATAATGATCCCGTTGTATAAGATCAAAGATGACATCCATAGTTGCAACAACTATAGAGGTATCAAGCTATTAATCTACACTATGAAAGTGTGGAAGAGGGTGGTGGAGTTGTAGGTAAGGAAAGACATTTCTATTTCCGAGAACCAGTTCAGATTCATGTCGGGATGATCAACTACGGAAGCCATCCATCTTATTCGGAGGATGGTGGAGCAGTACATGGAGAGGAAGAAGGACATCCACATGATGTTCAATGACCTAGAAAAAACGTATGACAAAGTCCAAAGGAGATTCTTTGGAAA
The DNA here is from genome assembly GCA_029783415.1 of Anisodus acutangulus. Taxonomy (NCBI): domain Eukaryota; kingdom Viridiplantae; phylum Streptophyta; class Magnoliopsida; order Solanales; family Solanaceae; genus Anisodus; species Anisodus acutangulus. The sequence continues at coordinate 6,229,053 of CM056510.1, read as the reverse complement.
TATTTGGAGGCTAAAGTTATGCCGGTGGCATATATTAGGGCAATCAAGGACATGTACGATGTAGTCAAGAAGTAAGGACTGCGAGAGGAGACTCGGAGAACTTTTCGGTGGTGATGGGGTTGCATCAAGGACCTACTCTTAGCCCATTTTTATTTTTCGTAGTGTTGGATGAAATGACGCAAAACATTCAAGGAGAGGTTCCATGGTGTATATTATTTATGGACGACATAGTTTTGATTGAAGAGACTCGCGACCGAGTTAATGCTAAGTTAGAGGTTTGGCGACAGACACTAGAGTCCAAAGGGTTCAAGTTGAGCAAAACCAAGAAGGAATATTTAGAGTGCAAGTTCAGTGATGTAGCACAGGAGAAGGGCATGAAAGTGAGGCTTGAGACATATGTCATCCAAAAGCGAGGAAGTTTTAAGTATCTTGGGTCCATTATTCAAGAAAATTGAGAGATTGATGACGATGTCACACTGTATTGAGGCAGAGTGGATAAAATAGAGGCTCGTCTCTGTAGCCTTGTATGATAAGAAGGTGCCACCAAAACTCAAAGGCAAGTTCTATAGAGTTGAAGTTAGACCTACTATGTTTTGTAGGGCTGAGTATTGGACAATAAAAAAGTCCCACATCCAGAAAATGAAGGTGGCATAGATGAGGATGTTGCGATAGATGTGTGAGTATACAAGGAAGGATATGATTAGAAATGAAGTTATTCGGGATAAGTAGAAGTGACCTCTAAGGAGGACAAGATGTGGGAAGAGACAATGAGATGGTTCGGGCATGTTCAGATGAGAGACACGGAGGCCCCGGTGCGGAGGTGTGAGAGATTGGATTTAGATAGGTTCAGAAGAGGTCGAGGTAGGCTGAAAAAGTATTGGGGAGAAGTGATTAGGAAAGACATGGCACAATTGAAACTTACCGAGGACATGACCTTAGATAAAGGTTGTGGAGATCGCGGATTTGGGTGGATGGTTAGGTAGTAGTAAGTATCTCGTGTATCCTTCCATACTAGCAGGTGTAGCATTACGTTATAGGTGATTGCCCTTTGTTTTCCTGTTACTATTTGCTATCTCTTGTTATCGCACCAGTTGATGCATTTACTAGTAAAATTTCTCCATTATTGCTTATCTATAATAGTTTGCCACTTTACTTTACTTTACTTTACTTTACTTTTTTCAAATCGTATATGACCTTTTTTGTTATGTTTTCTCTTGATCCGAGGGTCTTTCGAAAACAGCCTTCCTAACTCCCAAGGTATGGGTAAGGTCTGCGTACACTCTACCATCCTCAGACCCCACCGTGTGGGATTACACTAGGTATGTTGTTGTTGTTTAGATGCTCAATATGAACAATGCTTAGTTTAGGTGCCTAAGAAGAAAATTATGCCAATTTTAACAGCCACTATATGTATTTAACCTTCTTTTTAAAAAAAAAGATTAACTATTCAATATCTGAAACTCACATATGAACTACCATAACTTTTACTTTACTTCACTTAGTTGAATGCTTTCAGTTCCATCAATTTTAGTTTTTTTTTAATTCTTTTAAATTGATGCTTGATGCAAAGTTAAGAAATAAATAAGTCTTTTTAAAAATTTATGATCTTAAATATGCGTAACATTTGTGCGATGATACGATTTTTGAAATATATAATCTTAAATATGTTAGAGAAAATTGTTATTATATTTATTTTATTAAAGGTAAAATAAAAAATTTAAATTTATTTATTTTCAAATTGCAAATTTTCTTTTAGAACGGAGTAAGCAATAGTAAATAGGTACACAAAACTGAAATGGGAGAGGTATAATTACCCAATTTAAGTTCACCTGGTACTCATATTCGTGCTCGTCACTTCAATAATACCGGACCCCTAAATCTCCATTACTCCCCTCAGTTCGTTATAACACATACCAACACGTAACGCTACACTAGAGTCTAGAAAGTCTCAACTTGCCTGGATATAGATGACGAAGTCACGCGATAGCTTTTCCCTTTTGTAGAGCCTCCTCACGAGCACCACTATGATCAATCATATCGATTATATGAGATTACGGTCTAGTTGATACCCATAATCCCTAAGCTATTTTACAATGGAACCCCGGGCCCACATTACTAAAATTCGAACTTTTCTATCCAAATAGGGTTCATACATGCTAGATAGTCATAATACCAAGTTAATTTAACAACGACCCCCAATTGGGTCATCAATTTCAAGACAAGGCAAAAATTTCAAATTCAAAACCCTAGAATTTCTCCCAATTCTTAAAGAGGGTTTAAACATGCAATTGGTCAATTAACAATCATCTACTAGTCAATTGCATCACTAATATACAATATCCATAACAATAGTCCTCTAATTAACCCCAAATTCCCAATTAAGACTCTCTTATAGTCAACATAAGTCCATTCCGCTTTCCCAAACATGGATTCAAGCTTATAAAATGGAATATACCAACATAAATGACTAAGATTAGGGTTTTAGAAGTTACCTAGACAAATAACCTCGAATTAACACCTTGAATCTCCCCCAAAATCGTGCTTAAGGACTAGGAAAATGGAAATGGGGACAAAGGATTCAAACTAGGGTTTTAACTGTCACGACCCAAACCAGAGGGCCATGACAGGCACCCGGACCTTACTTGCCAAGCACCGCTAGACATACATTCACCACATAATTGTAAGTATAGGCCATGATGGCCGTCACGAAGTAACCTGCTAACTCATAGAAATAATAAGCTAAAAAGGCGCAAGACCGACAGAGCATATATGTATATACATAAATGTTGGACATGACCGTACAAGCCGAAAAGGCTACCATAGATGACTATACAACAAAAACATAGGCCGAGGAGGCCACATAACATCTGACTACATCATAACTGTCCATAAGCCTCTACTGGAGTACGTGACATCATAAGGTTGGAATAGGGCCCCGCCATACCCATATGCATATCAAAATATCGTACCAAGACTAGACTACAACTCCAGAACAAGTAGAGTGCTCCAATATCAGATGAATAGGCAACCTACTAGTGCGGACCGTCACCCTGTCTACTTGAGTCTGCGGGCATGAAACCCAGCGTCCCCCACCAAAAAAAATATCAGTACAAATAATGTACCGAGTATGTAAGGCATGAAAAATAGCATAATAAAGGCATGGAGGTAACCTAAGACAAGAAACAATCAACCTGTATAGAATGCATGTTAGGGCCATAATATGCCAAAGTATCGTACATATGCGTACATAATGTCTGGTCATACATATACATGTGTGTGTATAACGCCATCAACCCTCAGTGAGCATCCCATCATATCATATCAAACTATGTGGGCATAATCATCATCATATACCAGCTGACTAGGTGGTGGTGCGTATATAACGCCATAACATTTCCCATATATACATATCATATAGCATAACGTATATAACACCTGTGAGGTCATGGTGTATACATGTATATAATACATGAATGATACTAAGACACTCTGAATCTGTCGAAGTGACGTAAGGTCGTTGCTCCTACGTTTAACATTATGGAACTAACATCATCAACATAACTTACTTTGAAGAATCAACAAGCCATAAAATATGATCACTATCATTACATAGAAGTCAAGAACATCAGCCTCTAACATATCTAAGAGTGGAGCCGTTGTGGATATTGTTCTTTTACGTTCGTTTCATTCTGATCATGCCAAAAGAAGGAAGAATAGCCTTAACATACCTTTGTTGGTAATGACTCCACATACTGCCCGTAGTACTTCAACCTACATTAAGGTATTAGAACTATGGTTAATGCCATGGAAGGACTCAAAACATATTTCTAAAATAATAGCTCTCTTACGGAAAATCGGGCAGCACTTCCCCTACATTACCTCACTTTACTAAATTCAAAAACAACACCAAACAACGACATTAACAATATCAATAACCAATCACATCTATTCAGTCCCGCAACAACGTAAGAAAAATTCCGACAATTCAAACAATAGTATAACGAGCGGCAAACTTGATTTGTGATTAAACAACTATAGTTTTAAACCCCTTCTTCTTTCCAGAATATATCCACAACATTAACCACAACATATTCAATTATCCCTACTGATTTTCAGCCACAATACCACTATAAAATGACCCCATAACAGTCCCACAAGTTCAACAACTCAAAACAGATTTTCAGATTATTTCTTCATCAATTCTTACTTCCACAACTTAGTTAAGGCACCAATAAGCTTTACCACAACATATCCAAGCCGATACTCACATGTGACAGCCATATAATAACATGAAACTACTCCAAAATAGTCCATAACAACACAACAACTTCCACTCAATTTCCAACCCCTACTTCACAAGTTCTTCACCAAACAACCTAGCTAGAACTTAGATAAACTCAAATACAACAAGAATGGAGGACTTCCTTACCTATATCAGATCTTGTAGGGATGAAAAAATTGTAGTATCTTTCCGTTAATGACCATCAACTTGCTTCACTTTAGATCCTTCAAGATTGGAGATTACCATTTAACTTGAATTGAAAATAGAAAAAGATTATTGGCAGTTTCTTAAGGGTTTGGAGTAGAACAATTTGGGAGAGAATTTCGTGGCTCTCTTTTATGTTTCTACTACTTGGATATTATGAGGATATAGGTCTTGATTGATCCCCTAAAAGGGCCCTCTTGGCTGACCTACACCTGTCCATTTAGGTGGACTAATTTGGACCTTTCCGTTTACCAAGTAGGTGACACACCTACTTGTCACCTACTTGGTTAAATAATAAGTGTCACATGCTGACCTTGTTCACTTAGACACGTGTCTTATTCCCGTTTAATAATCAGGACATGTGTTAAGTAGCTCAAACTAGCAGGATGTGTAAGCAAGCATCTCAAGCAAGTAGGACGGGTAAGCAAGCATATCAATTTTATTTGCCTGAAATCTCATTCCTCACATTTAAGTGCAATCGTCAACCTCAACTTAGTCATGTATATGTTGAATAGAAGTACGGGATGTAACCTCGAAGATAATCCTGATGACCAAGACTAAGAGGACTAATATACGACGAATCTCAACATACAAAACTATGAGGTGTAACATTAACATTGTTCGCTACAGTGTCTTTATTGCAATCGCGAGACCCCACTCACAATCACATAGTCTTAACCCGACCCTAAAGTACTCTCCGCGATCGTGGAAGAGGCCTCACGATCACAAAGCACTACAACTCGCCTCCCGAAGAAGGAAACCAGAACAACAGACACCAGATTTTGTTATTTTCTCTCCAACTTCGAATCAACCCTCGAAAATCATTCGGAAGCCAAATAACACAAACCAAACATGCATTCCTATCAGAAAACACATTCCGAACACATTCGCGCATTCGGAATTTCCAGAAAAGGTCTCTAAGGCTCATGTTTGATTAAAGTCAACTCTTAAGTTCAAATTCCACAATTTTACATCCTAACTCCTAAAACACACCGGTCTGCCTCGGGACCCAAACTGAAAACTCGACGAAGTCATAAATGTCGTTTCGGAGCTAATGGAACTGACGAAACTAAGAACAGAGTGCATTTACCCAAAAGTCAACTATGGGTCAAACTCTTCTATTATCTTAACTAGAATTGCTCATACTTAACAAAATGGGTCCGAAAGCTATCTGTTTATCTCAGAAACCGTGCCACTCATCCCCCAAGTCATAAGCAATCTAATAAGGACTCGAGAAGGGTAATTTAGGGGTTTCTAGGCAAAAATAAACAAAACAATTTTTTGAGTCATTACAAGGTTAAAAGTGTTATTTGTAGGATGCGTAGGGGAAGAGCGACCGAGCCAGATGAGATTCTGATGGATTTTTGAAAGAGCGCGGGTAAGGCTGGTCTGGAGTGGCTGACTAAGTTGTTTAATGTTGTGATTAGGATGACAAAAATGCCTGAAGAATGGAGAGAGAGTATAATGATCTCGTTGTACGAGAACAAATGTGACATCCAGAGTTGCAACAACTATAGAAATATCAAGCTATTAAGCCACATTATAAAAGTGTGGGAGAGGGTGGTGGAGTTGCGGGTAAGGAAAGACATGTCTATTTTTGAAAACCAGTTCAGATTCATATCGAGAGGTGGAATAGTATAAGGAGAGGAAGAATGACCTCCACATGATGTTCATTTACCATAAAAATGAATGACAAAGTCCCAAGGGAGATTTTTTATAGATGTTTGGAAGCTAAATGTGTGTTGGTGGAATATATTAGGGCGATCAAAGATATGTACGATGGAGTCAAGACGTAAGGACTGCAGGAGGAGAGTCAGAGAACTTTTCAATGGTGATGGGGTTGCATCATGGATCTTCTTCTTGCCCATTTTTATTTTAAGTTAGAGGTTTGGCGACAGACCTTGGAGTCCAAAGAGACTCGCGACGGAGTTAATGCTAAGTTAGAGTTTTGGCGACAGACCTTGGAGTCCAAAGGGTTCAAGTTGAGCAGAATCAAGAAGGAATATTTGGAGTGCAAGTTCAGTGACGTAGCATAGGAGGAGTGAGTGGAAGTGAGGCTTGAGACACATGACATCCCCCTTAGAAACATTTATCCTCGAATGGGAAGTACACATAAGGGGCCAATTAATTCTTAAGGTTTTTTGAATTTTTTTGACTGAATCTCCTCTATGAATTGGACTATCTTAACCCTGTCAACAAGTAGAAGATATTCAAACTTGCCTCATATGGCCATACAACAACATATATATTTCACCGGCCTCAGATGGCCGTCAAATATCAAACATAACTATCTGAAGTGGGAACTCATCTCGGGTATGCATACGTCAGCTCTTGGTCAGGCTATGCTTCACTCGGAACATCGGCTTTAGTCTGAAATAAGTGAGGATACTTATACTCCATCTCATCTTCCGTCTCCCACGTCATCTCTTCTACCTTCTTATTTCACCATAGAATATTTACGGAGGATACTTCCTTAGTCCTTAGCTTGCAGACTTGTCGATCTAAGATAGCAATAGGAACCTCTTCATATGATAAGTCATCTGTAACCTTCACATCATCAATCGGTACAATCTGAGAAGTATCCCTAACACACGTTCTCAACATAGAAACATGGTAGACCAAATGAACAAACTCTAACTCAGAAGGCATGTCCAATTTGTAAGTCATTTGGCCTATTCGTCGAATTATACGATATGGCCCAATGTACCTTGGGCTGAGCTTTCCCTTTTTCCCAAATCTCATTACACCCTTCATAGGAGAAATCTTCAAGAAGACCCAATCATCCACTTGAAACTCGAAGTCCCGGCGTCGCACATCTGAATACAACTTCTGACGACTCTGAGCGGTTAACAATCGTTCTTGGATAAACTTCACCTTCTCTATGTCTTGGTGCACTAGGTCAGACCCAAATAATTCCGATTCACCTACTTCGAACCATCCGATAGGAGATCTACATTTTCGTCTATACAAAGCCTCATATAAAGATATTTTGATACTAGCATGATAATTGCTATTGTATGCAAATTCAATAAGGGGTAGATGATCATCCCAACTTCCCTTGAAGTCCAAGACACAAGCTCATAGCATGTCTTCGAGCGTTTGAATCGAACACTCGGCCTGCCCGTCCATCTGAGGGTGGAAAGTTGTGCTAAGATTAACTTGAGTGCCCAAATCTTTTTAAAATGACCTCTAAAAATTAGCTGTGAACTGCACACCTCGGTCAGATATAATAGAAATAGACACACCATGAAGGCGAACAATCTCCTTAACGTACAACTTCGCGTAGTTCTCGGCTGTGCAGGTAGTTTTGACCGCCAGGAAATGAGCTGATTTGGTCAGTCTATCAACAATCACCTAAATAGAATCAAACTTATGATACGAGCGAGGTAAACCCGTAATAAAATCCATATTAATCATTTCCCATTTCCACATCGGGATCTTAATGTTCTGAGTCAAGTCGTCGGGCTTTTGGTACTCTACTTTTACTTGCTGATAATTAGGATATTGATCTACAAACTCCGCAATGTTCCTCTTCATGTCGTTGCACTAATACATACCTTTGAGATCATGATACATCTTAGTAGATCCAGGGTGGATGGAATATCGTGAGCAATGGACATCCGTCATAATCTTGTCTCATTATCCCGCTACATTTGGAACACACAAACGGCCATGGTGCCTAAGAACCCCATTTCCGTCAATCTCAAAGCTCGTGGTCTTCTTTTGTTGAATACCCTCTCTAATTTTTCCTAAAATGAGGTCTTCCCACTGACGTTCTTTAATTTCTGATATGAGGGACGATCTGATGTATCCCTAATCACAAAGCCACCATCTTTCGAACCCATTAATTGGACTCCCAACCTAGCTAACTGATGGAGATCTCTTATCAACTCTTTCCTCTCAGCCCGCACCAGCATCAAACTAACCATAGACTTGCGACTAAGCGCGTCCGCTACAACATTAGCTTTACTGAGATGGTATAAGATGTCCACATCATAATCCTTCAACAACTCAAGCCACCTTCTTTGTCTCAAGTTCAACTCTTTCTACTTAAATATATAATGTAGACTCTTATGATCCGTGAAAATGTCTACATGAACACCATACAAGTAGTGCCGCCAAATTTCTAATGCATAGACCACCGCGGCTACTCCAAATCATGTGTCGGATAGTTCTTCTTATGTTTCCTTAATTGCCTTGAAGCATAGGCAATCACCTTACCATGTTGCATCAACACGCATCCGAAACCCGTTCTCGAGGCATCATAATACACAACATAGCCTTCTGGACCCTTTGGGAGAGTAAGAAGTGGTGTTGATGTTAGTTTATCCTTTAACTCCTGGAAACTTTGCTCACAGGCGTCGGACCATTGGAACTTTATGACCTTTTGTGTCAACCTTGTCACTGGTGCTGATATGTTAGAAAATCCCGGTACAAACCTCCTATAATAGTCGACTAAGCCTAAAAAGCTACGAACTTGTGATGGATTCGTGGGCCTCAGCTAATTCTTCACCGCTTTTACTTTCTAAGTGTCAACTCTTATAGCTTCATATGACACTATATGACCAAGGAAAGCCACTGAATTCAATCAAAACTGACACTTGGAGAGCTTCACATACAACTTATGATCCTGGAACGTTTGTAGTACTACCCGCAAGTGATCCGCATTCTCTGCCTCCGAGTGAGAATAAACCAGAATATCATCTATAAATACTATCACAAATACATCTAGAAATGGGTGAAACACACTGTTCATTTGATCCATAAATGATTATGGCGCGTTTGTGAACCCGAATGATATTACTAAGAACTCGAAGTGCCTATACCTTGTTCTGAAAGCCGTTTTTGGAATGTCCTTCTCCTTAACCCTTAGCTGATGGTACCCTGACCTTAGGTCAATCTTTGAGAAACATTTTGCACCCTGTAACTGATCAAACAAGTCATCAATTCTGGGAAGAGGGTACTTGTTCTTAATAGTGACTTTATTTAGTTGTCGATAGTCAATACTCATTCGCAATGAGCTATTTTTCTTTCGTACAAACAATACCAACGCACCCCAAGGGGATATGTTGGGCCTAATAAAGCCTTTCTCAAGCAGATCCTTTAATCATCCTTTAATTCTTTCAATTCAGCTGGAGTCATTCTATAAGGAGGGATATATATCGGCTGAGTGTCTGGCAACACATCTATACCGAACTCAATCTCCATTTCAGGAGGAAGGCCTGGAAGTTCATCTAGAAATACATCAAGAATCTCATTAACCTTAGTAATTGATTGAAGAGTAGGTGGTTCAGCATCGGCATCTCTGGCCCGAACAAGATGGTAGATACAATATTTGGAAATTATTTTTTTGCCTTAAGATATGAAATAAACGTACCCTTTGGCATCACAGTATTACCCATCCATTCAAGGACTTGATCGCCTGGAAACTGAAATCTAACAATCTTTGTTCGACAATCAACATTAGTGTAGCACAACGCCAGCCAATCCATGCCCATAATAATATCAAAATCAATCATTTCTAACTCTACCAGATCCGCTAGAGTCTGATGGCTACAAATTAACACTGCACAATTTCAATAGACCCGGTTACCAACTTTCGACTCACCAACTGGTGTAGATACCGCAAATGGCTCTCTTATTAACTCAGGATCCATACCATTACAGGAAATGAAAAGGGTGACATATGACAGATTGGAACCTGGATCTATCAACGGATATACATTATGTGAAAAGACTGATAATATACCTGTAATAACATCAGGTGAAGACTCTTGATCCTGTCGACCCATCAATACGTAAATGTGGTTCTGGCTACCACCGAATCTAGTTGCTCCACCCCTACATCTGCCTCGACTGGCTGATGTCTGATGACCTTGCCCTGACGGGCGTGCTGAAGATGATGAAGCTGCTACAGATCCAGCCAGTTGGGCCCTAACTCCGCCTCTTATCGAACACTCCCGCATGATATGATCGGGATAACCACAAGAATAACACACTTCTAATCCTTGTTGGCACATCCCCGAATGGGTCTTACCACACTGCTCACATCGAGTCAAAGATGACCTCATCTGACTAGAATCCCCTCTATAATAGGACCCTGATGATCGTGAACTCTGACCTGGTTTAGTTTGAGCAAACCGATCAACCCTCGACCTCAAAAACTATGATGGTGCGCTAGCTTTTGAGTAGGATGGACGCCTATAAAATTGTGGCCTAGACCCGTCTCTAAACTCTCCTATGTCACCTACGGACCATGCCTTCTTGTGCTGGCCCCTATCACGCTCTCGATCTACCCATTGTTATCTCTTACGATCCTCCAGATTCTGTGCATAAGCCTGAATGCGAGCAATATCCATATTCAGAGAAGCCGTAGTACACTCATTAACCAAGTGCGGCCCCAAGCCAGTAACAAACCTATATACCCGATCGCTCATTTTAGCTATGATCATAGGAGCATATCTGGCCAATAAATTAAACTGCAAGATATATTCCTGAACACTCATATTACCCTACTCAAGATATAAACATCTATCCTACCTGGCCTGTCGGAGCTTGACTGACAGAAAATGTTGTAAAAAGCATTTGAAAACTCTATCCATCCTGCTGGTGGGGCATGAGGTCCCCTAGAATGCTCCCAATGCTCATACCAGGTCACCGCGACATCCTGCAATCTATAAGAAACAAACTTTACTGACTCATTATCGATGGCATCCATTACCCACAAGGTACGCTACATCTGATCTAGAAAATTTTATGGGTCCACATTCAGGTCTGATCCCGTGAATACCAGAAGGTCTAGGTTGATAAAATCCCAAGCTCTCGCACTAACTGCTCTATCAGAAGGACCGGTAGTCTGACGTTGGGCCTGAGCAGCCACTAATCGAGTCAATAATTGCACAACACTTCACATATCAAGATCCTTATCTTGAGTATCAGGTGGAGGAATAGGGGTACTGCAGCCCCACTAAGCTCCTCTGGAGGTGGTGGAGTCGGTGAATCCTGCGGAAGAGTCACACTATGGGCCTCACTCTGGCCCTCACTAGCGGGTGGCATTCGACTGGTACCCTCATCCGCAGCCGTACTCAACACCCTCTTACTCTGGAACTTTTTCCTTGCAATAGGTATTGCTGAAATCATAAACACGAGGCAGATTAGGAGTGGAATGCTTATAGCTCAACTCTACTGCACAATCTAGAACAAGAAGGAAAGGTAACCATCTTAAATGCCTCGTAACCTTCTATTTATAAGTGTGGTGCACAACACACCCATAAACAAGATTCTACTAGGCACGACTTGTAAACTCCCTAGGACAAACCTGCTATGATACAAAGTTTGTCATGACTACGGATACCCGGACCTTATTTGCCTAGCACCACTAGACATACATTCACCATCGTAAGTAAGTATAGGCCATGAGGGCCGTCACGAGATAACCTCCTGACTCATAGAAATAATAAGCTAAAAAGTGCAAGACCGACATGACATATATGTATATACATAGATGTTGGACATGACCGTCTACAAGCCTCTACTGGAGTACGTGACATCATAAGATCGGGACAGGGCCCCGTCATACCCATATGCATATAAAAAATATCGTACCAAGACTAAACTGCAACTCTAGAACAAGTAGAGTGCTCCAATATTAGATGAATAGGCAATCTACTGGTGTGAACCGTCGCCCTATCTACTTGAGCCTGCGGGCATGGAACGCAGCGTCCCCCAACAAAAGGAAAATCAGTACGAATAATGTACCGAGTATGTAAGGCATGAACAATAACATAATAAAGGCATGGAGGTAACCTAAGACAAGAAACAATCAACCTGTACAGAATGCTTCTAGGGGCCATAATATGCCTAAGTATCGTACATATGTGGACATAATGCCTGGTCATACATATACATATGCGTATATAACGCCATCAACCTCCGTGGGCATCCCATCATATCATATCGACCTATGTGGACATAATAATCATCATATACCAACTAATCAGGTGGTGGTGAGTATATAAAGTCATAACCTTTCCCATACCCCATATACATATCATATAGCATAACGTATATAATGCTTGTGAGGTCATGGTGTATACATGTATATAATGCATGAATAATACTAAGACACTCTAAGTCTATCAAAGTGACGCAAGGTCTTTACTCACCCGATTAACATTATGGAACTAACAACATCAACATAACTTACTTTGAAAAATCAATAAGTCGTAAAATAAGATCACTATCATTACATAGAAGTTAAGAACATCAGCCTCTACCATATCTAAGAGTGGAGCCGTTATGAATATTGTTCGTTTACGTTCATTTCATTCTTATCATGCCAAAAGAAGGAAGAGTAGCCTTAACATACCTTTGTTGCTAACGACTCCACATACTGTCCATAGTACTTCAACCTACATCAAGGTATTAGAACTATGGTTAATGCCATGGAAGGACTTAAAACATATTTATAAAATAGTAGCTCTCTTACGGAAAATCGGGCAACACTTCCCTTACATTTCCTCACTTTCCCAAATTCAAAACAGCACCAAACAACGATGTTAACAATATCAATAACCAATCCCATCCATTCCCGACAATTCAAATAATAGTATAATGAGCGGCAAACTTGATTTGTGATTAAACAACTATAGTTTTAAACCCTTCTTCTTTCCAGAATTTATAGACAACATTAACCACAACATATTCAATTATTCCTACTGATTTTCAGCCACAATACCACTTTAAAATGACCCCATAATAGTCCCACAAATTCAGCAACTCAAAACTGATTTTTAGATTATTTCTTTATCAATTCTTACTTCCACAACTTAGTTAAGACACCAATAAGCTTTACCACAACATATCCAAGTCGATACTCACATGTAACAACCATATACTAACATGAAACTACTCCAAAATTGTCCATAACAACACAATAACTTCTACTCAATTTCCAGCCCCTGCTTCACAAGTTCTTCACCGAACAACCTAGCTAGAACTTAGATAAACTCAAATACAACAAGAATGGAGGATTTTCTTACCTATATCAGATCTTGTAGGGATGAAAAAATGGTAGTATCTTTTCGTTGATGACCATCAACTTGCTTCACTTCAGATCCTTCAAGATTAGAGATTACCCTTTAACTTGAATTGAAAGAAGAAGAAGATTATTGGCGACTTCATAAGGGTTTGGAGTAGAACAATTTGGGAGAGAATTTTGTGCTCTTTTTTATGTTTCTACTTCTTGGATATTATGAGGAGAGAGGTCTTGATTGATCCCCTAAAAGGGCCCTCTTGGCTGACCTACACATTTCCATTTAGGAGGACTAATTTGGGCCTTTCCTTTTAGCAAGTAGGTGACACACCTACTTGTCACCTGCTTGGTTAATTAATAGGTGTCACATGCTGATCTTGTTCACTTAAACACGTGTCTTGTTCCCATTTAATAATTACGACATGTGTTAAGTAGCTTAAGCTAGCAGGACGTGTAAGCAAGCAACTCAAGCAAGTAGGACGGGTAAGCAAGCAAATAAATTTTATTTGCCTGTCACTACGATTGCAAAAGCCTGGTTTTACCTAGGCTCGTGATCACGCTCCCTCCTTCGCGATAGCGAAGAAGGAAACTAGAACAGCAAACACCAGATTTTGTTGTTTTCTCTCCAACTTCGAATCAACCCTCGAAAATCATTCGGAAGCCAAATAACACAAACCAAATATGCATTACTATCAGAAAACACATTTCGGACTCGATCGTGCACTTAGAATTTCCAAAAAAGGTCTCTAAGTCTCGAGTTTGACTAAAGTCAACTCTTAAGTTTAAATTCCACAATTTTACATCCTAACTCCCAAAACACACCGGCCTGCCTCGGGACCTGAATCTAAATCTCAACTAAGTCATAAATGTCGTTCTGGAGCTAATGGAACCGACGAAACTACGAACAGAGTGCATTTACCCAAAAGTCAACTACGCGTCAAACTCTTCTATTATCTTAACTGGAATTTCTCAAACTTAACAAAATGGGTTTGAAACCTACCCGATCACCTCGAAAACCATGCCACCCATCCCCCAGCTCATAAACAAGCTAATAAGGACTCGGAAAGGGTAATTTAGGAGTTTCTAGGCAAAATAAGCAAAACAATTTTTTGAGTTGTTACAAGGTTAAAAGTGTTATTCATAGGATGCGTAGGGGAAGAGCGACCGGGCCTGATGAGATTCCGATGGATTTTTGAAAGGGCACGAGTAAGGCTGGTTTGGAGTGGCTGACTAGGCTATTTAATGTCGTGATTAGGATGACAAAAATGTCCGAAGAATGGAGAGAGAGAGTATAATGATCTCGTTGTACAAGAACAAATATGACATCCAGAGTTGCAACAACTATAGATATATCAAGCTATTAAGCCACACTATAAAAGTGTGAGAGAGGGTGGTGGAGTTGCGGGTAAGGAAAGACGTGTCTATTTCTGAAAACCAGTTCAGATTCATATCGGGAGGTGGAATAGTACAAGGAGAGGAAGAATAACCTCAACATGATGTTCATTTACCAGAAAAAATGAATGACAAAGTCCCAAGGGAGATTTTTTAGAGATGTTTGGAAGCTAAATGTGTGTTTGTGGCATATATTAGGACGATCAAGGATATGTACGATGGAGCCAAGACGTAAGGACTGCAGGAGGAGACTCAGAGAACTTTTCGATGGTGATGAGGTTGCATCAGGGATCTTCTCTTAGCCCGTTTTTATTTTTCTTAGTGTTGGATGAACTGACGCGAACAATTCAAGGGAATGTGCCATGATGTATGTTATTTACGGACGATATAGTTTTGATTGAAGAGACTCGTGACGGAGTTAATGTTAAGTTAGAGGTTTGGCGACATACACTGAAGTCCAAAGGGTTCAAGTTGATCAGAACCAAGAAGGAATATTTGGAGTGCAACTTCAGTGACGTAGCATAGGAGGAGGGCGTGGAAGTGAGGCTTGAGACACAGGCCATCCAAAAGCGAGGAAGTTTTAAGTATCTTGGATTCATTATCCAAGAAAATTGAGAGATTGATGACGATGTCATACTGTATTGGGGTAGGGTGAAAGAAATGGAGGCTCGCCTCTGGAGCCTTGTGTGATAAGAAGGTGCCACCAAAACTCAAAGAAAAGTTCTATAGAGTGGTAGTTAGACCTGCTATATTGTATTTGGGTTGAGTGTTGGTCAGTCAAGAAGTCCCACGTCCAGAAGATGAATGTGGCGGAGATGAGGATGTTGCGATGGATGTGTAGGTATACTAAGAAGGATATGATTAGAAATGAAGTTATCCGGGATAAGGTAGGAGTGGCCTCAATGGAGGACAAGATGCGAGAAGCGAGAATGAGATGGTTTGGGCATGTTCAGAGGAGAGGTACGGAGGCCTCGGTGCGGAGTGTGAGAGGTTGGCTTTAGACATGTTCAGAAGAGGTTGAGGTAGGCCGAAAAAATATTGGGGAGAAGTGATTAGGCAAGACATGACACAATGACAACTTACCGAGGATATGACCTTAGATAGGATTGTGGAGGTCGCAGATTAGGGTGGAGGGTTAGGTAGTAGTACCTGTCTCGTGTATCCTTCCATATTAGCAGACGTAATGTTACCTTGTAGGTGTTTGTCATTTGTTTTCCTATTACTATTTGCTATCTTTTGTTATCGCACCAGTTGATGCATTTACTGGTAAAATTTCTCCATTATTGCTTATCTATAGTAGTTTGCCACTTTACTTTACTTTCTTGAAACCATATTTGACCTTTTTTGTTATGTTTTATCTTGAGCCGATGGTCTTTCGGAAACAACCTTCCTAACTCCCAAGGTAGGGGTAAGGTCTGCATACACTCTACCCTCCTCAGACCCCACCGTGTGGGATTATACTAGGTATGTTATTGTTGTTTAGGTGCTCAATTGAAACAATGCTTAGTTTAGGTGCCTAAGAAGAAAATTATGTCAAGTTTAAGGGCCTCTATATGTATTCAACCTTCTTTTTTTTTTTAAAAAAAAAGAATAATTAACTATTCAATAGCCGAAACTCACATATGAACCAGGGGTATAATTTAGTAGTTGTAATTCTATTACACACTTGAACGGAGGCCATCCTCATTTCCCTTTTCCTTTTTCGGCCAAAAACCAAAAGAACAAATGTTTATATATGTTCATGGGATGGATCAAGCTCTAAGATAAGAAGTATTTGTAGTTTGAGATATATATATATATTTCCTTCATTTTATAATTTTCAATAATGATTTTAAAAGGAAAGAATGAGAAGGAGAGAAAAGAAAGTGTTTGGCAAGCACACCATGTCGACATAACAAAATAATAGTACTCGCAATCAATCAATCAATCAAATTTCCTTCGTAACACTTGGCTACTATTTTCCTTAATCCACATCGCCGGGAAAATGAGACGGCCAGCGACGATGAACGTTGACGCTATGACTCGGAAAGTGGAGGTGGACAATCGAATTCCTCTTCGCAATTACTACAGGATCGCCAACAATCTCCTCCGACAGGTATAATCGCTACAATGCTTTCCAATTTTATTTGTTTTACTAATATCCTGCCCCAAAATTGGGGTTATGATTGTTATTATGGATATAACTGGAACCTTTATAACTACAACTTTACCTCAATCCAAACTAGTTGGGATCCGTTATATGATTCTTCTATATCAGTTCAATACAACTACAACTGAATTCTCTCTATCTATTCCGCTCTACTTGTGCCTATTTGATTCAAATACATCCAACACTGTCATTGTTATGATGATAAAAACTGGAACTTTACGGGTGATGCCTCACCTCCATGTTAGTTGGCTTCGGCTATATGAATCCTGATATATGTTTCATTCCCAAACTTTATATTGACAAATGGTTTCGTTTAGATTGAGTTTTGTGATTGTCTTATGGTTTATTGACAGGCCAATATTCACCGTGGAGAGAAGAATATCATAGACTTGTATATAATACTACTCAGATATTCAAGGTGAATCAAGAATAATGCTTTTATTTTTGCAGCCATTTTTCCTCAGTTGGATGTATATGTGTTTGCTAATAACTTAATGGTGTTGTTTGTATAGTTTGGTTACTGAAACGATACCCTACCATCGAGATTACCAGGCTTCGCATCCTAAAGAAAGAGCATTATCCAAAAAGGTCAGTGCTTCATCAGTTCATTTTGCCAAATGGTCCTTTACGAATGGGGCTACTTTGAACAGTTTTTCTTTGAGTAATCGACATTCTGGATTGCAAATTATTCTTCATGTGATCCGTATACGACTTGTTTTTTTAAGTAATGTGTCCAGATACGATTTGTGATGTTCTTTAAGTTGACTTCTTGACCTGAAGATGCCAAGTTTTCAACTTTTGATTGTCTCAGATGCTGTTAGCAGTGCTAGATGAACTAGAGGGTTTAAAACCTGAATTCCAGCGTCAGTTTCATGGAATTGGTAAAGAAACTCAAGTGACAACTCGGCCTTACCAACTCAATAATCAGGAGAACCATCACTATAGACCAGTTGGGAATTCTTTAGGACGGCCTTATACCAACAATGACACATCTTCAGATTATGATAATCAATGGGTATGTAACATGCTGGTTTTCCGTTTTCTTTGAATTGTTGGGTTTTTGGTTGATTTGTTGCATTTTATGACTTATATTTGACTATTTGTTTTTTTTTTCCTATCGCTTTATGCTGTTTCCATTTTTCCTTTTTCTTAGAAAT
Source organism: Anisodus acutangulus (assembly GCA_029783415.1). Classification (NCBI taxonomy): domain Eukaryota; kingdom Viridiplantae; phylum Streptophyta; class Magnoliopsida; order Solanales; family Solanaceae; genus Anisodus; species Anisodus acutangulus. The sequence goes on along the minus strand of CM056510.1, from coordinate 6,210,835 downwards.
TAGAACTGTAAATAACTTAAATTATATTAGTTGTCCAAAAGATACTTGAATTTTATACGCTTGCTCTTTGCTGTCTGATTTCTTTTACTAGAGTTTAGGGCAAATTTTCTCTTACTTGAAGTCACAATTTCATATTTTTTTTCCATCTCAGTAAAATAAAGGGCATCACTTCTTTGCCTCCGATTTCGTATCCAGCTTATATTTTGTCGGTGCAACTTTCAAGGCCTTCTCTTCAGCCTTGTTTTTCTGTCTTACACTTTTTCTCTCTTCTTATGTAATGCAAATTTGTATATGTTAAAGTTGCAGGCCATAACAAATGCACCTTCATCTACATGGAAGCAGAATAATGAATACTCTCGTATTTCATCCCCAAGTTCGATTGATATGCAATTCCAAAAGCTGTGAGTATCCAAATTAAGAAAATTATTATTTTTTCTCGGGGGGTGGGGTGGGTGTGGGTGGTTGTGTTGCAGAGCATGAAAAAATGTATTTAAATAATTTGTTTGTCTTTGTTGGTTTTGCGTGAGAGGAAATGTCAGAAATGTACTCAGGAATAGCAACTCTAGGATGTTTTGTAGTAAGTCTAGTATGGAATGAAGTAACTTAAGAAAGAACAGTAGAGTTTTACTGAACGAGTTGCTATACTGTTTCAGCAGCAGTTACTAATCGTTTTTCCTCATTCTTCTTGTTCAGTACATGTAGATAGAATGGAAACTCTTTGACTTCCCGAAGACTCATTTTTCTAGAGGCTTATAGAATACTCCAGATACATAATAATTTGATTAATTACTTTTGAGACAACCAAGATTGCTTTTAATTAATACAAAGAAAACACATTGAATTTAACATGCCCCCTTAATGTATCGGTCTTGAACTCAAAAAGCTAACGAAATTTCTGAAATCTTCCTTGGGCCAGTACCTGTCTCTGGGTGGTAGACTCACCTAATTAATTCAGTGTTAGATGCACTCCCAACATACATGATGTCATTGTTCCCAATACCAACAGGGGTTATCAACAGACTTGATAAAATCAGAAGGTTATTTTTGTGGCAAGGAAACAAGGAAAAGAGAGGTTTTCCCTTGGTTAAGTGGAAAGCCTTAATCACTAGCAAAAAGCAAGGAGGACTGGGTATTAGAAATCTGAATTTCAGGACAAAGATCTTAAAATGAAGTGGCTATGGAGATTCACCGAAGAAAGTCAACATCTATGGGGAGGAGTCATTAAAGCAAAGTATGGGGAAGAAGATAAATAAATGACCAAAGATGTAAACACTCCTTATGGAGTTAGCCTGTGGAGATCCATAAGGGCTCTATGGCCTGAATTGAAGAGCAATACATCCATCAGAGTGTATGGTGGAAACAGAACTGCCTTCGGGGAGGACGACTGGCTTGGAAGTGGTAGTTTACAAGAAAACTTTCCGGATATTTTTTACTTAGTACTTCATCAGCAGAAGACTATTGCAGAACTTAAATCAGACCAAGGATGGGATCTTATCTTCAGAAGATTGCACAATGATTGGGAGATTCAGAGAGTGACAGTTTTATAGGGCATTGGAACTCTTCAGTGGCCTACAAGAGGGGTCTGATAAATTATGGTGGTTGGGACATAGCAGTGGCTCTTTTAGGGTGGGTAGTTCCTACAAGTTACTGAATCAGACCAACCAGCAGGTTATGAACTGGCCATGGAAGCACATTTGGAAGATTAAAATCCCATATAAAGTTTCTTGTTTTGTTTGGCTTCTGTCCAGAGAGGCTGTTCTTACTAAGGAGAATTTAGCTAAAAGGAAGATCACTTTAAGCTCCAGTATTTGTTTTCTCTGTGGTGAGGAAGCGGGGACAATTAATCATTTATTTCTACATTGCAAAATTACAGAACAACTATGGAGAATGTTCATCAGCCTTAAAGGAATATCTTGGATAATGCCAGGAAGGATTATTGATGTTCTATACAGTTGGGAGAAGCAGGTTCTCAGGCAGTAGACAGGGATAGATGGAGAACTGTCCCGACAAGCATTTGGTGGACAATTTGGAAAGAAAGAAATTCCAGATGTTCTGATGATGTGGAAATTCTTTGCAGAAGATAAAGTTGAATTGTCTTTTGCTTCTATGTTTTTGGTGTAAAAAGACCGATTCAGAAGAATCTGTTGATATAATTGATGTTCTGAGTAGCAATTAGGAGGGCATTTAGTTTTGTATACCTGAAGCACCTTTGTAAATATGGTTTCAGTACAACCTATGTACTGTTTTGTCTATTAATACACACAAGTTACCAGTTTAAAAGAAATGCTTTGGTGAAATTACCAGCAACTTGATTTTCGGACTTGCAATACTCAAGCTCAATCTCTTGTTCTTCAATCTTCTCTCGGATGAAATGATGCTTCACTGCAATGTGTCTTGTTCGGCAGCTATAAATTGGGTTTTTGGCCATTGCAATTGCTGATGTGTTGTCACAGAACATCCTTGTTGCTTTGTCTTGCTTTTCTCCAACTTCCTTCAAAATTCTTCTAATCCAAATAGCTTGAGAAGTTGCCATTACTGCTGATTCATAATCAGCAATTGTGCAGCATTGCCAATAAAATGCTCCCGAACCAAGTGAAAAACATAACCCGTTGTGCTCTTTTCATATCATCTTTAGAGTTCGGCCAATCACTATCACAATAGCCCACTAACTTTAATTTATGTCCTCTCGGGCCTATCCAATACTTGATACCATAAGCCAAGTTCTTTAGTTAATGTTGTTCCAAGGTGAAAATAGATGGGATCTTGCATAAATCTTGACAATAAACTTGTAGCAAATATTAAATCCAGCCTAAAGGCCGTAAGATACATCAAACTTGCAATAATACGTCTATACAAAGTGTTATCCACTTTTCTTCCTCCATCTTCCTTCGTCAACTCCGCATTTGAGGCAATTGGTGTTTCATTGTTTTGCAACCAAACATGATAAACTTTTAAGTGTTGTTTCAACATAGTATTACTGCAAACAAGTACTCCATCAACTTGTTGATAGATCTCAAGACCAAGAAACAACAAGAACAACATACCCAGTGAAATCCCACAATGCGGGGTCTGGGGAGGGTAAAGTGTACGCAGACCTTACCTCTACCTTGGAAGGTAGGGAGCTTGTTTCCGAAAGACCCTTGGCTCAAGAGAAAGTATGGCAAAAACGGTCAGATAGGGACAAACAATTCAAAGCAGTATGAACACGAAAATAGCGAAAGCGAAAAAGCTATGATAAAGCAGTCTGAAAAGGAGCAGTATATAAATAAGATAATCGAAGTACAAGAGATAACAGATAATATCATAAATCAGAGGACAAGAAACTAAAGAGGGATAAGTGGACTACCTATTAACCTTCTACCCTAATACGAGTCCTCCACAAGCCCCTATCTAAAGTCATGTCCTTGGTAAGCTGGAACTGCGTCATGTCCTGTCTAATCACCTCTCCCCAACACTTCTTGGCTTACCTCTACTTTTCCTGAAACCGTCCATAGCCAACCTCTTACACCTCCGCACTAGGGCATTGTTGTCTCTCCTCTTCACATGCCCAAACCATCTCAGTCTCGCCTCTCGTATCTTGTCCTCCACTAAGGACACACCCACCTTGTCCCGGATATCTTTATTCCTAATCCTATCTCTCCTAGTGTGCCCACATATCCATCGCAACATTCTCATTTCCATACAACAGAGTCGGTCTAACCACCACTTTGTAGAACTTGCCTTTAAGTTTTGTGGCACCTTCTTATCACACAGCACTCCTGAAGCGAGCCTTCATTTCATCCACCCTGCACCAATTCGATGTGTGACATCATCGTCAATATCCCCATTCCCTTGTATAATAAACCCAAGATACTTGAAACTTTCCTTCTTCTGGATGACTTGAGTACCAAGCCTCACTTCCACGTCCGCCTCATGTGATACGTCACTGAACTTGCACTCCAAGTATTCGGTCTTGGTCCTACTCAACTTGAACCCTTTAGACTCCAGAGTTTGTCTCCAACCCTCCAACTTAGCGTTGACTCCGCGGCTCAAGACCAAGAAAATGATGCGATAATCCTAAATCACTCATCTCATATTTTTATGCTTTTTGTTTTACCTTTCATTTTCTTTATGAGCTTTCCTTTTAACTCTCTTCCCCAATTCTAGGCACCTCCTCCCAAAATGGAATTCTATTTTCTTTTTCCCTTTGTAGTTTTTTATTCTTTTACATTCTTTCCCACTCAACCTCAGCTTCCCCAAAGCATACGAGCACCTCTTCTCCTACAACACAACTGAATCCCTCCTCATTTTGATCACTTCTCAAGCGAGCACACAGGACCTTAAAATCCTTGGTCTGCCACTGTTTATGATGCACAAAGTAGTTGTCAATTTAACTTTACCATTTCATGGTGCTTGCTTCAACCCATACAATGCATTTTTGAGCTACGCACTTTGTCTTATTCTCTCTTTTAACAAACCACCATGGTTGATTTCTTTTTCAAGCTCACCATTCAAAAATGTTGATTTTATATCAAGTTGGTACAATAACCAACCTTTTTGTTCAACCGTTGCAATAAGAGTTCGAATTGTGTCCTTGCATGACACGGTGCAGAAGTCTCATGATAATCAACTACTGACTGTTCTGAATACCCTTTTGCGACCAATCTTGCCTTGTGTTTCAGTATGGATCTATCCAAATTATACTTGATTTTGTAAATCCACTTTACTCCACGTCTTCTTGACTTTCTGGTTTGCTTATCAACCCCTAAGTCGGATTTTTTTCAATCATTTGATATTCTTCCACCATTTCTTTATTCTGAATATCTTCTTTAATTGCTTCTTGAAAGCTTGCTGGTTCAACCACTACTTGAGCTTTAGTTGCTAGAACTTGAACCATCACTTGAAGATGGTGGTTGATCACATCTTAGAGCTTCTTCACCATTAATTTCTTTATCAGATTCTTCAGCCACTACATCTTGTCTTTCAACCTTGCTTTGCTCCCAATTCCAACTTGCTTCTTCGTCGAATAACACCTATAGGCTATAAAAATGCATTTCTCACTTGTTTCAACAAGCATATGCCTCTTCTCTTTTGGAACTGAGCATATCAAATGCAAGCGAAAATCTTCAAGTGCTTCACCGAAGACTTCTTACTCCAAGCTTCCTAATGAGTTCTCCTTATAAAAAAAAGCTTCCAAATGAGTTCTATTTTGCTACGCTATTGTTGGACACCTATATATCAAGTACACCGTTGTATACACCGCTTCAGAGCAAAAAGTATTTGGCATTCGCTTCCCCTTTAGCATCTTTTTTTCCATTTCAACAGTTTGATTCTTCGTTTCGGATACACCATTTTGTTATGGAGTGTACCAATAGTTTCTTGCCTTTCTATTCCTTCATCTCTACAAAACTGTCTCTTGAGGTATATTCTTTACCTCTATCACTCCTCAACAGCTTTATATAGCAGCCACTTTGTTTTTCAGCATAATTTTACACTTTTTCCAAACTCCATATATCTTACAGTTTTGTTTCATGAAATAAACCCAAGTCATTCTTATATAATCATCCATGAACAAAATAAAGTACCTGTTTCCGCCAAGAGATGTTGTCCTCATTGGTCCACAAGCATCACTGTGAACTAGATCCAATGCTCGTTTTGCTCTTCATGCACCACTTTGCGGGAAAGAGCTTCTATGATGCTTTCCAATTGCACACCCTTCCACCAACACCACCTTCATCTTCAATTCCTGGCAGCCCATACACCATATTCTTTTCTTCTAGTAGCTTCATCCATTGAAAATACAAGTGTCCTAGCCTCTTGTGCCACGGCCAAGACTCGTCGGTAACTTGTGTATTCAAGGCTACATCTCCCCCATAATTGAAGATCAGTTGAAAACTTCTTCCTTTTTCAATCCTCACCTTTGCCATGAGTTTCTTTTCTTCTTTTGTATCACAGATTGTGCAGCAATTGTAATTGTTTTTCCTCATTGTTCTTGTTCAATACACTTAACATATATAGATACAATGGAAATGCTTTGGCTTCCCCAAGACTCATTTTTCTAGAGGCCTTTAGAATACTCTAGATACATAATAACATACTAACTACTTTTGAGACAACTAAAACTATTAATAAATACAAAGACAATATTAATTTTACCAGTCTTTGTGATCCTATTTCATTGGTGTTTGAGCAGAGATACTGCTGTTGAAGAAGTTAAAACTGGTTTCTTCTTCTAAAGGGTTGAATGTTGATATAACCAAGCTTTGGTTCATTGGTACAGTCAATTAGTCAGTTTACCTGTGAAGTTCTGTGGTATAGGGTTTCATAGTGTGCGATATTTTGGAGTAACTAGTTATAAGCTTTGGTTTCAGTTAAGTTTACCTGAATAAGTCTTATCCAGGTTAAGAGATGTGCTTGCCACATGCAACACTGTTGTTGCCAGGAAGAACTAGTGAAATTATCATTCTTAAGCAATACAACTAGTCCCCATATTTCAGCAATTTAACTTTAACCAATTTAAGAAAGCGGAGCGGGGCCAATTTCTCGTACTTGCTCAGTGTGCCCCCTTTCATACAACTTTTGACTGGCATCTTAACTTTTGTGCAAGTCAAGCATGGACGTTTAATTTGTAACGGTGGAAGTTCATTTTTCTTGTGAAGTTCTGCAATTCTTCTGAACTTATATTGTGTGATGGTTAGTTTATATGGCAAGAGAAAATTTTGTGATGTAATTTAAATGTTTGTTGTATAAATTTATTGTTGCAGATCTTTCAATTTTTCTGTTCCAAAGCAAGAAACATTATCAAGGCACTCTTTTTTAGGCCCAAATGGTCTTCGTGGTCAATGGTCAGGACCTAGTTCTGAGATAAAGGTAGTTTTGTTCAGTGAAAAGGTAATTTTAGATCTTATGATAGAATTCAGCCTAAACTAAATGATCTATTTTGGTTTCTACAGGTTAATTACCCAGCAAATGATTATCAAGCTTCAAATGAGATTTTGAGGTTAGGCCCTGCCAAGTTTGGTTATTGCTATTTCAGCCTATTAAGAGATCTGAAGTCTTTTCAGACAGACAATTAAAGTAGTATATCGTAGTAGCCCAAAACTTGCATTACCTATGTTTCTCTATTTTTTGATTTCTTCAAATTATTTTGGTACAACATTTTGAATGTTGTGTCACTATTTTTATAGCCTCAATCAGGTTGAAGATGGATCTTTGGTGTCTAACAACACTAGCTTGAAAGTGGATAAGTCTACTATGGAATCGGTTCTTTCTTTGGATGATGGGTGCTGGTTACACCCTACTGAGGATTCTAATTTTCAGTTTCCCGAGGATGTGCGGAGTGATATTATTCCTTTAAGTAACTTAAGGCAACCTTCGCCCCCTCCAGTTTTGGCACAACTACAACAAGAGTTCCGTCCTATATCTCCATCCAAAGTTGCAGATCCAAGACCTGGGCCAGCTAAGTCCATCCAGGATGGACCATCCAGTTCAAATTCTTATCAACATTTGCATGTTGTGAGTTCTTAATTTATTTTACATTATATTGGCTTTTGTATCTCTTTGACCCGTAGAAGTCTTGGAGTAACTGTCATATTTGTAGGAAATTTTTCGTCGAAGTCTTGTGTTTGTAGTTTTTAATCAGCTTTGCCTGATATAAAATTTCGCTATTATGACCTTGTTCTTTTTCTCTTATACTGCAGCCAGTGAGACTGATGGAAGATTTCTTGAGATTAGCTCGAGAAAATACTGCAAAGAATTTAGAAACTTGTGGAGTTCTTGCTGGTTCACTGGTATGAAGGAAACACAGTAAATCTAAATGCTACATATGGAATTTATGAACTCTATTTACCTATTATTCTATGCATCGTAATTTGTGTCTTGTATTTCTTAACTTGCAGGAAAACCGTGTTTTTCACATCACTACTCTTATTGTCCCAAAACAGGAGTCAACTTCGGATTCAGTAAGTCAAATTTTTTGTTTCATCTTAAGCTACATTAGATTTATGCTTCAGCTTGACCTAATTTTCAGAAAGCAAAATTGGATGAATTAGAATGGAGATAGTGCAAATCCTGTATATCGTCTTTGGATTTTGAAGTGAACACTGCTGAACCAAGTTTGTAAATTTTAAGAGCTATGGCTCTTTAGGAGTACCTACAAGTTTCCATTTTTGGATTTAGATAACCTGAATTGGGGTGGAATTGCTGGAAATAGTGCTCATTATGTTTTCAATTCCCTGTTTCAGAATCAAAGTTAGAGGGGAAGATAAGAAATAATTAGTGAGTTGGTAGTTTCTAAATTTTAGATACTGTTTCCTAATACTCTATTTTAACAGTGTCCTGATTTTGAAATGAGGGTGCGGGCATGATAAAACTACAGGGAAGGATAGGTCATACTAGTTAAAGAATAAAATAGTCAGATATGTTTCAATGATAAAAAGTGGGTTTTACATTTTTCTAATCACAACTTTTGATTCTCAGTGCCAGACACTAAATGAAGAAGAGATTTTTGAGATTCAAGACAAGCAGTCTCTCTTTCCTCTTGGTTGGATACATGTAAGTATTGCAAGCAGATATGTTGACTTCTTATGATTCTATCCTTGGTCAATGTCAGTGTCTTCTACACTGGAGTACAACAACAAACAACGACAACATACCCAGTGAAGTCCCACAACGTGGGGTCTGGGGAGGGTAGAGTGTACGCAGACCGTATCTCTACCTTGGTAAGTAGAGAGGTTGTTTTCGAAAGACCCTTGGCTCAAGACAAAGCATAAGCACAAGCAAAGCAAGAGAAACGAACAGACCCGGACAAGAAATTTAAAGTAGTATGAAAATGAAGGTAACAAAAGCGAATAAGCCATGATAAAACATTCCGAAAAAAGAAGCAATAACTAACGCAAGTAAATAAGATAAATAAACTACATGAAAGAACATACAACATCAGAAATCAAAGGACAGGGGACTATAAAACAATACTGCGCCTACTAGTATGATAAGCTAAGCAGGGCTATAATAATAACACTACAACTACCAGTATGTAAGCGTAAGTAGTACTACGCTCAACTACCTACTACCCTTCTACCCCAATCTGTGTCCTCCACAACCCCCTATTTAAGGTCATGTCCTCAGTAAGTTGCATCTGCACCATATCACGTCTAATCACTTCTCCCCAATACTTTTTCGGCCTACCTCTCCCCCTTTGAACCAGTCCATAGCCAACCTCCCCTCTTGAACCCGCCCTAGCCAACCTCTCACACCTTCGCACTGGGGCATTTATGCCTTTCCTCTGCACATGGCTGAATCATCTCAACCTCGCTTCCCGCATCTTATCCTCCACAGAGGCCACTCTCACTCTGTCCTGGATATCATCATTTCTAATTCTATTCCTCCTTGTATGCCCACACATCATCTCAGCATCCTCATCTCCGCAACTTTCATCTTTTGGATGTGCGAAATCTTTGACTGACCAACACTCCGCCTCATACAACATAGTCGGTCTAACTACCACCCTATAGAACTTGCCTTTAAGTTTTTGTGGAACATTTTATCGCACAAGACTCTAGATGCGAGCCTCCATTTCATCCACCCTGCACCAATATGACGTGTGACATCGTCATCAATCTCTCCATTCCTTTGGATAATAGACTCGAGATACTTGAAGCTTCCTTTCTTTGGAATGACCTGCGTATCAAGCCTCATCTCCACGCCTGTCTCATGGTCGCTTCCGTTACTGCACTTGCACTCCAAGTATTCTCTCTTGGTTCTACTCAGCCTCCAGAGTCTGTCTTCAAACCTCCAACTTAGCGTTCACTCCACTGCGAGTCTCATCAATCAGGACTATGTCATCTGCGAATAACATACACCATGGAACCTCCCCTTGAATTTGTCGCGTCAGTCCATCCATCACCAAGTCAAATAAGAATGGTCTAAGAGCTGATCCCTGGTGCAGCCCCATCATCACTGAAAAGAGCTCTGAGTCTCCTACTGTCCGTACCTTGGTCTTGGCTCCATCAACCATATGTAAGTCTCTCTTCCTCTCCCTATACTGCTTCACCAATCTGCTAATAAGATGAATGACTTTTGTAGTCGAATGCCCCGGCATGAATTCAAACCGGTTATCAGAAATAGACACGCCTCTTCTCACCCTCATCTCCACGAACCTTTCCCAAACTTTCATAGTGTGGCTTAGTAGTTTGATACCCCTATAGTTGTTACAACTCTGGATGTTACCTTTGTTCTTGTACAAAGGAATCATTGTACTCCACCTCCATTCTTCGGGCATTCTTGCCGTCTTAAAAATGACATTCAACAACTCAGTCAGCTACTCCAAACCTGCCCTACCTGCGCTCTTCCAAAATTCAACTGGGATCTCATCAGGCCCGGTCGCTCGTCCCCTGCCCATCCTGGTGTTGTACCCTTAACCTCCTCAACCTTAATACTTCTACAATATCCAAAATCCTGGTACCTTCCGGATTGCTCCAGATCTCTCAACACAATGTCTTTATTTCCTTCGTTCAAGAGTTTATGAAAGTAAGACTGTCACCTACGTTTAATATGCGCGTCCTCCACCAGTACTTTGCCGTCTTCGTCCTTGATGCACCTCACGTGATCCAAGTCACGGGTCTTCTCTCCCTCACCTTGGCTAGTCTGTACAACTTCTTATCCCTACTTTTTTTCTCTAATTCCACATACAAGCGTTCAAAAGCCGCCGTTTTCGCCGCTGTAACCGCTAGCTTTTCCTCCTTCCTCGCCATTTTATATAATTCCCTATTTGTCCACTTCTCTACCTCATTCTTGCTTTCTACCAATTTCGCATACGTCACTTTCTTTGCTTCCACTTTCTCTTGAACTTTACCATTCAACCGTCAGTCCCCTCGATGCCCACCACGGCTACCCCGTGAAACCCCTAGCACACCTCTCAAATGCAACTGGTCGTCCTGTCCCATATACCGGTCGCATCCCACTACTCCCCAAGCCCCCCCTGGCCATCAACCTCTCCCCATCTCCTTTGCAATAGCCATGGTCAAACTCCCCCATGTGATTCTTAGTCTGTCATCCACAACCCTCCTCTTCTTCTCCATCTTGATCTCCAAATCCATCACTAAAAGTTTATGTCAGGTTGTAAGATACTCACTCGTAATAACCTTGCAGTCTTTACAAAGACCATTATCAACCTTCCTAAGGAGCAAAAAGTCTATCTGAGTCTTAGCCACCGAACTACGGAAAGTCACCAAGAGTATGAAGATTTAATAGTGAATTGATTTTGTTGTCTCCGTGGAATTAAGATAAGTAGATAAGAAAATTCAGCTGATATAGATGTGTTCACCTTCAATGGAATTGTTTGAATTGTTCAACCTTTATAAGGTTATATAGAGTATGTACTCTCTTGAATCTTGTAAAAGTTCCTGCAATACTGCTAGACAGCTATCTGGTAATGTCATTATTTTTTTTCAATCATCCGTCGAAGTCATCGGAGCTTATCAAACACTTGGATACCCTGATTGTAATACGTTTTCTGTCTCAAGTTACTTCATTTGCAATCACAAAAGCGGACTCTGTTATGGTTTATGCTGACATGGTTGATGGTTCTGTTTCACTCATTAAGGTCACAATATGCTTTGGTAACACTAGTGACTTCATTTTTAAAGATCGTAGGGTATATATGAATCTATTTGTGGTAAGGCATTCAGTGCCTTATTTTTCGCTTAACACTGTTTTATGTCTGCAATTATTTTGCCTCTTAAGCTTTCCCATCTCTGCTGCATGTAATAATACAACATGCGACTCCTTCTCAGTCTGTCATTTCCTGTTCTAGTGGCTGTTTATTCTTTTTCGTGTTTTGGCTTGGAGGGTCATTTTATGTCATATCACCTGATAATCCAGCTTCCATAGAACGACCTTTCATATTGTTATCTTAAGCTTATCTGATTTACTCCCTACTTTTGAATTAGGGTACAATGTTCCAATGAAGTTGATTGTTCTGAAAGTCATTAGATTCTTTGTTGTCACAACTGGCCTAAAATCTACTATGTTGGAATAAAAGATGAAACATTTGCAGGAGAAGTCTCTGGCATTGGTGTATAAATGAACTAGATTTAGTTGCTCTCACATCTTGACAGGTTTTATCACCCTGAGTATGACTTGTTGGCTTCTTATTTGTGGTAATTTGCAGACACATCCATCACAAACATGTTTTATGTCATCAGTTGATCTGCACACTCATTATTCTTATCAGGTAATAAGCAATGCTTTGTGTTACTTTACCTTAGATATGACTGAGCAAGGTTCTGATGTCCAATTCTTTGGAATATAAATTGTGTATATTTCTTTATATTTCTCAGAAGTTGAAGCCTCTCCATCTAAGTATAATTGTGAAATGGCAGAATGTAACTTTACAATCTAACAATAGGTGGTTTTTGGTAGTTCTGACTTCTATATATTGAATATCTTTTACTTGTGGCAAAAGGATTTGCTATAGATTTTAAATCTTTGAAGAATATCGTCAGAAAAATGTGGATTATATTTTCGTCAGAAAAATGTGGATTAAAAATATGAAATTTTTTCTTACCTCCCCCCACCCAATGCCCTACCCCATCCTCAAGTTTCTATTTCATATTCTTTTTACTTTTATAAAAAAAATTATAAAAAATATGAATTGTGTTCTTACTTCCTACCCCCCTCCACCCCATGCCCTACCCCATCCTCAAATTTCTATTTCAGATTTTTTTACTTTTATAAAAAAAATTATTAAAAATATGAAATTTTTTCTTACCTCCTACCCCATCACCCAAACCTCCCCCCCACTACCCCCCCCCCCCCCCCCCCCCCCCCAAAGTTTCTATTTTATATATTTATTTTACTTTTATAAACTTTTTATAAAAAATGAGAAAATTTTGCTTACCCCATCCTCCGAAGTTTTTACTTTATATATTTATTTTACTTATACAAATTTTTTATAAAAAATGAGAAACTTTTCTTAGCCCACTACCCAGCCCCCCCCCCCCACCCCGCCCCATTACCCCCTACCCTCCCACCCATTATTTTATATATTTATTTTATTTTTATAAAAAATGAAAAAATTCTTTAAAGTATTATTCTTATTTTAAAAATAAAGATATGAAAAAATCAAATATCATACAAAATAAAATAACATCATAGAAGGTAAGTTTGAAATTTGTAAAAGTAATGGGTCAAGTTGAGCAAGTTGAGTTATGATCCATCATTTAGCCCATATTGACCCGCCCATCTTGGCCCATGTAAGCTTTGGGCGGGTTGGTCATTGGCCCAACTTCAGCCCATCTTGACCCGCCCAACTTCAGCCCAAACGGCTCATCTGCCACCCCTAATTATACCTAATCAAAGATGTTCATCCCATGGGATGAGAATGGATTTGTAACTGCTCATTTTCTATCATAGGGTGCATTTTTGTTTCTCCACACTTTCTTTTGGCTCATTTGTAGATTATGTTGCCAGAAGCAATTGCAATTGTGATGGCTCCTACAGACACTGCCAGGTAAGCCATTATCTATTATTCTTTGGTATTGCTCGAGTAGCTTGTGCACAAAAAAAGGATTCTTAGTACGGTTCTTTGCTAAGTAATACTGTTCTGATTCCCAGCTCCATATTTAACACTCGTGAATTGTATGTTAACTATGCAAGTCTTGGGTGGACTAAACACTCTTTTAAAGAAGTCAATTATTGGGTGATTTTTGTTGAATCAAATTCTGATTTCCTACTGCGGCCGTGCTTGGACTTGACCATGCCTTTGGGCTGTTCAGGCTCATGCGATGCCAGCGACAAATGCACTTATCAGAAAGTTTTTAAGCTCTGGAGTCCTAAAACCTATAAAGTAGTACAGAGGTCCAAAGTACATCTGAGATCTGAAAAAAGTCGATTAATGGAAGTGACTCTAAAATACTGATTGCAGTTTTTTTATGTGACAGCCCTCATGGCATATTCCACTTGTCTGATCCTTCTGGCGTGTCTGTTATTCGCAATTGTCAACAACGTGGTTTTCATCCTCACGAGGAGCCCGATGATGGAAGTCCAATATATGAACACTGTTCTCATGTCTATATGAATGCAAACATGAAGTTTGATATTGTAGACCTTCGCTAACCTCACAATTTTATAAACCTTGGGAGGCTGCACATTTAGGAGTTACAATGATGGCTGTATAGAAGATTGTCTTGAAGTAGTCAACACCTTGTACATTCATTCACAGGAATCTGAGGATACAGTTTACATGAAGTGAGCGATTGTATTTGTTTTCTTTTCTTAGTCCAAGAATTTATATTGTAGATCTTTCACCAAATTGATACGAGAAAAGTTGCAACATATAATAATTTTCATGTAGTTTTCAAATATATAAATTTTAATCTTAAAGTATTGAGTTCATCTAATTCAATTTAGCTTCAAAGTTTACTCAAATTGACCATCTAAATGCGAAAAGTATTATATAAATTGGGACGGATGGAGTAGTAATCTAGTGAATTTATCCACGTTTTGTGCAGTTATATAAAAGAAAAGAACAGAAAAAAAATTAAAAAGAGAATGGTATCTTTCATTTTCTTTATCGAATGATATATTCCACTCAGTGTATTGCGGTTTTATTGACAAAAGCAGAGCGAATGATACAGGGAAATGGTTTTGTAGCCATTTACAAACTTGTTTTTAGTTATATGTCTTTTTTGCGAGAGATCGTTTTTTTATACATAAGAGATTTCATTTTTACCCATATGAGATCTGGAAAGGTTACTTTCTTCTATTCAAATTATAAGTGGGCAACAAATCTCATTTACTCCATAAATGTTAGGCATGTAGGTTTGCAAGAGATATTTTGAATTAGGAGCCATCCGTGTCGCAATTGATTCGGTAAGCTACGTGTCCGGTGCACGGAAAACTGCCTTCGGTCCCAAATGGTCAACTCTAGTGGAAGCAAAACGGCTTTTATATAGAAGCGGGCAGTCCCCATTCAAAAGGATTCTATCTAGTCTGGCCAGATACAATGTTGACCGGTTTGATTAGCCTAGGCTATTGGATCCATTATACTAAGGTCTGAGAACAAAAAGGGAAAAGGGCAAGTTATACTCCATACAACTAATTTAGGATCCTAGCCCCATTGACCCTCGGGAAAAAAAACACGACAATGGAACAGAATGATAACAAACTGATAAATGAAATTTGGATGTTAATATTCTGGTAACATCACCTCAAACAAATAATCTATAATGGAAGACATGAACATCCAAAAGCTGCTATTAGTTTCATTTATCTTCTTCTATCTCAATGGCCACAAGAATCATAAAAGAGATGTAAAAACATACAAGAAGAATGTGCATTTCACAGGGAGCAAGATAAAAAATTGATAATCTTTTAGAGTAGCAAGATGTCAGCAACTACTTCATCAATCAATGAATTTAGCAATCGTTTCTCGATCTGTATTCCGAGTTCAAATGCTTCAACTTCAAAGTCCAGCCATCTTCCAAAGTAGCTGCTCATGTCCTTGTCTACGAGTTCATCAACCATGCAGTTTCCCATGCCACTCCAACCTGATATTTCCCTATATACTTCTTCTGCTAGCCTCTCCTTGTTTCTAACCACCAATACACCTTTTGACCATGTATCATATCCACCCTCCACATACTCCCTACATCTCAAGTCCAAGCATTCACCCACACAATCAAATACAACCTTTCGTCTTTTTTTTAGCTCATCATGTCCACGACCATTTACCCTTTCCAATTGATATAAAAGGTGTGGATTGATGATCTCGTGAGACCTTCCCACTGCGAAATCCATGAACACCGACTCAATATTGCTTAATATGTCCTTCACATATTCCAGCTCCCAATTTGGTGATTTCCCAGAGTCCATCATGCGGAGATGCTTCCCGTCTTCCTTTTTACCGGAAGTTGAAGTGGCAGAGTCTAACAAATCTACATCAGGTTCTATAGAATGGAACTTTTTCCATGAGCCTACACCAAACACTTCTTTAGCTTGTACAGATGAACTTTGCTTGCTAGCTGAAATTCATTAGATAATGTTCAGATATATCTATAGTCTCAATCTATGTTCATGAGTGAATAGGCACTAGGTCTGCTGATCTTACCTCCTGTATAGTTACTTTCTGCAGTATCTGAAGAATTGCAACTTTCAGAAAGAAAAGAATGCTCAAGAACAGATATAGGGCTTGGGAACCGACTGCCAAACACCTTCCTGCATTCAAATTCACTGCTGCCGTTCTCACTCGATTCCTCTTCAATCCCCTGAAACGATACAGATTAAATGATGAAATTAAAAGGTTTCTGTAAAGAGCTTTCTATAACTTATAAAAGAAGAGTTCTTAAGCAAATAGAGCAAATACAATTACCAAAAGTACATTGAATTGGGAAAGTAGGTGACAATTACTTTCTGCAATGTGCTGAAATTTTTAGTCAAAGATGTCTAAAACCATACTACGTCAAATTCAACTCAACTAAAAGCAGGAGGAGGAAACAGTTTAGTCAAAGATGTCAAAGCCCTCACAACATCAAATCATTAAAAGGCATAACGGGCTAAACAAGAAATGCAGGTTAACATAGAGTTATCTGAATGGTCTAATTAAATTCTCATATGACAGGAAAAACTGTAGAAGAATACCAATTGATGTATACAGGTATCTGCAACCTAAAAACAGAGTGACAAACTTAATACAATAAAGATTCAAGTGTAAAACAGAATTCTGCCAAACCTATGATACATACCTGATGCTTCTGCTGCTCAGTAGAAAAAAAGCCAGGGTTGCAGCGGCTGCCTAAATCATCCACTTCCATGTAATCATGGTTCCTGTTACCATGAAACGTGGCGGTCTTCTCTAAGCCATTCAGAGCTGGTGACTGATCCTGGAAAATTGATGAGGAACTACTGGACGTTCCTGTTTTCTGGCGTGAAGATTCAACTACATAAGATAATTCTCTTAACTTTTGATCCAAAAGAGTGCTCAAAGCATCCCCTCCACTCAAGTTATGCCCAAAAGGAGCCTTAAGACTATTCATACAATCTGAGGTGAGCTGCATCTTTTTACTTCGAAACTCTGTGCTAAACTCACGACTTTTCCCTAACACTTCTCTTGGGGGCTCAGGGCTGGGTGGTATTGATCGTGTTAGGGGAGCATTGAAAGTAAAGGAAATAATGTCTGTCCCTTTCCCTTTATTGTTCTCACCCCAATCCATGAATGTGCCGGACTGAATCAGCTTTCCACTTTTATGAGTAGACATGCTCCCAGCAGCCTGATTTTTCTCATATTGGATATCACCGTCACTAGGTCGTTTCTTACGTGACACACTTTTAGTACAAGAATATGTTTCTTCCTTTTTATCGTCTGCCTCTCTGCTCAACCTCCTGGAACTGACTTTAGAGTTTTCAGCCATTTTACCTGAACTTATCTGTCGCGCAAAGGAAGAATCACCACTAAGTATTCGTTTTGCTTGTGAGTTGGAAAGAAATTGCTTAGAAAGTGGCTTCCCCCTATCAGTTATGCTATTTTGTTTTTGATTATTCTGCTGCAGAACACTTGAACTGTTATGTACAGATGGTTTCTTGTGTGTGTTCTTTTCTGTACTAGGTTGGCTTGTAAAGAACTGGTTTGAAATGACTATACTTGGTGGTTCTTTCTGGACAAGTACACTTCTGCTACTGCCTGGATTTAGGCCCTCTCTTTTCTGGACATTGGCTTTTGCTTGCAGGGCTAGTGAAATAGATTTTCCTTTAGTTTTGCCTCCAACAAAAGATTCATCAGAGTCTGAGAAATCTTTCTGCCTAGTGGTTATTATATCTGCCGATCCATTCCAGCTCTTATTCATAGGTTGACCTTTAAGGTACTTAGAAGCATTAGACTCAGCTGGCCTTCGAGAAGCTTCAGCAATCTTGGAACCTTTTTGAGAAGCTTCAACCCTTTCTTTTAAATCTTTTACCTTCAAAGGAACTGAAGAAGATCCAATTAGGGACAGTTTTGCTTTCGAAGCAGTTTGAGGTCCTGCCTCAAGTATTCTGGCGGCTGCTTCCATTATGTGAGCTGCATTCTGAGGTGGGATAGAATTGGCACTTTTGATTGGGGATAGAAGCTTACAATGAGTGATTGGGATTGATTTAGCGGACTTAGGAGGCAAAATCTCCGTTTGAAACTTCTCGATCTTCCGTTGATTTGGCTCCAATGAGCTTCTGCCTAGAGCCTCCATCTTCACATGGAGGTTACTGGAATATCCTGTTTGAAAATTTTGTTGGTATTCAAGGTTTCTCGAAAGGCAAGGAGCACTTCTTAGAGACTGGGAATCAAAAATTGGAGTAGAGTAAGGTTCTGAAAAGTTAGAGGATGGCAAGCAATCCAATCCCATAAGCCTTGCAACGACACCAGCAGGTTTGATTCCATAATATTCCTCATCAGTCACCGACGAAGCACAACTGTAATCACTGCTTCCTTTGACACTGGACCCAGCTATAGTATCTTCCTCATTGTTCTGCAATCAAAATAAGTTTCAGTTGAAAAAGTATAACAGGAAAATTAGGTGGACAAAGAAAAGATGGGAGAGCTTAATTAACTATTGAATACAGACCAGATGAACCCGAGTCATAGGCAAGTTCCCATCACATCTCTTCTTCTGTTTGGATTGATCTGCAAAAAAAGCATAGGAATCATGCTTGTTCAGCCATTATAACACCTAACAGCATAGTTTTCTTGAAGTAGTACCACTACATGCACATGGAAGAATAAGTAGTCCTAACCATTGTTCATAAACATTTTCAGCCTTTACCTGGTATGTCAGACTTGCTAGAGAGCAATTTCTTCCGCGATTTTGCATTCCAATCAAATAGCTGCAGGAAGCCACCAACATAACCTCCTCCACTCTTGGAACCATGTTTCGCAGCACCCATATTCACCCGCTGATCTCAAGCTCTCTTCAAAATTTGTGAACTGAAAAAACAGCTATAACAGCAAGCATGTTGTTTCCAGACCCCAGCTCATCTGCTGGAAATTTTAGAAGCAAGAGATACTGTTTATAACATACCTTGGGATATCTAAAAGGGTGAGTAAAATACTAAAATGTAGATGATTTTTAGCATCTTCTTTCAGAGATTTGTTCCTTTAGGCTACTTTATTTGTCAGCGGAACTTGAGAAATTAATGTCATTAACACTACTAAAATCAAATTAGTTCCTGTGACCTTTGAATTGGGACTCAACTTTGTGACCTAATCAGCACATAAAATCTGTTGCAAAATCAAATTGCATTGCAGACAACCAGACACAAACTCTTTCTTGATTTCCCAAATCACTCCAACGCATTGAAGTTATAGTCAATCAAAGACTTAAAATCTAGTGCTTTTACCGAGAAAATGTGAACTAGAATATCATTAGTACCCACCCTCTAGTAGGTCTACAAGTTTCCAAACTGAATCATATCTAATAAAAGTTCTCCATGGGGAAATATATTTTCTCCCTTTCCTTTCTCTTCTACTTTGATATCAAGATCAAAAGCTCTCAACTTTTTATGCTAAATCTAGGTCAAGCTATAATTTAACAATCTGCAAAAATAACAAATTGAAGATATTCAACCCCGTGAATTGTCAAGCAAAAACAAAGCACTGAATCAAACATTCTCCAATGTAACAGTCCTACAAAAAGAACAACAACCCTATAGTCACCACCATTTTAAAGAAACAAAACTAAAGAAAACGAACCCAAATATGAAAAAGATGTTGGAACTTGTATGGAATTAAGAAGAAATAAAGTGATCAACGGACAGAAAATTCGAATCAAAGGTTGCAACTTTTCACAAAGGTTGCAACTTTTCAGAACAATTACAACCTTTGGTATGAATGGTTGTAACTGTTCATATGCTACTCTATATAAAGAAGGTTGATCACTTGGTTGAAGAAGAGACACAACAAGACAAAAAAAAACTACAATCAATCAGTTTTTCACAATTAATGATTTAAGATTGTGGCTTCTACTTCTTCTTAAAAACAAGTTTCTGAAGAACACATATAGTAAATTCGCCAGAAGTGAAGTTATTGTGCTAGAACTCTCACTTAGATAGTTGTATCCTCTAGACAGACGTCCGTAAAACTACAGCACAAGTGGGGGCGAATTTTTGTCTTAGGACACTGCATCAAGCAGGCCTCTATCGACACCAAGTTAGTATGTGTTTTCAATTTGCTGAATTCATTGTTGTTGATTTCAAGTTATCTTGAGTTATTATTATATTATTGTGCTTATTTTATTGATGATACTAGATTGACACTAACAATCTAAGACAAAAATTCCTATTCAACAAAAAAAAAAAACAAATTCCAGATTTTTTTTCTCATTTGTTGAGGTTGCAAAATTTTTTAGAGAATTCAATTTCCTGATTTGCAAAGATGGATCAATCTGGATCGTCAATGGTGAAAAACCATGTTGAGAAACCTGAGAAATTCAAAGGTTCTGATTTCAAACGCTGGCAACAGAAGATGTTGTTCTATTTGACAACTCTTCAGGTGGCAAACGTATTGATTGCTGAGGCTCCTATGGCTTTGCCAGAAGGAGAAGGGGAGAATACTCCGACTGATGCGGAGAAGGCTGAAAGGCTGAAAGACATTCAAACTTGGGAAAGTCAGGAGTTTCTTTGCGTAAAACTATATTCTCAATGCCTTGGATGATTCTCTCTACGACATCTACTCCACGTTCAGAACGGCACGGGAGTTGTGGCAATCGTTGGAGAACAAGTACAAAACTGAGGTTGCTTGTTCCAAGAAGTTCGTCATCGGAAAGTTTCTGAACTTTAAGATGAGTGATGCCAAGGCAGTTGTCAAGCAAGTGGAGGAACTCCAAATCATTGTTCATGAGTTAGAGGTTGAAGGTATGGGTCCTTAACCCGAATTTCCTTGTTGGTGCTATTATTGAGAAATTACCTCCCTCATGGAAGGATTTTAAGGTTTATCTTAAGTATCTAACCGAGGAAATGAATTTTGAGCAATTGGTTCTGAAAATTCGAGTTGAAGAGGATAACCGAAAGAATGAAAAGGCAGATGTTGTTTCATTGGAGCCTAATGCCAACATGGTTGAAGGCAATGCTTCTAAGGCCAAGTTTCAGAAAGACAAGGGCAAATTTAATGGTGCCAAGCCATCTTTTGCAACCGGGAGGAATGCATTCGCCCCACAAAGGACCAATGCAGTCAAGAAACCACAACCAGGACTCTGTTGGGTATGTGGCAAACCTGGACACAGAGCAAAAGATTGTCGCCTTCGCAAGAATCTAGGTGGTGGTGTTGGAGGTTCGAGTAATATCAACCAATCCAACCGGGCTGAAACTAAAAACCAATTCATTGGGGTTGTGGCGGCTCAAGCAAATTTGGTTACAAATTCAACCGATTGGAGGATGGACACGGGTGCTACAATGCACGTATGTTCTGAAAAGGATATGTTTTCATCCTACCAGGCCATCAAGGATGGAGAACCATTGTTCGTAGGGAATACTGCTTCTGTGAAAGTGGAAGGGAAAGGGAAGGTGACTTTACAACTCACTTCAGGGAATGATCTTGTGCTCACTAATGTGTTGCACGTGCCTGAAATTTCTAAGAATTTGATTTCTGGGCCTGTTCTTAGTAACAAGGGCTTCAAAATTGTATTTGAATCTGACAAATTTGTACTCACCAAGGGTGGGTTGTATGTAGGGAAGGGTTACCTCAGTGAGGGACTCTTCAAACTATCTGTTGTACCTACTAAGGCAATTGTCATTATTAATGAAAATGCAGGCACTAGCACTGCTTCTATGTATATGGTTGATTCCCCTTCTTTATGACATTCACGATTAGGCCATGTTAATTATCGCTCTTTACAAAGAATGGTGAAATTAGGCATATTGCCAAATTGCTCTATGAACAAAATGATTAAGTGTGGAGTTTGCATAGAATCAAAATATGCAAGTCATCCTCATAAATCTGTAGTGAAATCAAATGAGGTGCTTGGTTTAATTCATAGTGATTTATGTGATTACCAAGCAACCCCATCTCGTGGCGGAAAGAATTACTATATATCATTCATAGATGATTGCAGTAAATTTTGTTATGTATACTTAATACATACCAAAGATGAGGCTTTGAACATGTTTAAAACATACAAAGCAGAAGTGGAAAACCAACTTGACAAAAGAATTAAGATTCTAAGGTCAGATAGAGGTGGTGAATATCAATCAAATGAGTTCAAAGAATTCTGTTCTACTCATGGTATAGTTCATCAAACCACTGCGCCATATACTCCAAAACAAAATGGAGTTGCCGAACGTAAGAATAGAACATTGAAGAATATGATGAATTCAATGTTGATTAGTTCGGGTGCACCCCTTAGTCTATGGGGTGAGGCGTTAATTACTGCAAATATGATATTGAACAAATTCCTCAAAAGAAAAATGACCAATCTCCCTATGAGTTATGGAGAGGAAGATCGCCTACTTTCAAAAGGATGAAAGTGTGGGGTTGCCTAGCGAAAGTTCAAGTTCCCTTACCAAAGAGAACTAAACTTGGACAAAAAACGGTGGATTGCATATATATTGGTCATGCCAATAATAGTGCAGCATATAAGTTTTTAGTGTATCATTCCGATGTTGAAGGTATTCACAAAAACACACTTATGGAATCTGCTGAAGCAGAATTTTTTGAGGATATTTTTCCTTACAAAGACAAGGATAAAAGTGTTCCTAATCATAAGAAAAGAACACTACCTCAAGATGAGTCAAACCAAAACACTAATAATGATGAAAATCTTACTTCATCTGTTCAAGAAGAAATTTCTGAACCAAGGAGGAGTAAACGTTGGAAAATTGCCAAAGATTTTGGACCGGACTTCATGACCTTTTCCATTGAAGGAGAACCTCAAACATATAGGGCTGATATGGACTCATCCGAAGCACCTTATTGGAAAGAGGCTATTCAAAGTGAGGTAGAATCCATTGTGCAAAATAATACATGGATATTGGTTGATCTCCCTCCGGGACAAAAATCAATAGGCCATAAATGGATTTTCAAACGGAAATTAAGGCCTGATGGTACTATAGAAAAATACAAAGTTCGTATAGTAGCCAAAGGGTTTCGACAAAAAGAAGGTGTAGATTTCTTTGATACCTACTCACAAGTAACGAGAATTACGTCTATAAGAATATTAATTGCTATAGCGGCGATTCACAATTTGGAAATACACCAAATGGATGTGAAGACCGCACTCTTGAATGGTGAATTAGATGAAGAAATTTACATGGAACAACACGAAGGGTTTGTTGTTAAAGGTCAAGAACGAAAGTTTTGTAAATTGATTAAGTCTTTATACGGACTTAAACAAGCTCCAAAGCAATGTCATGGAAAGTTTGATAATACGTTATTATCAAATGATTTTCAAATCAATGAATGTGATAAATGTGTCTACATTAAACAATGTAAAAATGCATGTGTCATTATATGCTTATATGTTGATGATATGCTAATTATGGGAACGAATAAAGATGTAATTAACCAAACTAAGAAGATGTTGCATGCCGCTTTTGATATGAAAGATATGGGAATAGCGGATGTCATTCTTGGTATTAGAATTCAAAAGAATTCTGATGGTTACATCTTAACACAATCCCATTATGTTGAAAAGGTCCTTAGAAAATTTGGACACTATGATGATCGACCGGTTGTTACACCATTTGATCCCGCTAGTCACCTTAAGAAGAATGAAGGTGAAAGTGTGTCTCAATTGGAGTATACACAAGTTCTTAGAAGCTTGATGTACATAATGAATTGTACGAGACCGGATTTAGTATATACAGTGAGTCGACTAAGTCGATACTCACATAATCCTGGAAAGGATCATTGGTTACATCTTAACACAATCCCATTATGTTGAAAAGGTCCTTAGAAAATTTGGACACTATGATGATCGACCGGTTGTTACACCATTTGATCCCGCTAGTCACCTTAAGAAGAATGAAGGTGAAAGTGTGTCTCAATTGGAGTATACACAAGTTCTTAGAAGCTTGATGTACATAATGAATTGTACGAGACCGGATTTAGTATATACAGTGAGTCGACTAAGTCGATACTCACATTATCCTGGAAAGGATCATTGGTTTGCACTAATAAGAGCACTCCGATATCTACGGCATACAATGAACTATGGATTGCATTATACAAAATATCCTCCTGTGTTAGAAGGATATTGTGATGCTAATTGGATTTCCAACCAGTCGGAAAGTAAGTCCACAAGTGGTTATGTATTTACACTTGGTGGAGCGTCGGTATCTTGGAAATCATCAAAGCAAACGGTAAATACGTGATCAACTATGGAAGTGTGGGGTATTGTTGGAACTTGTATGGAATTAAGAAGAAATAAAGTGAACGGACAGAAAATTCGAATCAAAGGTTGCAACTTTTCACAAAGGTTGCAACTTTTCAGAACAATTACAATCTTTGGTATGAATGGTTGTAACTGTTCATATGCTACTCTATATAAAGAAGGTTGATCACTTGGTTGAAGAAGAGACACAACAAGACAGAAAAAAAAACTACAATCAATCAGTTTTTCACAATTAATGATTTAAGATTGTGGCTTCTACTTCTTCTTCTTAAAAACAAGTTTCTGAAGAACACATATAGTAAATTCGCCAGAAGTGAAGTTATTGTGCTAGAACCTCACTTAGATAGTTGTATCATCTAGACAGACGTCCGTAAAACTATAGCACAAGTGGGGGCGAATTTTTGTCTTAGGACATTGCATCAAGCATGCCTCTATCGACATCAAGTTAGTATGTGTTTTCAATTTGCTGAATTCATTGTTGTTGATTTCAAGTTATCTTGAGTTATTATTATATTATTGTGCTTATTTCATTGATGATACTAGATTGACACTAACAAAGGACTCAGAAGAAATCAGAACTCATTAGGCCTCCAGACTTTACAAATTCCGGAGAATGATCAGGCATAAACATACTAAAAAATCAATCTTTCCCGTGTATAAATCATAAACAAAAAGCCCCAATTGGTATCAGCATTAAGAAACAAAACAAAACTTACATGACCCAAAACAAATCAAATGTTAAACCTCCTGCTAGCTAATCCTGTCCTTTCCCAGAACATCAGTGCTTGTGGGTCTGAAAGATCAACCAAAAACATTGTACAAAAATCAATCTTTCCCATATATCAATTCATACAAGACCACCATGAAAAACTAAACCAAGAAAAACAACAAAAAAAACTTACATGACCCAGAAAAAATCAAGACTTTGACTCCAAATTTTCAATTCTTGTGGTTTGTGTTTTTTTTTGGGGGGGGGGGGGGTAAGGGGAAAGGGGAAGAATAGCAAGTGAGAAGTGAAAGCTGTAATCTTTTTGATTGGTCTCAAACACAGAGAGGATTAAATGAGGAAGACAGAGAAAACACAATTAAATCTGAATATAATTAATGGGTTTGTCCACAAAGGGTTAAAAAGCTTCTAACGTCTCTTTTGTGATGAGAGAGAGGCATTTCAAATTCTCCAACGGGACGCGCTCCTGTTCCCTTTCTACTTTGAGGATTAAATTCCCAGATATTAAAATAATAAAGTCAACGACAAACACACATGTTTTAAAACATTTACTACTCCTGTTAATTAAAGTCCTATCTTATGTTGGATCCTATATTTTTTAATAAAAGTAACTTTTATCTAAAAAAAAACATTATTTATTCAAATCTCAAATCTGATACTCCATCTTTTTTTCTTTTTAAAAAATTATATCAAGGAAAATTTTCAAAAAAGTACACTTTGATTTACATTGCAAAAATATAGCACATAAATTTTACATTGCAAAAATATAACTCATAATTTACATTGTAAAGATATACCCAAAAACACTTTTATATAATGTTATACACTTATATATAAAGACAGATACATCATGTGTGTGTGTGTGTATATATATATATATATATATATATATATATATATATATATATATATATATATATATATATATATATATATATATATATATATATATATATATATATAAAAGTGTATAATGTGTAGGTATATACACTAAATAAAATAATTATACATGAAAGTATGAACTTATTGTTGGTTACAAAGGATGAAGGAAACGGAAATTACAAGTAACTGCAAAGTAATTCAAGAACTGAAAAATTACAATTCAACAACAAAACTGAAATTACAATTCTGTTGAATAAGAAAACTGGAAACTGTTTTGTGTATGCTGAGTCGAGTGTGACACTCTGTCTTTAAGACAATATTGCCCTGTATGTATCCTTTATACGTCCTGGACAATTGTCTCCCAAGATAAAACAACAAATGAACACTTGAGCAAAGGAAACTCAAATGCTTCCGTGAAGAATTTTGAGTAATGAAATGATGCTTGGAAGTTGTAGGAAGAACTGATTCTGTTTGTGTATTTTCGTGTAGTGTAAAGTGTGCTCAACAATGGTGAAAAGAGTTGTTTATATAGGTGAGGGAGGGGCTATTGAACTGCCTCCATAAGTGCCATTACTGACCAAGTAATGACCATTATGGAGGTAGTAATACCACCAAAATAAATGGCTGAATTGAGTGCTGTGGCATTTCTGATCTTCTCTGCCCAATTCTGACTTTCTGGAAACTTCAGGGACCAAACTGTACATCTTAAAATTTCAGGGACCAAAATATACATATGAAAGAATTCTGGGATCAAACTGTACATCTGACAAAGTTCTCTGGCCCAAAAAGATAATATCAGAAGAAGCCCTAGACCCGAGACCCGAAACGAACAGGCGGCTGCGGCGCGCGTGTGGGCTTTCCTCGAATCGAAGCACATCTAGGTCCTCCCTCCTTTAAATACATGGGATACCCCTTGGGGTCCCAAACCCCAAATCAATTTTGAGTCTTATAAACACAACAATTCTTTGTTCCTCTACCGATGAGGGACAATTGATCCCAACCGCACTTTTCCATGCTTCAAACACCTCACTTCGTGAACCAATATCTCTTTCATTTCTCAATGAAATTTGACGATTCTTGGCCCTACGGTTATCTACGTACTTAGTAGATCATGCATGTGTGAAGAATCAGATTCTCCAATATGCGTAACACTAGTGTTTAAGCCGTTAAAGTTGGTCGGTCGCAACTCCCGCCAAAGACTTATTTCCAACACTTATACACACATTTATATATAATTAAATAATATTATATAAATGAGTATAAACATAGATCTGGTTGAGAAAGATGACGGTTTATATTTTTTCATCATTTTTTAAGTGAATTTCATTCCCCTCATTTTTATCACTTTTCACTAGAAATCCCTTTTAAGGGGATATCATTGATTATACAAAAATATATAACCATGATTATACATCTTTATACATGTGCAGTACTCACCGTACAAAAGGAAACCACCGCAAAAATTCATCACTAAAATCTTTCTCCCCTTTTTGCTCTCTTTTTTTTCACTCTTTTTTTCCTCCTTCAATAATCTTTTTTGTTGTGTAAGAACAGAGAAAGCTTATCATTTTTCTTTATTTTATCTTAAATTTATTTCCTACATATATCTGTTGCAACGTATATCTGATTTTTTTCCTCAGGTAAAATTTTGTTTTTGATTCTGAATTTTTCGGGGTTTACCTGAAATTGAATCTGATGAGTGATGAATATGCTTTTGTTGTTATCTATGGAAGTTTTTCGAGATAGAGTTTCGTGGAAATCGATTAGATTTGGACTCTTTGACTGTTTGAATAGGTTCACCGGCTATCCTGGTCTGTTTTGAATTTGGTGGTAGTAGTAATTTCCTCCGGCAGAACAGGGCAGAGAGAGAGCTGGGGATGACGAGGAGGAAGTAAGTCATTTTCTTAAGATTTAAAAATGTGTGTCAATTTTAATAGCATTGTTACCTTAATTAATATAAAAAGGGGCAGCTCGGTGCACTAAGCTTCCGCTATGCCCGCATACGGGGTCGGCCATAAGATCTATTGTTCGCAGCCTTACTTCACAGCAAAATGCTATTTACATGGCTTGAACCCATGACTTCCTGATCACATGACAATAACTTTACCCGTTACTTAAGGATCTTTAATATACAATATAATTATTTCATATATGAAGAGATGGAGCCTATTCATCTTTTTACTAATAATAATCAAAACATAATTATATCTTTAAAAAATCAGTAATCGATTCTTCTTTGTTCCCCACATCGCAAGTAAATTACAATTTGAACGGTAATATCTATCAGATACTTCTCATATCTTTTTAATCAATAGAAAAAATTTCTTTTTCACGAATTTTTTTCGGGTTTGACTCCGCTCCATTAGTTTTTGCTCTATTAATCGTCAATACACCCCCCTTGATGAATGACAAGTGAAAGGTACTAATGGTACCTTTATCTTATTCTCCGTTTTTGGTTAAGTTCTATTAATGGTACTAATTGAATTTTTTTAAAAAGGAGCTAATAATTAAGTATTATTTAATTAAACAATTACTAAGAAAGCATTCAAATGTAAAAATGAAAAATAAATTTGTACCATTTTTTTTTGTTCATGTCAAATAACTTATTGGGTTTCAATTAAATAATTAGTAATTTTTTTCTATTTTTGGTTAATCATTTTTCGCCAAATAAACTCTTACACACATTTTTCTCTTTTAAAGTTAAGAAGAATTTTTTTTTTAAAACTTCTTTTTTTTATATATAAATTCTGTTTCATTTATTCAAAAGGAGATAATCAAAATTATTTTGATTTTTTTTGTAAATTTTTGTCTTTATATTTAAAAGATTTTAGTGAAAATCATAACTTGCAATAAAATGGCCCTTTTATTTAAAGGAAGTTTAACCGCATTCTTTTTTTTCTTTTCCCAAATTCTAATTCTAAAAAGACTTTATTTTAGGAGAAATCAAATTTATTTAAGAGAAGTATTTTAAAAACTTGTTCATAATTTAAATAAAATCAGTTAATCAAAAGCTTTGTTTTTTTAACTTAAGCCCTTTTTCCATGTTTTCTTAAAAATCAAGTAAGACAAAATGCTTTTCGCAAAGCAGTCTTAAATCAAGACTGGTTTCAAATCATTTGCAATTTATTTAGGAAAAAACTGTTCAACACAAGTAAAATGAATTCAATAGTGCAATCAACCGAATTCAATAATTAAATTAAAATAATTTAATTTATTAATCTCGGGTCTAAAATTACAAACGGCACTCCCTATTCGTACTAGCGATATAAGTATCATATCTAAACTATTTCAACTAGTCTCTAACCTAGAGTTTCAATATTAAAATTACAAAACACATAACATCAAAAAACAATAAATAATAAAATCTGGATTAGGCTGGTGGGCATATCGGCCCACCAGTTAATAATGTTATGTTTGTCATTTTCACTCATGAGTCATGACTGACCCTTCAGCAACTTTCCGGACTCGATAAAAATATGAAGTTGGCCGCATGCCCAACAGGTCAAAACCAGTCACACAAGGAGGAAGAATGGACCCACCAGGCCCAACGACATATAAAGGAGGGGGGAAATAAATGAAGGAGTTAGAGAAGACCCCAAATAAAACAATGATATCAAATTAAGCGCGCATATACATATATTAAGCGCGCATATATATATATATATATATATATATATATATATATATATAACTTATATTTAACTATAGCAGTCTGAAAAGATAAGCTAACAGGCCCAGATAAATAACGGTCTAATATCAGCAAACACACGGGCCTCCTCTCAAGTGATACGAGAAAGGAGAAAGAAAACCAACAAATATCAGTCCAACTATTTGACACAAAGTATTGGGCTTCACGTTCAAGATAAACAGAACATGCCCATATCTAATATACATTTATAACTAAGCCACCCACATTTAGCACATATTTTGACATATATAAGCCTGATATGCAAAAAATATACAAAGTATACATGATATACTTGAAAGTATATAAGAATATACAACCTTGATATACACCCGTGTATACTAAGGTCTCTATACCTTATATACCTTGAAATTATCATTATATATATTCGACAACTCATGTAGACAATACAAGAAAACAAGGTTGGCTATGGACTAGTTCAAGAACATCTCGTGACAAAAGACAATTAACAAATTAAGCAAAAATGATAAAAAAAAAACAACAACAACCAAGTGCAGACAGGAAAAACATACACATGCATCTCATTGTGATTCAATATAAGTGGTAATAGGCCAACAGATGAGCATATTCAGACCTGGACCTAAACTTGAACAAACAGGTAACATGTTTCATTTGTATTTAAGAGATCGTGCTTAAATTAATAACTTGGAAAAAAGGACAGGTCCAGTTCATGCATGAGCAACACAAAAATCACATTTCAACTTTTCTCATGCAAACATGTTTCAAATCAACTTATGGTCTCAAGCAATCAATGACTCTGAATAACCATACACCTCAATAAAATATTTGAAAGAAAATAGGACAGTGACAAAACAACAAGGCTAGGGTCATTTTCAAAAACACATGCTTAACCACTTGTAAGCAGACATACTCACATAGACTGATTCATGAACCAAATGAAAACACATATATTCTTAACAAACAGTCTGAACATGGACAATTTCAGTTAAAAAAAAAGGCATAATAATCACATACTTCTAGTAGGCAATTTACAACTTATCAAAGAGCATAGACATTTTATTCATACAAAGAGACTAGTCAAAATATATCTATTCATTCCTAGGCAGTTTTATACCCAATCACATCCTATACATGCTTAGATAACCAGTTCATGAGATATTTGGGACATGGAGGTGAACAAATAATCATTTAAGGACAACATTTCAAAGGTGCAGAACCACTTAGGCTAAGCTAGACATGCAGAGTTCTAATCATGCTATATACTAGGCGTGATAACACTTAGACATGTAGGGCAAGCGTGTAATCAATTTGATGAACATATAGACATTAGAAGGAGCAAGTGACATAACAAAGATGATATTTCCAGATATGCAGAATCATTTTTCGCTAAGCATACATAACTATGTTCATGTTGTACACTAGATAGAAGACACTTCTAAACGAACAAAGTAAAATCAAGACGGTTGTCAAACAGGTTCTAAGTCAACACTATCATACCATAATTAACCAACATCCCAAACATACTGAACTAAATACAGGGACTCCACAAGACAGCCTATTTCAACATTTTAGTCTACAATTAATCAGTCATTTTCAAAAACCAACAGATATACACAAAGCTTCATATTGACTATCCTAGACTCATACAAACAGATTTATAATCATACTGGTAGATATTCAAAGCAAACCTACCTTATACCACTCCTAAATCATAGAGGACATAGACATATATCCAAGTTCATAAAGCAATTAAAGATTTGTCACTACTTAACATGAGATTCAGACAAGTCAAATACCAAATTACAATTACAGACTCAGAATTTGACCACTACAGAATATAGCTCTCAAAGTGAAGACAAACAATCCTACCGATCACCTATATCATGGTGTTTACCAAACAAGTATTAAAACAACATAGACATCACATAATTCTAACTATGAACCTTAGCATAGCATACTTAAGTGTTAACAATCAACTAGACAAATAAACATCATAAGGTATTTTTACTAATCACGGTCCCCTTAAACATGCTGAAAACTTAGCTCATTCTGCATCATAATCTCTATTACAGGTCTTAAGACAACATATATATCACACAATCCTAAATATAAATCTAACACACCATTCTTAAACATTAACAAATAAACAGACTAACAAACAACTACTCAGTTAATCAACAGTAAGCATCATGCAGTATTTGACTTAATTCATATTCTTCTAAAAAAACAGGTACTAATTAACATCATATTATCACATAATATTAAGTATGAGTTAAATAACACATGCAAAAAAAAATCTAAACAGAGCATTCTTGAAAGATTTCACCTATGTGAGTGTGAAAGTAGGCTGCTTCTTATGAGATTTGGGCTCATTCTCAAAAGCACTCATGAAAATCGGGATAGAACAAGGCCGTAATGTGATGGTTGTTAAAGCTCATGTCAACACCTTGATTATTATGTGTAAGTAGTGATACTTTATTTTCCTTAAGCAGCCATAGTTCAAGTATGAGACCACTATGACTCTGGAGTAAAGGTTACTGTTGTACTAAGTGGAGGTTCAATGCAGAGCACACCTTCATGATGCATAATATTCTTGCTTCAGCTGGTAAACTTTTTTATTATAATATTAAAATGAGCGAGGATTGTTGATTATTTAGAGCATTTTAATATTACAAATGATAATATTAAAGTGTCACTTTTAATCTTCTGTTAGTAGCAATAATATGGCTAAGTGGTCTCTCATTTTGGCCTTTTCACTTGCCCACGTTGGCAGAACATAACCATTGTTGGTCTTGAAATTCATTTCTGCATTGTTATATTAATTTATTCAATTTTTTTTGTAACTCATGTAATCTATAAGTTATAATTCTCCCATTATCAATTCAATTGATTACACATTCTCCCACTATTCATCTAATTTACTCTAAGGATGAATTTTTTTCACCTATAAATAGCTAGTCATCTTTACTTTATGGGTGTAGAGAAAAAATAAAAAAAGTGAGTTAAAAAAGAGAGTTTTATTTAGTGGAAGGAAGGTGTTCTTTTGGTGGAGCGTTGAACTCAATATTTTGTCCAGAGTTTGTTGAGTTTGTACGACGTGGTCGGGTTGTTGTATCTTGGAGGGGACAAGTCAAGAAGATTACTGCTGAATCGGTGAAGTTTTGCTGCCGTGGACTTTAATCTCCTTAAAGAGAGTGAGATATTCTCGTCTCGGCCTGAAGATATTATTTTTCAATTGTAGTTGTAATTTCAGTTATTCCTTCCGTTTCAAAATGATTGTCTGATTTTGACTGGGCACGGAGTTTAAAAAAGTAAAGAAGACTTTTGAATCATGTGGTTGTTAACTAAATATATGTATAATGTATCAAAATATCCTTTAATCTTGTGGTCTTTAACATGACATGTGAAAAGTTGGAATAAAAAAATTGTCAAAAAAGGAAAGAAATATTTATTTTGAAACGGACTAAAAGGAAAAGTAAAACAAATATTTTGAAAAGGAGGGAGTATAATTTCACCAACACATTGTTAAAAGAGAAAACAGAGAAGCAAAATCCAAAAGTAATCAAACGCCATAAAAATATATGATATACATTGTAACACCCACAAACAACAACAATGTATATATGAAAATTAAACCAATAACACAAGGGCATCAATGAGAAAAATCAAAGAATAATGGAAGAATCAATTCAACGGGATTCACTATAACTATAATGCTATATATTATCGATATTCAATATGAATAATAAATACGTGTAGAGACTAATCAATGTATGCAAAAAGAGTAAAACTTGCACAATCAGAAAGAGAACGACCAAAGTCAAAAAAAATTGTCTGATGTTGATGGAGGAGTATGGAGCAATGCTTGGGACTGTTTGTAGTGGAATTTAAGAAGCAGACATATGAGGCGTTGCTTCTCAATGGGACACAAAGGCAATTTCTCCCGACATTCTATTAACAATAAAATAATTCTCTAAAAATGTTAGTGAAAGCCAATAGTCATTGGATTTCTTTGATGGTAGGTAGCGAAAATCCTCTGTATATATAATTGTCCAATAATAATGTTGATTCCAATGGTTATGTACTCTTGTGCTTTACCATAGTATCCAACGACAAATTTCACTTTTATGTTTATCCAATATTTTCCTCTATTATTCAATAATGGACCAACACAAAATAGAACAAACTCCATGGATTGGGATTTGATCATTCAGAGATCGGTAATCTACTTATCTCATTGCAGAAAGTTGTTTTGTTAAAAAAATAAATGCATAAAGCAATATGTAGGAAAAACCGAAAAATGATGATAATTACTAGGGATGTCCAGTGGGCCGGGTCGGCACGATCCCGATCCGTCCCGCTATCCGCCCCGCCCTGTCCTGATCCCCCATAAAAATTTTTTTGTCGGTGTCGGGGTTCGAACTCGGGACGGGGCCTGGGATCGTCTTGCCCGTCCCGATCCCGATCCCGACCCGCCCTATCCCGACTCTGTCCAGCCCCACCAGCCCTCCTCCCCCTTTGCAAATAGAGTCGTTGCAATAATGGCCAGATTTCAATTTTGGCCGTTGTGCAACGGCTATAACGGCCATTTTTGCTCCCCCTCCCCCTCCCATCCCATAAACCCCTGCCCCTTAATATTTATTTTTAACTCCTAAGTTAATATATCTACACATTAACCCTATTTCTCAACTATAAATACCTCATTTTCCTCTTCATTTTTCTCACAAATCTTCCTACCATCTCTCAATTTATCTCTCTACAATTCTACATTGCCTACTAAATATTATATTTTTTTACTCATTTATATCAAAGTTAAAAAATTTGGAGTGAAGTTGACAACTAGCTTGAGGATCATCCATCAAGCAAAGTTTCAATTTTCAACGTCGATTACACGTCGACGTTACGTCGGCGTTTGGTACCTTCGTTCCTTCTTTAAATTATTATTGTTACTTAATTTCAATTATCGTACTTAATTTCATTTACTTTAATTATTTATTTGCATAATTATAATGGAACGCTTTGGACGTATGATTAAGGGTAAGGGTAAGGGTGCTTCTTCTAGTAGGGGTAACAAGGGTAAGGGTACATCTTCTAGTAATCTTATTTCTAGTCCCGATGATTTCATTGATTTCACTCATATAGATGAAACTGTTTTTTTTAATGATATACCATTAGATTATGAGGTGGATGAACCAAACTTTAATTTAGATGATAATCTAGATGACACACCCACTAGTGCACCTCAACCTCAAGCTCAGACTGAGTCTCAACCTCAAACTGAAACTGGAATGCCTCATATTCCCCCTAGTATGAGTCGAGGCCCCACACAATGAAAATTAAAATCAGCTGCATGAATTTTTTTTATAGGGACCAAGAGAATCAACTAGCTAGATGTAAAATTTGTAAAAATGTTTATAAATTTAAAACCGGAAAAGGTCAATGTGGGACAGGAGGTTTATTGAGACACGTACAAGGCGAGCACACAACTAGGTGGAATCAATATCAGGCTAAAAAATCGAGTGTGTCAATGCCATCTGAGTTAGGACAAGGTTCACATAGTGTCCCCGACCAAGTACATGGTCAAATTAACCCGACGACGGGGGAACTTTTGGTCCTAAATATGATAAAAACAAAGATAGGGAAAATATGAAAAAAATAGTTGCGGTGGAGGGTTTGCCCTTTTCATTTCCTTCCTCTCCTGGTTTTATTCATTACATTCGAAAACATATAATCCTGCTTTTAATGTTTTTCCTAGATCAACTGTTAGAAGGGTTGTTTTTAAATTTACAAGTGAATATCAACAATATTTACGTTATGCATTGTATCATTTTAATTGCAAAATGGCTATCACCTTTGACATATGCCGTAATACTAACGGTAATGATTATTTAACGGTAACATGTCATTGGATGGATCAAAATTGGTCTATGCAAAAACGTATTTTAGCATACATATATATTGATGATAGCCATATTGAAAGTTTTATTGCACAAAATATTAATGAAATTTGTGATTATTATGAAATAATTGATAACTATGACTATTACATTAGATAGTGCTACTTCTAATGGTTATGCTATAAGACTTAATAGTTCGATTAACTCCATGTTTTTCTAATCATTTTCATATAAGATGTGCGTGCCATATTTATAACTTAGTTGTAAAGGATGACCTAAAACTTTTTGAAAGCATTCTTGATAAAGTATAATTTGCTATAAATTTTATTTTTAAAAGTAATAAAATACAAAGACGCAAAAAGTATTAAAAACTTGTCATGATTGTGGATTACCTTATAGAAAAATTCCAGAAGAAGTTTCGATTAGGTGAAATTCTATGTATGAGCAACTGCTTGTTGCTTAAGATTATAGACAACCTATAACTTTATTATTTAACGCTCATAATAAAAATTCAAGGGATATGCATGTAGATAATGATTGGGAATTTTTTTTAGAACTTAATGGATTTCTAGAGAAATTTTTTCAAGCTACTAAAGAATTTTCCGTTATTTATTATCCTACTATTTCAAATATGTTATTTTATATAGCTCTAATATTTTGTTACTTAATGAATATATGGAAAACCATCTTATACTCCATCTATTAAAAAAATATTTATAAATTTAAAAAATATTTTTTTTCCTATTTTCAATATTTATATTATTGGAGTTGTATTAAATCTGACTATTAAAGTAGACGATTGTAAAACACACGTAGAAACGATTTATGATGTATAGAAATACTTCCAACAGACCCAACTGAAGAACCAACTCACAAACCAACTAAAGAAGAAGTTACGTCTAGCATACACACTGAATGCAAACAAGTATATATGTATTACCAACAACAAAGTGCAAATAATCAATTGGCTTCTGTACCATCTTCTACTACTTCGCTGCAACCTTATAAAAAACATGCGGTTTCTGCTACTAGTATTCAAGGCCTTAGAAATAAAATGTTTAGTGGTTCAACTTTTTCACAAGTTAGCGAATTTGATTATGTTTTGCAGGGTGTTGTACCGTATGAATTACTTCCTAATATACATTGGCTACCTGGAATAGATTGCGTGACATATATTTATGGCTATACATATTCCGAATACCACGGCTATGGCTATGTTTATGTTTATACTTTTTCACAATCTATTTTAGGTAGCCATAACCGTGGTATCCGGCTCAATAATCGTCTGTAAAAGGTCAACTGAAATAGTGGAATAGATCCACTGGAGAACGGTAGCATTAAGAGTAATTCATAACTGAGGATCCTCCGCGGGAAGAGGTGTAGCGGGAGGAATTATGTGATGGATAACTTGATGGGAGATAACGTGAATTTTAAATAATTCTGCCCACGTCGCATATTGGACGTTTTCCATCTCAAGCACAATAGGGATATTGTTCTTGACGTTAGAAACCATGAGGGCAGAATGATAATTGTTCTTAGACATATTGAAAGAACAAAGAAGGAGGGAAAATTTGGAAATAGTAAGAGAGATTTTGAGAGCGGAAGACAAATTTTGGAAGAGAAAACCCGAGGGGGGGTGGGTCGGCCGAAGGGTACAAAATTTTGGGAGATAAAATTTTGTTAGACCTAGTCTCTTGATACCATGAAAGAAATAATCCCCTTGATTATTTTCATTAATTGTAAGGTATATATATAAGTTACAAAATAGGAGAATCCTATTCCTATTCTATTCCTAAAACCTTATTCTACCATAATTCTAACTATACAATTATGGTAAGTGTATATCCTAATTTAGGTAACAAATACACTACAATATACACAAAATATACTTTCCTAATATACAAGTCTAGCCATTGCCCGTGATGGGCTTGACAGCCAATACCCGTGATGGGCCTCAGCCTCGCCATCGCCGATTGGGCCACTTGTCCACCGCTTTGTCGGGCCATCGTCAGATACCTGTGATATATACTTCTGTATATTCAGTGTATATCACAGATATATTACATTGTTTAACAGGAACGCGAAGCAACGTCGAACAATTTGACCAACAAATTTCAATTCCAACCGAAGATCCTCAAGACATTGTAAGGAATTAGAAAAAGTATGGTTAACTATGTAATTTTTTTAATTGTAATTTTACTATGTGATTTGCAACTTTTGAACAACACTACAAAGTTGCAATTTTGAAATTGTATTACAAAAAAATCATATTTCTATTAAATAATATAAGAGGCACAAAAACAGCCTTGGGATGTTTTAATTACACTATCTTGTTCAATTATTGAAGTATTTATATATTTTATTTTTTAATATTAAGGTGAAAAAAAAACAAAACAAATCCCGATCCGACCCTACCCGTCCCGTCCCCCCAAATCCCGGCCCCTCTTCCGCGGGATATGGGACGGGACAGGACCTCTTCCCGTCCCGCCTATCCCGTCCAGCCTGGTCCGCCGGAGCCCGCGTCCCGACCCTCCCCTATCGCGCCGGGTCCTGCCCGGTTGGACAGCCCTAATAATCTCAAACTCCCAGTTTAATTACTCTTATACGAGATAACTTCTTAAGAAACTAATATATTATTAATTTGACATATAAGAAACGTGCAAATAGTAACTGAAAGTTAAAGTAGCTTACATTTATGCAATAATCGTAGCACAAATTTTAGTTCAGTTAAATTGAGAAATAGTAGTTGCTCCATGACTCGTTTAACATTCTGTAATAGCAAATTTGCGGGAAATTTTTCAATTGAAATATAAAAAACTCATTTTATCAACATTTTGAACTTAAATGGGAAATATATCAAAACGATTAATTGTTTTGCTAAAATACTTTGCTTCTTTTGGAAGTATAAAAATTATCCATTAAAATGTTATCAAATTAGAAAATTAAGACACTTCATTAGTCTATCCAACTATAGATATTAAAGATATTAAGAAGCATAAAGTTTGTAGACAGTATGAGGTATAATTATACATTATAAAAGGGTTCAAAATTGCCCTTAACGTATTAGAAATGATTAAAAAATGCCCTCCTTCCACCTATTGGATCAAATGTGACATTTCTTCCATATAAATGGCTCAAAAATGCCCTCAACGTATTAGAAACAGCTAAAAAATAACCCCCTTCCACCTATTGGACTAAATTTGTCCCTAAAATTATTTTTTGACTTAAAAGTGTTCCTTCCTTAATGACATAATTATATGATAGTTATTTAAATTTAAATTTAAAATGTGATCTTTATTTATTGGTCCACATAAAATTTTAACCCAACACAAAATCCGTTAAAACTTAACGTAGCCAAGCGATAAAATCATCTTTTCACCTCCTGTTTTCAATTGATTTAGCATATTGTTCTGTTGGTATAGAAATTTTGATTGAATTTTGATCAACTGAATCAGATCAAAAACTTGTGAGAATTTTGATTCCCTCTAGGTTTTCTGTACAAATGACAAAATTAAATAATTATGTCTAAATCCTAAATTAATTAGAATATGCTATACTTTAAAAATAATTCGAACAAATATGGAACCAAATGTGAATAATTGCAGTCTTGAAAGCATTCAAAATAGATAACTTTGGATAGCCAATAGCAAATTCATACGTAACTTAAAGCATTCTCAGACGCTTAAGCAAAAACAAAATCAAGCATAAACAATATGAGACCATGTAGCAATAGTACCTCATATGATCATAGCAAGATAATTTCTCATCAAACAAGAGGTACACTACAGGGTTTATCAATATTTAGCTAGGCCATGTTTTCTCAAGGCAAACTTTTATCAATATTTATTTAGCATATGTTGGTATAGAAATCAATATTTAGCATAATGGAGGAGCAATATTAAGCATCAAAATAACTTTATGGGCAAATTTGATTCAAAAGGTTGATGGAGAGGGCATTTTTGAGCCATTTAAATGGAAGGAAGGACATATTTGATCCAATAGGTGGAAGAAAGACATATTTGATCCAATAGGTGGAAGACGGTCATTTTAAAACAATTTCTACTATGTTAAACGGTATTTCTAATCCTTTTCCGTTATAAAAATAAACTAAACTTACTTGTGGTTTGTTTGGTACAAAATCTTGGATGATTATTGGGATAAGAAGCTTTGTATCAAACTTATTCCTTGGATTCTCCACCGTTGCAACAATAAGATGACCAATAATTTGAATCAACTATAACCGGAGCAAATGCCAGACATTTCTAAGCTTAACAAAAATCAGGCAACTCAAAGGAAGTGAAATACCTTAACAATTAACTATGAGGGGAAATGAAAAATATAAAAACCAGTCTTTATTACTGAAGTCAAAATATTAAACCAAAATCTACCGAGTAAAACAGTAATAATACAAGATAATAAAATGTACATAGAAATAAATGAAGAATTTATCACGGGTATGTTTGGTAGGATAGAAGTTATGTTCTTTCATAAATATTATCTTACAACATATTGTTTAGTGTTTGGTTGGTGAGTAAAATAAAAAAATTGGCCATCAAGAAGAAGAATCATTTAATCTACTTATGTATACACATCAAAATTGGAGTAGGAAATAAGAGGAAATCAAAACAGGGATACTAAAAATATGATAAGAGGCCGTAAATAAAATGAGAATATTAAAGAATTGTGAGAGGCATTACTGATGAATGTTCGCATACTGATAAAAATGGCGACTTTTCATTTTTGGACTTTAATGAGACAAAAATGTCGGGTTAGTGTAACCGATATTTCTTTAATTGAATAGTGACTTTTAGGACTAATGGTGACTTTTGGACTTTGTAAAATTGTCATAGCAGCTCTTCAACGACAGGATTTTTTTTAAAAAATGATTAAATATTATATTTAGAATAATTATGAGGGTATTTAAGTAATTTAACTTTTAAGTTAGGGGCTTTATGCTTTTAATACAGGGAAAATGGTCAAATTTGCCCTGTTTTATGGAACAACTTTGCCCTCCGTTAAATTTTGAGATCAAATATACCCTCACCGTTTGCAAACTTGTTAAATTTCTCTCAATTGGACGGAAAAGTGTGTTGGACGCCACGTCGGATCCACGTGGACGCCACATCGAATCCATGTGGACTCCAATCAAACACATGGCATGTGGGACCCACACCTTTAACCATCGCTCCACCACCATCGTCGACGAGCCGCCGCCCTTCACCCCACTAGCCAAACCACTGTTACCACACCACATCGCCACCTCACTGCTTCAACAACCAAACGACAACGACCCATGTTCCATCACATCCACCAACAAACACTCCTCCAACAACCACAACCGCACCACCACTCCGACCTCTAACAACCAACGCCGACCACCCCCATTGCGTACACCACTACCACTATATCAGCACAACCACACCATAAACCAAACAACATCACAACGACCAACAAACACTCTGGTGAACCCCATCAAACTCCGGCCAGATCCACGAGCGGGCCCACCACGTCACCATCGTCTCCGGCGAATCACAACAATGACAACATCATAACTTCCCGCATCCATCGCTTCTTCGCAACCACCGGCAAACACCAGATCTGCCACGAACCAATAACCGAACAGCCCATTCAACGTTATTTGGGTTTCCCAAGGCCGAGATTTATGCGTGAAAATTTGATTACGAGCTCGATTGGGTACTGAAGTTCTTGTATGAAATTGTAAAAAAAATTAGTTTTAGCTACTGATTTGTGGAGGTTGATGTCGGGTTTGGGATCCAAACAGTTGGGTTTGATAAAATCCAAACCTAGGGGCATTTTTCATTGATAAATGCATTTGTGTAATTGATTCTAAGCTTGTTTTCTCACAACTTTGAGTGTTTGTTGGTATAGAATCTCCATTAATGCAATTGAAGGAGCTCTTGAAGCTTCAATTTCAAATTTCATTTATAATATCTCCGTTCAACATCATGTTCAAAATCGGTCATGTTAAGATTGTGTTCTTCAATGATTAAGAAAGAATTAAGGGAAAATTCGAAATCGACGAAGTAAATGATTCTGAATTTATGATGAGGGTTATTTGGACTATAATTAGGGTGGGGGGTCGGTTGTTGGCTGCTCCAATTCACCGGAGCAGCGGGAGACGAAAAACGGAGGGAGTAGAAGAAGTGGGGTGATGTTTGGTGTGGGTCCCACATGCTATGTGTTTGATTGGCGTCCACATGGATCCGACGTGGCGTTCAACACACCTTTCCGTCCAATTGAGGACAAATTTAACAAGTTTGCAAACGGTGACGATATATTTGATCCTAAAGTTTAACGGAGGGCAAAGTTCCATAAAACATAGTTGGAGGACAAATTTAACCATTTTTCCTTTAATATAATATAGATATAGATATAGATATAGATGAATTCGATGACAAATTTAGAACCCATAAACTATAAATTCTAACTACGCCTCTCTTTGTCTGGCTCCTCCCATACCTAATTAGGATCTCTGGCGTAAACATCAGGATTGTATGTTTTGATACATCATATCCTTACGCGGTACATTAATCTTCAATTGAGTAATGAGGAAACATAAGTGATACTGGAGGGTTTCTGAATGTCTCAATGACACCGCAATGAAAATATGGAAGCTTGGCGAGATCAGTTTCGTTTACCAATTACTTGTTTCCCCTGTTTTTTTGGCGAATATTGAATCACTTAGGTATTTATCCTGAGTGCATAAAATAACCTCAAAAAGAAAATTTTAATGAAGTCAAAAACCTCTATACTACTAACAAATAAGAACTTGAAAGAACCAAATACTCTGTGGTCATTACAGTTTTTATAACATTTTTTTTAATGCAGATACTTATTAAAACTTACATTCCCATTTTGCTAATGCTAATTTGATGTCAATGTCAGTTCTCAATTTATGCAAGGCCTCTGGATAAGCTAAAAGAAGCCACATTGGATTTGGTCCTTAATGAAATCACTGTTCCCGCAACAAAAATGACATAAAACACACAATCTACATTTTGTTGAATAATACTTGAAGAAAGTTAATTCCATGATTTATTCCATCCAAAGTATACAAATATATACAATTCTATCTAATCAATTTAGGCTATCTCTAAGGATTTGTTAATCAATACAATTGATCTAATCATCCTAATTATATGATTCTAATTACAATTTAATTGATATAATGAGATATGATGGAGATAATTATATCTCTAATTATACTAACAATACTATTAAGGGGTTGTTTGGTAGGCGGGATAAGATGGGATGGAATTATTAGCCCCATGGAATTGAAATTATTCTATGTTTGGTTGGTGGGATAACTCTTTTAGTATTCCATCCAATGTCATCTACATGGGATAAAAGGTGGGATAAGTTATCTCATATAGTAAATGGATAAGTTATCCCACCCAATCCAATTATTCGTGTTGTATCTCAAAAATGGAGAGAAAGTTATGATTTACGGTTCTCCTTGAATTAAAGTTCTAAAACTCACTTACAAATGTTCTTAAAAAAAAAGGAGGGTATTCTTTTTCAATTAAGGTGACCGAGTGGAATTTACTCATTAAGTTATAATAAACCATTGAAAAGCAAAATTGCATGATCAGTAAAGCAAAAAAGAAATAAAGAAGAAAACTAATTAATAGTTATTACTAAATTCTCATTGAATTATTTAAAAAGGCAATTCATTTCACAAAATATCTTCCGTTAGCGGAGTTCGAGAAAAAGGTTTCACCCCAAAAGTTGTAACGTAGACAGTCGACCGGAAGGAGATTAGGAAATGAATTAATTATTATGAGTTTTCCATCAGTACTTGGGAGGTGCAAGTCGTAGATGAAGATCAACTTCCGCTCCATTATTTATACCATCTGGATTTTGAACGGCCATGATGTGCTGTGGGCGTACAATCTGAAATCTAAGTGGAACACTTGAAAGTACCTGCGACCGCAACCGTGCCCCGTGATACCGAGACATACTCACATTATTATTAATCAACGCTCCTGATCTTGCCGCGTGTGCATGGATCACCAGAACCACTAGCCGGAAACGCTGTTGATGATCACCACTGATTAAGTGAGGTCGTCTTGTTCTTTGCCTTTCCTTCTTGTGTGCGTTTTGGTGGCCACCTAGTGCTTGAGAATTTGCAAATTCTCTATGGCAATATTGGCATTCAAATCTCTTCGCCTCCACGTCTTGCGATGGCAGCGGTGGTGGAGGACGAAGTGCGGTGGTTTTGTCACATTCCGTCACCGGAAAACCGAATAGTGTCACTTGTCTTGGTGATGGTGAAGGTATGCTACTGTGCACTGAGCTTTCTCCCATATTTTTAGTGACAAGTTGCAACTGAAAATAAAGTCCTTGTCGTCTTGTATTTATAGAGGATGAAATATGAATATCAGGGCCGGCTGGAGAGTAAGGCAACTAAGGCCTTTGCCTTAGGACCCACAATTGTGGGGCCCATTTTTTACTATTTTCATTAATTTAGGATAATTAGATAGGTCTTTCTTAATATTAGCGTTATACACTTGTATATATATTTCAAGATTGGAATGAAATAACTCATGGGAATTGATTTTCTTCGTGGTATCAAGAGCCACAATCTGTTTGCCCTAAACCTCCCCCCCTCGTCGGCCTCACTCTTAAGCCAAAAACTCTCTATTTTTCAGCCCCCAACCAAAATAATATCTAGGGTTTTCTACAAACCCTAAACCTAATATTAAAACCCTAACCCTAATCCACTACCCACCTCACCCTAACCCTAAAACCACCCTTCTTTTGGGTTTTGTTTTTTCTTCTTTTCCCCACCCTAGCCGACACCATTAGGGTTACTCCACCAAATTCCACCAATCACAAAATATTTCTTTTCCTTCTCTTATTCTTGTTTTTTTTTTTCGTGGGAAGCTATGGCCGACAAACAAAAATTCCATCCAACTCTTGCCGTAAACAACGTCAAGAACTTTATCCCAATTACACTTGAGATGAAAAAAGGGCAATACTCCTCTTGGGTGGAGTTATTCAGAATTCATTGCCGCGCATACGAAGTAATAGACCATATCATCCCTTCCGAGTCTTCATCAGACACCACTGATGTTGACAAAAAGTTATGGCCTCGTTTAGAT
Organism: Anisodus acutangulus; assembly: GCA_029783415.1. NCBI lineage: Eukaryota > Viridiplantae > Streptophyta > Magnoliopsida > Solanales > Solanaceae > Anisodus > Anisodus acutangulus. The sequence continues at coordinate 6,166,211 of CM056510.1, read as the reverse complement.
GCTATAGTTCTTCAATGGATTTATGGCACCATCTCTAACGACCTTTTGCATACCATATTGGAATCGGACTCTACGGCTCAACAAGCGTGGGAACGTTTGCAAAATATTTTTCAAGATAATAAACTTTCTAGGGCGGTATATCTTGAAAACCAATTCACCAGCGTCAAATTGAATGACTTCTCAAACTTTTCAACTTATTGTCAAGAGTTGAAGATGCTTGCCGACCAACTATCCAACGTTGGTGCACCGGTGACAAATCAAAGGTTGGTTCTTCAATTGATTGCAGGGTTGAATGAACATTATGATGGGGTTTCTACATTTATTCAACAGAGTAATTTGTTGCCTCCATTTTATGAGGCTTGTTCGAGATTGATTCTCTAAGAAAACCGCAAGGCAAAGCAGACAGCCTCCGGAGCAGCCACCGTCGGAACAACCCTTGTCTCCACCAGTTCATATTCCGCGTATTTTGCAACACCACATTCCAGGTCGAGAGGAACTGGAAATCGCAACAACAATGGTAAAAAATGGGGGTCAAATCGCAACAACAATAAAGAAAAAAATAATGGCGGAAAGGGAAGTGGTAGGGGTGGCGGCCAACTCGCTGGCGGCAGCAACAACCACCAGCAGCAGAGGCAATGACGGCCCAGCCAGTGGCAGCCGCAAGCCCAGTCCGGCGGGAGCCATTGGGGGCAGTACCCGTCGTGGTCTTGGGCACCACAATAGGCTGCCCCACTGTGCCCATACCCCACCTCGTCGTGGGCTAGTCTATCATCTTCAAATCGACAGCCCAGACTTCTAGGTTCTCGTCTGCAATAAGCTTTTGCAGCCCATGCATAATCTTCCGCAAGTTATGCTTCAACCGATATCGAACAGGACATGAACAACATGAATCTGAATATTCCAGATGATTCATGGTATATGGACACAGGGGCTACGTCACACATGACGACATCTCAAGGTAATCTCTCATCTTATTTTAATATGAGCAGTAATAAAAATATTATTGTAGGCAATGGGCAGGAACTTCCAATTCGTGGTATTGGTCAAGTAAAACTTCCTCCCGCCTTCACCCACCATTATATTTGAAAAGCATCTTACATGCACAAAATAGATTAAAACTTGGTATATGTACGGCGTTTTACAACTGACAACAATATTTCTGTGAATTTTGATCTGTTTGGGTTTTCTGTGAAAGATTTTCAGATGGGGGTGCCACTAATGAGATGTAATAGCATGAGGGACTTGTATCCCATCACCACCACTTTCAACAACCACGTGACCAAACCGTTGACCTTAGAAGCTATTTCCCCTATCGTATAGTATAATCAATTGAGACACTCGGGAGCACCGATGTTCAATACTCTTAGGAAGAATAATTTTGTTGCTTGTAACAAATTCTTGGACTCTTATGTTTGTCAAACTTGTGTGTTTGGGAAACATGTTAAACTTCCTTTTTCATTATCTACTTCACATACGCTTATGCCATTTGACCTTATGCATTGTGATTTGTGGACATCACCGATTTTGAGTTCTGCAAGTCATAAATATTATATGCTTATTTTGGATGATTATTCAAATTTTATGTGGAAATTTCTCTTAGGGCAGAAATCGCAAGCCTTCACCGTTTTAAAACAATTTAGTGTTTTTATCAAAACCCAATTTGACACAAATCCATTAAAGGTTTTCAATGTGATAATGGGAGGGAATTCATAAATACCCAATTTAATGATTTTTTTCACCAAAATGGGATGTCTTTGCGTCTTTCATGTCCTCATACATCACCTCAAAATGGGAAAGCCAAAAGAAAAATTTGAACAATTAACAATATAATTCGCACACTTCTTGTGCATTCATCCACACCACCGATTTTTTGACATCATGCACTCCAAATGACTACATATCTTTTAAATATTCTCCCCAGCAAAATACTCTCCAACATATCCCCTACACAAATATTGTACCATCGTCTCCCATCTTTTACACATTTGAGGGTTTTTGGGTGTTTGTGTTCTCCCTTGTTTCTGTGCACAACCATTAACAAACTTCAGTCTCGTTCCACTCCTTATGTGTTGTTGGGATATCCACAGAATCATAGGGGATATAAATGCTATGATATGACGAACGGGAAAATCATTATCTCTCATCACGTAGTTTTTGTTGAGTCTACATTCCCGTTTGCTAATTCTCATGTGGCATCCCCACCTTCATATAATTTTTTGGACAACGAAATACATCCAATTTTATATCATCATCTCAATACCCAAAATCAGATGGGACTGGCCCAAGATAAGCCCCACAATGTACCGGCCCAACCATAAAATGGGACTGGGCCAGTCCGAGGTGTGGAGGTCACTGTATTTTTACCGTCGGCCCAGTCCACTTCTCGTGGCTGGCAGGCCCAAATGAGGGAGCTTACCGCTCCCTCACCCGTGTCTCTACCCCAGCATCCAGGCTCATATTTTTAGGCCCATAATCCCAATCCCTCTCGGCCCAATAACCCGACAGAAAATCGAAATAACCAACCGTCTACCTTGGCCCAAAATCCACCTCCCCTCAGCCCAATACCATAGCTGAAACCCTAAACCCCACTTTTCGCCCAACACGCTACGGAAATTCTCTCCCAAGGAGAGGCAATTTCCAGCGTATTTCCCAAACAAACTTCGAGCCCACTTTCTGGCCATTCTGGCCGTAATACCCATTGGGCGGCCTCTTCCTGAGGTCGCCCAGCCTCTGGCGACCCTACCCCCACCCCTAACATACTCCAATATAGTCACTAACTCGTACCCCAACTCACAAAACCTCACGACTGCTACTGTTTGCGGCGGCACAGGTTTGACCGAGAGTCCTCTTTGCTGAAACCCTACCCCATCAATCCCACAAAAACCAATCACATACTTACATGGAGAACCAACAATTCGGTTTAGTTCACAAGAAGTTGCAACGTTAATCGAGCAACAAGATTTGAAGTATGTCGTGGTTGGTAAGTTTAGTCATGGAATGCCCACAATCAATTTCTTGAGGACGGAAATTCCAAAACAATGTGACTTGAAGGTAGAAGTGAGAATTGGGCTTCTTCACAATAGGCATGTCTTGATTCGATGCACAATCAAAGAAGATCATGTCACGTTGATGTCGAAGCCTAGCTTTTGGATTAAGGAGAAAAACAATTCTTTTTTTATGAGAACATTCAAATGGGACATGTGGTTTACTCCGGAGGAGGAGACAAGTATGGCAGTGATATGGCTTTCGTTTCCAAATTTGCCTCCCAATTTCTATTGTCAATCAACTTTATTCTCAATAGCTTCATCGGTGGGGAAACCTATTGCAATAGATGCGACTACGTTAAACAAAACAAGGCCTAGTTGTGCTAGGGTAAAGGTGGAGACTTTGGTGCATCCACAAAAATACAACATCCAAATTGTGAAAGGGGAAGAGATTCATACAATTTCATACAAAATCCGTTATGATTTCTTGCCTAAATATTGTAGTACTTGTAAATTCCAAAGACATGACATACATGGGTGTTGGAAGATCAACCCGGCGTTAAGGTCGGAAAATGGCAATGGTAGTGGCGGCGGGAAGGTGGAGATGGCAGGGGTTGGCCAAGGTAAGGTTCAAAACCCTAACTCTTCCTCCTCTTATCCTCCCAATACCATTCCAAACCAATCCGAGTGGCAATCAGTCAAAAACCGCCGGAAAAACACTGGTCAAAACCCACAAAACCTTATCCGAAATCAAGTTGGCAACACTACCGACGCCGGAACCCTACTGTTGACGTCAAATCCATCGAAAACAGTGGTGGAGGCGGAACTCCTCCTCCGCCGTCAAACCCTAACCCTACTGTTGAAGGCCTAAACCCATAAAACCCTAACCCTAATCCCTCAAACCCTAAACTACTTCAGTTGCAAACTACTAACCCTAACCCTAATATCATACCGCAAACCACACACCAAAGCCCTCAACCATCATCCGTCAACCCAACTAGATTGACGGAAAACCCACCAGAAAATGACACCGGAAACCCCATTGGTTCACCGGAGGCCCAAAACCCTAGCCCTAAACCCCCACTGCCAAACCCTAACCTAAACCCTAAACCTAACTAAGAAACCCCTACCCGAAACTAAGCCCAACCCGGAAACACTCAACCCAACCCGAAAGCCCACTCATTTACACCATCGACCCTACTGCCCAGCCCGCAACCTGACCTATAAACCCTACCCGACCTGGGAGCCCAAAAGCCTAGCCTACCCAACCCGTATCCCCCGACCCAAAACTTATTTTGAGCCCAAATTACCCTAACCTGAGTTTGGTTACTATAAACCAAGCATGCGATGCCATTCCATCATCGAGTGGTGAGAGGAGTGGCTTAGAAGAGGAGGATGGAGAGGATTATTTTGATTCAGACCCAGCAGAACAATCAGCAGATGATGACTTGGATGTAGAAATGGAGGATGATATGGATGAGGTTCCAGAAGACGCGTCAGAATGACTGTATGTGCGACATGCTACTCCTGAGTACTAGGAGCTCATACAAAAATATGTCGTGGATAACCATAGACTTATGACAGTGTTCAACCTGACCAGAGTTCAAAGGACGAGAAGACGGCCCCGCCCTAGAAAACACAAGAAATGATTCAATTCCATGAATGCTTGGAGGACGAGAAAGAAAATATACACCATATTGAAGACTTTATAAGGCCAGAGGTAGCTTGCAGCTTTGTTCTTATATATTTCTTTCATTATGTTAGTATCATCTTATGTAATATCATCATAGAGTGTGTTATAAATTCTGTGATGATCATAGAATACTTGATCTTAGCTAGCTCTTTTTTCTTACATTCTTGTTAATTGAGGCGTGCCTCAATAAGAGTTGTCTTGTACTTCCCCTTTGGGGCCCCTGTTTCCTTTTTGTTATTAATAAAATACCACAAGATGCGAGGTTGTGACTTATATAAAAAAAAATACCATAGCTGATAGCCCTACTCTCCAGCCGTCAGTTTTAGCCTAACCTAGGACCATTGAAACCCATTCCATGCACATAATTTTTCAGCCCAAATGTCATTTTAACCTAACATCTTTGGTCCAACAATCACCTCTTCCCAAAAATCCCAAATTAGCCTTATCATACTCGAATTGGAAAGTTTTCATGTTAGACAAAATTGATGGTCTTATTAAGAATAAAATGTGGGAGTTAGTGCCCCGTCCATCTAATGTGAACATAATCAGGTCTATGTGGGTTTTCTATCATAAAAAGAATTTTGATGGCTCATTTGCGAGATACAAAGCTCGTCTTGTTGGTGATGGCAGATCTCAGCATGTTGGCGTGGATTATGGTGAAACATTCATTTCGGTGGTTAAGACAACAACTATCAGGGTTGTTCTTAGCCTGACACTGTCAAAATCATGGTTCATTCATCAGTTGGATGTAGAAAATGCATTCTTACATGGCCATTTATAGGAGATAGTTTACATGTACCAGCCTTTGGGTTTTCGAGATCCTACACATCCAGATTATGTTTGCCTATTGAAAAAATCTTTACATGGTTTGAAACAGGCTCCCCGGGCATGGTATAACAGGTTTGCAAGTTTGTATCCACACTGGGTTTATAACACAGCAAGTCCGATCAGTCCTTGTTTATTTATAAGAAGGGAGATGACATGGAATATATCCTTCTATATGTAGATGACATCATTCTCACGACATCATTTGCACCACTTCGCCAGTCTATTATGTCCCTCATTGCAGCAGAATTTGTAATTAAGGATTTGAGTCCTTTAAATTATTTTTAGGCATTGTTGTAACTCAATATGTAGGTGGTCTGTCTCTCAGTCAAAATAAATACGCCGAGGAGATCATTGACAAAGCTGATATGTCCTCCTGCAAACCATTACATATACTGGTTGATACAAATACCAAATTGAGTAACTTTACAAGTACTCCATACAATGATCCAACACATTACCGCAGCCAAGCAGAGGCCTTGCAGTATCTTACTTTCACGAGACCTGATATCTCCTATGTTGTTCAGCAAGTATGCTTACATATGCATGATCCGAAAGAAGAGCATATGAGGGCTCTCAAGCGAATTCTGTGGTATGTTAAGGGTACTCTTCATTTTGGATTGCATCTGTATAAATCCTCCATTTCGAGTCTCTCATCTTATACAGATGTGGATTGGGGTGGCTGTCCGGACACACGACGTTCCACCTCTGATTATTGTGTGTTTTTAGGGGACAACCTCATTTCATGGTCATCAAAATGACAACCGACGATGTCTCGGTCGAGCGCTGAAGAAGAATACCTAGGGGTAGCCAATGTGGTTGTTGAATCATGTTGGCTCCGTAATCTTCTTCTAGAGCTCCATTGTTTGATGGAAAAAGCAACCGTGATTTATTGTGATAATGTGAGTGCGATATACTTATCCGATAATCTTGTCCAGCATCAACACACAAAACACATAGAAATGGATATATTATTTGTCTTAGAAAAGGTTGCACGTGGACAAGTCCGCGTTCTCCATGTACCGTCCCTTTATCAGATTGCCGATATTTTCACCAAAGGTCTTCCGCGCGTACTATTTGATGATTTCAGGGACAGTCTCAGCATACGAGAACCTCCCGCTAAGAGTGCGGGGGACTGTTAGGATAATTATGGGGCCATCCCATAATTATCTCAAATCACCATCAATCATATAAATTATAATTACATAATTTAGGATGATTATGATATGATTGTAAATTAATATCATATAATTTAGAATAATTAAATAGGTCTTTCTTAATATTAGCATTATACACTTGTATATATATTTCAAGATTGGAATGAAATAACTCATGAAATTGATTTCCACTTATGATGGTTAGGAATAGGAATGGAAGTCTTTGTAGAAAAAATAACTTGGAATTTGAGAATCAAATACAATTGTACTATATTTTTTTCTTTTTCTTTTAACCGTTCACTCATGATAGAAGTATGTTTATATTGTGTATTCCCTTCTCGCAAGTACATAATACCTGCAAATATTAAAAAGCTAATTGAGTTTATCAACACAAAAATCAGATAGTCTGTTGTTAAAAAAAAATGGAGGAAGAGCCCCGTAAATTGAACAAAATAAATTGCTTCTCGAAGTATTATTAATTATTAGAAGATATTGATTTTCAATTTTTTAAAATAACTTTGCATCTTTAAAAGCTAGAAAAATAACAGCAATCACAACATATCCAGTGTAATCTCATTAAGTAGTTCTTTGAAAAGGTAGGGTGTACCATACCTTATCTCTGTAATACAATATACATACATACGCGCGCGCGCACGCGCACACACATATATATATAAAGGCTCCTTATTGGAATTTGGCTTTAGGCCACATATGTTATTGAGCCGCCCCTGATGAAGATATTATTTATTTTGCCATGTCTGATTTTTTATGACAAATTTGATTGAGAATATAATTAAAATAATAAAGTGTGCTCTATCTAACATTAAAAAGAATTTTTACGTATTTAACCCATGAAAAAATAATTAATCCCGCATGTTAGGGCTGTGTTGAGAATATAATTAAGTAAATTAGTCTCTATGTTCATGTTTTTCATGAATATATCTTGCGTCAAATACTATAAAATGTCTAATTATTGAAACTATTTGTTGTATTGCTATTTTATACACTTACGTCATTAACATTAGTGAATTAAGCTAACAACCCAAAAGAATTAATTAAGGGATTCCAAGCCTCAATCCAAAACGTTTTGAATGTCTTTATAAACTACTAGCTAAGTATATGATATGATATAGTAAGGTAGTTATTGGAATCTCCAAGCACACGGTTCCACAACTAATTCAACCTGATAAGGATCAGGCCGGTCCAGACAAGATTCACTCGAGATTTTGTGGTCGTTTGTTTTAGTATCCATTCATCATGGGATGACACGTGTCTTCTTGGCTTCTGCCTTCCCACCATGGACCTCAATAAGCAATATGATATTGGAGTTGATCTGATATGTACATACTCTTTTGTTTTCTTTGAGACAAAAAGTTCATGTGTTTCTTAAATATCATACGTACTGTTGATGTTGGAGGAATATTGTGACAACATCTGTCTAACGCTCAGGACAACATCTTATGAAAATTAGAATGTTGCCTGCGATGTTGTGATAACATTTCTGACAACATTTCTGTAACGATTTTACCTATTCTTCCAGCTAAAACAGGTTGTGTTACTGTGAGTAAAAAATGACCTAGGCAAGCTAACAATGATGTGTTTAAAACATGGTAAAAGAAACAGTCAAAGCTTGGAGAGGAAGTAGCGTGAAGACCAAGTCCAGAACGTTGAGCTTTTGAAGGAGCAAGAACCGCTCCAAGCTGAAGCCTTCTTTTACTCAACCTCCGCAACCAACCAATGAGGATTTCAAGGGAAGTTCCACACTATAAATAGAGGGGAACTTCAGAGTATCGATATCCAGATTGAGAACGAGAAGAATTGTCAAGAGAGCTCTCGCATAGTCACCTTAGAAACTGGATCAACAAACTTAGCCTAAAGTAGTATAACAACATCTAGTTCCACGTTACTATTGCTGCCCATATTCTAGATCAAGCTTATATTTCAAACAATAGTAATGAAGATGTTATATTTGTCTTTTTAGATCTTTTAACTTTGGGCTGAAGTCATCTGCGACTTCACTTTTGTTTGTAATTTCTTTTTTCGCATTTATTGTTCAACCTTGCATAAAGAAATTCATTTTAATTGTATATAATTTATACAATTCTTTGGTCATTGACCATCAAGGGATATATTAATATATACCCTTGAAAATATAAACCTTGTGTCTCTTTACTTTTCCGCTGCATTTACTCTATAAAGGTTTATAACTGTTTTATCACAATGTTGCCTCAGATGTTGACACAACATTGAAGGCAACATCCAGAAACTGTTTGAATTGTTCTTGCTGTTACGATTTTATTCTTATTTATTTTTCTTATCCGTAGCCCCGGACCTAACAAGTGGTATTAGAACCAACACTTGATACAATTAGTGTTTGATTATGAATATTACGGCTATGGACTCAGCTATACAAAACGTTGGTAGACTTCCAATTCTTGACGGAACTAACTATGCCTATTGGAAAATTCGACTACGTTCGCACATCAAATCCATTGATGATGATGTACTTACCAAACCCGAATCTGAATGTACCGCGGAAGAGATCAACAATGCGAGCTTCAATGAAATGGCCCTAAATGCGATATTTGGATGGGTAGATCTCTATATGCTTAAACTTATCCAGAATTGTACTACGGTCAAGGACGTTTGGGAGACCTTACAAACTCATTATGAAGGTACCTCAAGTGTACGACGTACAAAGCTTCACATGATTTTGAGCCAATACGAATGCTTAAGGATGAAAGAATCTGAAGACATAAAATCCATTTTTGAAAAGTTAAGTGACATTGCTAATCAGTGTCAAGTGCTTGGTTCTCCTTTAACCAACACACAACTTGTGGATAAAGCTCTCAGATCTCTTCCTGAAAGGTTTAATACTAAGATTTGTGCTATTGAAGAGGCCCATAATCTTGCTAATATGGATCTACATGCCTTGATGAGCATCTTTCAAACATATGAGATGAACATGAAGAGATAAAGAGATATGTATAAAGACAAAACTTTGGCACTCCAAGGACAAACCTCGGAAACCGAATTGAAAAACGAGAAAGAAAACTTGGAGGAACTGGGAAATGGTGCTACGGTTGCCTTACTTACTCGTCGATTCAACTCGATGGTGAGAAAGATCAACAATGATCTCAATAAAGTCAAATACAAACAGCATCAAAATCCACTCTTTAATAAATAACTGAATAGGTCAACTTCTGATCAAAGTAATCACAATCCACTGAGGAAATCTAACTCCGACAGTACCAATTTCAATCCCAAACAACTCAAGGGAGTGCAATGTCATGCATGCTCAGGTTGGGGACACTACGCTAATGAGTGTGCAAACATCCTTAGAAAAATTGGTAAGGTCATGTAGGTAACTCTTAGCGATGATGAGAACGAAGAGGAGGAAGGAGATCAAGAAGAAGAACCACAGGTAATGCTGGCATCTGTGTTTGAACACTTACTGTCTGACGATGAAGATGTTGTTGACAATGTTGCGACAACATCATGAACAACATCAGACTCAACATCTGGAATGTCTTCAATATCAGAGAGGTATGTATACTTTGACTATTCTGATGTAAATTGTTTTAGTGGATTTAATTCTTCATCTGAGGCTGTAAATTTGGATCTAGTTGACTCCAAAGACGACGTAATAAAGAAATTACAAAGTCTTTGTAAATCCTTAATCACTGAATCCGAGCAACTAGACTCAAAAGCAAAATTAGTGACTCTTGAGAATAGCAATCTGAAAGGTACAATCAACCGATTAGAGGTGACACTTACCAAAAAGGACCTAGAGCATGGTAAGATTTGTGCACGATTAAACGTAGCTGAGACCACCTTTCAAAGGCTCAACATGGGAACCTCCAAACTGGATGAAATATTGAACTTTAATAAACCTACAAGGGCTGGGTTTGGGTACCAATCTCCTAGCAAAACAAATACTTTTAGAATCCATAGTCAAACTGAGAGGATAAAATTTGTCAAAGAAAATTCGAGTAACTCTCAATTCACTGAAATTGGATCGAAGTTTGTATGTAGCTTCTGTAAAAAGTCAGGACATCTTATGCCCTACTACTACAAACTTCAAAACTCTGCACTCAGAATATTGCCTAAAATGTCGTCAACAATGTTGCCCAACATTACTGACAACATTCAAAACAACCAGCCTAAAAGCAGAAGGAAGAAAAAGGAATGGGTACCCAAACTGAATCTGAAATGTAATGTGTGCATAACTGCTTTGCGTACTAACATTACAGGTTCTTGGTATTTCGATAGTGGCTGCTCACGTCATATGACAGGTACCAAATGCCTATTGAAGGAATATGGAGCATTCAATAGAGGATACATGACCTTTGGAGGAGGAAGTAAGAGTAAGATAATTGGTAAAAGAACTCTAAATGTTCCGGATGTACCAGCCTTGAAAAATGTTCTTCATGTAGAAGGTTTGGTTGCTAATCTTCTTAGCATAAGCCAACTATGTGATGATGATCGCGAGGTGAAATTCAACAAGCTTGGATGCAAGGTTACAGATTCTGCGAATAAATGTGTCATGTCAGGAACCCGAATAAGAGATAATTGATATATAGTCGGTAGACAAGAGTTGTGCAACTCCGCAAAGGTAGGTGACTTGACACTTTGGCATCAAAAGTTGGGACATGTCAACTACGACACCTTGGAGAAGCTGATCTCATTTGAAGCTGTTATAGGCATTCCCAAACTGGATCCAAAAGATAAAATACTATGCAAAGATTGTTTGAAGGGAAAGCAGACCCGAGTCTCTCACAATGTTGTCGAACATGACGGACAACATTCAGGTACGTCTCATTATTTCCAGTTATTGCATATGGATCTTATGGGTCCAATCGAGGTAGATAGCCTAGGAAGGATGCGATATTCTTATGGGATAGTTGATGATTTTTCCAGATTCACTTGGATCTATTTTTAAAGGAAAAATGACAAACCTTTGAGATGTTTAGAACACTTTACTCTAGGATTAAGAACCTATTTTGTTCTTCGATTTTTAGAATTAGATCTGATCATAGAAAGGAGTTTGAAAATCAAACATTTGTAAAATTTTGTGAAAAGAAAGGCATATTCCATGAATTTTCGGCACCAAAAACACCACAACAAAATGGGGTTGCTGAGAGAAAGAACAGAACTTTACAAGAAATTGCTAGAGTTATGTTAAGTTCTAAACAATTGTCAAAAAGGTTCTGGGCAGAAGCCTTGAACACGACATGTCACATAATTAATAGAATCTATTTAAGGCCAGGGACCAAGATGACACCCTATGAACTGTTAAATGGAAAGAAACCTACAGTACGGTACTTTCATGTCTTTGGGTGTGTGTGCTATATTCTTAATGACAGGGATAAACTGGCCAAATTTGACTCTAAGAGTGACAAGAGAATATTCGTTGGCTACTCTTAGAATAGCCATGCTTATCGAATATACAATCTTCGGACAAAGACCATACAAGAATCAGTCAATGTTATTTTTGATGACCTGCTGAATATATCTGGTAGATCTTCAGAAAACAACATTGTGGTTGAAGTTGAAGAGGATCAACCCACTGAAGAAACAAATGTAGTCCAAGATGTTGTCCCAACATCAGAAGAAACATCTGAACCTCCAAGAGAGAACACAGGGGACGAAGTCGAGGAGGAGTCTGCTACGGAACTGAATGATCAAGTAAGAAGAGACCCTCCATCGAGGATTAGAAGGAACCATCCATCCGACTAGGTGATAGGGGGAGTTTTTGAGGAGAGACGTACAAGATGGAAAGAGCCAATGAATTACCGAGAAATGGTAAGGTATGTGTGCATGTCCATCATATACCAACAGGTAAGTCTTTCTTGTCTTACATCTACTTTGGAACTCAAAAATATTGGGGAAGCATTAAAAGATAATTCTTGGATTCAAGCCATGCAAGAGGAGCTTGAACAATTTACCCGAAATGAGGTTTGGGACTTGGTACCATGACCCAACAACACAAATGTTATTGAGACTAAGTGGATATTCAAAAACAAATCAGATGAGTTAGGGAAAATTGTCAGGAACAAAGCTCGACTTGTTGCTCAAGGATATACACAACTAGAAGGTATCGACTATGACGAGACCTTCACTTCTGTGGCTATAATTGAGTCAATAAGATTGCTTCTTGCTATTTCTTGCTAACTAAAGATTACCTTGCACCAAATGGACGTTAAAGGTGCCTTCCTAAATGGATACTTGGACAAAGAAGTATATGTTGAACAACCAAAGGGATTTGAGGATCCTCACCATCCACATCATGTGTACAAACTCAAGAAAGCTTTGTATGGACTAAAACAAGCCCCACGTGCATGGTATGATCGTCTAACTAACTTCCTTGTTGAGTTTGGTTTCACCCATGGAGAAGCTGACAGAACATTATTTATTAAAAGACACGATGTAGATGTAATAATAACTCAAATCTATGCTGATGATATTGTTTTTGGTTCGACTACAGAATCTTTCTTGAAGTGTTTTGTCGAAGCAATGTCGACAACATTTGATATGAGCATGATTGGAGAACTAACATTTTTCTTAGGCTTGCAGATTAAATAGAATGAAGATGGGATCTTTGTATCTCAAAGCAAGTACGCCAAGAATCTAGTTAGGAGATTTGGTCTGGAAAATGCTAAACACATGAAGACTCCAATGGGCTCTACGCAATAGGTACGTAAATACGATGTTGGACAAGATATTGACCTAACAGTGTACCGATCTATAATAGGTAGCCTTCTATACCTTACTGCCAGTCGCCCCGATATCATATTTAGCGTATGTGTTTGCGCCAGATTCCAAGCCAGTCCCAAGGTATCTCATTTTAACGCTGTGAAACATATCATTTGATATGTTGCCGGTACAAGTGACTTGGGAATTTGGTACTCCAAAGACACCAATCCTAATCTAATAGGATATAGTGACTCGGATTAGGCCGGTGATGTAGACGATAGAAAAAGCACTAGTGGTGGATGTTTATATCTTGGCAATAATCTAATCTCAAGGTACAGTCGTAAATAAAATTGTGTATCACTCTCGACTGCCGAATTTGAATATGTGGCAGCTGGAAGTTGTTGTGCTCAACTGATTTGGTTACGACATATGCTAGATGACTATGACATATCTAATAACTCCATGATTTTATACTGTGATAATCTGAGTCCTATTAATATTTTCAAAAATCCTGTTCAGCATTCACGTACAAAGCACATAGATATAAGACATCATTTTCTAAGAGACTTAGTGGAAAAATAACTAGTTCAAATCGAACATGTTGATATTTTTTGTCAACTGGCTGACATTTTTACCAAACGTTTAGATCATGAGAGATTTTCTAGCTTGAAAAAATCTCTTGGTCTATGTTTTCTTTGAAAATAAGACAGGCTAGGTAGATGTTGTCCGAAATATTGTCCCAACATTCTGGATAACATTTAGTGTTGGGTCAATATACAGGATAAGTGTTGTAGTGATGTTGCAATATTTTTTTTAAAAGATTCAAGCATGACTCTAAAATGACAAGATATGAATGTGATACCGTTCTCTGCAAGTATCATAAGAAGGTGAAGCCTCTAGTCAAAGTTTTGGATGTATACAAAAAGGGCAAAGCTCTAAGATTGGTATCGTTCCTATTCTATAGGAGTACCACGTGCTTCAAAAAGGTTGAAAATTCCTCAATATTTTTTTAATTTGTCTGTGTTCAACTAAGTTGACTAAGGACAATGGTAAAATGTTACATTAGTCCAGCTATCAGTCTCATAGGGAACATATACGAAAATATCATCTATCAAATCAGAAAATCCTTGGAGTCCCATAATGCTTGTTTAACTTTGAAATGTTGCCAACATCATCAACAACATCGTGTTCCGGTACATTGATCAATCTGGTTTATCTTATTTTATTCCTGTTTTTGGTATTTATCACGTCTCTGTTTTTAACTGGAAGTCCAAAAATTTTGGAGGACCATTTTTTTAAATGATGATATGTGCTATGACAATCCTTATTTTAGGTGTGTAAAAAGTTTTTATTCTTCTATACAATCTAAATTTAAGAAAAAGGAGTTTAAGTGTAAGTATACTTTGCCATAATAAAACCTCCAATTTTTATCTTGGAATTATCACATCAGCCGACTATCAATCTATCAAACCATGACAGCCCAAACAACACCGTCATTTCTCAAAACCCAAAGCTTTTCCAACACGCCCAATCCTTCAAAACCCTCTCCCATGTCCATGTCCCCAAAATCCACAAACACCAAAGATTATTCTCCAATGTCGACTAGTCCAGCAAATAACAATAAGGTTTACAAGCATTATACTTCCATCAATGACTTGAGATCGGTCGATGAGGACTGCACACAGGCTATGATCATGCTTGGTTCAGATAAGCCATTACAGGTGAGCTACCCAGGCGATAATGAAAACCCAATCGATGTTGATGCAACATCTGATTTCTCGAACCTTGCCTCAAGACAGTCAAGATTGACATTTCCGACGCGAAGGTCAAAGAGGATTTTCGAAAACCAATTCGGTGAATACCAGTCTGCCAAAAGATCTAGGGAAGAGTCGATTTTCCCTGTTGATACTACCACAAGCAGCAGTACTGACACCAATTTTAGTGTGCCCAGTTCTTTCAGAACTCCATCAACTTCCACTCCACAAGCAGAAACTGAGAAGGAAATAGAAGAAGAAGAGATGTCTGATGACACACATCTACGAAACTTCATTCTTAAAGGGGTACATAGAACATACTAGAATTTTGATAAAAATGTTGTCTCAACATCAAAGGCAACAGACGAGAAAATGGACCCAGACTATGTTGCCCCAACATCCGAGGCAACACCTGCAACCACCTCATCCGAACAAGAAAACATAGAATCTGAAATAGATTATGAAGTAATTCCCTACTCTTCCATGTTTCAAACTAAATCATGCTCCAGTAACTGGAATTGGTTTAAGAATAGAGTAGTTAGAGGGGAGAAGGTGATTGACCTAACTTCATTCTCCAAAAATGGTTTAGTTGATTTCTTAAGTAGTCGAAACATCTTAAGCTCTGTATCTGGTAAGAATCCTTATTGTGAGAAGGTGATTAGGGTATTCTATGCTAATTTGACGCTTGCTGTTAAGGACACAACCTCAAAGAAATTTGGGAAAGTGTACCTATACAATAAGGTATACAATTTTACACCTAACATCATCAACTCCACTCTTGGGATAATTATTAGTGATAGAGAACCTCAACCAAACCCCACTGTGGAGGAACTCAATTCAATGATCAAGTACCTTACAGTGAATTTGATCAATGTTTGGGCTCCTCACAACCCTGTGTCAAAGCTCACTGCCCTGTTTTCCACTTTGCACAAACTTGCTATATACAACTGGCTACCCTCCCTCAATGAGACAATAGTGACCCTTGATCAAGCATCACTGCTTTTCAAAATTGGAAGGAATCAGAAAGTTGACTTAGGAACACTTATATTCAACCATGTTGTCAACTTGGAAGAAAAACAAAGCAACTCTGCCCTTCCATACCCCTCCTTGATTTTTCAAATCCTGCTCAACCAAGGTTTTAAGACTCCAAAAGGAGAAAAGCTGAGTACAACCTTAGAGGTTTACTCAGTACAACGAGCAGTTGTTAACAACAGGGACAGGGTTATTGACCTGCCCTGGAAGAAATATGAATGGGACACTAACACATCAAAGGATGTTGCCGACATTCCTAGCAACATTGCTCAAGGAAAGGTCCCAATGTCCAAAGACTGGCTTCGACAGCACATTGCTGAACTTGATAGGCAGATTCAAGAACTAGTGCGAGCCAGGAACTATTATATGGGCTTACTTTCTTCACAAAAATGGGGAGATGATGCTGCTGATGCTGCTGCTGGAAGCAGACAGACAGGGGGAGCTGATGATGCTGCTGCTGGAAGCAGACAGACAGGGAAAAAGTGCAGGCAATGATGCAGGGGAAAAGAGTTGAGATAATTGTTGACTACTTCTGATGCTGAAGATGAAGATGGTGCTGCACAATGTTGCGACAGAGTGATCGATCACAGAAAGCGGCTAGAAGCTACTATGATCATCATGCTGATGGAGTTGGTAATTAAATGATGAATGTTTATTTGAATAGTGGATATACCGACATTACTGACATTTGGAATATTATTTGTGTTTGTAATATTTTACTTTGGGACATTTGGTTTATTTTTGCAGACATTATAACTGCTTTCTAAAGCTATTTATATATGGTTGCCTGATGTGGATTGGTATGAATGATTACTGTAGACTGATTACACAATTGCTGAAAGTAAGTCTACAGTAACAGAACATAACTCCTATCTAATCAAATAATTAATACTACACTGCTTGGAATTTAACACTGCAGGTTAAGGGGGAGAGCATAACACTGATCCTACTGATTCTTGGAATGTAAGGACTACATCGGGAATCAGTATCCTAGTCATTTTTGCTTTGTATGGAGTTTTGTGAAGAAAGGCAAAAAGGGGGAGATTGTTGATGTTGGATGGATGTTGTGACAACATCTGTCCAACGCTCAGGACAACATCTTATGAAAATAAGAATGTTGCATGTGATGTTGTGACAACATTTCTGTAACGATTTTGCCTATTCTTTCGGACAAAACAGGTTGTGTTACTGTGAATAAAAAATGACCTAGGCAAGCTAACAATGATCTTGTGTTTAAAACGTGGTAAAAGAAACAGTCAAAGCTTGGAGAGGAAGCAGCGTGAAGACCAAGTCCAAAACGTTGAGCTTTTGAAGGAGCAAGAACCGGTCCAAGCTGAAGCCTTCTTTTACTCAGCCTCCGCAACCAACCAGTGAGGATTTCAAGGGAAGTTCCACATTATAAATAGAGGGGAACTTCAGAGTATCGATATCCAGATTGAGAACGAGAAGAATTATCAAGAGAGCTCTCGCATAGTCACCTTAGAAACTGGATCAACACACTTAGTCTAAAGTAGTATAACAACATCTAGTCCCACGTTACTATTGCTGCCCAGATTCTAGATCAAACTTATATTTCAAGCAATAGTAATGAAGATGTTGTATTTGTCTTTTTAAATCTTTTAACTTTGGGCTGAAGTCATCTGCAACTTCACTTTTGTTTGTAATTTCTTTTTCGCATTTATTGTTCAACCTTGCATAAAGAAATTCATTTTAATTGTATATAATTTATACAATTCTTTGGTCATTGACCATCAAGGGATATATTAATATATACCCTTGAAAATATAAACCTTGTGTCTCTTTACTTTTTCGCTGCATTTACTCTATAAAGGTTTATAACTGTTTTATCACAATGTTGCCTCAGATGTTGACACAACATTGAAGGCAACATCCAGAAACTGTTTTAATTGTTCTAGCTGTTACGGTTTTATTCTTACATAATCTTGCTTATCCGTAGCCCCGGACCTAACACGTACCAAAAGGTAGTACCTAGCTAGCTATAAGTTTATATATAAATGTATGTAAAAGAGGTTTGAAAGCTAGGATTAAAGTTTCTAAGTGGATGTATGAACTTTTCTTTTTTATCATAGTCATATCACAATGTCACATGAATATATGTGACGTGTCACTCATCTACTGCACAAATGAGCGACATCAACTTTTTCCCCACCGTTAGAATTTAGAAGTAATCTTTTGATTAGGCTTCTATTAGTCACAGGAAGAGAGAAGTAATCTTACAATTAGTGGAAGTGGTGAGTGCCTGCATGTGTCTTAACTCTATTATTGGACACATTATTATAAACTGTCCTCTTTCTGCCAAAAGAAAGTATCTTTTGTAACTATTGTTTACCACCAAAAGATACAAGGTACCATTGAATTTGTTAAGTAATTTAAAAGATACGTGCATTTATTTGGACGATAAGTAGAATAATAAAATCAGTAAAACAGTGATAATAAATGAAATGAATTTCAATAAGATAAGCAATGGATAAGAAGTATCATGGGCAGCCTAAGCTCGGAAAAATTTCCTAGTGAAAACTCCTCCGGTGTGACTTCGGGCTTTGTTGAACAGCATGAAACCCATGCAAAAATGATAGAAATGACTTATAAATTGCTAAATTGCACAAAAGTTACGTCTTAAACTCTAAATTGAATGTCTCTCCAACATGAAGGTTGAACTCCTTTTATAGGTATGAATTTAGGGTTTAGAGCCCGAGAATCTCTCCTTATAAATAATGTACAATAAATATAGAATTGAAAGTCTTTAATATTAAAAGAGTAACGTCTGACGCTATATTCGGATCGAATAAATAACGGCTGATATTCATAATTTCTTTTGACTCTACCCGTAGTAACTTGTCTGACTTCATTCCCTCCATTGCCTACTCTGGATTTGCACTCTAACTGAACTCGTGAGCATTCTAACTTGTCTCGAACTGAACTCCTGACCTTGCCACATATCATATTAAATTTCACCGTATATAACTTGATGTTCGGCCAAAGTTATATATATTTACTCACTGTTTACCTCACATTTTAGTACTTCAATCATCAGTTGAGTATAAATATAGTGATTTGAGCTTAATATTATATTTATGCTTTGTAGGTAAATTGGATATGAAATTTGAGCAAAATTAGCAAAATTGAGTGAAAAGGATTAAAATTAACAAAAGAGCTTCACAAAGAACGGAAAGCATAATTGGAAATTGAAGATGGCTCATCATTGTGTGATGATTACGCACATCATTGAGTAATGATTGGTATAAAGCAGAAGAGAAAAATGTAACAACTTTAAAGTGCCCAGAAACGTAACAAGAAGTGGAGCTGTACATGGATGTTTGTCTACGTGGCAAAATTTAAGGCGTGAAAGTACAATTCCATTGCGAGGGTGCCGCACGCAAAGACGTTCTCTGAAGTTTTGTTTTGGCTGTCTGCGCCACCTGCGCGACGCGAGGGTGGCGCGAGCCTCATTATTCTTTCCGGTCCGAGTTAGATTTGATTTTAAAAGCCCAGACGATTTGATACCTTATAAATAAATATTCTACAGGATTTTTACACAATTTTTGGATAACTTGTGACCTTGAGTTCAGAACCTTTGACCTAGAGAGTGCTTGGAGCCGTCATGGAGGTTGGAGTTATTGGGTTCTACCTTTTCTTCTCCTTACTACTAGTTTCTTTGTATGAATTGGTGTTTTTCCTCCATGTATATGTGGAGCTAAACTTCGCGTTCTAGGATTGTGGTATAGCCATGAATATTGATGTTTGAAGACTACATTTATCTTAATACGAGTTGTTGATTTTGATTGTTTCTTTAATTTTGTGCATAATTGCTTGATTGTTTGGCCAACAGTTAGGTTCTATCGACTATCTAATATAGATGTTTGCGAAAGATGTTAGATTAGAGAATGGTTAGTGAGAGTGTGATCTGATTATTCCTACAGTTGGGCTAGGATTTGTGGCTAGGATGTTCAATTAAATACCGTAAACTAATTGCGTTCTTAACATGTCAATTCCATAGAATATAGACGGTGAACTATTTTAAATAGGTGAGTAGTAGTTTGGGAGAATAGTACAATAGTTAATAATCCGGTTAATTAGCAATCGTCCATAATTCGAATTAAGGAGAAATAGTTCAAGAACTCAATAGGATTGGTGAATCAGCCGCAACCCTGGAACATTCATATCATTGATAACATAAAACTCGCTCTTTCTTAGTTAAAGTTTATTATTTATTTATTTTTTATTTTAAATAGTTTATAATTATAACCCTCGAATTATATCTCCTGTTTAGATAATTAAAATTATTGTAATTTGGTTGACGGTTAATCATAAGTCCATGTGGGTACGATATCTGGACTTAAAAATCCTATATTACTTGTACAACCGCGTATACTTACGTGTGCGTTTGGGAGCAACAAGTTTTTGGTGCCGTTGCCATGGACTTATAAATTAACTATTTTCTAGATTTGATTTTTACTTTTATCTTCACAAGTTTTTTTGTAAATATTTTTATTTTTATAATTATTTGATTTTCTCTCTTAATGTGTTTTTAGATCTCTCAGCATGACATCTGGGGATGAAATATACAGAGGTAAGATTCTCGATGAAGACGCTTGGTTGATGGAAGATTTTTACGACCCGTATTTCTGATCTTGTCGTGACCTGGCATTTTGAAAGTCTGAGTTTGAATATGGGGGTAAGGGTTGGTATTGTGATGAATATTATCGATCAAGGGAATATGTGAAACGACGTTTTTTACTAACAATGCTGGTGGATGATTGGTTTAAGGAGATAGTTGATCTTGCAGGTTTGTCTTGGCTGTGCACAATTTGGATGCAAAGGTTAATGCGTACAACGCCCAACAATTTAGTGATGAGTTGTGTGAAGCTGAAAAAAACCTTCTAGCCCAAATTAAGGAGCTA
The DNA here is from genome assembly GCA_029783415.1 of Anisodus acutangulus. Taxonomy (NCBI): domain Eukaryota; kingdom Viridiplantae; phylum Streptophyta; class Magnoliopsida; order Solanales; family Solanaceae; genus Anisodus; species Anisodus acutangulus. The sequence goes on along the minus strand of CM056510.1, from coordinate 6,145,148 downwards.
AAACGAGAATACCAATCATTAAACCATATTTTTCTTGATGATGCCAATATTGAGAAGAGTGCTCTAGAGTCATGTGAGGGAGTATATAATATTACTTTTGGATACTGGAGTGTGTGTATATATAAGGATGTAAATAGTAGTACAACTTATGAGTTAGGGCGTATTAGATCTCATTCCAATCATTTTCTCACATTTTGTTTAGTTAGTAAGATAGTAATTGAGCCATCTGAACCTATGGAGGGGGGGGGGGGGGTCAAAGGGTGAGGATGAGAGTGCCTATATTCATGAATTTATTGTGACAAACAGCAAAAATTACATTCCTCATCTAAAGGCCGAGAAGTGCAGAGTGAAAAATTTATTACTTGGCATGGTTATCTTTGTAACCCCACTAAAGGAGCATAGTCGCAGGCTGGGTGCCCTGTTAGGGGTACAATTCATAAGTTCAAGGTGGAGGAAAAAGTTAATTCGCGTCGTGCTGCGACGTTAAATCAAGAGCTTGTTGGGAGGCAACCCAACATGTATTTTTATTTTTTATTTTTTTAGTATTACGTTTTGTTTTGTTTTGTTTTTATTTTGTAGTTTAGGGGAAGTCTGAGTACCAGAAGTTAAAGCTGAGGAGCATGTTTGAGCTTAAGTGTGGGGTCGTCCCGACCCTTGATGTTGAGGATCATGTTTTTAGCCAGGCCTTAGAGGGTCTCAGGGAGTATTTCTCACCCTTGTTTTAATATTTTTCTCTGCAACTCATGCATTGAGGACAACACATATTTTTAAGTGTGGGGTGAAGTACTTCCGATACTTTTGAGGTCGAGGATGATTATGCCATAGAATTGTTTTTAGTATTTCTTAGAGTCTTACGAGTCTTAGTATAAAAAAAAAAGAAAATCAAGAAAAATATAAAAAGATCTTATTTTGGTCTTTCTTTTATTTTTAGTTTAATTGTTTATTTTTTTTCTCATTAGTGGCATGAATTATCCACCCCTTTGTTTTTCTTATGGACTCGATTCTTTTTCAAAGGGGGGCCTTTGAATTGAGTAATTTTTTATTTTTAAGATTAGTTTTTTTGAAGTAGTAAGAGAGAGAAGAAAGACCTATTGACTTATTTGTTACTAGCATATTTAGGCCTGAACTTCAGTAATACTTTCCTGTGAGTGCTTGAGTTAATTAGAATAGCAAACTTTCTGACACCTAGGCTCGGGGTTGTGACTCTGTATATAGCTTATTCTTATTTTGTAGTTTGTCATGACCTTGTCTGTGCTAGAGTAGAATTGATCCATCTTGGTTGAGACTTGTGCCATGTGTGGTGAGAATTTCTTGCATATATTCCATGTTTTGCATCTTAGTCTAGAACTTGCCCTGCATGTTATTGAAACAAAATAAAAGTGTTTCTTTGTTTAGAAGATGATGATAGGCTTTTTTTGATGTCTTGTGAATTTTAGCCTTTTCAGATATTGTACCACTAGTTAGCTCTTTGAGCTCGTAGCCTTTCGTTCGGTAGCCGTAGTTTTGCCTTGATCTTTTTGTTTGAATCCCTCGTTTTTGCACCCTGCTTCCTTGAGCACTGTAGCTTAGACTGTGATATAATTGTTAAATCTGAAGAAAAGGGATGGTCAAGTGTAAAAGGTGACCAATGATAGCTGCAAAGTGATGAAAAGACCCTCTTAAAAAGAATGAGACATGAAAAAAAATGAAAAATTGCTTTGAAAATAAAATTGATTGAAATGCTTTTGATATGAGGGAAATACTTATGAAATAATTAATGAAGAGGGGCTGAAAAATAAAGTTAAGAGATGGAAATAATGGGCGATGAAGTCTAAAAGCGCAAAGTACTTAGGAAAGTGTAAGTCAGTATATATAGTTTTCCTATCCATCCCCTAGCCAATATTACAACCCGTTAAAGTCCTATTTGATTTTATTCGAGCACACTTAATTAGTAGAGATGTACATAATGGGCAAGCCTATGGTTCTTTGTGCATATATGTGAATTTCTTTGTGAGTGCGAGAATTGTTCTTTGATGCTATTTCCTTAAATTACATTCGATTCTTTAATTTGAGTGTGTGGACTATTTCTTCTTGTGATGACACTTATTTCATGGTAGATATGTGATGTTATTAGCTTCTTTGACAGAGTAGATGAGCGAGTTTAAATTTGATGAATTAGAGTTTGTATCTAAGGTTAGAATGTTAGAAGTTTGTTGTTTGCTTGTATATCTTGTATGATGATCATGAAGTGTATATTTGATGGTTTGAGTTGTTATAGGTCCTAATTGTTGGTATCAATCAAAGTGATGATGTTCCTAGACTTGATTTATTGAGAGTGATTTTAAATGCTTACTCGAGGACGAACAAGAGTTTATTGTGGGGTGGTGACGTTCGGCCAAAAATGTATATATTTACTTGTTGTTTATTTCACATTTTAGTACTTTAATCATTAGTTGAGTATTAAATATAATGATTTGAGCTTAATATTGTATTTGTGTTTTGTAGATACATTGGAGATGAAATTTGAGCAAAATTAGCAAAATTGAGTGAAAAGGATTAAAATTAACAAAAGAGTTTCACAAAGAACGGAAGGCATAATTGGAAATTGAAGATGACTTATCATTATGTGATTATTACGCACATCTTGAGTAATGATTGGTATAAAGCAAAAGAAAAAAATGTAACAATTTGAAAGTGCCCAAAAACGTAACAAGAAGTGGAGCTGCACATGGATTTTTGTCTACGTAGCAAAATTCAAGGCGAGAAATTACGATTCCATCGCGAGGATGCCGCACGCAAAGACGTTCTATGAAGTTTTTTTTGGCTGTCTGCGCCACCTGCGCGACGCGAGGGTGGCGCGAGCCCCGTCATTTTTTCTGGTCCGAGTTGGATTTGTTTTTTAAAAGTCTAGACAATTTGATATCTTATAAATACATATTCTACAGAATTTTTACACAACTTCGGAAAAACTTGTGACCCTAAATTCAGAACATTTGACCTAGAGTGTTTGGAGCCACCGTGAAAGCCAGAGTTATTGAATTTTACCTTTTCTTCTACTTACTAGTAGTTTTTTGCCTACCTTGCTTTTGTGAGTATGTTTGGGTCCACAGATCGATGTGATGATAAGTGACAAATGGGTCGACTGAATCAAACTACAAGACGGATTAAAACTAGTGATCAAATAAGTAAATTAATCATGATTAAATTCGCCTAAAATTTATTTGCACCAAACTGCAAGAAATTAAAATGAGTCAAATAACAGATCGTAATCCGACCCGTCTAATATGATCCAATTCTCCATCTTATTATTTTCCTTTTTAGAAAAAAGAAATAGATAACGTATGTTATTACATTTTAACTTAAACTCTTCCAAATTTACTCGATTATAAAGACTTTGTATGTTTGGACTTGGATTGTATTTTGACTTATGTTACATTATGTTGATGTGTTTTGACTCCATAATTTGATAAGTAATTTTGGGGAAAGCCTGGATATCCGATTTTGACGCCGACATTTAATTTACGCTTTGTTATTTTAGTTGTCCCCTAATATACAGAAGAACAAGGTTCTTCGGCAGTAACAAGAAGTAAGTGCGGAATAGTAAATCACAAGGAATTTTAATGTGAAAAACTCCTTGCTTATGGGAGAGAAAACCCCGACCTACTTTAGTAGGATTTTCCCAATAACTTCACTAAATCATGAGCAATTTTAGGTTACAACTCTATAACCAAGGGACTAACAACTTGGTACATTTCCTCCTCTATAATTCTCCCATTTGTAGCTACTTCTTTTAAGACTATACTCAATCCTAAAAGCCCTTTTGAACTCAATAACACCTATTACAAAATGTCTGGTAAAGTAAATAGGTTACAACTCTTGAACACATAATCAAACTAATAAACTAAAGAACTATAAGCTACAACAGTGTTGAAGACATTTTCTTTCGTTGCCAGATGAGTCCTCACAATAACAACTATTTGCTTCAATAAATTTTCAATTTGTGCAATAGCATCAAGAACAAGTAGCATCCATGTGGTGCTTTATATATGAGTAGTGGTTGGACGAATTTCTCTTGAATACATGCTCCAATTCGTAAAGGAATTAGGTTAAGGAATCCAATCCTAATTGGAATTGATTTCCTTAATTGTTTCGACCACAACACGTTTTTCTCCTATTTTCAACGCATTTTTCATATGTGCAATTATAGTCATATTTCTTTGTTTAAACACGCTTCCTTGATCACACGTTTACAACATAAACTAATTTCACAAGAAATCCTTTTTGCATATGGAAACTGCTTCGTAGCTCTGATAAACAATCGTCTTCAGTCGCGTGGTAAAGACCTGATTTTTTCAGTGTCATCTTAATATTTATGCAATCTTGTTGCAAGCTTAACCAGTTTCTTTGAGAGACATGTACAAGATCTGGTTCTTGTGTATATTTATCAATTATTCTTGGGTATGTTTGTCAATCATCAAAAATTAAATTCAGCTCACTTCAACAAAATTCCTTATGATAAACCCATAACATCTTCGTAACAGTTCATGTCTACTCAACTGCAGTTTCCCCCAAAGAACCAACTTCCACATTGATCAGTAACTTGACTCAGTAAGATGTAGTCTCATTTAAATATGACTCATCTTTCGCTCATTGCTGAAAGTATATTTATGTCCTAGAGACAATCTGTATTAGGACAAATGTATTTTATACACATTCGTATTATTATTAATGGAGATTAATATTTTGGCATTTGCAATTATTGAATTATTAGTTAATTGTTTATAATATTCTATAATATGCATCCCTAGAGGTTACGTTGTTATTAATAATGTGAGCTATTAATATTATAATGTAATTCTTAAAAAAGTCTCGACTAATGATCATCGAGAATGGGATATCGATGATATGTGATAAATCGACATGTGGTCTGCATCACATCCTTAGAGAATGTAGTATGTCTCACCTGCTACGAGTAATGACTACTCGTGATGGACACATGGATACTTTGGAAGTATTGATATACCTTGCTGATATACTGTTTGTTATACATGTCTAAAGTATGATCAGCGTGTGGAAGATAGAAGTCCTTAGACTTGAGGTCAATACACACCTTGTCTACATAGTAATATACTTTTATCCTGTCCTAAGCTCAAATGCCTTATAAGTTGAGATACGGCTTGTATTGGGTACATTACGATGTGGATTAAAGGTGGTAGTTGAGCTAAGATTAGGATTCATTCCTCGAATGTATATTCGAGAGAACACTCAGCTTCTCATTGATATTGAGTTGACTAAGTCATTGGCCAACGCAATAGACATATCTAGAATCTGATCTTGTTGTCAACCAATATAGATGAGATATAATGATCAAGCCATTTGGATAGACACTTGGCAAATCCTAAGCTTGATCGAGTGTATCATGAATGAAAGGATTTTATCTTACCACATAGAGGTTAAGTTTACTGGATTTATGTAAGCGTACTTCACATATTGAGTTCGTCTTGCGGCGCCGTCTAGGAGTTCCGCGTAGACCTTAATTTGATTAGTGTCAATATGATAAGGCATGTAGGGTCACACTATGTCGATTATCCTTTCGATCTAAGGATGTATTGAGAGAGTATTGAATATTCGATTTTGAATTTAATTAAGAATGTGCTGAAAATTTTTGGGCAAGGCCCAAGGTCAAACCCTAATCCGGTTTGACCAAATTTTTCACATATAAATACAGACCTACACTTCATTATTCATTACACTTGATTTTTATATCATTATTATAAGTCTTAGAGACTCAGAATCAAAACACTCTCTCGAATCTTTGCCGGATTTCCTAGCTTTCCAAAGGAGGAATATATTGAAGTTTGGAGCTTGCAATCGAAAGGGCATTCGCGTGCGCATCCACAGTTGAGAAAGATTCCAGATATTATAAACATGTAAGTACCATTCAATTCTTATTTTTACGGTTTGAAATTACCCTATAGTCAAACAGCTCTACGTTTGTTGGGTTTGAAACAAGTTTTCAATATCCGCTGTGTACAGCAACCCAACAAAACCATACAATTGCAACAATATAGATGTCTAGGTATTTCAGTTTGTGTGCACACTCTTTCTTCAAGGGCTCTTGTAGGGACCAGGTTCCTTGTCCAGATAAGTGGCACATAAACATTTTAATTATTATCCCTTTCACGGTAGAATACAGAATTAGTCATTATTATCATTTTAACCTGCTAAGCATCTCCATATTTGTTGTCAATCAGGGTATCAAAGAAGTCATTTAGTTCATCTTGATCAATCCACGCTTCAAAATTGTTCTCTCTCTTTAAGTGATTTTTGCCGAAGACCTTGATGGCGGCTTTGGCAACCTTTTCCTTCATCTTGTAGTCAGTATTGTAAGGGACTAATCATCTTCTTGTGTTCCCCTTTTATAATAATCAACTTTCACACCATATATTTTATAATTATTAGTGTTGTATAATTATGGTGGATATAGGATCTTTATTGTATTAGGACTCCACATTGTACACACTATATATATTTGTATTAATGAGAAAGACTCCCCAAGGGAGATTAATACAATCTTACAGGATAGTTCTTTTACATTATATGATATTGAAACAATTTGTAATTGTGTTGATGTTTTATACCGAAACAGTTTCTTTGTTCGCTGATGCTGAACCGAATTATGAGATAAGTATATGACGGATATATTATCACAGTACACCATAGATACCTTACGCAAGGGACGCTGAAGCTCCAAATGGAGGTTTCGGAGCCAGCAGATCTCAGCAACAACATTTGCAATGTCTCTATGCTCTGCTTCTGCATTCGAACGGGATAGGGTGGTTTGCCTCTTGGCAGACCACAAGATGAGATTATCCTCTAAGAACACACAGTAGACGGAGGTGGAGCGTCGGGTGTCTGGACATCCTGGCCAATCTGCATCCGTATATGATAACAACATTATCGGTGCAGAGGGGTAGAGATGTAATCCATAATCAAGTGTGTCCTTAATGTATCGAATGATACGTTTAAGAGCAGTGAAATGAAGCTCCCTGGGGGCAAGCATAAACAAACACACCTGCTAAACAACATAAGCAATATCATGCGTGGTGAAAGTAAGATACTGAAGTGCACCTGCAAGGCTCCTAAAAAGAGTGGGATTGGACACTGGATCACCATCAACATCGTTGAGCTTCGATTTAGAGTCAACCGGAGTAGGCATGGTCTTGCATTTTTCCATTTTGACCATGGACACAATCTCCTCTACATACTTACACTGACACAGTAACATAGTATCTGCAGATCTAGTCACTGTTATCCCTAAAAAATAACTCAACTTCCTCAAGTCAGTCATAGCAAATTAGGATTTAAGTAGAGTAATGATCTCATTTTTCAACACATCAGATGAGACAGTAAGAACAATATCATCCATTTATAACAACAAATAAGAAATGTTACTACCTCAATGAAAAATGAATAGAGAATTATCACACTTGTTGCATACAAACCCAATCTACATAATGTAATTGACAAAGCGTTCATACCACGCTCTGGGGGCCTGTTTCAAACCATAAAGTGACTTACGAAGACGCCATATATAATGAGGGGCCTCCGGATGGACAAAGCCTAGCAGCTGGTGCATGTAAACATTTTCTTTCAAATCCCCATGTAAGAATGTATTTTTTACATCAAGCTGATGAATCAGCCAATGCTTACCCATAGCAATGCTCAGAACTGTGTGAATAGTAGCCGATTTAACAACCGGACTGAACGTCTCACAAAAATCAATACCCTCATTCTGATTAGTACCATTAGCCACTAGTCTCGCCTTGTATCTCTCTAGGTCACCACTATCTTTGAATTTGTGACGAAATAGCCACATGCAACGGATTACATTCACCCCATCCGGTCTAGGAATCAAATCCCAAGTGTGTTGTTTCATTAAAATATTATATTTCTCACGCATGGCCGCATTCCAATTAGGGTTAAGTTTGGCTAATTTTGGATTTTTGGGAATTGGGATACGGTTTGTGCGGATATGTTAAAATGAACTTTGGGTTTGAAAACCCCGTGTTGAGCACGGGTTTCCATTCATTGTGTGGGGGAAGGGGCAGGTTGGGTATTCTGGTGGGGTGTCGAGTCTGGGTTATTCTGTTGGGTCTGAATTTGTAGGGCAGTGACGGTAGAAAGTGGTTGTCGGGCGAGGTCAATGCTGTAGGGGTTTGGGGGATTATTCTTGGGTGCACGAGATGGATCAGGTGTGGTTGGAGATCAGATTAGATCATGTGGATGGGTGGGATGCGATTTCTGGTCTGGTGACGATAACTGGGTGAGAGAGTGGTTATGTTGTCATGGTGGGGTGGCCTGGGGGGTTGGTACGGTGACTGATTTACAACGGGTTTGTTTGGTTGCAGAGTTGGGAGATGGGAGGAGTGGCGGCAATGGGTGACACAGTAGATGTCAGTTTTGGTTGCCGGTGGGTCAGAGAGACAACAACGGGACTATTCTGGGGGACAGTTGACCGATTGCAAGTGATGGTAGTGGCAATCAGCGATGACAGAGATTGGTAAGACATAGTGTCGTTGGTGGTAGTGGCAGTTTGCAGTGACAGAGATGCGGGGGCTGTGGTGACGGTACGACAGAGTTTGGTGAGTATGACATGGTAGGTGTCGGACTCATCTAGAAAGGTATAGTCCGTATTTCAAAACTTTTAGATATTTGTGAAAGGGAAAATTGTCTCATCAAACGTGACGTGACGAGAGACGTGAATTTGACGAGTGGACAAGTCATAGCACAGATAGCCCCTATGATTAGACGGGAAACCTATGAAGACACAATGAGTGGTTCGGGGTGCTAATTTCTGAGGGGTAGTGGAGGCAAGATTTGTGTAGCAAAGGCAACCGAAGATCCGAAGGTGGTCATAGGAGGGGATCCGACAGTATAGAATTTCGGTTGGGGTCATGTTATGAAGTGTACTTGTAGGTAAAATATTAAGGATGTATTATACCATTTTGATTGCATAGGGAGAGGCATGAAAAATGAGAGTACGAACCATGTTAATGGTGCGGATGATTCATATTGTTTTGCCATTCTGGGGGGAGGTGTGGGGACACAAAAATTGAAAAACCATGCCATTATTTTTGCAAAATTTATGAAACGTGGAATTATTAAATTCACAACCATTATCACACTGGAAAGATTTGATGGCTTTTTCAAATTGTGTTTTGATAAAAATACGAAATTCAAGAAACTTGGCAAAAACTTCCGACTTGAATTTTAGTGGGTAAATCCAAATAAAATGAGAGAAATTATCTAATAAGACTAGATAATATTTATGACCTAGTGAGCTAGTAATGAGAGATGTCCATAAATCAGCATGAATAATATCAAAAGTAGAAAACGTAACACTTAAAGATGACCTAAAGGGAAGGCGAACATGTTTGCCTAAAGGGCAAGAAAAACAATGTCGGGCAAGTTTCCCGTTGTTACATCGAATAAAATTATTGCTTCTAAGAAAATTAAAAACATGAGCTCTTGGGTGTCCAAGTTTATCATGTCAAGTTGACGAAGAAATAGCAGCGAGAAAGGTGTGTGAGCGGGATCTGGCAGCGGAAGTGGATGAGAAGGGATAGAGGTCCCTTGTACTATTGCATCTCGTATGGGGTGTCCCCGTAAGAAGATCCTTCACAGAAAAACTAAAGTGGTCAAACTCAACAGACACAGAATTGTTACGAGTGAATTTCCTCATAGAGATTAAATTTTTAATGATGTTGGGAGCATAAAGGACGTTATTTAGGAAGAAGGGTGGTTGGGGTGGTTGGGTGTAGGTGGTACCATAACCCTGAATCGAAATGCGATGATCATTGTCAACTGTAATAAATTGAGGATACTTTAAACGAAACAGTTGGGAGAGATTACTTGAGGATCGGATGAGATGAGAAGTGACTCCCGTATCCATGTATCAATTTTCATCGAGCTGCTGCATATTTAAAAAGCTGAAGGCCTGGCCTTAATCAGTGGGGGCCAGGCCGTATGCAGACTGTTGTAATTGGGTCGTCGCCATATGTGCTTGCTGGGCTATGATAGGTGACTGACGTGGGCCTGGGGAATGACCCAAGATCCCGGGCTTCCAAGAAGGAGGGACTTGGGCCGCGGGATGCTGAAGGTTGAAGGGAGTCGTGGCCTAGGTGCTGGGGGTTGGGCCACTTCCCTGGGCCTGCCTAAGATCGAAAATTATTGGCATGTTGCTGCTGCCCTGCGCGATCTCCACATCCGCAGCGTTTGCCGCCACCGTTGTCGCGGCCTATGCTGCCTTTGCCACTGACGCGACTGCCCCGCTATTAATGGTTGTCTGACAGTGGTGGTTGGGCAGTGGAGGCGGAATTTTTCACCGGATTTTCAACCACTAACATTTTTTTAGTATGTTCGTCTTGTTTGGCACGTCGGGTTTCTTCCACCAATACTTGTGAATGTGCCTTATTTAAGCTGGGTAGAGGATCGGCTTGCTGTATCATGGTTGTTAGAGTATCGTATTCACCCTTCGGTAATCCTGCAACTAGTTAGAGAACCATCTTCATTTCGAAAATTGGTGTCCCCACATTGGATAGTTGGTCCGCAACTAGTTTCAACTTTTTGCAATACTCGGACATGTTAGCAAATAATTTGAGACGTGTATTATTGAACTGCTCCTCTAAATACAAGGCATAAGTGTGCTTATTATCCTGAAAAATCTCCTCCAAACGTAACCATAACTCACGAGCCGAGGCACCGGTTTTCATAATTGTATGAAGTAAGTCCTTAGAGATGGTGCCATAAATCCACTATTTGACGATGGCATCAAGGCAGCGCCATGTCGGATCATCAACCTCGATAGGGCATGGGAAAACGTCGTCAATGTGATCAAGCATGTTATAGACACATGCATGAATGTGAAAGAGTTCCACCCACGAAGAATATTGACCATCTTCTTGATCAAGAACAATAGGAACGAAGTTCTTGATGTTAGTGACGGCAAACACCGGATGGAAAGAAGAGGTGGAGGGGGTAGTGGGTATGGTGTGGGTGATGACTGGGGAGAAAGAGGAACCCTCGGTGGAGGTAAGGGTAGTTGTGGGGGCCATTAGATGACGGGAAGGGAAAAATTAGTAGGTTATGGTATTGTACCATCGGTCGAATGAGGTAGGGGCAGGGGGCGACACTTAGAAAAAAAAGGAAGAAAAATTTAGGTGTTTAAGGTTTTGGCTCTGATACCATGTAAATAATGGACATTGGGCCTAAATCAACCCCAAAAGCTAACTTATGAGGGGAAGATTGTCCAAGTCCATATAAGGAGTCCAAATTCTCATTCTATTTTCGATGTGGGACTCTTAACACTTCTCCGCACGCCCAGACCCTGTTAACTGGAGCGTGGATGACATAATTTGGGGACCCAACATCGGTGAACATAGAATTGGAATGGGTCTGGCTCTAATACCATGTAAAGTTATATTAATCTCCCTTGGATAGTCTTTCTCATTAATACAAATATATATAGTGTGTACAATGTGGAGTCATAATACAATAAGGATGTTATATCTACCATAATTATACAACACTAATAATTACAAAATATATGGTGAATATCTTCTAATATTTACTAATATTGAATTTATCCAAGCATGCATCCTTGAAGTGTCCATTATTTACACAGTGTGTTATAAACGATTTCCAAGAATAAGACATACATGTTTTGGGGGTGTAAGGAGTTTTAACTTTTATATGTCCTAGATCATATCTGTTGTTGTTGTGATTTGAATGCAACGATGTTAGAACTTCTGAGGATTTGATCCATTTGAGTGTTCTCTCGAAATCATACTTTGCCTTGTCAAGATCTTCTTGAAGCGTCTTGTTTCTTTCAAGCTCAACATGGAGATTAGCATATGTAACTTTTACATCTTCATGTAGATTCACTTAAATGTCATTAGCACTATCTTTACCTTAGGAAGGTGCACCTAAAAGTTTCTCTTTTTCAATCTCTAACATAATTTTTCATTACCTAGAGTGAGAATCTGGTTCATGTGAGTGTCAATTATTTGTTCTAGGTTCTCTTCAATTTCTTCAAAGTTTTTGCGATCCAATAGAACAGCGGAATATGCACTCATTATTTATTTCCTTTTTAGCATATAGATTTTCAAAGGCCTCAATTTCTATGTGGGATACACATACTAATTTTTTTTGGAGTAAGTATGAATAGCCTCCTTAATTTCAGTGAAATTTACCTCTGAGTCATTATATTCAAATTCTAAATGAGTATGAGCTATTAGTGCTAGGGTTTCTCCTGAGTTAGAATGTTTTTAGGCTTTAAGGACTGATCATCTTTTCCAACTTCATCATCACTAAGGTCTTGATTTTGTATGACTTCAAGAACCAGGTTGTTATCTTTGTATAGTATGGTACATTTTTTATTTTGAAGTTGTTTCTTCTCATAAATCTTTAAGTTCTGCATTAGCTCATCCACAGTTGGTGTAAGATTGTAATAATTTCTCTTGGGGAGTATTCTTATTAGTATAAAATATATATAGTGTGTACAAAAAAAGAATCTTAATTCGGTAAGGATCCTAATATACCATAAATATACAGTATTCATAATTACACAATATATGGTGAATATATGGAAAATATTCGCTAATACCCTCAGTCTGAGCGGGAGAAGGTCGAACGTTGAGACTGGATCTGAAGTCAAGGACTAATTGTCTGGGAAGCCCTATTGTGAAGATATCTGCATACTGATATGACGAAGGCACATGCAACACTCTGACATGACCGAGCGCTGACTTCTCACGAATAAAATGGATATCCATCTAAATGTGTTTGGTTCTCTGATATTGAATCAGATTATGAGACAGATATATGGCAGATATGTTATCACATTATACAATGGACGCCCGGCGTAAGGGACACTAGAGCTCCAAAAGCAGATTTCAGAGCTAACAGATCTCAGCTACAATATTGGCAACACCTCTATATTCTGCTTCAGCACTCGAACGGGATAGGGTTGTTTGTCTCTTGGCAGACCATAAAATGAGATTATCGCCTAAGAATACACAATAGCCGGAGTTGGAGCGTCGTGTGTCCGGACACCCTGCCCAATCTACATCCGTATAAGATAGGAACCTGGTCGGTGCAGAGAGGTATAGATGTAACTCATAATCAAGTGTGTCATTAATGTATCAAATGATATGCTTAAGAGCAGTGAAATGAAACTCCCTGTGAGCATGCATAAACATGCACACCTGCTGAACAACATATGCAATATCAGGCCTGGTGAAAGTAAAATACTGAAGTCCACCTGCAAGGCTCCTATATAGAGTAGGATCAGATACTGGAGCACCATCCGTAGCACTGAGCTTTGACTTAGAATCTATCGGAGTGGACATGATTTTGCAATTTGCCATCTTAGCCTTGTACACTATCTCCTCTGCATACTTACGCTGAGTTAAGAACATATAATCTGCAGATCTGGTCACTGATGTACCCAAGAAGTAACTTAACTTTCCCAAGTCAGTCATAGCAAATTCGATTTTAAGTAAAGCAATAATCTCATATTTCAACCCATCAGATGAGGTAATGAGAATAATATCGTCCACATATAGCAGTAAGTAAGCAGTGCTAGTACCTCGATGAAAAATGAAAAGAGAATTATCACACATGTTGCATAATATACCTGGCAAAGCGATCATACCACGCTCTGGGGCCTGTTTCAAACCACACAGTGACTTACGGAGATGACAAACATAGTGAGGGGTTGCTGGATAGACAAAACTAGGTGGCTGGTGCATGTAGACTGTTTCTTTCAAGTCCCCATGCATTTTTCATATCAAATTGATGTATTGGCCAGTGCTTGCCCATAGCTATACTCAGAACTGTGCGAATGGTAGCCGATTTGACAACCAGACTGAATGTCTCACCACAATCAATACCCTCCTGCTGATTTGTGCCATTAGCCACAAGTCGTGCCTTATACCTCTCTAGGTCTCCACTGTCTCTGAATTTGTGACGAAATAGCCACATGCAATGGATCACATTCACCCCATCCGATCTAGGAACCAAATCTCATGTGTGCTGTTTCATTAAAGAATTAAATTCTTCACACATAGCAGCATTCCAATGAGTGTCTTATTTGGCTAGTTTGGGGGTTTTTGGAAATTGGGGAAATTGTTTGGGCAGACAGGTTAAACTGGACTTTGGGCTTGAAAATCTCGTGTTTGGCACGGGTTTCCATTTGGTGAGTGGAGGCAATGGGTGGGTTGGTTTGCTGGTGGTGTGCTGGTGTCGGGTTTGTGGGTGTTGGAATGTCAGAATAGGGTTTTGGGTTGGGTGTTCTGTCTGGTGCTGGTAGATCTGGTGGGGTCGATAGTGGTAGCGGTACAGTCGGAGACAATGGTAATTGGGTTGGTATCGTCGGGTAAGGGAAAGGTGGTGGGTTAGGTTGGTGGTTCTGGTGTGTTGGTAAGGAAGAGGTGTTGTCGGTGTTGGTCTGATCGACGGAATCTGGGTTAGGTGCTGGTCGGTTAGAAATGACGGTCGGTGGATATGACATAGCAGCTGGTGGTGTGTGACGAAGTTGGGTGATTTGTAGGTGGTTGACCGGTGGTGAAACAATAGAGATCGACTGGTGGCCGGTGTTGGTGGCAACCGGTGATGATTGTTTCGAGGACGACTCGGTAGACACCGACGTTGGTCTGACGATAGAAGCGACGACGGTGGGTGGCAGAGAGGAAGTTCCGGTGGCTGACTGATTTAGTTGGCTGAGAATGACGGGAGAGATGTCGGACTCATCAAGAAAGGTATAGTCCATTTTTCAGAATATTTGGAGATTTGAAAAAGGGAATGTGGTCTCATCAAACGTGACGTTACGAGAGATGTGGATTTGATGAGTGGACAAGTCATAGCATAGATAACCCCTATGATTAGATGGGAAACCTATGAAGACACATGGAGTAGTTCGAGGTGCTAATTTGTAAGGGGCGGTGGAGGCAAGATTAGGATAACACATGCAACCGAATATCCTTAGGTGGTCGTAGGAGGGAATCCTGCGGTATAGAATTTCAGTTGGAGTCATATTGTGAAGGGTACTGGTGGGTAAAATGTTTAGAATATATTCAGACATTTTGACGGCATAGACCCAGAAGGATGGAGGAAGAGATGCATGAAACAGTAGAGTACAGACCATGTTATTAATGGTGCGGATAATGCGTTCGGTTTTACCATTTTGAGGTGAGGTGTGGGGGCAGGAGAAATGAAAAATCATGCCATTATTGCTACAAAATTGATGAAACATCGAATTATTGAATTCACGACCATTATCACACTGAAATGATTTTATGCAATCTTCAAACTGTGTTTTGATAAATGTCTGAAATTCAAGAAATTTTGCAAACACTTCCAATTTAAATTTGAGTGGGTATATCCAAATATAATGAGAAAAATCATCTAACAATACCAAATAATATTTATGATCAAAGGAACTAGAAATATGGGATGTCCACAAGTCAGAATGAATAATATCAAAAGGTGAAAAAGTGACGCTGGTAGATGATTTAAAAGGAATACGAACACAGTGCTGGACAAGTTTCCCATTATCACATTTGATAAAATTATTGTCCATAAGAAATTAAAAACTGGGGTGCCTGGGTGGCCAAGCCGATTATGCCAAGTGGATGGACATATAACAGCGAAGGAGACTAGAGAGCAGGATTCAGCAGCGGAGGTGGATGGGAATGGATAGAGATCCCCCTTTCTATTTCATCTCGTAAGATAGGTCATCGTACGAAGATCCTTCGAAGTAAAACCAAACGGGTTAAATTCAATAATTTTCGGACATAAATTAGGTTCTTGATGATATTTGGTGCATACATGACATGTTTAAGGGAAAAAGGCGGATGTGGTGGTTGTATGTGGGATGTACCATATCCTTATATTAGAATGTGATGCCCATTGCCAACAGTAATGTTTGAGGATGCTTTAATCGAAACAGCGTAGGAATATTACCTACAGAGCGAGTGAGGTGAGATGTAGCTCCCGAGTCCATGTACTAATTTTCGTCGGGTTACTGCAAGTTCAGACGACTAAAAGCCTGGCCCAAATCAGATGGGGACAGACCGGTTGATGACTGAATGTACTGGGAGTGAAGTGGCCCTGAGTCATCTGGTATGAGGCTGCCCGAGACGCTGGGGAGGGGCCCAACAACCCATGTTGGTTGTGTGAGAATTGGGCAGGTATTGAGGCCCAGTTCAGAAGTTGGAACTGTGCAGCTGGACTGGTCCACTTAAAGTATGGACTGGGCTGCGAATGTTGTGAGTGTTGCTGCTGGTCGCGGCCCTTTTCACGTCCTTCACACCTCTGTCGCCGCCGCAGCCTCTGCCTCTCCTGCCGCCGCGGTTCTGCCGCGGTTGAGTGTTTTCCGACGGGATTGGGCTAGTGGTAATGTTATTTTGAGGAGGCATTTTGACTGCTAACGCCTTTTGGTTGTGCTCGTCCTGCTTTGTACGGCGAGTTTCTTCTAGCAACAATTACGAGCGGGCCTTATTGAAACTGGGTAATGGATTAGCATGTTGTATCATTGTGGCCAAAGTGTCATATTCACCTTTTGGGAGGCCTGCAACTAGTTGTAAGACCATCTTTGTTTCAGAAAAGGGTGAGCCGACGTTGGATAGTTGATCCGCCACAAGTTTTAACTATTTGCAATAATCAGTCATGTTGGAGAAATTTTCAAGACGTGTATTATTAAATTGTTCCTCCAAATACACAGCACGAGTGTGCTTGTTATCTTGAAAAATTTCCTATAACAGAAGCTATAAATCACGGGCCGAGGCACCGAATTTCATTATAGTAAGGAGCAAGTCTTAAGAGATACTACCATATTCATTGTTTGACAGCGGTATCAAGACGAAGCCATGTAGTGTCGTCAACCTCAGGTGGGCGAGGGAAGGAGTCGTCGATATGGTCAAGCACGTTGTAGACACATGCATGAATACGGAAGAGTTCAACCCATGGGGAATATTGACCATTTTCTTGATCAAGAATAATTGGGAAGCAGTTCTTGATATTGGTGATGGTGAGGACTGGATGAACTGAGGAAGAAAATGATTATTTTGGTATGGCAGGGGTGACGATGGTTGAGGATGATGCCACTGTGGGAGTTGTGAGAGGAGTCATTGTAGTGGATGAATTTTAATGGAGTAGGAGAAGGGAGATAAGAAATAAAAAATATTGAAGGAAGGGTGGTTATCTCGGCCAATGGTGGCCTCCGGTAGTAGTCCGAAACAGGGGGCACAGCTCAGAGAAAGCCTAGGATTTTGGCTTCTGATACCATGTAAGATTGTAATAATTTCCCTTGGGGAGTATTCTCATTAGTACAAAATATATATAGTGTGTACAAGAGAGGAATCCTAATTCGGTAAGGATCCTAATATATCATAAATATACAGTATTCATAATTACACAATATATGGCGAATATATAGAGAATATTCGCTAATAGTTGGTGTTTTCAAATCCCTTGTTTCTATTAATGAATAGACCTTTCTTTCCAGGATTCAGGCAGGATATTCAAAAGTTTTCTAATTCTCTTACCTCGAGGGATGATCTGTCCAAGTGAATTCAGTGTATTAGTAATATCAGTGAATTTATTTAATATTTCTAGGATGTTTTCTCACTTGTTCATCTTGAATAGCTTATATTGCCTAATTAGCAACTCGATCATTGAATTCTTGTTCTGACTAGTGTCTTCATAAGTAGCTTGCGGTAAATCACATATTTGCTTAATAATATCACAAGAGGAGATTCGACTATACTCATTGAGTCCAACGCCGCATAGGATAATCTCTTTAACCTTGGCATTCATCTAAACATCCTTGATGTCTTCACATTATATTAAGCACTAGTCTTAGGATCAGTTTCTCTTCCCTTTTTATCACTGGCCATGCATTATTGGACCATCGTGTATTATGTCTCGAAGTTCTAAATCCCCAGCTGATTATAAATTCATGAAATTTTGAGTTTCACTATCCATAATATTTTTCATTAAAGTATGGTGGTCTTGTGATTGATTGTCCTTCTTGAATCGATCTAGTATTCCTTTAATGTGTTAGCCTACATGAAAGAGTCTGCTTCGATATCAATTCTTATTTTAGTTGTCTCCTAATATACTGAAGAATCAGGTTCTTCAACAGTAACAAGAAGTAACTATGAATAGTAAATCACAAGAAATTTCACCATGAAAAACTCATTGCTCAAGGAGAAAAAAATCATGAACTACCTTAGTAGAATTTGCCAAATAGCTTTACTAAATCAGGAGCAATTTTAAGTCACAACTCTATAATCAAGGGACTAACAACATAGTGTCGTTCTTCCTCTACAATTCTCTCTAATTGTAGCTACTTCTTTCAAGACTCTACCCAGTCTTGAAATCCCACAACTCAATAACATCTATTATGAAACGTCTAGTAACGTAAATAGGTTACAACTCATCAACACAGGGTCAAAAGAATCAACTAAAGGACTATATGTTGTAGCAATCTTGGAAACAAGTTCTCTTCATTGACAGTTAACACCTCCTAATAATGATAATTATTTTCTTGAATAAATCCCAGTATATGTAATAGCATCAAGAACAAATGACATTAATTTAGTAATTTATATAGGAGTAGTGTTACGTCAAATTTTCCTTGAATATGTGCTCCAAATCCCATATCAATTTGGTTAAGAAATTCAATTTGTATTGGTTCGACCTCCACACATTTTTTTCTATTTTCAACACACTTTTCATATGTGCAATTGTAGTCATATTTCTTTATTTGAACATGTTTTCTTGATCACACGTTTATACCATAAACTAATTCCTCGAGGAATCCTTCTTGCATATGAAAACTACTTCGTATTTCCGATCAACAGTCAATTCCAGTCACCTGCTAAGGACATGGAGTGTCAGCTTCGTATTTATGCAACCTTGTTGCCAGCTCAACTAGTTCCTTTGAGAGACATGTACATTGTCGGCTTTCTATTGTAAAGCAGTACGGAAAGTAAATAAATATTACAAGTGTTCGAAAGGATAAACAAATAGTCCAATGTTCAGAACTGCTGCAAGCTTGTTATGTCTTGAATCTTGATAACCTGAAATGAAGAAATAACTAAATCTGAATGGTTACAACTGTGTGTTGAGTCGAGTGATTGCACTCTGTCCTTAAGACAAGATTGCCCCGTATATATGCTTTTACGTTAATGGGCAATAGTCTCCCAAGATAAAACAACACTTTAATCTCAACACTACAAAGCAAATAGGTTGAGTCTGACGAATAAAACAAATACGAATCGACTTGCTGAAGAAATAGAAAAGGAAGGAAGAGTTTCTGTTTTAGTCCCAACTTTGGACTGAATTTCAGTGTATCTTCTGTTCGTCTCTGTGTGTATAAATGTTGTCTCATTTTTGCTGCTGTTTGGGTGTTTATTTCTGTTTTGTGTATATTTCGTGTGTTGCACAATTGAGCCAAATAGCTCAATATATAGCATGGAGGAGGGACTCCTCAACTGCCACCAACAAGGCTGTTAATAGCCATTAGGAGGGCTGTTAATGGCCATTAGGGAGGCTGATTATGGCCATTAGGGAGGCTGATTAATGGCAGGTTGAAGGCCATTAGTGAGGCCGTTCATGGACATTGAAGGAGTGCTGATTATGGAGGAGTTAATCAGTCAAGTAATGGCTGGTTAATGCTCCAAAATTAGCCCAAACAGTAGGCAGAAAGTTTCTGCCTTCCGTCATTCTCAAAATCAACTTTTCAGAAACTCTAGGGACCAAACTGTAAATATTAAGTAATTTGGGGTCCAAAAAGATAATATCAAAAAGTTCCCACAGCCCACGACCCATGACCCGAGCCCGAGCTCGGACCGGACCAAATCGGCGGGAGGGGGCGGCGCGCGTGTGGGCTTAGCCTTGAACCCAAGCACATCTAGGTCTTCCCTCCTTTAAATACATGGGATACCCCTTGGGGTCTCAAACCCTTAACCACATTAGAGACTTATAAAGAGAGCAATTCTTCCTTTTCCCACCGATGTGGTAGATTTGTCCCACACCATATTTTCATGCCTCAAACACCTTACTTCGTGGACCAATATCTCTTTCATTTCTCAAAGAAACTTGATGATTCTTGGCACTACGGTCATCTATCTACTCACTTAGTATATTATGTATGTGTGAAGAGACAACGCCTCCAACATGCGAAACACTAGTGTTTAATTCATTAAACATGGGTGGACGCACCTCCCTGCCAAAGGAAAATTTCCAACAATCTCCTCTATAAAAGAGAGATTTTGGCGCACACACAAGGTGCCTACTTTCAGCAATCTTTCAGTGAAAAGATATTGCATCAGGAGAGGTAGCTTCCGCTTTGAACCTTCCCTAGTTGAATATCACCGGACTTACTTACTGCGCGGTGAACGTGATGTCTTGAACCGTCAGTGTTTAGTGTAAGCCAAGACAATGATACCAACACAATAACTCTCCTTATTCGTTTTCATTCTTATGGTTTTGTCTGTTGTGGCCGTGGACACACTTGTATTCTTAAGTGCGTTCATTTGAGACAGCCTGTCCTCGCATTTAAATAGGTGATCTCCTACAAGGTATCCTGTTATACCCCACTTCACAAGTATTAGAAATCATTAAAAGTTTCCCCAACCTTAACCTCAACCATTTGAGGATCGTTAAAGGTTTGGAAGCTTAACCTTTACCCACCATGCAGGTAGCACTTTAATGTCTATCGCGGGAACATCTTTGGATTCATGTTTCCGTACAGAAATCATCATCCGAAGTGCTTCTTGCTTCCACCGAAGCGCTCAATTGAACCTTTTGCCGCTTAGTTTTTCCATTGAACCAAATTCTTGGGATCTCCAATCAGTATGGTTGGGTTACCACCGCAATGGTTCGTCTTGTTTGGGTTTTAAGCTCATTCCCCTAGACAGGCAGAATATTTAATCTTCGGGTAGTCCCTTAGTTAGTAAACAAGGAAGTGACACCCGTGATGATCAACTACCACACGGTCTTATGTCTCTGACAGATCCTGACAGATATGTCCAAACGTCGTCATCCGTGTCCTTCCTGAAGCCGACCGACTAGCCACAGTATATAACTGCTGAAGGCACGGGTTTCTCCCAATAAGGGACATCCTCTAAGGAGTCATGAAGTTACTCAACTTCTTTCATGCTTTGTATAAAGCGATAAACTCTGATTCCATCATGAATCGGTCGATGCAAGTTTGCTTAGAGGATTTTCCAAGACCCACCATACACATTTACTTGTGGCTTTGGTGTTCTTCATATCTGATGTCCAGTTTGCATCATTGTGTTCTCCCAGAATTGCTGGACATTCAGAATACTATAATCCGCAGATTAGCGAATAATTCAGATATCGTCATATCCGACTTAACGCCTCCTATTGATCATTTATTAAGATTATCAGTGAACCTTAGTTCAACTGATCTGTTTATAGGCCGATACCAGGTCGGTTGTAGTGTGTACAATACATTGAACTACACGTGACATGTGCATATCGCTCCTTGTCTATGGGTGCACCATAATTTCAATGAGTTATATGATTCATATCCATTGGTGGCTTTAACGAGACTGTCAACTATCTCACAACCGAGTTTGGAGTTAGACCAGTCCGTTAGATGTCTTAGAAATCCAATTCCTAAGATGTCATTTGTGATACCCATATCTTTCATATCGAGACTTTGTTTCAATATGACTTCCATTCTCAGACTGTTGGTTTTCTAACTGTTGGTTTTCTAAGTTCAGAGTCAATGTTTCTATGGTCAAATTCATTATTTCTGTTTTATCTGAAACTTTCAGGACCAAAATGTAAACATTTCAGGGACCAAAATAAAAGTTCAGGAAGAAGCCTAACAGTTCAGCAAACTAACTCTGATCCTCTTCTTCCAACTCTCCGGTTGGAAGGGTTGTTTCAACATCCATGACATGCAAGACTGCAATGTCCCTGGATGTAAATCTACTCACAGGGGAGCACATGTACAAGTAGCCGAGGTCTTATACTTGACAGTAGATCCATCTACTTTGTACTCACATTTGAGTATCCATTTTCACAACCCAAAGGTTCTTTTCCCTGAGAAAGATCAATCATTACGCAAGTATGGTTCTATATGATGGAATCCATTTCTCTCTCTGTAGCTTCTTTCCAAAGCAGCACTTTTGGAGATGACAATTATTTGTTAATTGTCCATGGTTCATTCTCAACCATACAAGCTAGAAGGACTGAAACAAGACTTTGTCCCCTTCTTTGCTCCGTCTCGGTTCAACATCTAGAATCCCTGAGTTCTGCAGATCTGGAATATTAAGTTCCGGATAGCCAGCAACTTTCAAGTCTTATAGATACAGAACGTCTAGTTTCTGACAGTCAGGCCCTCGCGGGTTCTTATTAACCTTGAGCAATTACTTCTTTTTCCTTTTCAAGGAAAATTATCTTCAAAGAATTCAGCATTCTTTGATACCAAGAGGCGATAAGCACTACTGTTATTTGCAGATCCAGTGGATATGCAATCTACAGTCTTAGATACAACTTGACCTGTTTCGGTATTCCAACTTTTACCAACCTACCCCACATCACAACATTTGTATGTGAGATCTTTTCCATGTTTCACACAGAGAGTTATCCTTATCCTTATGCGTATTTCTGTTGAGAATCGCATTAGCGGTAAGGATCGCCTTGCCCCACATAATTTAGGCGTACGGCTTTGCGCTTAGCTAACACCGTTGGACTGAGGTGAGTAATGAGCAGTCGTTTAATGAACGATGCTTCACATTCTCCCCCTCTATCACTACAAATTCCTCAATTCGTAGGCTGAGTTGATTTTCAACTTCTGCTTTGTAGCGCTTATCCGCTTCAACAACTTCATCTTTGCTTTTTGACAAACAAAGGATACAATATGTTGTACCATCATCAACGAAGGTCACAACGTACTTCTCTCCCCCCTCTATTTTGTATAAACTTCAAATCACCCAAGTAGGTGTGACTTAGTTCTAGAGGAGCGGTACTTCTTTCACTATTCCTTTAACGAAACTTGGAAATGTGATTTTGCCTCTTCGTCTACCTCACATTCATTTTGAGGGTTTATGTCGACAGAAGGCAACAATCTCAACATCGTTAGATTTTGAATGATTTTCTATTTAACGTGTATTAATCTATGATGACATAGATGCACGGATTATAAATATATCATTCATTTGGCTACAGACATACTGTATCATTCTTAGTTATTACAGACTTGTTGGACTAGTCTCAAACCAGCTTGACCAACAGCGTCCCTTAAACCATGTTTGGGACATGTATCACCTCATCTTAGAGTGATCCCATTCTCTGAAGTCCTATTGAGGACAACCTCTCCAACCCCTTCTACTTTAGAGGTGGCGTTGCTTCACATGAACAACCTCTTGCCCGTGGTTAGGGCGTAATTGGATCATATTTGATCTGGATACTCTGGCCCACTCCAGTTGGTTTGGCAGACTAAGTGTCCAATTTCTTCTCTGCATTTCTTTAGGCCTTCAGATCATTTAAGACTTGGAAACTCTGGCCCACCTTACTAGGTGTCCATTACTTTTCCTATGAAATGAATTCTGGCCCCACTCCAGTCGCCCGTAGGCTTTGTATGACTGAGTGTTCAATATCATCATATCAAATGAATTTTGGCCCACTCCAGTCGCCCGGAGGCTTTGTATGACTGAGTGTCCAATATCATCCTATCAAAGGAATTTTGGTCCACTCCAGTCGCCCGGAGGCTTTGTATGACTGAGTGTCCAATATCATCCTTTGAAGGATCTTCTGCCAAATAGTGTGACAGGCTCAACGTCTTTAGCTTTGAGACTTCTTCCGTTATGATTGGTGCCCAGATAATTCTTGGAGCTTACTTAAGAGTGGTAACAATTTTCGCACAGTTAGTGGATCTTTCTCCATCGTATGTGCGAACATACTTTACACACTTTTAATAATTATACTTAAAAGAACGGATCTTTTTAAGTCATTTACAAAGTCCAATCTTTAAACGGAAAATAAGAAGAGATTAAACTTCTGATTTTAAAGCGTAAGGAATATAAATTATTTCGTAAAACATTTTCATATTCCTCCTTACTTTTAAGGCATTTTTAATCAGACATCATTTAATCTTTATTCTTGACAAGGAAGAAAATAATTTATCCCAAATTCGGATTCTGGCCCACTTCAGTCACTTCATCGGACTGAGTGTCCATTTCCTCCTTACCATAATTCGGATCCTTTGTTTGGGACAGATATAGGCCTTTTGCTGCAAGATAGAACCACATCTTCAGGCTTCTCCTCTTGTCCCAGTTGACATCCTCAGCCTCTCGTGAGCGCTTGTTCCCACCACTCTTGGGAGCGGTGACACCATGAACACGTTGACCTTCGACAACATCATCATCACTCTCTTCTACCAGAAAACCACAGCCATATCCAGATTTGGTCACACACCTTTTGACCGACATCTTTCGAACACTAATACGATATTGTCTTAAGATTATCGGCTTTCTATTGTAAAGCAGTACGGGAAGTAAATAAATATTACAAGTGTTCAAAAGGATAAACAAATAGCCCAATGTTCAGAACTGCTGCAAGCTTGTTGTGTTTTGAATCTTGATAACCTGAAATCAAGAAACAACTAAATCTGGATGGTTACAACTATGTGCTGAGTCGAGTGATTGCACTCTGTCCTTAAGACAATATTGCCCTGTATATATGCTTTTACGTTAATGGGCAATAGTCTCTCAAGATAAAATAACACTTTAATCTCAACACTACAAAGCAAATAGGTTGAGTCAGACGAAGAAAATAAATACGAATCGACTTGCTGAAGAAATGGAAAAGGAAGGAAGAGTTTCTGTTTTAGTCCCAACATTTTGGACTGAATTTCAGTCTCTTCTGTTCGTCTCTGTGTGTATAAATGTTGTCTCGTTTTTGCTGGCTGTTTGGGTGTTTATTTCTATTTTGTGTATATTTCGTGTGTTGCACAATTGAGCCAAACAGCTCAATATATAGCATGGAGGAGGGACTCCTCAACTGCCACCAACAAGGTTGTTAATAGCCATTAGGAGGGCTGTTAATGACCATTAGGGAGGCTGATTAATGGCAAGTTTAAGGCCATTAGTGAGGCTGTTCATGGACATTGAAGGAGGGATGATTATGGAGGAGTTAATCAGTCAAGTAATGGCTGGTTAATGCTCCAAAAACAGCCCAAACGATAAGCAGAAAGTTTCTGCCTTCCGTCATTCTCAAAATCAACTTTCCAGAAACTCTAGGGACCAAACTATAAATATTAAGCAATTTGGGGTACCCCTTGGGGTCCCAAACCCTTAACCATATTATAGACTTATAAAGAGAGCAATTCTTCATTTTCCCACCGATGTGGTAGATTTGTCCCACACCATATTTTCATGCCTCAAACACCTTACTTCGTGGACCAATATCTCTTTCATTTCTCAACGAAACTTGACGATTCTTGGCCCTACGGTCATCTACTCACTTAGTAGATTATGCATGTGTGAAGAGACAACGCCTCAAACATGCGAAACACTAGTGTTTAATTCATTAAACATGGGTGGACGCACCTCCCCGCCAAAGGCAAATTTCCAACATACATGACCTGGATCTTCAGTATGTTTGTCAATCATTCTTCTGTATATTTTTCAATCATCAAAACTTGAATTCAACTCAACTCAACATGCCTGTTTTTTTATATTTATTTGCATGTGTAACCATTTTGGAGACATACGATGCATGAAGTTAGTTTTGACAAAGTTTAACTTCAGACACAATGTCTGAAGTTTCATATGGCTGAAATTTAGATATTTTTTTCCTGACTTCCACCATTTATGTCTGAAGTTCATGCACATAAGGCTAAAGTTTAAGAAAAAATAATTAGCTCAGCCAAAAATGACTGAACTTCAATCAATTATGGCTGATGTTCAGGAAAAAGTGACTAAAGTCCAGCCATTGTTATCTGAACTTTAGGCAGAAATCCATAAACTTCAGACACTATATCTGAAGTTTAATTTTATCAAGCCTAACTTCAGACACTGCATGTGTGAAGTGTCTTTGTGTGCAATAAAATTTAAAAAGTGGGTAAAGGTTAAAAATCAATGTTAAAACAGGCTGCTCGTAAAAAATTTATGTTGTGTTGGGGTTTAACTCGTTTGGTCAAGTTAGGAAACGGGTCACAAACAAATGTTCAATCTATAATCATTAGGACCCCTATAATGATCTATTAAATTGATGGGGTTGCTCCAAATGATCACAACGGTCGATTATTAATAGAATTCTTAATTGGCTCTCATAACTCAACATGTTTAAACTTGGACGAGTTACTAAGAAATAGATTCATTTTGTCAGTTCTAATCATGATAAATATATGACAAGGCACATGGAGTTGATGTTGAATTGGTGATAAATGATTTAAAGTTAGCACCAGACACACCAACTTGTTATTTGGACCTTCATGTCTGGTTAATATGAAGATTGTATCTATCTTTCTATCTGTAATATGAACTTCTCATAAACGTGTGATGTTTGTGTACTGATTTTATATCGACCTATAAACCACTGAAAGTGTATAAAGCAGAGGGAGACTTGTGAAGATCATGATAAACACTATCATTGATCTTAGATATATCACATTATCTCATCCCATCACTTCTCTCAACTGTTGTTACTCACGTTTGAAGAATATTTACGCCCCTTTTTTCCACATTTTGGAAAGAAAATGTGCTTTGTATTTTTAAAAGAAAAGATCAAACAAGCTTTGATAATGCTATGGCAACAAGTCTCCTCCTGTTGCCTGCTAAAAGATGTTGGTTTTGGAGTTACTTAAGCAACTACTGTTATTTACAAAGCTTGGCTTCTCAGTTTAATCATTGATCTGCACACAAACACAAAAAGTAACACTGTGCTCCATGGCTTTGAGGGGCGTAATAGAGACATAATTAAATTAAAAGTGTGCTCCCTAATAAAATTTTGTTTTTAATGGACCAAGATGTGTAAATTGTTTTTAGGGTAAAGGGTCAAATTTGAATAATGAAACAAATTTACCCTCCATTAATAGCTGGGGTCAAATATGCCCTTGTTGTTACTAATTGAGAGTCAAAGTTGCCCTGAGCTATACAAAATGGGACAAATTTGCCCTTATTTTTTAAGCTATAGAAGTTTAGCACCCGATGATGTCACGTGTCATGCAATTAGGGATCACTTGGTAGCTGATTAGAAGCTAAGTTAATTATGTTCTAAATTATGCATAAGTAATACTTTCTCCGTCCCAAAAAGATTGACACTTTTCGTTTTTCGAGAATCAAACGAGTTGTTCTTTGACCGTAATTTTTTCAAATGTCTTTCAAATATTTTAAATTATTAATTATAGTGACTTATAGTACTTTTTACGTAGTTTTCAAATATGTAAAAAAAAATTTAAAAAAATTAATATTTTATGTTCTAACACACAATCAAAATTAGGAAGTTTGACTCTCGAAAAGCGAAAAATGTCAATCTTTTTGGGACAGAGGGAGTACTATGTTTGGTAGCATTCTTTTGCTATGTATTAAATTCAACACACCTACTACGGTGTTTGGTTTGCACTTTAGAAACTCGCATAACAAATACATGTATAAATTATGAGGAAATCTATGTGTTATTTTATTCAGGATAGAAGATGGAATAACTAATACATAATAATTAAACTCTGCATAACTAATGTTCTGCATAAAATAATACTCTCTCCTTCTCAATTTATATGATGTAGTATGACTAGGCACAAAGTTTAAGAAATAAAAGAAGACTTTTGAATCTTGTGATCTAAAACAAATCAAAGATATTTGTGTGGTTATAGATTATCTCGTTAAGCGTAAAAGGTGAAATCTAAAGTTAAATTGTTTTCAAATAAGAAAATGTGTCAATGCTTTGAGAACTAACTAAAAAGGAAAGTGTGTCATAATTGGGACAGAGAGAGTATATGGATTCCTTCATAACTAATCAATATATTACTAAAATATGAATAACTCTAACCAGCTACTTAAGGATTAATTTTTCAAATGCGGTAAATTTGAACCTTTCACGTAGTTCGGCAAATTTTGCCCTTCCCCTAATTTTTATTTTTATTTTTGTTTTTTTTCCTCCTTTCTCTCTTTCCGCTACTATCTTTACCACCAATCATCCTTTTCTCCTTCATCCTCCTCGTCTCTCCAGTCCCATCACCATTGTCATCATCACCTTCCCCACCATCTTCTTTTCCCCTTTCCTTTTTCTTTCTCTCTCCCATCACGGCCATCACCACCTACGCCACTAGAAGAGAATGTGGTAAACTTGAACATGGAAATAGTATTCTAGATATTACATTAAAATTGTATTTTATATTAGGTACAATTCAATAGTTTCAAGGGTTTTGTTTTGCTGTTTGTAACTCTGTTATAACACAGTTGAAGTGGTTTTATCATTTATGTGGTGGCTTTTAATTTTCCCACGTTATCCAAATTGGTTCAATAGCTTTTGTAGGTCTTATCATTTTAGTGTGACACAAGTTTCACCCATTAAGCTTATTAGGTTGAGAATATTTGGTAGGGTATCTTTCTTTTGTGTGTTTTGTTTTATTCCTTTTCTTTGTGCTTGCGTTAGGCAGTGATGATAGGTAGGTGTAGACAAGAAGACACTTATTGTTTCAACAAGACACAACATAATGAAAGGAGACATTACATGGTGGTGTGAAAGTTGACAGCCTCATCCGAGGAATACTAGCTAGCACTATAGTCCACAACAGAACAGATAATTAAGACTTGACCTTAAGGTTGACGAACTACAGCCATTGATTCACAAAGCTGGGACTACCTAGCTAGATACCAATTAGGACTACCTCAACTTCTATCTTTCCTTCATTTGTCCTTCTCAAGTACAATCTTGAATCATAATTCTAGTATATCTTGTCATCTGCTAACACCCGTACGTGTGCCTTTCATTTAGTGTTCCTTATTTTAATTAAAGGTTTTTCGTTTTTGTTAGTAGTAACAACTTTCGTCCTTTGCAACTTCGTTTATTTTGACAATAACGTAACTTTGTCGGTTAATAGCAGATTACGAGATGCAATTCTCAATGATAAACGAACTTCCTGTATATATATATCGAGTAAACATGAGAGGTTCTTGTCTTTACATGGTATCAGAGTCAGGCTCATTCTAATTCTTTGTTCACCGATGTTGGGCCCCCAAATTATATTATTCACGCTCCAGTTAACAAGGTATTGGCGTGCGGAGGAGTGTTAAGAGTCTCACATCGGATATGGAATAGGAATATGGACTCTTTATATGGACTTGAACAATTCTCACCCTACCAGCTAACTTTTGGAGTTGAGTTAGGCCTAAAATACACTCTTTACAGTTCTCACCAACTAACTCAACTTCTTCCGCATTAGAATTGCTTATTATGGGGAATTTATACAGATTTTAACTTGGTGCACAAAACTCGATAATGGATTTTGGTACAAGAACTTGGTACAAAATTAAGGGTCCCTGGCTGCATCAAAAGACTGATTGCTAGCAAGCCCTGCCGCGCTGAAGAGGGATAAGAAGTGGTCCAAACATTTAAGATAGTCCATGTTACATGTAAACAGTTGAGAAAAGAAAGAAAGATTGCAATAGAATCACTGTTTTGTTACCTTGATTAAAGATAGTCACAATACCATAAATTCTTCGAACATTGAATTTTACAAGTATTGCTTCCTGGGCACGCTACGCCACATGAGTATCATGTTAAATGAGCAAAACTAGTGCAAGGGTCTAAACGAAGCGAAATGAATATAGATGATTCATTTAACCTAACCAAACCACCTAGCTTTGTATTGCAGATTGATAATTGAGTGATTGAATATATTACTGTTGAAGAAAGAAATAAAGAAAGTAAGAAGGGTGAATTAGTCCTTTTATTAATGATAGTTAGTTAGTTAAGGAATCAGTCTGTTAACTATAAATAGGACAGTACAGTGTATTTGAAAACAGATTTTTCAATTCATTCAATATACAGTTCTACTACTTCTTCCTTCTCCATCTCTTCATTTTCAAGATTTTCGGCCAAGTGTCGATCAAATTAGGATAAATTCAAGCTTTGAAATCAATTTCAAGGCAATTACTGGAACATAACCTATAAATCAAAGTAATTCATCTGGTTCAACTGATTCACAAACTCGTGTTGAGGATTACAATAATCCACTATAGCTTCAATAAACCGATGTAAGTGGAGCATTTATAATTTCATTTCAGTTGAAAGGCAACGATAATTACACTGTTTGGAATAAGTTTATGAAAATCACATTATTAGGAAGAAACAAGTTAGGGTTTGTTAATGACAAATGTTAGAAAGAAAGTTATCCAGAAAGTCGGTGGGATAACGAGTAAACGCAATTGTCCTTTCATGGGTTATGAACTCTGTAGCATGAAATTTGATAGGAGGTATAGTGTATGCAACTAGTGTTGGAATATGTAAAGCACGTACGGGAATAGTAAATAACTATTACAGTGATCGAAAGGATAAACAACAATGAGGATAACAACAAGTTGTCAATATCTTGATCTTGAATTGGAACTTCAAATATGGAACTTGTATTCAGAAATACAAGAACATGAACTGCTACACTTGTGGCTTGTAGATCCGCTGAGAATACGAACGATTAGAGTCCATCGTCTGTTAAGTTGACACCTGAAACACTTAGCAACCAATTAGATAATCACAACACCACCGGCTGAGTCGAGAAATGGCTCTCTGTCTTTAAGACAAGATTGCCCCCGTATATAGGCTTTACGGAAGTGTGAAAAATAGTCTCCCAAGATGAAACAACAAACTATCAAGTGTGCAAAGCCTACACAAATGATCTCAGCGAAGAACACGAATAATGAAGATTGCTAAGAGAAGGATTGATATCAGGAAAATCTGATCTCTTTGTGGTGTTGTGAACCTGTTTTTCTATTCATATGTTCATATATGTTCTTCTATAGAATTGATCCAACGGCCTCAATTTATAGGTGTGCAAGATAGCCTCTTCAAGTGCCAATGTAATGGTCATTTAAATGCCATGTAATGGCCCTTTAAACCACAAACTAATGCAGCCAAATAATGGCTGAGCTATAGAGGAAAAACTGTCAAGTTAATGCTCCAAAACCTCTCCATAATCAGGCAAACTTTTGGACTTCCGTCGAGCACTCACTACCTGGGAAGCGATGCGGCTCTGCAACATTAGAGTCGTGGTGCTGCTGTTCCAGTGGAAAACCAGTGAATTAGTGTTGCAGCGCTGCAATGGGGGAGTCGCGGCGCTGCGGCCTAGTTCGAGAGGCGTCGCGGCCCTTCTCGGCTCCGCGGCCCTTTCCGACCTGTTCCATCTTACACTTCCCACAATTCTTCCTTCGTTTACCAACGTGGAACACTTGTTATTTATTCAATAACCATCCATCATTCTATGTCTCAAACATTTCACTTACGTACCAATATCTCTTTCATTAACGAAATTTACGATACTTGGCACTAAGATTGCACGTGTGTGGAAATGATATTTCCGACGTGCGGGGCCTAATTATTCGAGTCATAAATAATTGGATAAACTTAATTCCACATTAGTAAATTTCCAACAATCCCCTCTTGAAAGAGATTTTAGCGCGCACACAAGGTGCATACTTTCAACAATCTTTCAACGAAAAGATATTGCATCAGGAGAGGTAGCTTCCGCTTTGAACTTTCCCTAGTTGAATACCATCGGACTTAATTACTGCATGGTGAATTTAATGTGTTGAACCGTCAGTGTTTAATGTAAGCCAAGACAACGGTACCAACATAATACCTCCCATTTATTCGTTTCTTCTTTTGTTCTGTCCATTGTGGTCGTGGACACACTTGGATTCTTAAGTGCGTTCATTTGAGGCGGCCTGTCCTCACACTTAAATATGTGATCTCCTGTAAGGTATCCTGTTATACCCCCACTTCACAAGTGTTAGGAATCATTAAAAGTTTCTCCAACCTTAACCTCAACCATTTGAGGATCGTTAAAGGTTTGAAAGCTTAACCTTTACCCACCATGCATGTAGCACTTTAATTTCTATCGCGGGAACGACTTTGGATTTATGTTTCTTAACAGAAATCATAATTCGAAGTGCTATTGCTTTCACCGAAGCGCTCAACTGAACCTTTTGCAGCTTAGTTTTCCTATTGAACCAAATTCTTGGGATCCCCAGTCAGTATGGTTGGGTTACCACCGCAAAGGTTCGTATTGTTTGGGTTTTTAAGCCCATTCCCCTAGACTGGCAGAACTCTTGATCGTCGAGTAGTCCCTTAGTTAAAGGGTCCGCTATATCCTTTGATTAGTAATCAAGGAAGTGACACATGTGATGATCAACTGTCATATGGTCTTATGTCTCCGACAGATCCGATAGATATGTCCAGATGCCATCATACGTGCCCTTCCTGAAACCAATCGGCTAGCCATAGTGTATAACTGCTGAAGGCACGGTTTTCTCCCAATAAGGGACGTCTTCTAAGGAGTCATAAAGTTACTCAACTTCTTTCATGCTTTGTTTAAAGTGATAAACTCCGATTCCGTCATGAATCGGCAGATGCAAGTTTGCTTAGAGGATTTTCCAAGACCCACCATACATATTTACTTGTGGCTTTGGTGCTCTTTATATCTGATGTCCAGTTTACATCATTGTGTTCTCCCAGAACTGCTGGACATCTAGAATACCATAATCCGTAGATAAGCAAATATTCCAGATATCGTCATATCT
Organism: Anisodus acutangulus; assembly: GCA_029783415.1. Lineage (NCBI taxonomy): Eukaryota > Viridiplantae > Streptophyta > Magnoliopsida > Solanales > Solanaceae > Anisodus > Anisodus acutangulus. The sequence continues at coordinate 6,112,320 of CM056510.1, read as the reverse complement.
GACTTAACGCCTTCTATCGGTCATTTCCAGAATCACAAGTGAACCTTAGTTCAACTGATCTATTTTGTAGGTCAATACCAGGTCGGTTGTAGTGTGTACAATACATTAAACTACATATGACCTGCACATATAGCTCCTTGTATATGGGTGCACCATGATTCCAATCAGTTCTATGATTCATATCCATTGGTGGCTTCAACAAGACTGTCAATTATCTTACAACTGAGTTTGGAGTTAGACCAATCCATTAGATGTCTTAGAAATCCAATTCCTAAGATGTCATCTGTGATACCAATATCTTTTGTTTTAATATAACTTCCACTCTCAGACTGTTAGTTTTTCCAACTTCAGATTCAATGTTTCTGTTGTCAGACTCATTGTTTCTGTTTTAACTAAAACTTCCAGGGCCAAAATGTAAATATTTCAGGGACCAAAATAAAAGTTCAGGAAGAAGACCAACAGTCCAATAAACCAACTCTGATCCTCCCCTTCCACCTCTCCGGTTAGGAAGTTTGTTTCAACATCCATGTCACGCAAGACTGTAATGGCCCTGGATGTTAAGCTATTCACAGGGGAGAACATGTACAAGTAGTCGAGGCCTTATACTTGTCAGTAGATCCATCTACTTTGTACTCACTTTTGAGTATCCACTTTCAAAACCCAAAGGTTCTTTTTCCGGAGGAAAGTCAACCATTACACAAGTATGGTTCTATATGATGGAATCTATTTCTCTTTCTGTAGCTTCTTTCCAAAGCAGCGCTTCTGGAGATGACAATTCTATGTTAATTATCCATGGTTCATTCTCAACCATACAAGCTAGAAGGCCTGGAACAAGTCTTTATCCCCTCTTTGCTCTGTCTCGGTTCAACATCTAGAATCCTTGAGTTCTGTAGATCTGGAACATTAAGTTTCGGATAATTAGCAACTTTCGAGTCCTATAGATATGGAATGTCTAGTTCCGAATAGTCAGGCCCTCGCGGGTTCTTGTTAACCTCGAGTAATTACTTATTTTTCCTTCTCGAGGAAAGTTATCTTCAAAGAATTCAGCATTCTTTGACACCAAGAGGCAATAAGCACTACAGTTATTTGCAGGTCCTGTGGATATGCAATTTACAGTCTTAGGTCCAACTTGACCTGTTTCTGTATTCCAACCTCTACCAAGCCACCCCACAACATAATATTTATAGGTGGGATCCTTTCCATATTTCACACGGAGGGTTATCCTTATCCTTATAAGTAGTTCTGTTGAGAATCGCATTAGTGGTAAGGATCGCCTTGCCCGACATATTTTGGGCGTACGGCTTTGCGCTTGGCTAGCACCGTTAGACTGAGGTGAGTAATGAGCAATCGTTTGATCCACGATGCTTCACATTCTCCCCCTCTATCACTACGAATTCTTCAATCTGTAGGCTTAGTTGATTTTCAACTTCTGCTTTGTAGCGCTTATCCGCTTCAACAACTTCATCTTTGCTTTTCTACCAACAAAGGATGCAATACATTATACCATCATTAATGAAGGTCACAAAGTACTTATCTCTCCCCTCTATTTTGTATAAACTTCAAATCACCTATGTAGGTGCGACTAAGTTCTAGAGGAGCGGTGCTTCTTTCGCTATTCCTTTGATGGAATGGAAAGGTGATTTTGCCTCTTCGCCTACCTCACATTTATTTTGAGGGTTTATGTCGACAGAAGGCAACAATCTCAACTTTGTTAGCTTTTGAATGACTTTCTATTCAACGTGTCTTAATCTATGATGGCATAGACGCACGGACTACAAATATATCATTCATTTAACTACAGACACATTGTACCATTCTTAGTTATTATAGACATGTTGGACTAGTCTCAAATAAGCTTGACCAACAGCATCCTTGAAACCAAGTTTGGGACATATATCACCTCCTTTTAGAGTGATCCCATTCCCTGAAGTCCTATTGAGGACAACCTCTCCAACCCCTTCTACTTTATAGGTGGCGTTGCTTCACATGAACAACCTTTTGCCCGTGGTTAGGGCGTAACTGGATCATATGTGATCTGGATACTCTGGCCCACTCCAGTTGCTTAGGCAGACTGAGTGTTCAATTTCTTTTATGCCTTTCTTTTGCCCTTTAGATCATTTAAGACCTGAAAACTCTGGCCCACCTCATTAGGTGTCCATTACTTTTCTGCCTTTCTTTTGGCCTTCAGATCATTTAAGAACTGGAAATTCTGGCCCACCTCACTAGGTGTCCAATATTATCCCATCAAATAAATTCTGGCCCACTCCAGTCGCATGTAGGCTTTGTACAATTGAGTGTCCAATATCATCCTATCAAATGAAGGATCTTCTGTCAAATAGTGTGACAGGTTCAACGTCTTAAGATAAGCCATTAACACTTTATCTTCTTCCCTTGTGATTGATACCCAGGGAAATCCCTGGCGCTTACTTAAGAGTGGTAACAGTTTTCGCACAGTCAGTAGATCTCTACCCTTCATATGTGCGAACATACTTTATACACTTGTCATAATTACACTCAAAAGAATGGATCTTTTAAGTTTTGTTTACAATAGTCCAATCTTTAACCGGGAAGGAAGGAGATTCAATATTTGATTTTAGACTGTAGGGAATATAAGTTTTTAATGAAAACACTTTCATATTCCTAGGCTTGCTTTACACACTTTTATTCAGATATTAACTAAACACATTATAGATAAGGAAGGATTATTAACTTAGACCTTTTGGATTTTGGCCCACTTCAGTCAGACTGAGTGTCTACGTCCTCCTTACCATAATTTGGATCCTTTGTCTGGGAAATATATAGGCCTTTTGCTATATGATAGAACATCATCTTCAGCCTTCTCCTCTTGTCCCAGTTGACATCATCAGCCTCTCGTGGGCGCTTGTGTCCACCACCCTCAGGAGCGGTGACACCAACTCGTCCTTGATCTTTAGTCGTACTATCATGACTATCAGTAGTATCTTGAAGCTCAGCATCAGATCCAGAGATCCCACCTTTGACGAAAACATATTTGCAACTGTCGTCAAAGAGAGAACCAAAACTAGGACCAGATTTGAAAGCACGGTTGTTGACAGAGACAGTGTTTGAACTGTTAGCAAAATTGTTAATAGAACTATTTTCAAGAAGAAACCACAGCCAGATTTGGTCACACACTTGTCTACCAACATCTTTCGAATCACTAATACAATCTTGTCTTAAAATTGTTCGAATATGTAAAGCACGTACGGGAATAGTAAATAACTATTACAATGATCGAAAGAATAAACAACAATGAGGACAACAACAAGTTGTCAATATCTTGATCTAGAATTGAAACTTCAAATATGGAACTTGTATTCGGAAATACAAGAACATGAACGGTTACACTTATGGCTTGTAGATCCGCTGAGAATACGAACGATTAGAGTCCATCGTTTGTTAAGTTGATACCTGAAATACTTAACAACCAATTAGATAATCACAACACCACCGGCTGAGTTGAGAGATGGCTCTCTGTCTTTAAGACAAGATTGCCCCTGTATATAAGCTTTACGGAAGTGTGGACAATAGTCTCCCAAGATGAAACAGCAAACTATCAAGTGTGCAAAGCCTACACAAATAATCTCAGTGAAGAACACGAATAATGAAGATTGCTAAGAGAAGGATTGATATCAGGAAAATCTGATCTCTTTGTGGTGTCATGAACTTGTTTTTCTGTTCATATGTTCATATATGTTCTTCTATAAAATTGAGCCAAAGGCCTCAATTTATAGGTATGCAAGATGGCCTCTTCAAGTGCCCATGTAATGGTAATTTAAATGTCATGTAATGACCCTTTAAACCACCAACTAATACAGCTAAATAATGGCAAAGTTATGGAGGAAAAACTGCCAAGTTAATGCTCCAAAACCTCTCCACAATCAGCCAAACTTTTGGACTTCCATCGATCACTCACTGCCTGGGAAGCACCGCGACTCTGCAATATTAGAGTCGCGGCTCCAGTGGCCAACTAGTGAATTAGCACTGCGGCGCTGCAATGAGGGAGTCGCGGCACTGTGGCCTAGTCTGGGAGGCGCCAAGGCCCTTTTCGGCTCCGTGGCCCTTTCCTACCTGTTCCATCTTACACTTCGCACAATCCTTCCTTCGTTTACCAACGTGGAACACTTATTATTTATCCAATAACCATCCATCATTCTATGTCTCAATCATTTCACTTACGTACCAATATCTCTTTCATTAACAAAATTTACGATATTTGGCACTAAGATTGCACGTGTGTGAAAATGATATTTCCAACGTGCGGGGCCCAATTATTCGAGTCATGAATAATGGAATAAACTTAATTCTACATTAGTAAATTTACAACAACTAGTGCACAGTCTGTATGGGAAGATTTGAAGGAAAGGTTTGAGAAGATAGATGATTCAATATCTTTCAACATTCATCAAGAAATTGCTACTACTGTACAAGGTACTCATGTATATGTGTACTGTTCAAGATTGAAAGAATTGTGGAATGAGTTTGTGTCTATGGTTCCAATACATGAATGCAATTGTAATAAGTCTAAGGAGTTTGTAATGTATGTACAAAGACAGAAATTGTACAAGTTCCTTGTGAGACTAAATGAGTCCTATTCACAAGCAAGAAGTCATATACTATTGTAAAGTCCTCTTCCAAATGTTAACCAAGCCTATTCCATGATAGTAAGTGATAAGAATCAAAGGACTATATCTAGTTCAAGTAACTCTGTTGGATTGTATATGTCTAATACTAGTAAATCTGCTGGAATGGGTGAATCTGAAGCTGTAGCAATGTACTCTAGAGCAGGTCATCAAGGTCAAAAGTTTAAAAAGAGATATAATCTTAATGTCTTTTGTGATCACTGCAAGTTTAAAGGACACTATATGGTTAACTGCTACAAACTAGTTGGATACCCTTCAGATCACACTAATGCTAATAAGGGGGTGGCAGGTTTAATAAAGTGGAGAACAAGTTCCAATAGTATGATAACAGGTTTAAACCAAAAATTGGTAGAGAAGGAGGACAAAGTACACACACAGCTCATAATGCAGTATCTAAACAGTGGTATCAGAATCAGTGGCATCAGAATGGTAGTCAAGGTCCATCCATGAATATGAACAACTCTATAAATCTAATGATTCCACATCCAAACTCTGGATACAACAACTCTCAAGCAAGTGCTCATACACCTAGTTTAGAGTAACAACTGGCTCAGTTTCAAAGGAATGAAGGTCCATCTCTCACACCATCTCAGTATGCTGAAATATGTTAAATGATGGAGCAAAGTCATGTAGCTACTCAAGCACCTCCTCAGTCATCTCAACCAAGTGCTACTCACTCTGCAAATATGAGAGGTACTTGTAACGCCCTGTTAGTCTCAAATAATTCACAAGAATGAACCATATGACCTTAGATTTAAAATTACTAGATAAAACTAAAACTAATATATTAACTTAGGGGTTAAAAATAAATATTAAGGAGGTAGGAAAGTTTATGGGAGCCGTTGCACAACGGCAAAAATCAAAATTTGATCGTTATTGCAACGACATTTTTTGCAAAGGGGAAGGAGGCTGGCGAGGCGGTTTAGGACGGGTCGAGATCGGGCCGACCCAGCCCACTAGACAGCCCTAGGTTCTACTAATCATTCTATGTCTATAGTACAGATATCAATTGATAAAACATGTGAGATAGGTTCTAATCAGGAGGAGTTATTCACGCGAGAAGGTGCAAGTCAATCTGTTGAGGCATTACCTCAAGTGCAGAATGAAGTGTCAATTCAAGTGCAAGGTATAAATACTCACCATGAAGTACAAGAACAGTCACATGCAAATCAGCCAAAGCAAACAACAAAGAAGTCAACAAGAGGCAAACATACATCATGCTGGATGAAAGAGTTTGTGTCCTTGAATGTTCATAATGGCATTCCTTATGCATTATCTAATTACTTATCTTATGATAACTTATCTCCTAAGTACAAGGTATTTATGTCATCTGTGTCAAGTGTTACTGAACCAACAGAAGCAATTAAAGATTCGAGATGAATTGAAGCAATGCAGAAGTAGACGCACTACAACAGAATATCACTTGGCAGATAGTAGAATTGCCATAGGGCAAGATTCCTATTGGGTGCAAATGGATCTTTAAGATCAAATACAAAGTAAATGGAGAGATAGAAAGGTTTAAAGCAAAAATAGTGACAAAGGGATACAGTCAACAAGAAGGAATTGATTATCAAGAGACATTCAGTCCAGTTGTCAAGATGGTGACAGTTAGAACAATTTTAGCCATAACAGCTGGTAGAAAATGACATATACACCAAATGAATGTGTATAATGCCTTTCTTCAAGGTGTTTTACATGATGAGATCTACATGGAATTACCACAAGGATGTAAGAGTCAGGGGGTAACAAACAAGTATGCAAACTCACTAAATCCTTGTATAGGCTCAAATAGGCCCAATGCAGTGGAATACAAAGTTACAAGAAGCTTTAATCAGATTCAAATTTGTTCAAAGTTAGTATGATCAATCCCTATACAGAAATAAAACTGAAATATGAATCATAGATATGTTGGTTTATGTTGATTACTGGATATAGTCTAGAATCAATAATCTAGTACAAATACTGCTTTGCAAGAGACATTTATGATGAAGGACTTGGAAGAGTTAAAATATTTTCTAGGAATTGAATTTGTAAGATCGGAGAAAGGTATTCTAATGCATCAAAAATATGCATTAGAGTTGATATCAGAATTTGGATTAGGTGTTGCTAAACCTGCAAGCACACCTATAGACACAAATACAAGTTCACTACTAGAGAATATGATCAGAATATCAAGGTACGAACTAATAAACAAAATGAAAGATTCTAATGAAGATGAATTGATTGAAGATCAAGGAAGTTATCAGAGATTGATAGGTAAATTATTATACCTAACAGTCACAAGACATGACATTGCTTACAGTGTACATACTTTAAGCCATTCCTAAAACAACCTAAAAGGTCATATATGGAAGGTGCTTTAAGGATAGTCTGATATATAAAACACAACCAGGACAAAGGATTTTAATGTCAAGCACCAGAAGAGATATAATCACAGCATTTCGTATGTCACGGCCCAAACTGGAGGGTCATGACGGGCACCCAGACCTTACTTGCCGAGTACCACTAATCATGTAATTAACATCTAACCATAATCAATCATGGCCACGAGGACCGTCACCAAATATCCTGCTGACACATGGAAATAATAAACTGGGAAGGTACTGTGTAAATTCTTGCAACCGGTAGAAACCAATCGATGCGTATATAGGTACTAAGGATGACAAGACCATACATGACTATTGTACATAGGACAACTGTCTACAAGTCTCTAAAGAATACATGACATCATAAGGTCGGGACAGTGCCCCGCCATACCCCAACACATAACCAAAATATTGTACCACGACTAGACTGCAACTCTGAAATAAATAGAGTGCTCCAATATCAGCTGGACTAGCAACCTACTAGTACGGATCGTCGCCCTGTCTACCTGAGCTTACGGGCATGAAATGCAGCGTCCTCCGACAAAAGAGACGTTAGTACGAATAATGTACCAAGTATGTCAGACATGAAAAACAGCATAATAGAGACCTGAAAGTAACATGAGACAAGAAACAACCAACCGGTAGAGAAAGCCCCTGAGGGCCATAATATGCATAAGTATCATGTCTATGTAGAATGCCTCTGTGGGCCATAATATGCATAAGTATCATGTCTGTGTAGAATGCCTCTGAGGGCCATAATATGCCTAAATGCATGCACATATGCGTATATAACGCCATCAAGCCTCTGTGGGCATCCCATCATATCATATCGGCCTCTGTGACCATAATCATCATCGTGTATATCTGTACCAACTGCAGGTGGTGTGCGTATATAACGCCTTTCCTTTTTCCATATCCCATACATATATATAATGCATACATATAGTATAGTATATAACTCATTTGAGGTCAAGGTATGTCCATGAATTTAATGCATGAATGATATGACAATAAGACACTAAAAGTTTGTCGGAGTGATGTAATATCATTTTACCTGCGATTAACATTATGAATACTAACATCTTTTTCATATACCTCAATAAGGATTTAGGAACATAGTTAGACATGCTTTGACAATAGGAATGAATAACATGAATATTTTTAACTACTAGTAGAATTATTTATGGAACAATATTATGTTTACGCTCCGTACTTAGAACATGCCAAAAGAAGAAATGATTTGCCTTAACATACCTTAGATTTTGACTTTTCAATCACTGCAATGAAATTAGTACGCCCAATACACGTTAAACTTATATTGTTGCTCACGTTTGCTACCCCAAGATAACTTGCTTCCAAAATTGAATTGTTGGGATGTCTTTTCTTCTTGGTGTTCAAAAAAATCCAAAATAGAAAGTACTAATCTTCAAAGATTATTTATGGTTGCTACAAAAGTTTATGAGTACTTCCTAGGCTAAATGTTGCTATTCACGTTTTTGCTAAGAAAACTAGTGAACCAAAATAAGTCACTGAATCGTGTGTGTGTGTTTTTTATCCTCGGAAGAAGGAAGAATTACCAACGTGAAAGGAATTCAAAGTAGAAACTTTGTTGTTGCTACCTTTTGATCTCAAAATGAATTTACTCCCTAATTGAAAAATGTTGCTGGAATACTTTGTTTTATATACTAAAGAAATATAAGTCATATAACAATGACACATACGTAACATCCCATATTTTCGGGTCATGGTTTGAATCGCTAGACGTATGTAAATAGACCCGAGCGTTGGAGGATGTTTGGTCCTATTCGCGTATGTAAATAAAGAATCTTAGTATATAAAAGGATGCGGTCCCAAAATAATTTAGGACTTAAGAAGTGTGACGATGGAAATTGAAAATAATAGTTGTATGTCCCAAAAGAGGTTATGAACTAGTGCTATATCGCATAATTATGACATTGAGTATATGAAGGTTTTATAAGTCATTAAGATTTAAGTGAAATGAGATCAAGAAATTAATTATGCGTGTAATTGGCTAAATGGGAGAATTATAGTGGAAGACAAGAAATAAATTGAGATTATTGGATAAATATTATATGGATATAATCCAAATGAATTATGAATAGGTGGCAACAAATGGGCTATATTGACAATACATATGAAATGATGTGGCATCATGGGATGAATGCACTAGTGACTATGAATAACTTAATGTGTTTCGTGGCATATTTTAGTAAAGGGGTTTATTTATTTCGTGATATGAGTGGAGAAGGTATTAGGCCAAATGAATTCACTTTGGCAACAGTTTTAAAGGGTTGTTCAATGTGTTTAGAATTAAAGTTTGGGAAACAAATACATGCTGAGGTTGTTAAAGGTGCAGCCTTTTCGGATATTTATGTTGGTTCTGCTCTTGTTGATTTGTATGCTAAATGTTGTGAACTAGAATCTGCTGTTAAAGTTTTCTTTTCCATGTCGGAGCAGAATTCAGTATCATGGAATGTTTTACTTAATGGGTATGTTCAGGCTGGTCAAGGAGAGGAGACTTTGAGATTATTTTTAAAGATGTCAGATTCAGAGATGAGGTTTAGTAATTATACGCTATCTACTATTTTAAAGGGATGTGCCAATTCAGTAAATTTGAGAGCTGGTCAAGTTATCCATTCAATGTTGGTCAAAATTGGGACTGAAATGGATAATTTTACAAGTTGTAGTCTTGCAGATATGTATAACAAATGTGGTCTGCAAGTTGATGCCATGAAAGTGTTTTTAAGGACAAAATCCTGACACTGTGGCATGGACTGCAATGATTAGTGGACTTGATCAGGAAGGACAAAAGAGAGAAATGTCATTTATTTCTTGGATAGTAATAGAGCATCCCCTTCATCTCAATGAAGAAATATTTCAGTGTATATAACAGCAAACAAGGAGCACAATGTGAATTTAATTAACAGCAATGTTACTTGGTATTCCGAACAAAAAAAGTATAACTCTCGTCAAGAATAACATACGAGTTTCGCGCACCGCTTTGATCCCGTTGTTCCATTTATCGTGTTATTGAATTCGGGCTTTCTTCGAAGTGAAGTAAGATGGAAGAAGAGGGTTTCTTGAAAAATAAGATTGGGGTGCATTACAGGCTGCTTTAGTTGTATTGTGGATACAAAATGGCTAAGGTGTGTTAAGACAAATTATTTCTTTCTTTTGGCATGTTCTAAGTTACGAAACTTAAACGTAATATTGTCTCATAAATGATTCTACTCTTAGTAGTTAAGAATGTTCATGTTATTCATTCCTATTGTCAAAGCATGTCTAAATATGTTCCTAAATCCCTATTGAGGTATATGGGAAAGATGTTACTATTCATAATGTTAATCGGATGTGGAGCAACATTACATCATTCTGACAAACTTATAGTGTCATATTATCATATCATTCATGCATTACATTCATGGACATATCTTGACCTCAAAGGAGTTATATACTCTACTATATGTATGCATTATATATGTATGGGGAATGGGAAAAGGGATACGGCGTTATATAAGCACATCACCTGCAGCTGGTACAGATATACACGATGATGATTATGCCCACAGAGGCCGAAATGATATGATGGGAGACGGTGTTATTTACGCATATGTGCATGACCGCATTGTGCATAGCATTTAGGTATATTAAATATTATGTCCCTCAGAGGCATTTTACACAGACATGATACTATGCATATTATGGCCCTCAAAGGCGTTCTGCACATACATGAAACTTAGGCATATTATGGCCCTCGGAGGCTTTTTCTACTGGTTGGTTGTTTCTTGTCTCATGTTACTTTCAGGTCTCTATTATGCTAATTTTCATGTCTGACATACTCGGTACATCAGTCGTACTGACGTCCCTTGCTGGAACACTGCGTTTCATGCCCGCAGGATTAGGTAAAGAGGATGATGGTCCGCACTAGTAGGTTGCTGGTTCAGCTGATATTGGAGCACTCTACTTGTTCCAGAGTTGCAGTCTAGTCGTGGTACGATATTCTTGATATGCATATGGGTATGGCGGGGCCCTGTCCCGATCCTATGATGTTACATACTCTTTATAGGCTTGTAGACAGATATCCTGTGTATAGTAGTCGTATATGGCCTTGTCGGCCTTGGTATGTATATGTATATAGGTTGGGTCCTTCTGGTTGCAGGATTCTACATAGCTCATTTCTAGTTTACTATTTTCATATGTCAGTAGGGTATCTCGTGGCGGCCTCATGGGCCATGTGAAATTACGGATATATGCTAAATATGTGATTAGTGGTACTCGGCAAGTAAGGTCCGGATGCCCGTCATGGCTCTCCGGTTTGGGTCGTTACAACATAAGTCATATACCAAGACACATGTTCCCCTCTTAATTACATAAGATGACAATGTGAATTAACTGATCTTGTACGAGTGTACAAGAATTGAACACGTGAAGAGTACTTTAGACCAAACATTTAATCCTTATCCATTAATCCAATAATTAATTTTTTGATCTCAATTCACTTAAATAATAATCACCTTTAATCCACTTCATAAACTCATTATCACAATCGTGTGATATAGTTCTTGTCCCATAACCTCTTTTGGGACATATAAAATATTATTTCCAATCACCGTTGTCACACTTATTAAGTCCTAAATTATTTCGGGACCACATCCCTTTTATATACTAAGCTTTTTTATTTGCATACGTGAATATGACCAAAAATCCTCCAACGCTTGGGTCTATTTACATACATCTAGCGATTTAAACCATGGCCCGAAAGTACGAGATGTTACACTGTAATGCTGATTGGGCTGCCTGTTGTTTTTCAAGGAAATTAGTAACACGCTTTTAAATAAAGTTGGGAGACTCACTAGTCTCATGGAAGTCCAAGAAACAAACTACTATCTCAAGAAGCTCAGTTGAAGCTGAGTACATAAGCATTGCCATCACAGTTTCAGAATTAACATGGTTAACAAGTTAGTTCGAAGACTTAAGAGTACAACTTCAACTACCGGTTTGTATTCACAGTGATAGAAAACGATCATCCAAATAGCAGCCAATCCAGTGTTCCATGAAAGAACAAAACACATTGAGATTGACTGCCATTTCAAAAGAGAAAAGATTCAGCAAGGGTTGATCAAGACTGAATATATACATACATCACAACCGCATGCAAATATCTTTACAAAAGGGTTGAACAGAGTTCAACATGAATATCTTGTATCAAAGCTAGGATTGCTTAATATCTTTATGGCACCTAGCTTGAGGAGTGTTGAAGAGTGAAATAAAGAAAGTTATAAGGGTAAATTAGTCCTTTTTATTAATGATTTTTAAGAAATCAGTCTGTTAACTATATATAGGATAGTACAGTGTATTTGAAAACAGATTTTTCAATTCATTCAATATACTGTTCTACTACTTCTTCCTTATCCATCTTTTCATCATGATCTTGTTAACACATTGTTAGATTACATATTATTTCAATTACTTATATGGTGGATATATATATATATATATATATATATTGAAATTGTAGTAATTGATCTGATACATAATATTACTCTGTTTGGAGTGTAGCCAAGGGAAGGTATATATGTTCTCATAATTGGCATCATGGTATGCTTATCCTTAAACATGTATGCTTAATAGTTCCAGAGGGTAACATCACAAGATTGCAGAATCAAAGAGATGGTCCACCTATACATGGCTTTCTTGTCACAGTCACGCATGGATTTACACCTATGTACTAATGTATTTTGCACAATAACAATGCACAGAGGTCTCTGTTTTCTAGTGTAGTCAGTTGGGTCGTTTATAAAATTTGGGATTACATTTATCCTATGTTTGATTATTGGTATTAATTAAAATCAGTCTAAATTTTATACGAAAATATTGGTACTATCTTATATAGGATATCGATGTGGATTATAATCCCAGGATATCCTTGTTCCGAATCAAATAATTCCTAAAGGGTTAATTTGTGGTGAGCTTAGCATGAAATTATCTTTTACTAATCATTTATACTCTATCCATCACCATCACGAGAAAAGAGACAATTGGTCTTTTGTCATCTTCAACTTTATGGTATCACTGATAAATTAGATTCTAAAGTATGTCAGGAAGAATAATAAAAGAAGGTGATCTTGCTTTTTATTTCTGTGTTTGATCTTCCCTGTTTGGGTTGGCCATCAGAAAACAGAAAAAAGATTGTAATAGGAGCATTATATTTCTTTGATGAGACTCAGTCTTTCAATCTTCTTTTAAACTGTCTAATAAGATATGGAGTAATAAATTCTAGATAAATCTTATTAAATGAGTGGTGCCAGTGAACCTCTCTGTTCGAGTGGATCTAACTATTAGTGAATATTGAAGTGGATCATATCATATTGTTTCTAGGCAAACATACCTCAAAATGACACATGATGAAATATGTGGAAAAAAAATCCCTTCATTATTTTCATTAATGAAAGAGTATATATACAATTTTTCATAATAGAAAAATTTTATTCCTATTCTACTCTCAAAACTCTATTCTAGTAATACAAGAATCTTATAATTATGGTAAGTATACAATAGTAATTAATACAATATTTACACTATAATATTTACCTAAAATCTTCCATTAAACCGTTATATACACGGTGTGTATGTCACCGTGTATTATACGGGCTGGATAGCTTCAAATCTGGAACAAAACCGTGATATACACTCCTTGTGGTAAGTGTATATCACGTGTATATTTAACACACCCCGCAGTCATAGCGGGCAGTCTTCGTACGCTGAGACTGTCCCTAAAATCTTCAAAAAGGATCGAGGGAAGACCTTTGGTAAAGATGTCTGCAATCTGATATCTGGAAGGGACATGACAAACACGTACTTGTCCACGAGCTACCTTTTCTCAAACAAAGTGGATATCCATCTCGATATGTTTAGTGCACTAGTGTTGAACCTGATTATCAGAAAAGTAGATGGCACTAACATTATCACAATAAATCAAGGTAGCTTTCTGAATAGGACAATGAAGCACTAAAACAATATTACGTAACCAACAGGATTCAGAGACCACATTGGCTACCCTTCGATACTCGGCCTCGGCACTAGAGCGGGACAAAGTCGACTGACGCTTTGCAGACAAGGAGACCAAGTTATTACCAAGAAACATACAATAGTCAGACGTAGAGCGTCTGGTGTCTGGACAGCCACCCCAATCAGTATCGGTATATGATACAAGTGTAGACGTCGATGAGGGATATAAATGTAAGCCAAAGTCAAGTGTCCTCTAGATGTACCGAATAATGCGTTTGAGCGCATTCATGTGCTCAACCCTGGGATCATGCATAAACAAACACACTTGTTGTATGACATACGTGATGTTTGGTCTCGTAAACGTAATATACTGAAGGGCCCTTGCAAGACTGTGATAGCGGGTCGGATCCTCGTAAAGTGAGCCAGCTGCAGCCCCTAGCTTGGGTTTAGTATCAACTGGAGTGGAAGTGGACTTGCATGAGGACATACCAGCTCGCTCAATGAGCTCAGTTGCATACTTCTGTTGTGATAAGAATAACCCACCTGCATGACGAGTGACCGCAATCCCCAAAAAATAACTCAAGGGCCCCAAGTCTTTCATAGCAAACTCAGAACTGAGCATTTTCATGATAGACTGGCATAATGCATCAGAAGCGTCAGTCAAGATAATATCATCCACATATAATAGTATATAAGCCAGGGAAGAACCATGACGATATATGAACAATGAATTATCAAACCTGCTGTGAGAAAACCCAATAGTCTAAACATAGTCTGCAAACCTCTTATACCAAGCCTGTGGGGACTGCTTAAGCCTATACAAGGACTTCTTCAATAAACAAACATGATGAGGATATTTGGGATCCCTAAACCCTAACGGATGATGCATATAGACTATTTCCTTAAGATCACCATGTACGAAAGCATTCTTCACATCTAACTGATGAATGGGCCATGCTTTCGAAAGAGCCAAGCTGAGCACAGTGCGAATGGTAGCCGATTTGACCACCGGACTAAATGTCTCACCATAATCTACACCAACCTGCTGAGTCTTACCATCACCTACAAGACGAGCCTTATGCCTCGCAAAAGAACCGTCAGAATTGTCTTTATGAGTAAAAATCCACATAGATCGAATAATATTAACACCAGATGGACGAGGCACCAACTCCCACATCTTATTATCAATAAGAGCATTATATTCGTCGGTCATAGCAATTTTCCAATTCGGATCATTTGAAGCAGACACAGGATTACGGGGTAAGGGTGATTTAAGAACATTAGAATTTAAATTAAAACATCTTTTTGGTTTAAAAATACCCCGTTGACTACGAGTGACTGATCTATGACTCGGGGGAGAATTGGGTGAATTTTGGGAAATATCGAGACAAGTGACGAACTGGTCAGCAGGCACTGGGCCTACTGACCCAACACGAGAACGGGATAATGTTGACGACGTAGAAGCAGAAACAAAAACTAGGCTAGAATTGGGCTGGAGAGGCGGCCTAGTTGCTGGACCCACGATGGAGGTCAGTGATGGAACTAGAGAACCAGCGGGCAGTGGGCCCGCTGGCGGATTTGGGGTGTGGGACATGTCCGAGATATGGTGGATAATATACGGAGAGACATCGTCATCTAAAAAATTATACGAACTAGGCACGGGACTACTCACTTTAGCAAACGGAAATTGGGATTCATCAAAAATAACATAGCGACTAATGATGATTTTTTTAACAATAAATCAAAATATTTGTAACCACGATGTTTAGACGGATAACCCAAAAATACACAAGGGGTAGACCGGGCCTGAAGTTTGTTAATTATGGTGGACGGAAATAGTGGATAACATAAGCACCCAAAGACCCTAAGATGTGAATACGAATGAGTCTTATTATATAATATTTGAAGTGGGAAGAATATGTCAAACCTTTGGTAGGAAGAATGTTGAGGAGACAAGTAGCCATTTGTAGAGCATGATGCCAAAATGAAGGAGGTGCGGAAGAATGGACCAATAAAGTATGGACAATATTATTAATGGTACGAATAATGCATTCAGCTTTCCCATTTTGAGAGAACGTATGGGGACAAGAAAAACGAAAATTGATACCATTATTACCACAAAAATCCCGAAACAACTCATTATCATATTCTTTTCCATTATCACATTGAATATTTTAATTTCTCATTCGAATTGGGTACGGATTAAAGCTCTAAATTTTAAAACGGTGAAAAAATGTGTTATTTTTTCACTAACGGAAAAGTCCATAAAATTAAAATAATCATCCAAAAATAGAATATAATAACGATGGCCCAAAGAACTGATAATAGGAGATGTCCATAAAGCGCTATGAATAATATCAAATGGCATGAAAGTACGATTATGAGAGTCTACAAATGGCAACCTAACAATTTTTCCTAAAGAACAAGATTGACAAATCGGAGTACTACGCGTACCCTTACAAGAAATAAAATTATTTTTATCTAAGGAAGAAAAAATTGACGACCTCGGATGACCTAGACGTGCATGCCACAAGGAAGGAGCAAGAGCTGCAAAAGTAGATGGCAAGGCTTGACTCGAGAGACCAGATATGGGCGTGATAGGATAAAGATCTCCCCTACTATCACATCTCATGAGAGAAATTCCCGTCTTGAAATCCTTCACAGAAAAACCCAAAAGGATAAAAAACAACAGAAACTGAATTATCAGTGGTGAATTTATGGACAGACACCAAATGTTTAATTAATTTAGGAGCATGAAGGGTATTTTTCAAGACAATAGGTGGATGGGGGGAGACAAAGTTTTATGACCGTAACCATGAATTGGAATGGAATTGCCATTACCAATAATTATACCACGATTGTTGCTCAAATTGGAATAAGATGAGATAGTACCTTGGTCAGATGTCATGTGGGTAGTGTCTCCGGTGTCCATGTACCAATTCAGGTCCGGAGGATTCAATCCAAGTGTGTGCATCGCGGCTTCAATGTCGGTAGGGGTGGGGGCCGCTGCATGATGGTCCTGCGGATGTCGAGGCCCAAGCACACCTGATTGCTGCCCCGGCCCAGAGGAGTTGCGAAAACCATTGGGCTAATGCATATTGGACCGAGACGAGTGCTAGCCAGCCCACTATCCAGGGGCTGGAAACGCCGAAAAAAAAAGATATGTTGGGCCACTGCCAGGGGACCCAGGGCTGTGACCCACTGTTGCTGGGATGGGTCCCACCGCCATTGTTATGTCCACCGCCGTCACTGCCGGAACCACCGCGTTTGCCACCGCGGTTTTTGCTATTATTTTTTTGAGTATTCTTGTCGTCACCGTGAACACAGTTTTGGCCCGAATTATCAACAAAACCTGGAGACTGAGTGGAGGACGTCATCATGATGACGGGGCTAGCACTGGTAGCCGGCTTCCTCGAGCGTAAGCATGGAACGGGATTGATAAAATTGTGGAAGAGGATTGCTCTGTCGGAAAAGCATACCAACACCACTATAAGCCTCAAATAGGCTGGCAACCATTTGTAGTACCAAACGATTATTCGTAACGGGCGCGCCAACATTTTTTTAGATCGGAATAAAGGTTAATCTTTTAGGTTGTATCTTTAGATAAGCTTAATAAATTAGTACTACTTTTTTGTGTTAGATTAAGCTTAAAAGCTTAGAATAATGACAACCTTATGTGTGAAAACTTACATGGAAAGCCCAAGAACAAAGGAATATTTGACCTTTAAGCAACCTTTGTTCCAAGCAATTCTAAAACTCATCTCTTATTCTCTTTATGGATAATTGTGTAAAAGTTGTATCTTTATTTTTTCTCGTGTACCACCAGTTCAGAACTTGACGAAATTAATGTTGTTGTTGTTGCATAGTGCTGGTGACTCATGCAGATCTTGCACCAAGTCGCCCTTGCACCAATTTAGGTAGCAAAATGGGTGCATTTCTTATGGTATTGTCAATACTTCTTGGCCTCTTCTACCTCATTCTCTCCCTCATTGCCGAGGCTATGCGTTCTCAGGTAGGTTTACTCTTTTGGATTTAGCGTATACATATGTAATGATAGTATAAAGAAATTTTATACTATCAGTGTGTTTTAACCTGTTGTAGAAGGAAACTTACCTTAATGTACCAAGTTACTAAAATCACACATTTTCCTAATATATACGGGCGGGAAGAGGAAATTTGAGGGCTAGGTTCCATGTATATCAGTGGTATACATGCTTGTTTTTAGAAGAGGGAGAGGGATAGGGGGTTGTATATCACGGGATATGTGAGGTATACATGTATGTTTTTAGAGATGAGACTTGTATATCATGTAGAAGCAGGGTATACTGGTTGTATATCATGAAGAAGCGGTGATATACAAGGTTGTATGCGGCGGAATGTCGCCGGAAAAAGGGAGGTGGAGAAGCGATGGACGGCGGCCGAAACTAGGGTTAGGGTAAGGAGGGATTTTCGGCTCTTGATACCATGTAGAATAGTGTAAATCTCTTTGAGGGAGTTCTCTTATTATGTAATATATATATATATAGTATACAATTGTAGTCCTAATAGAATTAGATCTTTATTTTACATTAATTACACTAAATATTAATTGTAGAATATATTGTGAATATCTATGAAATATATTCACTATCACTTTAGAATATTGTAATTCTCCTTGAGGGAGTTCTCTTATTAATGTCATATATAGAGAGTATACAATTGTAGTCCTAATAGAATTAGGATCTTTATTTTACATTAATTACCTTAATTATACTAAATATTAATTACATAATATATTATGAATATATATATGAATATATTCACTATCACACCGCCCCTCAGTGAATACAGGTTTGGTTTTAGAAGAAGGGGAGGGACCGGGGTTTGTATATCACGGGATATGTGAGGTATACATGTATTTTTTAGAGATGAGACTTGTATATCACATAGAAGCAGGGTATACTGGTTGTATATCACGAAGAGGCGGTGATATACAGGGTTGTATGCGGCGGAATGTCGCCAGAAAAAAGGGAGGCGGAGAAGCGATGGACAGCGGCCGAAACTAGGGTTAGGGTAGGGAGGGATTTTTGGCTCTTAATACCATGTAGAATAGTGTAAATATCTTTGAGGGATTTCTCTTATTCTCTTATTCTCTTATTATATATTGTAATTCTCCTTGAGGGGGTTCTCTTATTAATGTCATATATATAGAGTATACAATTGTAGTCCTAATAGAATTAAGATCTTTATTTTACATTAATTACCTTAATTATACTAAATATTAATTACATAATATATTGTGAATATATATGAATATATTCACTATCACACCCCCTCAGTCGGAGCGGGAGGAGGCCGGACGCTGAGACTGAATCTGAAGTCAAGGAACAGTTGCCGAGGAAGCCCCTTTGTGAAGATATCTGCATACTGATACGAAGAAGGAACATGCAACACCCTAACGTGACCCATTTCAACCTTCTCACAAAAAAAGTGAATATCCATCTCAATATGTTTGGTTCGCTGATGCTGAACCGGGTTATGAGATAAGTAGACAGCAGATACGTTATCACAGTAAACAAAAGATGTCTTACGTAAGGGACAATGAAGCTCAAGAAGGAGATTTCGGAGCCAACATATCTTGGCAACAACATTCGCAACGCCTCGATATTCTGCTTCTGCACTCGAACGAAAAGGTGTGGCTTGCCGCTTGGCAGACCATGAAATAATATTATCTCCTAAAAATACGCAATAGCCTAATGTAGAGCGACGGGTGTCCGAACAACCTGCACAATCGGCGTCTGTGTAGGAGAGCAACCTATTCGGTGCGGAGAGATATAAATGTATTCCATAATCAAGAGTGCCCTTAACATACCGAATGATACACTTAAGAGATGTAAAGTGAGGCTCCCTAGGAGCGTGCATGAATAAGCACACATGTTGAACAACATATGTAATATCTGGCCGAGTGAAGGTGAGATATTGAAAAGCATCTGCGAGACTCCTATATAGAGAGGAATCGCTGACCGGATCCCCATCATCCACACTAAGTTTGGACTTTGAGTCGACATGAGTGGGCATGATATTTTAGTTAACTATTTTAGTCATGTAGACAATCTCCTCTGCATACTTACGCTAACATAAGAACATGGCATGTGCGGATTTGGTCACTGATATCCCCAAAACATAACTCAACTTACCCAAATTTGTCATAACAAATTTGGACTTGAGCGGGGCAATGATCTCATTTTTCAGAGTGTCAGAAGAAGCTGTCAGAATAATATCATCTACATATAAAAGAAGATAAGTCGTGTCAGTACCTCGATGAAATATGAACATGGAATGATCACTCTTGCTGCACACGAACTCTATATGTATGATGTATGTAGCAAACTGCTCATACCAAGCCATAGGGGCTAGTTTCAAACCATAAAGTGACTTACGAAGATGACAGACATAATGAGGAACCTACAGATGCACAAATTCAGGCGGTTGATGCATATAAACGGTTTCATTCAAATCCCCATGTAAGAAAGCATTTTTGACATCAAGTTGGTAAATATGCTAATTTTTTCCCATAGTTATGCTCAACACTGTGCAAATGGTGGTTGGTTTGACCACCAGACTAAACGTCTCACCACAATCAACACCCTCCTGATGACCAGTACCATTAGCCACAAGTCTTGCCTTATGGCGTTCAATCTCTCCATTATCTCAGAATTTGTAATGCTAAATCCACATGCAATGAATCACATTCACCCCTTCTGTTTTCGGAACAAGATCCCAAATATGTTGATTGGTTAATGTATTAAACTCCTCACGTATGGTTGCATTCCAATTTGGGTCAAGTTTGGCTAATTTTTGGTTTTTAGGAATGGGCGAGATGGTTTTAGTGGATAGGTTAAAGTGAACTTTTGGTTTGAAAATCTCGTGTTGTGCACAGGTTTCCATGCAGTGTGCGGGGACAATCACAGATAGCTTAGAAATTTGGGATACGTTGGTCGGGTGGCGGTGGTGTTAGTACTTGGCGATGGTGGCGGAGTAGAGGTGGCGATGGGACCGGCCGGTGGGTGATGGGTTGGTAGGGACGATCACAGGTTGGGGTTGGGCATGGGATGGGTAGGGACTGGGTAGGGGCTGGTTGCCGGGTGGGCAGAGACAGCTTGGGGAAGTGTGCCTGGAGTATTTTAGGGCAGGAACGGGGCAGAATTCGGGCAGTTTGTGGGATCGACGGGATGGTCGGCGGGATGGCCTGATAGTGCGAATTTCGTAGTGAATTTTGGACAAGAGGTGAGGTGTCCAAGTCATCACGGAATTTGTAATCATTGACTAGAAATTTTTGGATGTTGTCAAATGGAAAAACGTACTCAACAAACGTGACATGATGTGATATTACAATTTTGTCAGTGGATAACTTATAGCACAAGTACCCCCTATGGTTCGACAGGAAATCTAAGAAGACGCACAGAGTGGAGTGAGGTCCTAATTTGTGAGGGACCATTGAGGCAATATTTGGGTAACACGGACAATCGAAAATTCGAAAGTGATCATAGGAAGGGATCCGACGGAAGAGAATTTCAGTGGGTGTCCTATTTTGGATCGTATGAGTAGGTAAGATGTTAAGAATGTCCTCTACCATTTTTAATGCATATACCCAAAATGGAGGGGGAAGAGATGCATGAAAAAAATGGTATGAATCATATTGTTAATTGTGCGGAGAATTCTTTCGACTTTACCATTTTGAGGGGAAGTATAGGGGCATGAGAAATGAAAAATCATGTCATTAGCCGCATAACAATTATGAAAAAGGGAGTTATTGAACTCACGACCATTATCACATTGAAATGTTTTGATGTCTTTTTCAAATTGTGTTTTAACCAAGGTACGGAATTTGGAGTAAACTTGAGACTTAAGTTTAAGCGGATAGACCCAAAGGAAGTGAGAAAAGTCATCCAAAAATACCAAATAATAATTATGACTGAGGTTGCTAGTTATACTTAAAGAATACGTGAATGGAAATCTAACATGTTTCCTTAGATGACAAGAGGAGCAACTATGAGAAAGTTTCCCTTTATTACAGTGAATTAAATTGCAGTTTCTAAGGGAATCAAAAACATGAGCCCCCGGATGACCAAGTTTATTATGACACGTTGATGGAGATATTGCAGCCAAAGCGGTGGGTGGAGCGACGTGGGCAATGGACGTGGGTAGGAAATGATAGAGGTCCCCCTCACTATTGCATCTCGTAAGAAATTTTCCGGTACGTAGGTCCGTTACAGA
This sequence comes from Anisodus acutangulus, assembly GCA_029783415.1. Classification (NCBI taxonomy): domain Eukaryota; kingdom Viridiplantae; phylum Streptophyta; class Magnoliopsida; order Solanales; family Solanaceae; genus Anisodus; species Anisodus acutangulus. The sequence goes on along the minus strand of CM056510.1, from coordinate 6,090,008 downwards.
AAAACCAAATTGGTCAAAGTTAATGGATACATAATTATCGGTGGCAAATTTTCTGATAGAAATTAGGTTCTTGATAATGTTTGGGGCATATAGGACATTTTTAAGGGAGAAATGGGGATGCGGCGGTGGGGTTAGTGTGTGGCTAAACCCTTGAATTGGAATGCGATGATCATTTTCAACCATAATAGATTGAAGAATATTTAAATAGCGCAGTTGAGGAAGAATACCAGAATTATTGGTGAGGTAAGACGTGGCACCCGTATCTATATACCACGTGACATCGTGCTGCTGTTAGGCCAATGTATAGTGGGCCTCGTGGCTAGAAAGAGGCCCGGTGGTGCTGGGCCGATGGTCAGTGGACCTCGACAGCGTGCTGGGCCGATAGGCAGAGGGCCTCGGCAGGGGCCATCATTGATGCTGGGTTATTATATAGTGGGTCTCGCGACTGGAAAGAGGCCCGGTAGTGCTGGGACATTGGGTTATGGGCCTTATTAGTGTGTTGGGCCGCTGGGCAGTGGCCATTGTTATTGTTGGGCCATTGTGTAGTGGGCCTGGTGGCTGGGCAGTGGCTCAGCCCACTGAGTCGGGTACTGGGCATGCGGCTGATAATTTGTGACATCGGGAGTTGAGAAAGCGGAAGTAAGAGAATCCATGGGGGTTATCAAAAATCGTGAAGAATATCGGTTGAGAGGTTGTCGTATATCAGTTGTATAACATCGGTATACGGGGCTGCTTATGTGATAAGTGTATCGAGTGGTGTATATTTCCCGTATACTTGACGTATATGGGCTACAAAGTAGAGAATATGGGGGTTGGGTGTTGTGTATATCGTTGTATATCAGCGGTATACAGATTCTGTTTGAGAAAAAGGGGAGTACATACGAGAGGTATGTCACGAAAGAGCAGTGGTATACGGGGCTATATATCATGGGATATATGCGGTATACAACTAGATTTTAAGGGAAGAGGGTTGTATATCACGTAGAAGCAGGGTATACTGGTTGTATATCACGAAGAGTTGGTGGTATACAAGGTTGTATACCACTGAATATCGCCGAAAAAAAGGGAGGCGGGGGAGAGGTATGCGGCGGTTGAATTAGGGTTAGGGTAGGGAGGGATTTTTGGCTCTTGATACCATTTAGAATAGTGTAATTCTCCTTGAGGGAGTTCTCTTATTAATGTCATATATATATAGTATACAATTGTAGTACTAATAGAATTAGAATCTCTATTTTATATAATTACCTTAATTACATTAAATATTAATTACATAATATATTGTGAATATATATGAATATATTCACTACCAGTTTACTATAGTTACTTTTTAGGTGATTTAATAGTTATAAATTCTTTTTATACTACTGTCAATATATAGAAGTTAAATGATGTTATATGCTTTTTTTTTAGAAATATGCACAAATTTTGTTGAAGACAGGAGGGCTTGGCGGAAAAATCGTTAGTTTGGGGTGAGAGAGTGAATACTAAAATTGTAGTCACCACATGCGAAGAAGTTAATTTTTGTTGAAATTTTACTTACATAAACTGACAATATAAATGAAACTTCTTAATATCACCATCTTACACAGTTTAAAAGAGTGAATTATTGCATAAGTATTTGGTATTTGGACAAAGACTTATGCGACTGAGGTTTGCCGGTGACGTTGAATGGTAAATGATGAGGGATAGATGAATGCACATATAGTGGTAGTGGAAAAACACATATGTTTTGTGCTTCTGCTGCATTTTTTGCTCTAGTTATTGTTGGAAATTTACTAATGTGGAATTAAGTTTATCCCATTATTTATGACTCGAACAATTGGGGCCCCGCACGTCGGAAATGTCATTTCCACACACGTGTACACGTAGTGCCAAGTATAGTAAATTTTATTAGTGAAAGAGATATTAGTACATACGTAATACATTTGAGACATAGAATGATGGATGGTTATTGGTCAAATGACAAGTATTCCACGTTGGTAAACGAAGGAAGAAGTGTACAAAGTGTAAGATGAAACGAGTTGGAAATCACCACGGAGCCGTGAAGGGCCGCGGCACAACACCGTCAAAGCAGCGGCGCCCCCATGGCAGCGCCGCGACACTAAATGGTGGTTTGGGCTACTGGAGCCAAGGCGTCGCGGCACTAATTCGCAGAGCAGTGGCACTTCGGAGGCAGAATGTTGCGACGGGAAGATGGAAAGTTCTGACTTTTGGGATGGTTTTGGAGCATTGAATCTCCATTAATTGGCTGAATGTAACCCCTCAATAAGTGTTATTACATGTCTATTGAAGGCAATTAGTTGTCTAGTTGATGGGTCATTTCGTTACACTATAAATTGAGGCCTTTGGCTCAATTGTTCAACACTTAAAAATTTTCAGAAATCTTCTTCTTCCTCTCTAGCAAGTTTCTATATTCAAAGTTCTTCAAGAGTAACACTTGAGTTTCCTTTGTTCATTTGTTAGTTGTTGTTGTATCTTGGGAGAATATTGCCCACGAACGTAAAAGGATATATACAGGGCAATCTTGTCTTAAAGACAGAGTGTCATCACTCGACTCAGCAAATCACAAGGAGTTTGTATCGTTCTTGATTCCAGTTTATTGTAATCTTTAGTTTATCCTTTCTAGCAGTCTGTAATATTTACTTACTTCCCGTTTCCCACAATTGTTGTAGCCCCACAATTTTAAGACAATATTGTTATAAGTGCTTAGAAAGATAACTGGACGAGAACAACTCACTTTTGATACTACTACTGCTACTCAAGGCAACCCCACTACCTTCCCCACTGCTGGTCAAGGCACATCCAATACCTTCACTACTGCTCAAGGCACATCCAATGCCTTCACTGCTGCTCAAGGCACACCCAACGCCTTTCCTGATGTGCAAGGGAACGTTACAGTTCCTCCACCCTCTGGATTCCACCATGAACGCCCAGAAAAGTTCATAGGCTCCAACTTCAAGAGATGGCAGCAGAAGATGTTGTTTTATCTGACTGTTATGGGAATGATTCGTTTTCTAACAGAAGATCCTCCACAAGCTGGAGATGAAGTGGACCCTCAGCCTAATGAAATGGCTGAAGGGGCCAAGGTATCCATGTCATTAATGGCATGAAGATGGTTATTGATGCATGAAGTCATAGTGACTTCATGTGTAAGAACTATATTTTGAACTGTCTATCAGACCCACTCTACACGGTGTATTGCACCGTAGGCACTGCCAAAGAGTTATGGGAAAAACTGCAGAAGAAGTACAACGCACAAGATGCTGGTACGAAAAAATTCATCATTGGAAAATTCCTGAAATTTCAAATAGTGGATAGCAAAATTGTGATGTCTCAAGTCCAGGAATTCCAAATTATTCTACATCACCTGGATTTGGAAGGTATGAAACCAAATGAGCATTTTTTTATTGCATCACTAATTGAGAAGTTACCTCCCTCGTGGAATGAGTTTATGAGTAACTTAAAACTCAAGACAAAGGAAATGACCTTTGAGGAACTTATTATCAAACTTCAGATTCAGGAAGATAATAAGAAGGTCTTGCCTAGGGGAAAACAACCCGTTGAGGCAAAGGCAAATCTGGCTGAGGCCAAAGGGAACCCAAGCAAGAAGCGCAAGTTTCAGAAAGACGGCAAGACCTAAGCGGCGGAGAAGTTCAAGGGGAACTGTCACCACTGTGGAAAAACTAGTCACGTGATCATGGACTGCCGCAAGCTCAAGACTGATCAATAAGAGAAGGCCAAGGCCAAAGGCAAGGCACAGGCTAACGTCTTTAAAGGCACGCTTCTTGATGACATAATTGAGGAGTTCTCGACGGTGGTGCTTGAAGCAAACCTTGTTGAGAATCCCATGCAATGGTGGATGGACACGGGTGCTACCAGACACATTTGTTTCAATAGAGATAACTTCTCCACATATACATCAGTTGCAGACAAGAAGTTGTTCATGGGTAACAACGCTTCCTCTGACGTGTTGGAGGTAGGAAAGGTAGTCCTGAAGATGACTTCTGGAAAGGAGCTCACTCTGAAGGAGGTGATGTATGTCCCTGAGATTATGAGGAATTTAATTTCAGGTCATTTATTGGTTAACGCTGGTTTTAGGCTAGTATTTGAGTCCAATAAATTTGTAATCACCAAGAATGAAACTTTTGTGGAAAGAGGCTTCGTCTGTGAATGCCTCTTCAAAGTTAACGCCATGTATGTTATGCGTCCAAGCAATAAAATTGAAGTTTCTTCTTACTTGCTTGAGTCTTCTAATTTATGGCATCATATATTAGGACATGTTAACTATAAGTCCATCCAAAGCTTGGTGAAGTTGGAGTTGTTGTCGTCTATCGACATAAACCCTTAACATAAGTCTGAGATGTGCATAGAGGCAAAACTCACAAAGACTCCTTTTTGATCTGTCGAAAGGAATACCGCTCCTCTAGAACTTATTCACACAGATATATGTGATTTGAAGTTTGCACAAACTAAGGGGGAACAAGTACTTTGTGACATTCATTGATGATAGCATAAGGTATTGTTACCGTTACTTATTGAAAAGTAAAGATAAAGCCTTTGAAGCATTCTGACATTACAAAGCAGAAGTTGAAAACCAACTAAGCATGTGGATTAAATCCATTCGTAGCGATAGAGGGGGAGAATACGTAGCTCCTTTTGAGGAATATTGTGCCGAATCGGGCATTGTTCATCAAACGATGACTCCATACTCACCTCAGTCGAACGGTGTTGCTGAACACAAGAACTGCACGTTGAAGGAAATGATGAATGTCTTGCTCATCAATTTCGGTCTTCTCCAAAACATGTGGAGAAAAGTCGTCCTTACCGCTAATACGATTCTTAATAGAGTCACACATAAGGGTAAGGACAAAACTCCATATGAATCATGGAAGGGAAAGAAACCCACCTATAAATATTTAAAAGTATGGGGTTATTTGGCAAAGGTCGAAGTGCCCAAGCCAAAGCAGGTCAAGATTGGGCATAAGACTGTAGATTGCATTTTCATCGGATATGCAAATAACAGTAGTGTTTATCGCTTCTTAGTGCATAAGTCAGATATTTCAGATATCCACGAGGGTATAATCATGGAATCAAGGAATGCTCAATTCTTTGAAGATACCTTTCCTAAAAAAGGAAAAAGACATAACCTCTCGCAAACGAAGTTATAAACAAAGCTCTCAGGAACCGGGAGTCGTTGACTGCCTGGATCTAGATGGTTCAGATCTAGTGGACTTCGAAGTGTCTGAATATCTGAAATCTAATGTTCCAGATTCTCAGAACTTGGAGACTACAAAGATGGAACCAAGGCGAAGTAAAAGGGTCAGGAAGGATAAATCCTTCGGTCCTGACTTTGTATCTTATATGGTTGATGACGAACCAACGACAATTGCTGAAGCATTGTCAACTCTAGAGGCACTGCTCTGGAAAGAAGCTATTGAGAGTGAAATAGACTACATCCTGCATAACCATATTTGGGAGTTGGTTGATCTTCCTCCGGTAAATAAACAGTTGGGTTGTAAGTGTATACAAAAACGGAAGTATAAAGTAGATGGGTCTATAGATAAGTACAAGGTCAGGTCGATCGGCAGAAGAAAGACCTTGACTATTTTGACACGTACTCCCCGGTGTCTAGGATGATATCCATACGAGTATTCATTGCGATCGCAGCGTTGTGTGACCTTGAGATACATCAAATGGATGTCAAGATAGCCTTTCTAAATGGTGATTTGGAAGAAGAAATTTATATGGAACAACTCGAGGGGTATGTGTTCCGGGGCAAGAAAAGAAAGTATGTCGACTTGTCAAATCTCTGTACGGGCTGAAATAGGCCCCAAAGCAATAGCACAAAAAAATTGATAGTACTCTACTATCGAAGGGTTTCTCTATTAATGAGTGTGACAAATGTGTCTACACAAAAGGTAACTTTGACTTGTTCGTCATGATATGCCTGTACGTAGATGATATGTTGATCACAGGACGCAGTCCTAGCTTGATCCTAGAGACTAAGAACATGTTGAAACAATGCTTCGACATGAAGGATATGGGTATCACATATGTCATCTTAGGGATAAAGATCTCTAAGACGTCTGACGGACTGGTCTTATCTCAGTCTCACTACATCGAGGATGTGTTGAGAAAGTTTGAGATGTTTGACAGTTCACCTATGAAGTCACCACTGGATAGAAATCAAAAGCTTGATAAAAATCGTGGTGCACCCGTATGTCAGGAGTAATATGCACAGGTGATTAGGAGTTTGATGTACATAACAAATTGCATTCGACCTGATATTGTTTATACAGTCAACAAGTTAGCTAGGTTTACCCGTAATCCGAGTAATGATCATTGGAAGGCGTTGAATCGGGTACTATGATACCTGAAATAGACGCAAACTTACGGGTTGTATTATTCGAGATATCCAGTTGTACTAGAGGGGTACAGTGATGCAAACTGGATACCTGATATAGAGAACACCAAGTCCACCAGTGGGTATATATTTACAATTGGTGGTAGGGCTGTGTCTTGGAAATCCTCTAAGAAAAGTTGCATCGTCCGATGCACAATGGAATCGGAGTTTATCACTTTAGACAAAGCAGGAGAAGAAGCTGAGTGGCTTCATGACTTCTTAGAGGATGTCCCTTGTTGGGACAAACTTGTACCTTATGTAATGATCCACTGCGACAGTCATTCGGCTCTAGAAAGGGCACGGAGTTCTATGTACAATGGCAAGTCTCGTCATATTCGACTTTTACATAAGACCATTAGGCAGCTGATCACCACGGGTATAATATCCATTGATTACATAAAATCAAAGGATAACATAGCGGATCCACTGACAAAGGCTTACCCAAAGATCAGATATTCTGCTTGTGTAGGGGAATGGGCTTAAAACCCAAGCTTTAATGACCAATATGGTGGTAACCTAACTTTACTGACTGGAGATCCCAGGAATTTGGCTCAATGGGAAAACTAAGATGTAAAGGTTCAGTTGAGCGCTTCGGTGGAAGCAAGAGAACTTCGGGTTATGATCCCTATAAGGAACATAAACCCAAAGTCGTTCCCGCGATAGACGTTAAGTGCTATCTGCAGTGTGGGTAAAGGTTAAGTTTCCAAAACCTTTAATGATCCTCAATAGTTGAGGTTAGGTTTGGAGAAACTTTTAATGATTCCTAACACTTGTAAAGTGGGGTATAGCAGGATACCTTGTAGGAGACCACCTATTTAAGTGTGAGGACTGGATGTCTCAAATGAACGCACTTAAGAATCCAAGAAGTGTCCATGGCCACAACGGACAAAACACTACGAAGAACAGAGTAAGGAAAGTTGTTGTGTTAGTACCGTTGACTTGGCTTACACTAAACACTGACGGTTCAAGTTATCATGTTCACCGTGCAGTAAGTAAGTCCGATGGTATTCAACTATGGAAGGTTCAAAGCGGAAGCTACCTATCCATATGCAACATCTGTCCGCTGAAAGATTGCTGGAAATAGGCACCTTATGAGTGCGCCAAAATCTCTTTCAATAGGGGATTGTTGGAAATTTACTAATGTGGAATTAAGTTTATCCCATTATTTATGACTCGAACAATTGGGGCCCCGCACGTCAGAAACGTCGTTTTCACACATGTGTATACGTAGTGCCAAGTATCGTAAATTTTATTAGTGAAAGAGATATTGGTACATACGTAATACGTTTGAGACGTAAAATGATGGATGGTTATTGTCCAAATGACAAGTATTCCATATTGGTAAACGAAGGAAGAAGTGTACAAAGTGTAAGATGAAATGAGTCAAAAATCATCGCGGAGCCGTGAAGGGCCGCGACACAACACCGTCGGAGCCGCGGCGCCCCCATGGCAGCACCGCGGCGCTAAATGGTGGTTTGGGCTACTGGAGCCGAGGTGCTGCGGCACTAATTCATAGAGCCGCGGCGCTTCGGAGGCAGAATGCTGCGACGGGAAGATGGAAAGTTCTTACTTTTGGGCTGATTTTGGAGCATTGAATCTCCATTATTTGGCACATGAATTCAGCCATTATTTGGTTGAATGTAACTCTTCAATAAGTGTCATTACATGGCTATTGAAGGTCATTAGTTGGCTAGTTGAGGGATCATTTCCTTACACTATAAATTGAGGCATTTGGCTCAATTGTTCAACACTTAGAAATTTTCTGAAATCTTCTTCTTCCTCTCTAGCAAGTTTCTATATTCAAAGTTTTTCAAGAGTAACACTTGAGTTTTCTCTGCTCATTTGTTAGTTGTTGTTGTATCTTGGGAGACTATTGCCCATGAACGTAAAATGATATATACGGGGCAATCTTGTCTTAAAGACAGAGTGTCATCACTCGACTCGGCAAATCACAATGAGTTTGTATCGTTCTTGATTCCAGTTTGTTGTAATCTTTAGTTTATCATTTTTAGCAATCTGTAATATTTACTTACTTCCCGTTTTTCGCAATTATCGTAACCCCACAGCTATTGCCATGGTCATTGAACACACACACTTGTTGTTTGTTGTGAGCAAAGCAACTCCTCCTCATATACTTTATTGGGACCCTCAATCTCAATCTGTCAAGAGTCTTGTTGGTATGTATGTATATGCCACCCTTTTTTTCTACAAGAAAATGTATGACATGTCTAATTTATTTAGACAAACAGTAAGGTCGTCTTACTAATTTCCGAAATAGATGTCAAAAGTATTACATGACCAAATGTTAGTTGTATCATAAAAGTGTAAAAGTTTGATGAAAGCAGGGGAATAACTCTATTTTTCACGGGTACAAAATAATTGAAGGGTTAAAGATCATATTTTGAAAATCTAATGCGGTAGCCCCATACATCCTCTCTTGGCCAAAAGTATGCTTCGGTCATGGGTAGATCCAACTTTTTGACTGCATGTCTAGTCGCACTTACTAGTTACTGCCTCTATGATTTCAGAACATAAATTTATATCAAGTTTGTACTTGTTGGCAACAAAGAAAAATAGTGTGGTGGTACTTCACATCCACCGACTTAAACTTTAGAATCCTCTACTACTATATTTTTTCAATCTAAATTTTCCATTATTATGCAAATATCCAACAGTTTATAGTTAGGAGGGAGCTAGAGTTTTAGTTATGGGTTTGGCAGACTCAATAACTTTGATCAAAATTTTATATTTGTGTTAAAAAAATCTACTTAATATTTATGAATAATTTATCCGGAACTCGGTAAAATGTCTTCTTTTTAGAATTTTGGACACATAAATTTAAAATTCTGGATCAATTTCTATTGACTATAGTATCATGTTAAACAAATATAGCTTTTGTCAAAGAACTAAAGCTTTATACTCCCCCATCCCAATTTATAAGATGTAGTTTGACTGAGCACGAAGTTTACGAAATAAAGGAATACTTTTGAATCTTGTGGTCTAAAACAAGCCAAATATATTTGTGTGGTTATAAATCAATCCCGTTAAGATAAAAGATAAAGTTGAAAGTTAAATTGTTGTCATCTGGGCATCTAAGACACTGGGAACCACCAAGACAGAGTTGCTTAGTACTTGGACAGGGATTGTTCTCTGCTGCTGGAATTTTTGGCCTATTGACAGTTTTCTTGGCTGCTGGTTTATACATCACAGCTCTTCGTGCACAAAGACTCTTGCTTCATCAAGAAAGTATTAATCGTCAAGTACTTGAAACTTCTGTGCTTTTTGCATCTCCACCAAGATCTCCGCGAACAATAATTAGAACTGTGCCTAATGAAAATCTTATTTCAAGAACAGATCAGTATAATATTGAACATGCTAATACTTCATTATCACAGTACCTATCTGACTTTGATAAGTATATGTACTTGGTTTGAAGTTAGCACAACAAATTGTAGATAATCTTTACCAATCCTTTTTTTGGTTTATAGACATGTATAACTGTGTCCAAATGTAACTACTACACATTCTTGATGTTGATGTCAAAAGAATTTTATTTTGGGGACTTTGAATCCCATAATGGACATATTATAGTTTTTAATTCTAATTCAGTTTCTCGTCTATCCCTCAAGAAAAAAATTTACTAGTAGTACTGTATTAATTTATTTCCCTCAAGTAGATTTCGTGATAAAAACGAAACACTTAAGAAGGTTAATTCTTTATTTTATTTTTATTTTGTTTCACTTTTTTATTTGATAAGGACGCATAACTTGTTTTAGTATGTAGAGTTCAAATTAAGGTGTAAAAAAATATTTACACATCAGGTTTTTTGATCGAACAAACCACCTTTTCTTATTCACAACTCAACAAAATACAGGCCAGACTTTAGACAAATAAGTAATTGCTCCTATCCACTATTCTACCATCTATAGATGAGATCTTGCAAGTATTTCCTCTATCCAATCCCTATCTTTACATCTTTCTTCCTCTGTATTCTAGCCATTATTATTCTGCACTTGCTCTCCATTTGAATTGCTTTGCAAACTATCTCCGGCCTTGGCACTCTATGATTCCATATAGCTGCCATATATGATAGATGAGTGATGTTGTTCCTGCCCATAAGAAAGCCCTGCTCATCCATCCCTTTGCCCTTCTTGCCACTCTAGTCCACCATCCTTTTGCAATATATTGTGTTAAGCATGCTTGTGAGAATTGACACTTGAAAAAGAGATGTTTCACACTTTCATCATGGCTTCCACATAGAGGACAAGTTTCCTAATCAATTATCCACATCTTCCTCATTCTATCCTTAGTCAATAATCTATGATGCATAATCAGCCACTCAAATGAAGTTGTGCTTTGGGACATTCACAGTGTTCCAAACACCTTTCCAGTGTTGCCAGTGCACACCATTCCCTCTCTTCCATTCATACCCACTCTTTATTGTGCACTTGCCATTAGGTGTTAGCCAACCATTCTGCACAAAACCTCCTTCAAAGTCAACCTTGATTGAACAGATTTTCTTCCAATACCAACAAGAGTTAGCTGGAGCTTCATAGTGCCACCAATCTCTGCCCTTTAGAAATATATGATTCACCCACCTTACCCATAAATTATCAGCTTTATTTGTCACATGCCACACATACTTGGCTATTGTTGCCTCATTTCACACCTTGCTCTCGGTTATACTCAGACACCCCTCCTTCCTACTCCTGCATACCAAATCCCAGGCTATTAGATGAGCCTTATTTGTATTTACACCCCCAGTCCACAAGAAATTTCTGCAGATTACTGTGATCTGTTTTATTATCTTCCCGGGCAAAATAAAAATGAAAGACCAGTAGGAGTGAAGATGCAGTAGAACAGAATTAACTAACTGCACTCTTCCTGTGTATGATAGATGCTTTAATCCCCAAGTTCTCACTCTACATGTTAGCTTCTCAATTAGTATCTCACAATCCACATCATCGAGCTTTCTTGTAGAGATTGGTACCCCTAAGTACCTGAATGGTAGTGCTCCTCTCTTATACCCTGTGAGCTCACATAACTCATCCAGGTCTTGGCTATCTATATTTGCTGAGAAGATATCTGATTTTGATGCATTAGTTGTCAACCCAGATGCAAAGGAGAAAGTCTTCAACCCTCTATGCATTAGCATTACTGATTGAATTTCCCCTTTACAGAATATAAACATGTCATCAGCAAAGCAAAGATGGTTTAGCCTTATACTCCTACATTTTGTGTGGAAAGCAAAGCCTGGTTATCTAGCTACCCAATTCATGACTAGTGAAATATTCCATGCAGATAACAAAAAGTAGAGAGGAGATAGGATCACCCTGTCTAGACCCCTCCTCTTGTATTTTCCCATATAACCCCCCCCCCCCCCCAAATTCTGAGCAGTAGAGTACTGTGGAGAAGTTACACATTCCATACTTGATGAACTTGTATGAAAATTTTAGTCTATATAACATCTCCTCCACAAAACCCCACTCTACATAATCATACTCTTTTAAGTCAATTTTCATCAAACAACTCTTTGTAGCATTCTTCCTCTTGTACAACCTAACCAGATCCGGACATATAAGGATATTCTGCACAATAGTCCTCCCCCCTACAAAGGCACTCTGGTTTGCTAAAATAATGTCAGGCAATACAAGATTCAATCTATTACAAAGCATCTTTGATATTACCTTGTAAATGGTATTGCAGCATGATATTGTTCTATAATCAGCCACTGTGCAAGCATTAGTAGCCTTTGGAATCAAAGTGATTACTGTTGCACTCAATCCCAATAGCATCTTACTTGTTCTAAAAAATTCCAAGACCCTTGCAGTTACATCACAACCCACCACCTCCCATGCATCTTTAAAGAATTGACTTCCATAGCCATCATGGCCAGGTGACTGTCCCCCATCTATAGCCTATAAAGCTTACTTCACTTCCTTCTCAGTAAACTCCATTTGTAGCATATCCCTTTGTCCATCAGGTACCAGGGATCCTTGTTTTATGATATCACTGTTGGTTGATTCCCTTTCCCTTGAGCTAGTTCCCAGAATATCAGTATAGTATTCAGTGTATGCCTTTACAATGTCCTCCATAGAGTTTCTGTCTACCCCTTCCTTATCTCTCACTGTAAAGATTTGATTGGAGTTCCCTTTAGCTCTCAAGTAATTGTAATAAAATTTGGTATTGAGGTCCCCTTCTCTTAACCACAAAAATCTTACTCTTTTGCTGCAAGAACTTATCACATGCCAGCTTCCATTCTTTATCTTGCTTAGCCAGATCCATTTCTTCCTCCACTAGCCTAACATTCCTAAGATCTAGTTGGATTGCTACCTGGCACTGATGTAGCTTATCCCTTGCCATTTCTGCCTTCTTCTCTATATCACTAAATTTGTCCTTATTCAGCCTTGTTAAAACTCTCTTCAACCTATTCAATTTCCCCACCAATTAGTACATCTTTCTGCCCTGTATTTCATCCCTCTAGTTCTGTCTAACTTTCTCTTTGAACTCTTTGTCAAGACTCCACATGTTGAAGTACTTGAACCTCTTATGTGTTGATTGTGATGCCAACTACAACTAACAATGGCTGGGCAGTGATCATCTAACCCTTAATTCATAAAATGTACCTATGAGGCAGGCAACACCCCTAACCACTCATCATTGATTAACACCCTATCTATTCTACTCATCACCCTTGTCTCCCCTTATTGTTTATTATTCCATGTAAAATATGATCCAGAGGACTTCAAGTCATGTGACCCACATGTGGCCACACGATTTCTAAAGTCTCTAAGCTTAGCTGCTCTTCCATGACTTCCCTTTCTTTCACCATTATTGAGTATACAGTTGTAATCACCCATAAGTGTCCATGGATCCTACATTTGACTATACACAGTTCTTATGTCCTCCCATAACCCTCTTCTAAGGGCTTGATCATTAAACCCATAGATAAAGGTTATATACATTGTCTTCCCAATCCCCCTATGCTTCACCTCACAATACACCATTTGTGCAGTGACACATTTTATATCGACATCAAACACTAAAGGCTTCAACACCATCCAAATTCTTCCCCCTGGGTGAGCTGATAAATTAGTTGTAAAGGACCATCCATTACAAAGGTTAAGAGCTGCTCTCTGAGATTTGACTCTCTTAACCTTTGTCTCCAGAAGGCCAAACAAGCTGATTTGGGAATTATGCAAAAACATATGCACATCCCTTTGTTTATTAGCCCTGTTCAACCCCCTGGTGTTCCAAAATTCCATTTTATCCATTGGGGAGGGGCAAACCTCCCTCCCCCATCATTTTCAGGGCCTGTACCATTATGACCATTCAATTGTGTTGAGGGTTCTGTTCCTTGCTTCTCACTATCTTCCTCTACTGGTAGTTGCGCATATGAGTTCTTTGTTGTTATACTTGAGCATTTGTTATGACAACTCCTTTTTTGTGGATTATATTGCCTTCCTTTGCCCTGCTTATCCCCTATGGCCTTCCTTACCACCCCTCCCCCAAATCATGCTCTGGTTGCTTAGTTTGCTGCTGGGGCTCAGTTTCTTGAGGAATATTCATCTTCCGCAGACTCCCGTAACTTTTTAAGCAAAGCAGCTTGCTCTACCTCCTCCCTTTTGTTTCCTTCTACACTCAGTCACATCATGCCCATAATTCTAACACTTTGTATAGAAGATTGATTTCCACTCATACTCCACTCTCTGTTCAATAATTCTCCCATGCTCATTTTCAAACATCACACCACATGGATAGTCCTGGTTCAGAGGAATTTCCACTAACACCCTAGCAAAATTCATACTCTCCTTGTTTGCAGTTATTGCATCTGTTTTTAGAGGTGCCCCACTAAACTAGCAATTTTGGTCAATGCATTCTTCCCCCAGTATTTTACATCTAGGCCAATCAGTCTAACCCATATAGGTATTTTATCCATTTTCTCCCTAGTTGCATCATTATCAACCTTCCATGGTTTTACAACTATTCGTTTCCGATCAAACACATGTACTCCATCCTCCACAGTTTTCTCCCTATCTTCAGTATGGTAAAACCTAACCAAAACCCCCCTATTCACCTGTATAATTTTATCTATGCCCCTCCTTTTCTAAATTCTCCGAAAATAACCTTCCATTACTGTTTGTGGTGGATTGGAAACCATCACATAGCATATCACTGCATTTGACCACGCAATTTCCTCTTCCACATCTTCAATCTTAATTTTGATTCTCTTATTCACTTTACCATCAGACGGAAGTTCTAATCCTTCATTCATCTTTGGTGCTCCTGCTACGTGACTCCAATATGGAGTCCCCACTGTTTCGTTCCCTATTGGGTTTAGGGTTTGAGGCATACCCGTAATAGCAATACTTGCTTCAGCAATTTCCACTTGATCTGCCTAGGAACCCTTCCTGGAGCTCCCACCTACGCCGGTGTTGCAATTTCACTCCTCGTCGGTTAGGGTACTAATTAAGTAATTACAACTAAATTTTAATAATAAACGTTGATCAATAATCTGGTATGGTAACTAATTTACTATCATAGTTCAAACTACACATATAATTTTTTTTTTATGCGGCTAGTAGATTCTAATTTAAGATGGACTTAACTTATATGTACCGTCAATATAAAAAATTTAAACTTGTTAAATGGAGTAACCTATCTTATTATCCAAGTTAGTAATTCTACTTCTTCTATATCCTTTTGTCTGACATAATAATGTAGAGTTTTTTTTAATTCATTCAAAAGAAATTAGTATTAGTGAAGACTTCAGGTAATCAGATCTATTTTCATAAAAAAGATTAGCTAATAGATGAAAACCGATCTCTCATTCAATCAAATATCCCACAGGTTGATGAAAGCCCGATATCATATTTAATAGAAATGACAGCTTTTAGGCGGATTAGGAGCGGAGAGCCTGTTGCACCTTGTTTTTCTGGCCCATCTTCTTTCTAGCTGCAAGCTCCCTCCGGCAGTCCCTGGATGAGTAAGGGATTCCTTCAATGAGTTTCGGCTTTCCACTATAACAGTGGATCACAAAATGGATCTATGATTTCAAGTCCACTCGTTGATTTCGAGAAAATCGAATCAATTAGCTTTTCCCCCAGTGATGCCTCCAACTCGAGATTTTTCATAGAATTGAAAGACATAACTACAATTACTTAATGAAGGAGAAACACAACTTTTGTTTTTTTGGAGAAATATCAACATCTTTGCCAACCTACGATTCCAAAGTATTAGTATTTGACATTCATATTTCCCAACCATTTTCCTACCAAATCTAGTAGCCAATTGTTACTGAAGACAAACATTAATTAAAACTTTTTGTACGTTGTGCAACAACTCTTTTTCTTATTAAACCTTTCAAATTTCAAACCCCACGTTTGCGGAGACGTGGAGAATCAAACTTGTAACACTAATATGTAATATATGATCATGACATTTCGATCATTAAATTATCCTCTTACATAAAAATAAAAAATAAAAAAACTTTGCTATAATCTCCAAAAAGAATCATATCCCCTCTAATTCATTTAGTCAACTATAGAACAATTATATAAAAAACTCGTAGTCTAACTTAAGGAAGAAGTTTAATTTGGTTATTCCATATTTAGCGAAGTGTCACGCTCCTATCTGGAAGGACACGTGATTGGCACTCTACTCTAACCAGGGAGGGGACGCATTGGATGTCACTGATGTTCGAGCCCCCATTGACTCTGGACCAGGACCATGTATAATTATAATAGAAAACATTGTAAAATGTAAACTGATTATATAAAGTCGACTAGCATCCACTATAAAAGGCAACTAGTAAGTGCTTTGTTTTAGAGGCAGAAATTAAAGGTTTTGCTTGTGCGAGGTTTTGAGTTCGATACTTGCTTGAAGCACTTTATGAAAATCTTCTGATTCATCTATCTAAGGTTTACTTCCATCTCTTTTTTCTTTTACTCGTGGACTTTGAGCATGTTTGGGTTAGTAAATATTTTTAAATGGTAAAATTGATTTTTTAAATAGTAATTATGTCTTTGAATAAAAGTGCTGAAAATCACTTATTTCCTGTTTGCCCGGGACTAGATTATTAAGCAGCTTCCTCTGGGCTGCACCTGACACTGAAATTCTAAACCTTATCTTCCCTGCTTCCGGGTATGAATCTCATCTCTCAAGAGCGCTACACGTCTTTTAAGGGGAGATCGTGTGCAATAAGATCACCCATAACACAGCTCTTCCACCGAAAATTAGCAGAAAATATGTTTGATAAAAAAGTGTTAACAAGTTGTTCTTAACTAAACTATCCTTAATTTTTTATTGAAAATTATAAACTTAAAAGTATCTTTGTAAATAAAATGAGGGATGATGAATATGGGGTGAAGAGGAAGTTGGGGATCTGTTTTGGAAATGATATTTTGAGAATTAAAGAAATTAAGGATCAAATAATAATAAAAAATGATCGATTTTTTATACAATCATCATCTGATACCACGCTTACAATAGATGATAGTATCTGATACCACAAAAAAGAGAAGCATGAGAAAGTTGGACTATCATATGATCCTAATTTATCGCACTAGAAACATAGTCGATTACATCTCCATCCAAGAGACATGAAAGCAAGCCCTCGAGGGCTGAATATTACTAATAGGATATCTTGTAAGTTTCATAGACTATCTCCTAAAAGACGAAAGAAGATTTTCTAGGGTAAAACATAATAACCAAGAAAATATATTTCAAAAGAAAACATGTAATTCATTTATAGTTTGAAACTAATAGATAATTGAAAACTAAGTCTGCAAACTGATAAATGAAGCTAAAACATAATCTGAGTTATTTTAAAAAAACAACATCTTAAAAGAATGTTTTCACACCTAAAAGTATTATTTTTGACTGAATTCTCTCTTATGGCTTTCACAACGTCTTTTCTCCATGTATATCTTGTATATCATTGTACATCAATGTATGTCATGTGTATGTTAAAGTATATACTTGGCATACACATGATATACAAAATATATTAACTTACACAAAACATACAAGACACACACACAATGAGACACACATTTGTATACTGTTATATTTACTCGTATGTCATGTGTATATCACTGTATATACAGTGTGATACAACGGACATATAGAAATAAACATCAAATATACACCATATATACATCAAAGTTGCACTCATTTCACCTTTAAAACATCGACAAAAATTACCATAACCACCACTCACTCTACCATAATGATACAAAAAAAAAAGGAAGAAGAAAATATTTCATTGGAGCTAGATATGTCTAAATGTATTTCAAAGTTATTTCGTCGGAGAAAGATAACTCAATTGAGTTTTCCATGGAGTTTGAAGGCATTGTATTTCCAACTGCTTTAGAATGTTAAATATACATATGATATACAAATATATCATATGTATATGATGTAGATTAGTTTAGGTAGTATTTGAGTGTAATTAGTATTGTATACTTACCATAATTGTATAGTTAGTGTCCAAGTAGAATAAGGTTTTAGGAGTAGAATAGGAATAGGATTCTCCTATTATGGAAATATGTAAATTGTATATATATTCTTTCAATTAATGAAACTAATCAAGGGATTATTTCTTTTATGGTATCAGAAGTCTAGGTTTTTTATTCCTCTCTCCAAAATTCCCGTCGGCCTCCTCCAATTTCCGGCGACCTTTCTCAATTTCCGAACCATCTTTCTCGATTTCATGCCCGACAGTACCTCCCTTCTTCCCAAATTTTACATTCCACATCCCTCTATTACTTCATGTTCTTTCGTTATGTCTACGTCAAAGAACATGTTTCATCCTGCCCTCGTTGTTTCTAACATCAAGAATCATATCCCTATAATTCTTGAAATAGAAAATGTCAAATACGCGACGTCGACCGAGTTGTTCAAAATTCACACTCGTTCGCATCAAGTCATCTATCACATAATCCCCGCGGCTCCTGATGACACGGAGGTGCCTCAACGCGAGGATGACCCAAAATTATGGACCACATTTGATGTCACCGTCCTTCAGTGGATTTCTTCTACTATCTCTACCGACCTATTGCAGATGATTATTGAGCCAGGCGCTAAGACGATGGCTACGTGGGATAGGCTGCGTGACATATTCCAGGATAATCAAAATTCCAGAGTTGTTACCCTTGAACAGGATTTTTCCCACGTCAACATGGAAAATTTCCCAAACGTTTCAGCTTATTGCAAAAGATTGAAAGAATTGGCGGACCAACTCCGCAATGTTAGTGCGCCAATTAGTGAAGATCGTCTTGTTATACAGATGGTTGCTGGCCTA
Source organism: Anisodus acutangulus (assembly GCA_029783415.1). Taxonomy (NCBI): domain Eukaryota; kingdom Viridiplantae; phylum Streptophyta; class Magnoliopsida; order Solanales; family Solanaceae; genus Anisodus; species Anisodus acutangulus. The sequence goes on along the minus strand of CM056510.1, from coordinate 6,071,301 downwards.
TCCGAAGCCTATATTGGTGTTAGAATTCTTCTTCGTCAAAGTAATCCTCTTCCAAAGTTCTATCAGGCCAGCTCCATGCTTACCTTAGAAGAAGCCGGCTTGGCTAAAAAGGCGGCTACGAGTGCTAGCCCCATGGTCATGATGACATCTTCCACTACTCCTCCAAATTTTGGTGACAATTCGAACCAAAACCGATCTCATGGTGCCGGCAAAAATAATGGCAAAAATCGCGGGGGCAAACGAGGCGGGTCCGGCAATGGTAATAAGGGTCGAAACGGTGGCAGAGGACAATATTCCGGATACAATGGGCCACCGAACCACTGGTCCCAGCCTTGGGCCATTGGACTGTGGCCCGAAATAGTAGGCAGTGCCTAACAACCCAGTTTCATCGTCCAACCCAGTTCCAGTGGGCTTTCCAGCAGGCTCATCGGCCCAATACCAACGGGCCAGTGGGTCTTCTTGAAGCAGCACTGGGCCGGGGCAGCACACAGAGGTACTTGGGCCTTGGCCTTCGCAAGCCCACCATGCAGCAGGCCCCACTCAGACCGATATTGAGGTCGCGATGCACACACTTAGTTTACTCCATCGGACCCGAATTAGTATATGGACACAGGTGCCACTACCCACATGACATCCGATTGAGGTACTCTCTCGTCTTATTCCAATTTGAGCAACCCTCGTGGCATAATTATTGGTAATGGTAATTCTATTCCAATTTGTAGTTATGGTCATAAAACTTTATCTCCCCCCTATCCACCTATTATCTTGAAAAACACCCTACATGCCCCAAAATTGATTAAAAACTTAGTGTCTGTCCGTAAATTCACTACTGACAATTCCATATCTATTGAATTTCATCAGTTTGGTTTCTCTGTGAAGGATTTCAAGACGGAGAGTCCTCTCATGAGGTGTGATAGTAGGGGAGATCTTTATCCTATCACGCCATGTTCCGGTCTATCGAGTCAAGTCTTGCCATCAACTTTTGCAGCCCTTGCTCCTTCCTTGTGGCATACTCGTCTAGGTCATCCGAGGTCGTCTATTTTGTCTTCCTTAGATAAAAATAGTTTTATTTCATGTAAGGGTACGCGTAGTACTCCGAATTGTCATTCTTGTTCTTTAGGAAAAAATGTTAGTTTGCCATTTGTAGAATCTAATTCTCATACTTTAATGTCATTTGATATTATTCATAGCGACTTATGAACGTCTCCTGTTCTTAGTTCTTTGGGTCATCGGTATTATGTTCTCTTTTTGGATGATTATTCTAATTTTTTATGGACTTTTCGAATAGCGAAAAAATTTCAAGTTTTTCCATCTTATTAAAATTTAGAGCTTTCATTAGAACCCAATTCGAACGAGAAATAAAAAATATTCAATGTGATAATTGCAGAGAATATGACAACGGGGTGTTTCGGGAATTTTGTGCAACTAATGGGATCAATTTTTGTTTTTCTTGCCCTCATACGTCTTCACAAAATGGGAAAGCCGAACGCAAAATTCATATCATTAATAACACTGTCTGCACTTTATTGATTCATGCTTTCATACCCCCTTCGTTTTGGCATCATGCTCTACAAATGACTACATATCTCCTTAACATCCTTCCTTCCAAAGGCTTGACATATTCTTCCCCCTTCAAATTTTATATAATAAGACTCATGCGTATTCACATCTTCGGGTCTTTGGGTGCTTATGTTATCCATTATTTTCATCCACCACAATTAACAAACTTCAGGCCCGATCTACTCTGTGTGTGTTTTTGGGTTTTCCGTCCAATCATCGTGGTTACAAATATTTTGATTTATCCTCTAATAAAATCATCATTAGTCGCCATGTATTTTTTTATGAATCTCAATTTTCATTTTGCTAAGGTTAGTACTCTCATGCCTAGTTTGTATAATTTTTTGGATGATGGTATATCCCCGTATATTATTCACCAGTTTTCGGACGTCTCCCGCACCCCAAATCCGCCAGCGGACCCACTGCCCGCTGGCCCCACCACTCCGTCACTCGCTACAAGGTTCTCGTCCACCATCGGGCCGGACCCAGCCCGCCGCCACCGGGTCCAGCTCCTTCCAGTTCCCGTTCCCAGATTGATAATAAGACGTGGGAGTTAGTGCCCCGTCCATCTGGTATTAATATTATTAGGTCTATGTAGTTTTTTGCTCATAAGGACAATTCAGACGGTTCATTTGCAAGGCATAAGGCTCGGTTTGTGGGTGATGGTAAGACTCAGCAGGCTGGTGTGGATTGTGGGGAGACGTTTAGTCTGGTGGTCAAGCTGGCTACCATTCGCACTGTGTTCAGCTTGACTCTTTCGAAAGCATGGCACATTCATCAGTTAGATGTGAAGAATGCTTTCTTACATGGCGATCTCAAGAAAACAGTCTATATGCATCAGCCCTTGGGGTTTAGGGATCCCAAATATCCTCATCATGTCTGTTTGTTAAAAAAATCCTTATATGGGCTTAAGCAGTCTCCCCGGGCCTGGTATAAGAGGTTTGCTGACTATGTTTCGACTATTGGGTTCACTCACAGCAGGTCGGATAATTCCTTGTTCATATATCATCGTGGTTCTTCCTTGGCTTATATCCTATTATATGTGGATGATATTATCTTGACTTCCTCTTCCGATGCATTACGCCAGTCGATCATGATAATGCTCAGTTCTGAGTTTGCTATGAAAGACTTGGGTCCCTTGAGTTATTTTTTGGGGATTGTTGTCACTTGTCATGCAAGTGGGTTGTTCTTATCCCTGAGGAAGTATGCAACTGAGATCATTGAGAGGGCTGGGATGTTATCCTGTAAGTCCACTTCCACTCCAGTTGATACTAAGCCCAAGCTTGGTGCTACGGCCGGCGCACCATACGAGGATCCGACCCACTATCGCAGTCTTGTCGGGGTCCTTCAGTATCTTACATTCACGAGACCAGATATTACGTATGTCGTACAACAAGTGTGTTTGTTTATGCATGATCCCAGAGTTGAGCACATGAATGCGCTCAAACGCATCATTCAGTATATTCAGGGTACACTTGACTATGTCTTGCATTTATATCCTTCATCAACGTCAACACTTGTCTCATATACAGATGCTGATTAGGGTGGCTGTCCGGACACCAGATAGTCTATGTCTGGCTATTGTATGTTTCTTGGTAATAACTTGGTCTCATGGTCTGCGAGTCGTCAGTCGACTTTATCCCGTTCCAGTGTAGAGGCCGAGTATCGAGGAGTAGCTAATGTGGTCTCTGAATCATTTTGGTTACATAATTTGCTGTTAGAGCTTCATTGTCCTATTCAGAAAGCGACATTGGTTTATTGTGATAATATTAGTGTCATCTACCTTTCTGGTAATCCGGTTCAGCACCAGCGCACTAAACATATCGAGATAGACATTCACTTTGTTCGCGAAAAGGTTGCTCGTGGTCAAGTACGCGTCTGCCATGTCCCTTCCAGGTATCAAATTGCAGACATCTTTACAAATGGTCTTCCCTCAGTCCTTTTTGAAGATTTTAGGGACAGTCTCAACGTTCGAAGATCGCCCGCTATGACTGCGGGGGTGTGTTAAATAGACATATGATATATAATATATCATATGTATATTTCGGATGGTGTAGATTAGTTTAGGTAGTATTTGATTGTAATTAATATTGTATACTTATCATAATTGTATAGTTAGTGTCCAAGTAGAATAAGGTTTTAGGAGTAGAATATGAATAAGATTCTCCTATTATGAAAATATGTAAATTATATATATATATATTTTCAATTAATAAAAATAATTAATGAATTATTTCTTTCATAGAAAGCAAAAATTAATAACAATTTACTTGGACACCATGGAAAGAGAAAAAGGGGGAGAAGAGGATGATGTCATCGTTGTTATGACGACGACTAGAGTTGGGAATGGGGGATGGGTGTAGGGCTGGCGGTGGTCGAGACAGCCCGACCAAACCCGAGCCGCCCCGAGTCCCGCCCGACCCATAAAAAAATAATTTACTGGCGGGACTCGAACTCGGGACGGACGATGTCTCATCCCGCGAGACCCGAGCCCGCCTCCAGTTCATGAGACCCGAGCCCGCCTCGAGCCCGCCCGACCCCGACCCCCGAAGCCCGCTTTTTAAAATGGCCGTTGCACCAACGGCCATTTTAGATTATGGCCGCCAACGACCATTTTAGCCCCCTCCCCAACCCCTTAATATTTATTTTTAACCCATAAGTTATTATATTTACACTTTAACCCAATTTTTCAACTATAAATAACTCATTTTCTCTTCATCTTTCTCACAAATCTTCCTACAATCTCTCTAATTTCTCAATATATCTCTCTACAAGTCTACATTGTTTGCTAAATATTCAATTTTATTTATTCATTTGGGAATTGGTAGTGAAGTTGGCAACTAGCTTGAGGATCTTCCATCGAGCAAAATTTCAATTTTCAACCTCTCGATTACACGTCGACGTTACGTCGACGTTTGGTACATTCGTTCCTTCATTAAATTATTATTGTCTGTTTATTTAGTTTAGATCACTTAATTTTATTGTCTTTAATTATTTATTTATTTATTTATTATCATAATTAAAATGGAAGGATTAAAAGGTATGTTTAAAGGTAAGGGTAATGGTGCTTCTTCTAGTAGGGGCAACCAGGGCAAGGGTACTTCTTCTAGTCATCTTATTCCTACATAGGATGATTTTGTTGATACTCAACATTTTCCTACAATACCATTAGATTTAGACCAAGAGTTATTTTCTGGAACTCAAGAAGACTTTAATTTAGACGATGATCTAGATGATATACCCACTAATATTGATGACAACACACCCACTAGTGCACCTTCAACTGAAATACCTCATATTCCCCCTAATATGAGACGAGGTCCAGCAAAACGACCATTAAAATCAGATGCATGGACATTTTTTGATAGGGACGTAGAGAATCAAGTAGCCATATGTAAAATTTGTAAAAATGTTTTAAAATTTAAAACTGGAAAAGGTCACGGTGGGACGGGGGGTTTAATTAGACACGTAGTAAGTGCTCATCCAGCTAGGTATGCCCAATACCAGGCTTCAAAACCGGGTGCGCAAACGCTCACTCCATCAGGACAAGGTTCACATACTAATATTGTCCCGGACCAAGTACAAGGTCAAATTAACCCTATGACGGGGGGAATTGTAGGCCCTAAATACAATAAACATAGAGATAGGGAAGCAATATCAAAATTAGTTGATGTGGAGGGTTTGCCTTTTTCATTTCCTTCATCTTCCGGTTTTATTCATTACATTAGAGATATATATAATCCTCGCTTTTAACGGTTTTCCTAGATCAACTGTTAAGAGAGATGTATTTAAATTCGCGCATGAATATCAACAATATTTACGTTTTCATTATATCATTTTAATGGCAAAGTATCCATCACGTCGATATAGGTCGTAGTACTAACGGCCATGATTATTTAATCGTAACTTGTCATTGGATAGATTATAAATGGTCTATGCAAAAACGTATTTTAGCGTATAGATATATAGATGATAGGCACACCGGGTACTTTTATTGCAGAAAATATTTATCAAGTGTGCGATTATTACGAAATTACCGATAAAATTATGACTATTACATTAGATAACGCTTCTAATAACAATTACGCAATTACAATTTTAAAAAATAGTTTAACTCCGTCTTTTCCAGACCATTTTCATATAAAATGTGCGTGCCATATATATAACTTAATTGTAAAGGATGGTCTATCACTTTTTGAAGACATTCTTAGTAAAATACAATTTGCTATAAACTTTATTTTTAAAAGTAATAAAGTACAACGTAGAAAAGAATATAAAAAAAATTTGTCATGATTGTGGACTACCTTTTAGAAAAATTCCACAAGAAGTATCCACTAGGTGGAATTCTTTATACGAGCAACTACTTGTTGCTTATGACTATAAATTACCTATAACTTTATTTTTTAACTCTCATAATAAAAAGCCAGCTGATATGATTTTAGATAGTGATTGGGAAAAAAATTCCGAACTTATTGTATTTTTAGAGAAATTTTTTCAAGCAACAAAAGAATTTTTCGGTATATATTATCCTACTATTTCAACTATGTTATTTTATATGACTCTAATATTTTTATTACTTAGTGAATATATGGAAAAACCAGCTTATAAGGCAGCAATTAAAAAAATATTTTATTCCTATTCCCTCTATTTATATTATTGGTTCTGTATTAAATCCTACTATTAAAATAGACGGTACTAAATCACTAATTAAAACTATTTACGATTGTATAGAAGTACTACCACCTCCAAGTCCCAAAAATCTAAATCACCCACCACCTATTGAACAAACTAAAGAAGAAGTATTGTCTAGCGTAGAACACCAATGCAAAAATATATATAGATTTTATCAACAAGAAAATGCTAGTAACTTACCAGCTTCCATACCATCTTTTTCATCTTCAACACGACCTCACAAAAGACATGCTGTTTCTGCGGCTAGTATTGAAAGCCTCAGGAATAGAATGTGCGGTCGTACCTCTACTACTAACCAAATTAGCGAGTTAGATATTTTTGTTTTGCAGGGTTCTGCATCAGTATCAAGAAGTTATCAATGAAGATGGACATGAAGACTTGCTTTGAAATCTGGAGGGAATGAGAAGACCTTTCCGACACTTTCAATGATGGCTCGAGATGTTTTGAACATTCAAGCGTCGCCAATCAGCGTCTGAAAGCGCTTTTTCTCGCAGTGATATCAAATAGGAGACCACAGACACTCATTAGCGGAGACAACTTGGAAATTGCGGTATTATTCAGAGATTGGATCTGGCGGAGCGGAGAAGGTGCGGTCAACCGGAGATCAACGAAGAAGATGATGAAAACTACAACGAAATCTTAACCGAAGGTAGTGGAAGCGACGTGGATCAATTTGACCAACAAATACCAATTCCAACCGAAGAACCACATGAAATCATCAAGCAATTAGAACAGGTTTTTTGAGAATGTAATTTTTTTAATTGTAATTTTATTATGTAATTTGTAACTTTTGGACAACACCACAAAGTTGCAATTTAGATTTTAGACAATTGTATTTGTATTACAAAAAAAATCATATGTCTATTAAATAATATAAGAGGCACAAAAACAGCCTTGGGATGTTTTTATTACACTATCTTGTTTGTTTATTGAGTTTTTTTTATACATATGTTATTTTAAAAAAAAAAAATGAAAACCCGCCGTATCCCGACCCGAGCCCGACCCCGACCCGAGCCCGCCGACTAAGCCCGACGGGATCGGGATCGGGACGGGACTTGCTCCAGTCCCGCCAAACCCGACCCCGCTGGAGCCCGCCATACCCGACCCCGCCCCTTCTCCCGTCCCGCCCCGACCCCGACCCCGACCCCGCCAGACCCGAGCCCGGCCCACTGACCACCCATAGATGGGTCTGCACTTGAGTATTTGGAGATAAAGATTAGTTTTGGTGATAGAGAGATTAAAATATGAGTCTAAATCTAAAATCAAGGGACCCCTCCCTAAATTGCTATATTTTAAAAATATTGTTATATTGGACATTTTTTAAAGTATCTTTAAATCGATAAAAATACCGTAAAATTCTCTTATTTAAACTTTCATGTGATGCCATATTGTTGGCATTGCGGGATTGACCCATCATGTTACATATTCGTCTATTTCTTTTCTTTTTTCTCTTTTGTTTTTGTTGTAATATGTGACAATTTTATCATTTTAAACATTTTCTATTTCATATCATGTACATATTAACATATTCCAAACGCTTCTTAGACCATATGAATTCTTATACTCATTGAGACATTTTAATTACGTCGTTAAACTTGTTAGTACTAAGATTGTAATCCTAAAAACATATTAGATTTTATGCTGATCTTATCCTCTTTTATATAATATATAGGTGTGTATGTTTTTGTGTGTTTATAGAGCAAATATAACCTTGCTAATTTTACTAGGATAATCATTGAATTCAATGGTTATGATTTTAATTCCTTGTTGAGTTCCTTGTAGAAGTTATATTTAATTTTAGAAATACTTCAAAATTCCAAACTTGAGAACACCCAATTAAACTTGCAATAAATTTTTGGGTTTAAAATTCAAATCAAGCATTTAGATTGTTCAACAATGTCGATTTAACTTTTTATGGCACAAATTCAATTTTAATAATAAGTATTGACATAAATTAGCTTAATAATAGTTTCTCAACCTCTAGAAATGAAAATACTTCAAAAACTTTCCATAAACTTCGGGTTTGTTCGTACCACAGTCCTTCGATGTTTCCCATTTTGTGACTGGATGGATTGAGAAGACAACAATGTCTTCTTTGTTTGAAGCTGCAAATTTTTGGTTCTAAGCCAATGCAAACAATCCATTTTATATTTATGAATTGGGCCACATGGACAAATAAATCAATACCACCTATTTAATTAAGGGACAAATACATAAGTAGCTATTTCGGTGAAAATATTAACCACATAAATTAAAAGATATATTGTAGCAACAAAGACATATGTATAAATTATATACTATATATATATATATATATATATATATATATATATATATATTTATTTATTATACACTTCAAAATGTATATAGTGTTTATATATATTGTATGAAAGGTGTATCTACAATTTATATGACATATATACACTATTTATAATATGTCCAGCTCTCATATAATTTGTATACACTATTTACATATGAAATATATAATCAACATATAATACATACACATATTATATATGTGTATAATATGTGTTTTAGGGATACATCTTCATTGTTTGGCCAACATCGTAGTACCGACTGAACACTATCAGTTCACCCCGTCGTTCCACCTCTCCACCGTGAATCACCCCTTAATCTACCACAGTAACCCCTTCACCTTCCACCTTTATTTCCACTAGCACACCACCTAAAAACTATCATGAAATCACCATAGCTTCTCATGTATTTTCCTTTCGGATCTCCGCTCCAACATCATTTTTTCCTTTGGATATTGCGGCAACAACCTAAAAAATAGATTGATTTGGAGAAGATACAGATGGATATTCCTAGAAGAAGTACGAAGACATAGACGATGCCATAGATAGATGGTTACCACTCGGAGTAATTAAATTCTTTATTGTCTCTAACCACTCGTTGTTGGTCACAACTCACAATGGATACCATATTGTCCCAGTCCTCATTGTTGTCATCTAGGAGTTGTTTCTCTAACTCTTACAGTCAATTCATGGCTTGTGTTCATCGTGAAAATTATCGAATCGGCGAAAGAACAAAGAGGAGAAAGTGAGGGGTGAAATTTTAAAGTTTGGTTATAACTTGTTTTTGTTTTGGGCCTAAAGTGTATTTCGAGTCATATAGTCCAAAGTTGAGTCATTTAAATTATTGGCAGCCACATCATATTCTTTTTTCTTTAATTAAAGTTCCACGTATACCAACTTATAATTCTGTTAAAAGGAGGTATATTTTTAATCCAAAAATTAACATTTAATGCAATTGAAGTTCAATAGGTGAAAGAGAGATATTTTTAATCTAAAAATTGACGGAGCGCTCAATAGGTGGAAGAAGAGCAAATTTAAGTCATTTTTAATAGGGGTGGGCGTATATCGGTTCGGTTCGGTTTTGTATCCGAAAAATATGAACCAAATAAAAATCGGTTTTTAAAAAAAAAAAAACGAATACAACTTTTTTAAAAAAAAAACCGATCTATCGGTTTATTTCGCCAAACGTATCGGTTTATATCGGTTTTTTTCAATTCAAATATAAAGTCCAAATGATTTATGTTTTTTTAAACATCAACAGCAATTCAGCAAATGCAAAGAAAGATATTAGCAAGAACAACAACAAATAATTTTAACAGAACATACATAGATTGGTTTTTTAAACAATAACAAAGAAATAGAAGCAGTGAAGGTGAAGAAGAAGAAGAAGAAGAAGCTGGCAAAGAAAGAAGCTAAGAAGAAGAATAGCAAAGAAGAAGAAGCAAGCAAAGCAGAAGAGACAACAACAACAAGCAAAGAGAGTGAACAAGAAGAGAAGGTGAAGCAAGAAGCAAGGTATAAAGCAAAGAAAGAAGAAAAAGAACAACAAGCAAAGCAGAAGTAATCAAAGAAGAAGCAGCAGAAGAGACAACAAAGAGTGCAACAGAAGCCAAAGAACAGAAGAAGGTGAAGCAAGAAGCAAGAAGAAGAAGAAAGAAGAAGAAGAAGAAGAAGAAGTTAGCAAAGAAGAGCAAAGAAGAAGAATCGCTTTTGAGAACTTTACCATTATGACGCCAATATCAATCCATTGTCAAGTCCTCAACTGCGTGTGTTTGTTCTATTGGCTGTGATTGCGGTACGGTTGAAAGTTTCTCAAAGTCTACATACAATTTGCCGAAGCGTCAATATAATAAACAAAATATTAAAGTATAATGATTCTATTAAAAACAATATATAAAAACAAGATCATTACCCAATTCAACATCTTCATAAAACTCAGTTTCTTCTTCCGTTGGTTGCACAATGTGTTCTCCTATAAGAGTTGAGCGAAGCCAATTCTGTGTGCAAATTAATGCTTCAACTGTGTTATGAGTTAATGTACTCCTAAAAGGGTCAAGAATGCGCCCCCCGTGCTAAATGACGATTCGGAAGCCACGGTAGACACAGAAATTGCCAAAATATCTTTGGCAATCTTTGACAAAGTCGGATACCTAGACGAATACAACTTCCACCAACTCAAAAGATCAAAATCCGGATCATTAGGACTTTCATTCCGCTCTGACAAATATTTCTCAACATCATTCTTCACCCCAAAATCATCATTTTCAGTTGCCTTCATCTTTTTAAATAGTTGAAAAGGATCAATTGATTCTTTTCATCACGCCAATATCACAAACTTCACTTAACTGAGCAATTGAACTACTACTCACACCACTATTTGGGCTAACATCATTATAATCTTCAAATAACCGTAACAACAACTCTTTGATATCAGCTTTAATTTCATCAACCTTCCTACTATCAAATATACTTCCAAAGCACCAGTTTATAAATTCAAATTTACACCGAGGATCAAGCACATTTGCTAAAATTAATAACTTGTTCACCTTTTCTATAGAAGTACCCCAATATTTCACAAACTTATCTCTCATGCCATTAACAATTTTTTTCACCAACAAATCAGTAGATTCTGATAGTGAGCAAAGATGAAGATAAACTTTCCACAACTCATTCAAAAAAATAGTAGAAGTCACACATTTTGTACTGCTGAATTTTAATGTCACATCATAAAAAACTGACAAAAACGTACTAACCTCTTAGCATTATCCCAATCCACAAAAATTGGAGGCCCAATCCTTTTTCTTCCATTCTCATCTTCGTTAAACCAATTTTTGTAGTGGCCATCGTCCTCCTCTAACCTATCAAACGCCTTTTCAAATATCACAGCTTTTTCCAACATTAAGTATGTCGAATTCCATCTGGTCGGCACATCCAAAACCATAAGTCCCTTATATGATGTTTTCTCTCGCTCAACACATGTCTTGAATTTTTGCAACCTTGTCGGAGAAGATCTTACATACTTCACCGCATTACGAACATCAGCTATTGAGTCCTTCGCTTCTACCACAACCCATCCTGAACAATCAAGTTCACTATATGTGCAGCACACCTCACATGCATATGATCACCATTTAAAACCATCGCCTTAGGACTCCAATTTGTCAGTTTCTTCTTCACATAAGCAATTGCAACTTGATTAGCACTTGCGTTGTCCACAGTAATTGTGAATAGCTTATCAATACCCCAATCCAATAAGCATTTCTCTATAATCTTTCCAATACCATCTCCTTTATGATTAGAAATTGGTGTAAAACAAAGTATCTTTTTATGCAACACCCACTCACAGTCAATAAAATGCCCAATTATTACCATGTAGCTACTCATTTGAATTGATGTCCACGTGTTCATTTGTAATACAAACTCTCTGGTGGTTTGAGTTCATGATTCTTTTAATCAAAGCCTTCTCACCGATGCAATCAAGAATATCCTGCAATCGTTCTTCGTGAAGCGCACCACAAACTGGGACAACAAACCTCATATACTCCACAAAGTTCTGACTCTCCATAAATCTAAAAGCTAACTCATCTTTAATAATCAACTTCACAAGTGCGGCTCTACAAGCCTCTTGATTAAACCCCACAAATACAACTTTATCATTGTCCTTACCCTTGTCACGAGTTAGTACTTTTTGATTCTTATCCTCTTCAAGCTTTGATTTCTTGTACACTTTGCATCTAGCCAAGTGGTTCCTTAAATTAGTTGTCCCAACTAACGAGCTATCACAAGCATAATCTTTTCGACAAAAATGACATTTGGCTTTCTGTCCTCCAGGTAACTTAGTAAAAAAATTCCAAACTTTTGATCTCAATTTTCCCTCGTCGGTTCGTTTCACCACTTTTATTCCATCATCCCAGATGTCTTCAATTCTACAATATTAGAGAGTTCATGAGCAATTTGTCAAATACACCGTGAATACAAAACATCAACTTCATTTTAGATAGTAGGAAGGTTGAATACACCATGAAACTATAGATTGAATATGCTTCCTTCTTGATGTAAAATCGAAATTACTTGAGAATTTCATTTTAAAATCGAAATTATCACCTTTTCTAAGAAAATCGAAACTATAGATTGAATATGCTTCATTATTTACGTAAAATCGAAATTACTTTAGTAACTTCATTTTATAATTCTCTTAATCGAAATTACTTTAACTTCAAGAACTACATTTTAAAATCATAAATTATCACATTTTCTCGTAAAATCGTAAACTATAGATTGAAATTGAATATGCTTCCTTCTTTACTTCAATTTGTCAAATACAATACACTGAAATTACTTTATAATTCTTTAAAATCGTAAATTATCAATACATTTTATAATTTGTCAAATACAATACATTTTATAATTCTTAGAAAATAAAAAATTATCACATTTTCTCAGAAAATCAGAAATTACTTCAGCAAGACAACAACTTCACTCTAAATAATCATAAATTACTTCAGTCATAACAACAAATCAGAAAATCAAAAATTACTTCAGTCATAACAACAAACACCAGTTCCCAACATCTAAATCATTCAACAAACAAATAAAGCTAGTGTCCGAGAAAAGTCTTCTCGGATTACGCCTAATTCATAACTTCTCATAATGTTTAGACAAACATGGTTCAAACTTCAAACATAGCATAAAACAGATGACAAATCAGAACGAGAGAAAGAAATGACTTACCATACATATTTTTTTTTTGTACTGATGATTGTCTCAAATTAATTCAATGGTGTATGTCGTATGATGGCTGCTTCAATGATGTTGAAGTCGACGAGCGTGATACTAATGAGGAAGAAGACTAGCCATGAGTGCTGAACTACAAATGCCAGATATCGATTTGAAGGTGAAGGATTGAAGGCTGTGAAATCGATCGAGTTTGAGGAGTTCGAGTGCGTGCAATGTGTGTGTGCGGCGGAGTGATAGTGAGTGAGTGTGGAGTGACGAGTGAGGGCTGAAAATGAAAATAGATTTAGGGCTTTTATTTATATATGGGTATGGTTAATTACAAAAATAATCCCGGTTTTTCGGTTCGGTGTATCACAAAATCATGTGAACCGAACCGATTCAACTTAAAAAATTTTGAACCGGTTTTTTATTATATCGGGTTTGTATCATATTTTTAACCGAACCGAAACCGAACCGATTCATCGGTTCGGTTCGGTTTTTTCGGTGCATCTGATTTTTTGCCCACCCCTAATTTTTAATATATTAGGGATATTTTTCGTTTAATTTTTAACGCAAAATTGAAAAGTGAAAATAATAATTTTGAGACACGCGAACACATATGGACACAATCTTGGGCTTGAGCCCACAAAAATAGCCGAAAATACATGAAAACCCGGCCCATGGAGAGAAGAAGACTAGAAGAGGAACTCTTTCCCCAAAACCCTCGTCATTCACGGTCTTCCTTGTCTCCAAAATATTGGGTATCCGTATATTACTCTCTCTCTCTCTCTGTGTTTTTCTCCGTCGATTCAATTATCGTTGTTTGTCCTTCAAGGGTTTTCTCTTTTGCAGTTTTAAAGGATTTTAACAAACCAAAGATGTCTCTGAGACCAAGTGCTAGGACGGAGGTTCGTAGGAACCGTTACAAGGTTGCCGTCGATGCCGAGGAAGGCCGCCGCCGGAGAGAAGACAACATGGTTGAGATCCGAAAGAACAAGAGAGAAGAAAGCTTGCTTAAGAAGCGTCGTGAAGGTCTTCAAGCCCAACAACAGCAGTTTCCTACTAATCTTCAAACTTCAACCGTTGAAAAGAAGGTTATTTTTTTAAATTTTGTTGTGATTTTTTATTTTTCAATTTAGGTCTTGTTTTATCAGTATATTGTACATATATATTTGGAGTTTGAGCTATTTGATTGGTAAGTTGAGAATCTCGGAACTCTAATTATTATCGTTTGTGTTTTTTTTGATACGCCATATGTTATTGTTTGATCAATCAGTCGAGTAATCAGTCTCAAACTATGTTAGTTTTGTTATATACCGTGTTTGATTTGATGATGATGATGTTTAAGGCTGAATTGGCTTCTGGTGTATGAATGTGTGAGCGTATGTATCATCTGTCTATACTGATGAAATCTTATCAGTTTTAAAGCTCGTCTAATGCTGTTTTAAAGCTCATTTATCGATGAACTTTTGATCAGATATCGATGAATTTTTGATCAGATATAAAGCTCCTTTGCTTCTGATTTAAAGCTGATCTTTTTAAATGATTTTTATTAGAAATCCATCAGTTGTCTCATAGTTGGGAATAAATTTGGTTTTGTGCTGATTTGATTGTGAATGTGGTTTTGAATGGTAATTGATTGTTGGTTTACAGTTGGAAAGTCTTCCATCGATGGTTGCTGGTGTTTGGTCAAATGATAACAATTTGCAGCTGGAGGCGACCACACAGTTCCGTAAATTGCTCTCTATCGGTATGACTAAGCCGTGCTCCAGCTTCTGTTCTGTTGATTTTATTCAATTTGCTTATCACTTACGTGCAAATTTTGATTTAACAGAAAGGAGTCCTCCTATTGAGGAAGTTATACAATCTGGCGTTGTCCCTCGATTTGTTGAGTTTCTAATGAGGGAAGATTATCCGCAGCTCCAGGTAGAGTTGTCAGTTACTCTTTTGCGCCTTTAGTTTTCATGGTTGTAGCTTCATTCAAGCTTGCTTTATACTTACTTACGGTTCTGCATTCATAGTTTGAAGCTGCTTGGGCTCTCACAAACATTGCATCTGGTACATCTGAGAATACTAGAGTGGTGATTGACCATGGGGCTGTGCCAATTTTTGTAAAGCTTCTGGGTTCTCCAAGCGATGATGTTCGTGAACAGGTATGATTAAAAATTGGCAAGACCACTATGCTGTATAGACTGAAGTTATGTTAATTAGCAGGTTGATTGTATTTTCTTTCCAACTGCAGGCTGTGTGGGCACTGGGAAATGTTGCTGGCGACTCTCCTAGGTGCCGTGATCTTGTTCTTAGTAATGGGGCTTTGATTCCTTTGCTGTCTCAGTTGAATGAGCATGCCAAGCTTTCAATGCTGAGAAATGCCACCTGGACTTTATCAAACTTTTGTAGAGGCAAACCACAACCTCCATTTGAGCAGGTTGGTTATTGGCTGTTGAAAAGTTTAATGCGTGCAATTATTTATTTCAAAATATTGTGTCTTTCTGAGGCATTCAAAATAACTCAAAGTTGAGGGTCATCTAGTTTGGTAAACTGAAAGAACTTATTGTATGCTTTGCACCTGATGTCAATTCATTTGTCAGGTGAGGCCGGCACTCTCAGTTCTTCAGAGGCTTGTTCATTCAAATGATGAAGAGGTGCTAACAGATGCATGTTGGGCACTTTCTTACCTTTCTGATGGAACAAATGACAAAATTCAAGCCGTCATTGAAGCGGGCGTTTGTCCACAGCTGGTTGAGCTCCTCATGTGAGTGCGATGTTCTAGGTTTTCCTCATTTGACCTTTTTTTTAAAATATCTGACTTACCATTCTGATGTATACGTCAATTGATCCGCAGGCATCCGTCTCCTTCAGTACTCATCCCTGCCCTCCGTACAGTAGGAAATATTGTTACAGGAGATGACCTCCAGACTCAGGTATGTATGGCTTAATGATATTTTATAAGCTTTAAAGGTTGAATCCAAACACTTCAACAAATTGACGAATCTCGTGCTTGAAATGAGACGACCACATTTGTAATTTTTGGCAGTTGAGTATCATTGTATAGATTACCAGAAACAAAATGCTAGTGTGTGATGACACCTAACTTGACGTGGTGGATGTGATAGATGCAGAAAAATAGACTTATAAGCTGTATGCATGTGATATCTTGACCTAATTGTGGGGTAGTTGCGATTTCCTTGTTATTCCAAAATAAGCATTTGAATTCAAACGTTTTTCAAATATATGCCTGATATAAAGTTGAAAATTTAAAAGAATTTTCAACTTTGTACTTGGTGCAACAATGGAATGTCACTGACATATCCCAATGGTATTGCAGCCCGGCGACCATCCTTCTTCTGATCAGTCAAAGGGAGAGTCAGATAACTTTCAAATAGTTCAAATTATATCTTTAGGAAATTTTATATGTTGACTGTTGATTCCTTTTCTCTAAACTAAGAGTAAACTGATAAGATCGGGCTCTTTAATTTTTCGCGCAGAAGATATTAATGTTCCAAATATTTTATTGACACTAAGGACAAAGAAACTGAAAATAATTCTCGGCACTTGGAACATTTTGACTGTTGTTTGTCCCACAAATAGAAAGTATAGTGAAGAGGATATTGGAATGTTGTAGATAGATTTGGGAGTATTGGATTTTACCATCTTGTATAGAAGTGCCTTTATTTAAGTAGTTCTTTTAAAAATAGTAATAATGGGACTTTCTCAAAACAAAAAATAGTACTTACGGGAATTTTTGCTGGCACTTGGTTGGGTATTTGTTATATTATATTTAAGGCAATTCTAGTGTTCCTTTTTCTATTTGGGTTGAATTAAGCACTTGGTTGGGCAGGTTTTTTGGTACATTTTTATAGTTTTAGTGTTTCACTAACTTAACCCCTTTAAATCTTGATGACAGCAGAGAACATTCTTTTTATTTAAGTTGGTAATAAGAACTTTGAAGTTGTAGGTTTAGTCTGTAATGCATCTTCAAATGCTCAACAAGTGTTTCCCAAGCTATGTGGTTTTTGATAGGTGCTTTTAGAAGACTTTGTTTTGCAAAATATGAGCTTGAAGCTATGTGATGTTGTTTGGAACGAGAGTTCAGTTGGTTCTTGGAGAGTTTTGTTTAGCAAGTCTACTTTTTGTTGCAACAGTCTTGTCGATGGGTTCTGCCCGTTGTTGTTTTACACATCTAGTTCTTGCATATCCCATTTTGAAAAGGGAAAGAGTGTTTAAATCACCCTTGTAAATTGCCAGTGTCTTGGGATTGGTTTGCTAGAGATCATGAATTTTTTGTCTTCCTTTACTGTCCTGTTCAACTTTTATAATATAATCCTTCCGTCAATGTGTGGAGTATTTTTTGTTCCTTCTTTAAATCTTCTGCTAAAATATAACTGAGCTAGTCATGCATGTTACTAATATCAACTATCTTCACAACCCAGTGCATTATTGAACATGGTGCCCTTCCTTGCCTGCTGAGCTTGTTAACACACAATCACAAAAAGAGCATCAAGAAAGAGGCCTGCTGGACTATATCAAATATTACTGCTGGGAACAAGGAGCAGATACAGGTATGTCCTTAAGATTTAAACGACAGATAAATATAGTTTATAGTCAGCTCCGGGATACATTGTTTGCATGTCTTCTAAGTTCAAACATGTTCTATAAATCTATGGGTGGTTAAATTGGTGAATATGGGATTTAAGTAGTATGTGTAGTAGTTGGAAATAGAACTGGAAATTTTTAGTTGTGGAGATGCTTTGTTGTAGCGCCACCATCTCTCTCACTTCACCCCCGTGTTGTAGTGCCACCATCTCTAATAGTTTTAAATTTTTGAGCAGGCTGTAATTGAGGCTGGATTAATCGGTCCACTAGTCAATTTGCTTCAAACTGCAGAATTTGATATAAAAAAAGAGGCTGCCTGGGCTATTTCAAATGCTACTTCAGGCGGGACCCATGATCAGATCAAGTATGTTACTTCCTTTTAGGGTAATCATCTCTGTTATTGCTAATATTTTTACTGAATTCAGTGTTTTCTTGTGCTTTTGGCTATAGGTTCTTGGTGAGTCAAAACTGCATAAAGCCTCTGTGTGACTTGCTTGTGTGCCCTGACCCAAGGATTGTCACCGTCTGTCTAGAAGGATTAGAGAACATATTGAAGGTTGGGGAAGCAGAAAAAGCCAACACTGGAGGCATTAATTACTATGCTCAGCTGACCGATGATGCTGAGGGATTGGAAAAGATTGAAAACCTTCAGATTCATGATAACAATGAAATATATGAGAAGGCTGTTAAAATACTGGAGACATACTGGTTGGAGGAGGAGGATGAAACATTGCCGGCAGGTGATGGAACACAAAACCAATTCAATTTTGGGGGAAACGATATTCAACTTCCATCTGGCGGATTCAAATTTGGTTGAAAGCTATTACATCCATCCACCAAATTTCTCCCTTAACAGGTGGATAACACATTTGATCTGATTCCTTAATCTGTATGCAATTTTTGGATTGAAAAAGTCATTTTTGTTAATCCTATGCTCACCTGAAGTGTTCACATGTGCAGGCTGTGTATGGTGGATGAGAAGTGCAGTTTGAAAGATGACATGTTGGTGCTGGGGTCATTCAAGTCGAGTCAGATCACCTCCCTGAGTCTGGTCAGTCCGGTCAAGAGTCGGTCGTGGTTGAGGAGGTGCCGAAAAGGGGTCATTTCCATATGACAGTCGTAAATAAGACTGCGTGAAGAGTCTAAGAGGTAAGAACAGTGGCATCTTGGTAATATGATACACGATTCCCCTGATGCTTGTATTGTTTGGTGAAAAGTATGAGAGTTGTTATCAGTGAATTAGCTTCTCAGAGTGCGGAAGTCCCTTTTCCAGTTAGCACATGAGATGTATCTGCAGTCTGTCTTAAGAGAGTCGGTCTATATTGTTTAGAGTTGCTGAGTGGATGTGTATACTTTATGAGTCATTTCTTATAAAATATTGCAATAGAACACATTTGAGCAATTTTGATCTTTCTGTCTTTAACTTTGGTGACTCAAGTTCAAGTTACAGTAGCAATCAGCAACATATAGATATCAAGATGAATTGTTCCCTTATGAAGTTCTTGTATTGCATATAAGTCACTAAAAAAGCAACGTGAACTTGCTCGTAGGATAGAGGATAGGGGTGTGCATTGTTGGGATTAAACTGAAAAACCAAACCGAACTGATTTTTTGTGTTAATTTGGATTGGCATGGTTTAATCTGGTTGAAATATTTTTTTTAAAATGTTTGTTAGGTTTCGGATTTAATAAAGAATAAAAACCGCAAAAACTGAATTATATGCGCATATTATTTATATGAAAAATAGTTGATAATTAAAGGAACTAACTAGCGTTAAATAATACCTACATTTTCTTTTTTTGATCATGGTATTAGGCATGCAGGTTCATTTTCTTGTTGCATTTATGTTTTACAGAAGACTAGGAGTGTTTGTCTATCTACTTTATAAAAAAAGTGTCTTATCTCATCAAATATGCACTATTGTCTTAACAGTGATGTTCAGTAGAAGTCTTCATAATAGTTTTTCATTTTTCGTCATTTAAATATAACTAATCGATTATATTAGATCCGTATTATCTCATATGATATTACTTAATGACAGTGAGAAAATTGAAGAAAATTAAATTAATTTTGATTCAGTTTGGGTTCACTTACATATGGTTTTCATCAACCTTGAGAAGGCATACGACAGTCCCTAGGAGGTTCTATGGAGATGTTTGGAGGTTAGAGGTGTACCTATGACATGCACTAGAGCAATCAAGGGTAATCAAGGATATGTATGATGGAGCCAAGACCAGTGTACGGATAGTAGGAGGAAACTCGGAGCACTTCCTTATGATGGGGCTGCACCAGGGATCAGCACTCAGCCCATTTCTATTTGCCTTGGTGATGGATGGACTGACGCGACAAATCCAAGATGAGGTGACATGTTGTATGTTATTCGCAGACGACATAGTCCTGATTGATGTGACCCGCAGTGGAGTGAACACTAAGCTGGAGGTTTGGAGACAAACTCTAGAGTCTAAAGGGTTTAGGCTGAGTAGGACCAAGACAGAATACTTAGAGTGCAAGTTCAGTGACGACAACGACCTTGAGACAGGCGTGAAGGTGAGGCTTGGTACCCAGGTCATTCCAAAGAGAGGGAGCTTCAAGTACCTCGGGTCTATTATCCAAGGGAATGAAAAAATTGATGACGTCACACATCGTATTGGGTCAGGGTGGATGAAATGGAGGCTCACATCTGGAGTATTGTGCGATAAAAAAGGTGCCACCAAAACTTAAAGACAAGTTCTATAGGGTGATGGTTAGACCGACCATGTTGTATGGGGCGGAGTGTGGCCGGTCAAAGACTTCGCACACCAAAAAGATGAAAGTTGCGGAGATGAGGATGCTAAGATGGATGTGTGGGCATATAAAGAGGGATAAGATTAGAAATGATATCAGGGACAGAGAGAGAGTGGCCTCGGTGGAGCATAAGATGCGAGAAGCTAGGTTGAGATGGTTCGGACACGTGCAGAGGAGAGACATAAATGTCCCAGTACGGAGGTGTGAAAGGTTGGCTATGGACGAGTATATGAGGGGTAGAGGTAGGCCGATGAAGTATTGGGGAGAGGTGATTAGACGGGATATGGCGCAGGTGCAACTCACTGAGGACATGACCTTAGATAATGGGTTATGGATGACACGTATTAGGGTAGAGGGATAGTAAGTAGTCCAGCGTAGTCCTACCTATATTTACAAACTGGTAGTTGTAGTATTATTATTGTAGGCTCGCTTAGCCTTTCATATTACCTTATAGTCCCTTGTCGTTTGATTTATGCTGCTATGTGTATTTTGTTTGTTTTATTTGCATTAGCTATTGCCTCTTTTTGCTCATTTCGTTTTCAAAATGTGCTGTCATGACTTACACACTTTGTGTGTCTTACTTTGCTTGGACTTGTGCTTTTCTTGAACCAAGTGTCTCTCAGAAATAACCGCTCTACCTATCAAGGTAGAGGTTAGGTCTGTGTATACTCTACCCTCCCCAGACTCCACATTGTGTTGGGTATGTTGTTGTTGTTGTCAGTTTGGGTCGACATACTTTCAAAATTAAAAATTGGAAAAATGAAACTGAATAATGCGAAACGGAATGTGCATCCCTTAATTAGGGTTGTGATAGCGTATGGGATGGAAGTGGTAGCAGAGCAAAATTTTCCTACTGGGCAATTAGTGCAGGCATAGATGTCATACAAAGTCCACACTGAAGTTCTAATAACCATTTTATGCAGTAGGTTCAAATTATTGGTTTTAGACATTTTGACAAGATCATGCACATTGTGACTTCACCAAGTATTTGGACAGTATAGCAAGCCCGAGTCTCTCGCATGGGGGTGCTCCTAATTTGCCATTTTAATCTACTCTCATAGTTGCCCAAATTACAGTATGCTGCCTTCATTCTGTTTCTTCTTCCATTCTGTTGATACCTTAAGAAGACCTATACTTCCAACTAATGTCTAATCGGATATGCCGTCTGATTGGATGCTGGTACCATGGATGCTCTTGACATCTATAACTCTTTGATGAATGTGGTATGTTTATTTGAGGAATATTATCCATTACACACCTGTCTTTTATCAGCTAGCTTGTGATTGAGACATAGTAACTATTGCTTATTCCGATCAATGAATTGCCAAGGTTTAAATCATCCCAAAGCTGTGGATTTCCAATTCATAGTCGTACAAGACATTGTTTGTGCCAAGTAATGTTTTCAAAGATGATCTTTCTTGTTCGCCCTCCAATAACGTTAAACAACACATCTTAGGCATTAAACAATGATAATAGATTTTACAAGCATAGCTTCCATCTTTAATTTTTCATGCTTCTATCTCCATTCCAAAAATCCCCCCCAACAGAACTTTCAAGATCTCCATGTCCAAAAGTTTCCCCTTTTAGAAAGTTGCTGGAAAAATGAGAAGTCACCTTTCCTTTATCAACGAGGATCACAGTGAGTTGCCAAACAAACAAAAGAGTCATTCGATGAGCCTCAAAGCGGTGCTTTCATGTGAAAATAACATCGAAAAGAAAGCTTGATTTTTTCACATAGAAAAGGTAGCTTGAATTTTTTGATATTGAAAAACAGCTCCAGACCGATGACATAGTGGTTGATCCACTCGAGATTAAATTTTTTTACCTCTAAATACTTTGTACATACTGTTTTAACAAAAAACACATTCAATTGATGACTTCTTAATGTCAAATTTATTACGAACACAAGTTCAATTACGTAGTCACGTTTGGAGAGTAGAGGACCCCATCGGCTAGAATAATCTATCCAATGAAGTAAAAACTCGATAAAATGTTGAATCGTAGCGCCAGATGGATCGATCTATGCATGAGGCTACTCACGTAGTAATAAAACGGGGGGGGGGGGGTCATTTGCACTGGTCTTTAATTTTTCTCCTTCAAAAATCAAATTTATACTTACAGGTGCATAAGTTACTCATCATAATATCCACAAGTTATGCCAGCTCTCTTAAAGAATTTATACCCTGCTAGTCATAAGTTCGATTTTGAAAGACAAAATTAAAGACCAACTCATTTGAAGGGAAAACCATGCAATTACTTGATAAAACGGACTAGCCACATTTCTATCTTGTACAGAGACTATTTGTTTTTGGGCGGACCCAGAATTTAAGTACTTGTATTGAAAGAATGAACTCTTTAATCTACTGGTCAATATTGGAGGAAGAGAAAAATAACGTTGGAATTTCAGGGAGAACAATGGATGCTTGGTCCCTTTTTCCCGCCAGGTATTGTACTGAGAAATTGGGATCGGGTGATGTCGGGGAGGGAAAAATTGGGGAATTCGGGGGAAAACACAAAAGTAACCATTTTAATAATGTAATGTACTACTGGGAGTATTTAAGTAAACAAAAAGTGGGGAAGGGGCTAACATATTACCTTCATATAGTATATTAGCAATGTTAGGGTTTGTTTTCAATTTTCTATCTTATTTGATTTTCACCATAATTGTGTTTTACTTCAAAAAAGGATTTTTCGGTAGAAATAGTTTTCTTTGTTAAAAAGTACTCTACCATATGTATCATTTTTTTGGAAGAGAAGTTTTGTACTTATATAAATAAAATATTTTTTTTCTCTTACACAACACAATAGCATTCATAATGCAGTCATTAAAGAGTCTTGTTTTGGTGGAGATTATTCTCTCAACAGATTTTATGTTTTTATATTACTTTTTCAGTATGTATGTCACTTGGCCAAGTCATATTAATTATTGTACTTCTTTTAGTATAGCTTTCTTTGTGTCTGATTTATTGCTGTCAAGGTTTGCAATTGTTAGCTTCGACGGGATGCCCTAATTATTTTCGACTCCAACAAGTGGTATCATAGTCAATGGTTCAACCAATGCTTCAACGGGTTGAGGACATGTTCAAGGCTGACGGTTCAAATCAAGATGCAAGCAATTTCACTATAATGAAGATTCTGTCTGAAGTATTACATGTGGAGATTCTGTCTGAAGTATTACATGTGGAGTTGAACTTTCAACCATATTTTCAATATTCTTGCTGCTACATCTTTAAAAATAAAAGCAAAATATTTTTAAACAATTTTTAACCCATAATATTATTAACCTTATTTTTAGCTATGGGGAATCAATATAATTTTGTCTGAAACTTCAGGCTAAGGGGAGATTTGTTAGAGATGCTGAAAGCTGAAGCTGTTATGCAGGGGTAGAAAGCTGTTGGAAGCTGCTGCTGCTGTATGATGAGCAAGGAGGAAGCTGAATGATGTTGCTGAACCTAAGCTGTAAATGTTTGTTCAATGGTTTGATGGATTGATGTGGATATTTGTTGACAATGGTTTATTTCTATTTGTATTTTGTATTTATTGGATGATATGTATATATATGTGCTCATATTTTTTTTCTAATCCTATGAATTGGTATACACATGTTTGCTTGTATGCCATCACAGGTTAAGGGGGAGCATGACTTTGAAATTATTGATCACAGATGTTGGACAACATTTGTGACAACACCATAAGTCAACTTTATATTTTAACGAGTTTTGTGAAGAAAGACAAAAAATGGGAGATTGTTAATGTTGGATTTGATTTTGTGACATTTGACCCAACATATCTCCTGAAGTATTGATTTAAATGTATAAGAATGTTGGGACAAATGTTGCACAACATTCGGACCAACATTTTCAGAACTGATTTTGCCTTACTTCACGTAATGTTTACTATGTAGTAAATATGACTTGGCAAGGTAAAAAGGAGTTGGTAAATACGTGTGAAGAACGAGTCAAGGCTGCTGCTTTTCGTGAGGAACAAGTTAAAATTGTTAGAGGTTTTTGCTCTTTGATCGTCTCCAACCAATCCTACTAGCTGCCAACCTTTACCTCAACCTCCACAACCAATCGATGAATTTTTTAAGGAAGACTCTCTACTATAAATAGAGATGCTACTACAGTGAATCGATATGCAGAATTAGAAAGCAAAAATACCAAGAGAGCTCTCGGAATTTCATCTCAGAAATCTGGATCACCAGTGTTTCCTGAGTGTGTTGACAATATTCTGTCTAACATTACAATTGCTATTTAGATTCTAGATTAGTTTTGTATGGAGCGATTGTAATGAGATGTTGTCTATGTCTACTGAGTTAGATTTTTTCGGCAGAAGTCATCTGCGACTTCAACTTTTAATTCATTTCCGTTTTATATTGTAAATCTGTAAAAAAAAGAATTTGTACTTTTGTATATAATATATATACAATACATTTGGTCATTGACCATCATAAGTTATATATATAATATATATAACTTATAAAAATTTAAACCTTTTTATTATTTAAATTCCATTGCATTTACTCTTTAAAGTTTCTGTTTTGCTAAGTGTTGTTACTGGTGTCGGACGACATAATTACCGACATTCGGAAACAGAATTGGCATTCGATTTATTTCATCTCTTGTTTTTTACTTTCTGTAGCATTTGGCACCCTTCAAGTGGTATCAAAGCATACACTTAACACAATAAGTGATTGGTCCTGTTGTCATTAGGTATGGATCCGACAAATCCAACTATTGGTAGATTTTCTATTTTAGATGGATCAAATTATACCTACTGAAAGATTCACATACGTTCTAATATCAAATCAATTGATATTAGGGCATGGAGATCTATAACCAATGGGTATATTGTTCCAATGTTGCCACCGGATGAGGAATGTGACATTCTTGTTAAACATGAATCCGAATAGACTACAGAAGAAACCAATAATGATAGCTTTAACGAAAAAGCCTTAAATGCAATTTTTGGATGAGTTGATATTATATGTTCAAACTCATTCAAAACTTCCCCACGGCTAAGGATGCATGTGATACTTTACAAATTCATTGTGAAGGTAGCTCAAGTGTTCGTCGAACAAAGCTACGCATGATCATGAGTAAATATGAACGTTTAAGGATGAAAGAATCGGATGATATTAAATCTCATTTTGAAATGTTGATTGACATCTCAAATGAAAGTCAAGTGCTTGGTGAACCATTAACCAACACTCAACTTGTTGAAAAGACTCTCCGTTCCCTTTCTGAAAAGTTCAATTTAAAGATTTGTGCTATTAAAGAAGCTCACAATCTTGCCACCATGGACCTTCATACCTTGATGAGCATTCTCAAAACTTATGAGATGAACATTAAGAATCAAAAGAAATTATATAAAACAAGAATGTGTCACTTCAAGTTCAATCATCGGAGAGTCAAATCGAATAAGAGGATGAGAATCTTGAAGAAATTGGTGATGGTGCAAATGTTGCCTTACTCACTCGAAAATGCAATTTGATGGTGAGGAAGTTCAACAATGAAAGAAATCAATCTAAATCTAAAGAGCACCAAAACCAAGTCTTCAATCAAAAGTCCACTAGATTCTTTCCAAATGTACAAAAAAGAAATCAACTAAGAAGAACCAACTCAAATCGTACCAAATTTAATCCCAAATAATTTGAGTCTGTGCAGTGTCATGCATGCTCTAGTTGGGGTCACTATGCTAACGAATTTGCAAACACTTTTAGAAAATTTGGTAAAAACCTATGGATTACTCTTAGTGATGATGAAGAAGAAGAGGAAGGAGATCGTGAAACTGAAACACAAGCAGTGCTGACTACTATTTTCGAACAATCTCTATCAGATAATGAAGATGTCGTATACAATATTGTCTCAGATTTCACGACATTTGCTCCAACATCAGCAACTACATCAACATCCTCAGCGACATCCGAAAGGTATGAATTCTTTAACTATTATGATATTAATTGCTTTAGTAGTTCTATTTCTATTAGTGAGGCTGGTTGTATAGATCAAGTTGAATGAAAAGATGATATGATTAATGAATTACAAAGTATTTGTAAAGCCTTAATCATAGAATCCAAGCAACTTGATAAAAAGGTAAAATCTTTAACTCATGAGAATTTTGTATTAAAATGCACGATAACCTAACTTGAGGTTGCACTTACCAAAAAGGATATTGAATTTGGTAAGATCTGTGCAAAATTAGATTTAGCCGAAGCAACCTTCTGTAAGCTCAACACGGGGACTTCAAAATTGAATGAGATATTCAACTTTAGTAAACCTTCATATGCAGGAATTGGGTACGGAAACTCTCTTAAAACCATATACTCTAATCTCTTTGATAAAAATGAGAAAATATGCTTTGTAAAAGAAAAAAAGGATGAATAATAGGTTCTCATATATGTCAAAGAATATGAAGTTTGTGTGTCATCATTATAACTCCCCTGGACACTTAAAACCATACTGTTTCAAACTTCAAGATTTTGTGAGTAAAATGTTGTCGAACATTTCGGATAACAATCGACGCAACATTTCTGAGCCAAAAGGTAAAAAATGTTTTAAGAATGTTTGGGTTCCTAGAAAGGATGTAACATGTAATGTTGCTATAACTGCATTAAGAACTAACATTTCAGGTTCTTGGTACTTTGATAGTGGATGTTCTCGCCACATGACATGTACAAAAGGTTTTTTTAAGAACTATGAGTCATTCAATGGAGGAAATGTTACTTATGGAGGTGGCAGTAAAAACAAAATAATTGGAAAAGGGATTTTGGATGTTCCTGAATTTCCAGCCTTAAGAAATATCTTACACGTTGAAGGCTTAATGGCTAATTTGATTAGTATTAGTCAACTGTGTGATGACAATCTTGAGGTAAAATTTAATAAGAATGCATGTGAAGTTATGAATAAATCCAATATATGTGTTATGACATGTACAAGAACAGGTGACAATTGCTATCTTGTTGTAAGACAAGAAACATGCAATAATGCTAAGGTCGATGATACAACACTATGACATCATAAGTTGGGGCATGTAAACTACCGCAATTTATAAAAATTGGTCTCATATGAAGCAGTTAGATGCATACCCAAACTTAGCCATAAAAGTAAAACTGTCTCTGAAAATTGTTTGAAAGGTAAGAAAACATGTGTCTCTCATAATGTTGTCCAACACGACGGACAACATTCAGGTACGTCTCACTGTTTTCAATTGCTACATATGGATTTAATGGGTCCAATTGAAGTAGACAGTCTAGGAGGCATGAGTTATTCATTTGTGATAGTAGATGATTTTTTTAGATATTCTTGGATATATTTTTTGAAAGAAAAATCACAAACATTTGACATGTTTAAAATCTTACACTCTAGAATTAGAAATTTATTCTATTATTTTATTTTTTGGATTAGATCCGACCATGGAAAAGAATTTCAAAATAGTTCATTCATAAATTTTTGTGATAAAAAGGAAAATTTTCATGAGTTTTCTGCCCCCAAAACTCCTTAACAGAATGGGGTTGCAGAACAAAAGAATAGAACATTACAAGAAATGACTAGAGTAATGCTTCGTTCTAAACATTTGTCAAAATGTTGATGGGCAGAACCCTTGAATACTGCTAATCACATAGCTAATAGAGTCTATCTAAGGCCAGGAACAAAGATGACACCCTATGAGATTATAAATGGAAAGAAACCAAACTTATGTTACTTTCATGTTTTTGGGTGTATTTGTTATATTTTAAATGACAGGGATCATTTGGCAAAATTTGACTCTAAGAGTGATAAATAAATTTTTGCTGGCTATTCACAAAATAGTCATGCTTATTGAGTATACAATCTGAGATCCAGAACTGTACAAGAGTCTGTAAATGTTATCTTTGATGATCTTTCTAATGTTTCAGGAAAAACTATTGAAAATAACATTATAGATATAGTGGAAAGTCTATAGATTGTAGAAGAATTGGATGTTGCCACAAATGTTGCCACACCTGAAGCAACATCCGAAACAACAATAGAGGCCACATATGAGGAGTGAAGTGCTGAATTGTTAGACCAAGTTCGTAGGGACCCCTCATTAATGATTAAGAAGAATCATCCAACGGGCCAAATGATATGGGGAGTTTTTGAAGGAATTAGATCAAGAGGAAAAGAACCACTCAACTATAGAGAAATGGTAAGGTATGTATGTATGTCAACCGTATACCAAGAGGTTAGTCTTTCTTGTTTTATATATACATTAGAACCAAAAAATGTTGTAGAAACACTTAAAGATAATTTCTGGATACAAGCAATGCAAGAAGAGCTTGAATAATTTTCTCAAAATGAAGTCTGGGACTTAGTTCCACGTCCAAATATTACAAATGTAAATGGAACTAAGTGGATTTTTAAAAATAAATCAGACGAATCAGGAACAATTGTTAGAAATAAAGCACGTCTAGTTGCATAAGGTTATACTTAGGTTGAATGAATTAATTTTGATGAAACCTTCGCACCTGTAGCTAGAATCAAATCAATTAGATTTTTGCTTGCTATTGCTTGTTGTCTGAAAATTACTTTACACCAAATGGATATAAAAGGTGCCTTCTTAAATGGTTATCTAGATAAGGAGGTATATGTTGAACAACCAAAAGGATTTGAAGATCCTTACCATCCACACTATGTGTACAAGCTTAAAAAGGCTTTATATGGGTTGAAACAAGCCCCTCGGGCATGATATGGTCGTTTAACGAATTTTCTTCTTGAATTTGGTTTAACCGTGGCGAAGCTGATCGTACCATATTTATTAAATGACACGGTGTAGATATTATAATTGCTCAAATCTACGTGGATGACATAGTCTTTGGATCAACTTCACAGTCGTACCTAAATTCATTTGTTGAAGTTATGCCATCGACATTTGAAATGAGCATGATTGAGGAATTAATTGTTTTCTTAGGCTTACAGATAAAGAAAAGTGAAGCTGAAATTTTCATCTCACAGAGTAAATATGCCAAGAATCTAGTTAAAAAATTTGGGTTGGAGAACGCTAAACAGATGAAAACGCCAATGGGTTCATCACAGAAGTTATGTAAGGATAATGTTGGTGAAAATGTCGATCCAACATTATATCGATCTATGATAGGTAGCCTTCTTTATCTTACTGCTAGTCACCCAAATATTATGTTTAGTGTTTGTGTTTGCGCACGTTTTCAAGCCTGTCCCAAAATGTCTCTCTTAAATGCCGTGAAACGTATTATTCGATATGTTGCTGGCACATGTGAGTTGGGAATTTGGTACTCCAAAGACACTAATCCTAACTTAATAGGATTTAGTGACTCGGATTGGGCTGAAGATGTGGATGACAGAAAAAGTACAAGTGGAGGATGTTTTTATCTTGGCAATAACCTTGTTTCATGATATAGTCGTAAACAAATATGTGTCTCACTTTCAACTGCTGAATCTGAATATGTAGTAGCCGGAAGTTGTTGCTCTCAATTAATATGGCTACCACACATGTTAGACGACTATGGATTTACTAACAACATTTTGATTTTGTACTGTGATAATTTGAGTGCTATAAATATTTCAAAAAATCCAGTTCAACACTCACGTACAAAACATATTGATATTAGACATCACTTTTTAAGAGATTTAGTTGAAAAACAACTAGTTCAAATTGAATATGTTGACACTCTTCATCAACTAGCTGATATTTTTACAAAAGCTTTGGACCATGAGATATTTTCTAGTTTAAAGAAATCTCTTGGTCTTTGTAATCTCTAAAAAAGATATTTTTTTGTGAATGTCGGCTGAAATGTTGTCTAACATTTCGAGTGACATTTACCTATGTTATATCACTAACTGATTATTGTTGCTGTATGATGCATAACTTTTGGTCACACAAGCATGATCCTTCAATAAGATTATGTTATCAAATTGATACCGTTCTCTGCGATGATATATATATATATATATATATATATATATCATAAAAAGGGAGTATCAAAAGAAGGCAAAGCCTTTACAAATATTTGACAACTGTGAAAAATGGGCAAAACCCGTGGAAATATACCATTCCTATTCTATAGGAGTATCGAGTGCTTCAAAAGGATTTTGAGAATACTAAATAAGTATTCTTATTTTTGACACGAAAAATTCTTTTGTATGTGTTATATGATTAGATCAAAGACACGATGGAAAAAATGTTACATTGGTCAAACTCATAAAATACGTATAAAACGTGTCTTGATGTTGTCAAAACGAAAAGTTCTTGTTAGATCAAAATACTTGTGTCGTCCAAAATATTGCCAATATTGATGTTGACATTTTCAGAATGTGATGTGTTGGGATGTTGTTCTTATCTGATATTTGAAATATCAGATCCTACTCCCTATTATATGCCTTGTTTACAGGAATTTCGAAACTTAAAATGACAAGATTATATTTTATTTATACCGTTATGTTTATGCAAATATTTTAGGTGTAAGTTATTGTGTAAAATTGAAACACATAAAATTAAGGGATTGTTGTTGCTAAGAAAAAGTTTGCCATGTATATAAATATTCCTCTCATTTGATTTTTCTTTTTATCATTTCCGTTTTCCCCAAAAATATAAAAAAAAAAAAAAGAGGGGAAAAGCTCAGCGGGTGTATATCTTCCTATCTACCCGATGGAAACACCAAATCAAACTCCAATCACTTTCACAAACCCTAATTCCTCAAAACCCTCTCCTCAATTCTCACCGATGGAAACTTCTCCAATGTCAGAACAGATGTCAACCAACATTCCATCCAACACTCCCATGAGCATTAACCCTCCGTCGAATACACCTCAGCAACCGGGTCAGTCTTCTTCCTCAAATCTCCCTGAAGATCTTTCTAAAGCAATAATGTTTAAAGGTTTTGATGAACC
Organism: Anisodus acutangulus; assembly: GCA_029783415.1. Lineage (NCBI taxonomy): Eukaryota > Viridiplantae > Streptophyta > Magnoliopsida > Solanales > Solanaceae > Anisodus > Anisodus acutangulus. The sequence continues at coordinate 6,039,755 of CM056510.1, read as the reverse complement.
TTTAGATATTAGCTATCCTGGAGATAATAATAACCCTATAGATGTTAATCAAACTTCTGATTTCTCATCTCTGGGTAAAAGGCCAAGGTCATCTACCTTTCCTACTCGTATATCGAGTAGAGTGTTTGAGAAAATAATCCAAAAAGGTTCGAGTATCAAAAGGATTAAATGTGAAATATCTAAACCTGCTTACTCGAGCAGTGATGGTGAAAATACGGACTATGTTTTCTCAATCGAGGAAGAACCATCTGCTTCTAAACAACCCTGTGTGCCTCAAGAAAGGGAAATCCCAGATGAAACCCTCTTAAAGTAATTTGTTCCAAAGGGAGTTCCCAGGACTATAAGGACAAGTGCTGCTCCAAATGCCACAACATCTTAGGCAACATTTCAGCCAACATCCGAAGAGACACACGCCACAACATCCTCCAACAGTACCAAATCCGTCAGTTCAGACATGTCTGATTCAGACATTGAGGTATCTACTTTTTAGATAAATTCTATTCTAAAGCTAACAATGATATGTGGGAGTTTTACAAAAATAGAGTAATTAGGCATGAGAGAGTGTTAGATATTGCTTTCTATAATGAATATGGTTTGGTAGAATTCGTAAAGGACAGACAACTTCTTGGTTCTGTCACTGAAAAAGAACCATATGTTGATGAGATAGTAAGGCTGTTTTATGCGAATTGAAGCTCTGCTATAGAGGATACCTCCTCAAAGAAATTTGGGAAGGTATATCTCTATAACAAGGTATATCTTTTTACGCCTACTATCATAAATCAATGTATTGGCCAAAATGCTGGAGATAATGTTAGAGAAGCTGAACATGTGATAGACAATATGGATGAAGTAATTGAATACCTCACTGGAGGTATAATGAAGAAATGGATCTCTAGATGTCCAGCCTCCAAATTAACAACCATGTTTTCTACCCTCCACAAAATTGCTATTTACAATTGGTTTCCTTCAATGAATGAGTCAATTGTGACATTTGAACAAGCCACCCTATTGTATAAAATTGGGAAATGTTTGAAAGTTGATTTGGAAAAAATGACATTTCATCAAATTGCCAACTTGGTTGACAAAGAAATCAACTTCAATACTTCATTTTTCCTCTCCAGTCTACAAAGTATTAACTACCCAAGGCTTCGAGCCTAAGAGAGAAGACACTTTAGGAAAGGCTCCTGAGCTTTGCACTGTAAACAAAGCAATTTGAAGAGCAAGGACAGAGTCATCGACTTGCCCTGGAAGAAGGAAGCTGGAAGTGAAAATGTCACCAGAAATGTCACCAACATTCTGGGCAACACTGGCCCAAGACAGTCTACAATGTCTACAAAATGGCTTGTGGATCAAATTGAAAAAATCAACTAACAAATTGCAGAAGTTGATGCTGCAAGGAATGCCCCGACGCAAGCTAGAGACCATTTCATGATGCTACTTTCTTCACAAAAAGGGGGAGAAACCTAAAGCTGCTATGCTGCAGAGATGAAGGGGGAGCGATCTTTGAAAGTCAAGTCATTATGCAGGGTAGAAAGCTCTTTGGAAGTCTGCCTTCTTTGTATGATGAGCAAGGAGGAAGCTGAATGATGTTGCTGAACCTAAGCTGTAAATGTTTGTTTAATGGTTTGATGGATTGTTGTGGATATTTATTGACAATTTGCTTATTTCTATTTGTGTTTTGTATATATGGGATGATATGTGTATATATATGCTCATATTGTATTATAATCCTATGAATTAATATACACATGTTTGCTTGTATGTCATCACAGGTTAATGGGGAGCATGACCTTGAAATTATTGATCATAGATGTTGGACAACATTTGTGACAACACCATAAGTCAACTTTACATTTTAACGAGTTTTGTGAAGAAAGGCAAAAAATGGGAGATTGTTAATGTTGAGTTTGATGTTGTGACATTTGACCAAACATATCTCGTGAAGTATTGATTTGAATGTATAAGAATGTTGGGACAAATGTTGCACACAACATTCGGACCAACATTTTCAGAACTGATTTTTGCCTTACTTCACGTAATGTTTACTATGTAGTAAATATGACTTGGCAAGGTAAAAAATAGTTGGTAAACACGTGTGAAGAACAAGTCAAGGCTGCTGCTTTTCATGAGGAACAAGTCAAAATTGTTAGAGGTTTTTGCTCCTTGATTGTCTCCAACCAATCCTACCAGCTGCCCACCTTTCCCTCAACCTCCACAACCAATCAATGAGCTTTTCAAGGAAGACTCTCTACTATAAATAGAGAGGCTACTACAGTGAATCGATATCTAGAATCAGAAAGCAAAAATACCAAGAGAGCTCTCGGGATTTCATCTCAGAAATCTGGATCACCCGTGTTGCCTGAGTGTGTTGACAACATTCTGTCCAACATTACAATTGCTGTTTAGATTCTAGATTAGTTTTGTATGGAACGATTGTAATAAGAGGTTTTCTATGTCTACTGAGTTAGATTTTTCAGACAGAAGTCATCTGCGACTTCAACTTTTAATCCTTTCCGTTTTATATTGTAAATCTGTAAAGAAAGAAATTTGTACTTTTGTATATAATATATATACAATACATTTGGTCATTGACCATCATAAGTTATATAATATATATAACTTATGAAAATTTAAACCTTTTTGTTCTTTAAATTCCGCTGCATTTACTCTTTAAAGTTTCTGTTTTGCTAAGTGTTGTTACTGGTGTCGGACGACATAATTGCCGACATTCGGAAACAGAATTGACATTCGATTTATTTCATCTCTTATTTTTACTTTCCATAGCATTTGACACCCTTTAATATATATATATATATATATATATATATATATATATATATATATATGACATTCAAACCGGAAGCGTGGATTCGGTCCACATTGGAGCCACTTTTTTTTTCTGAACCGAAGAGACTTATATGAGTAAAGACTGGATATAAAAACATAACAGTGCATGAGGAAGATCTAAACGATGCTTCCTCAAATTGATTGTTTGTGCTTGAGGTAAATATTAATAATACTACCTCTAAAAGATCATTTTGGTCAGAGAATTCAAAACAATGAAGAGTGTAACAGCTATGATGTGTATGTACATCTGTAGTATACCACCATATAAGGATGCACACTAGGGCCAGATGCGCCCACGGTCTTCCTCCTCAACTCTGTCCATAACGACAAAATGATGGATGACAATGATCGGATGAGTTTCTCATATATATTATATGGAGACTGCTAAGCACCTAGGACCTAGAGAATCAACTGGCAGTTAATTATGAACACATTTAATTTGGGCACATATCTTAACTATGATATATAAAAAGGCCGGCTTCGCTATTATACTAGACTAAATACAATTTGTGTTTGTAGCAAAAAAGTAGTTAGTTTATCGGAATATTTCATAATGCTATACTTCAATTAAAGTTCGAGTCAAAGGAGAATTCCGCTTTACAAAAAAAACCAAAAATCTTTCTTAAGAACAAATTCAAATGTGAAACAATACGTCAGCTCTTCTACTTGAAATATCCTTCAATTATGGAAGAAATATGATTTTGAATACCCATACTTTCTGCACCATTGTGCTCCGCCGAGTGTTAATAGTCCAATTTATTATTATGAAGATAAATGAGAAAATAGATGAATAGATAGGGCAAAGCATCCTCGAGCAACTTTACTAATACTAATAAATAAGGGGAAGGCCCCCCCCTAAACCACAAACCACCCAACCCCAAGCAGTTTGTATAGGTTCTTAATGCCATCTAACCGAAGGCCTCTCCCAAAGAAGAAATTTAAGGATTGAGCAGCGCTTACTTCGACATGGGTTAACAACTCATGTCTCAGGATTTGATCATGACATATAAGGAACAAGCTTAAATATTCAAATGTTGATTTAAATTATATATACTTATAATGTAATTACTATTACCGAATATGAATTAACTTGTTATAGCAAATTACTTACTATTTGTTTCATAATATCATTCAATGATATTATATAGAGTTATCATGAATTACCTTTTAAGTAAATCACCTTTTCAGTAACCTAATTGTGTAACTAATGCTAATTAAACTCTTGAAGTATTATATTTACAAGCTAGCTCTTCCTATTGCTTTTATGATTCCTTTTGAGTGAGGAGAGAGTGATATTTTATTGGGATCTTTACAAAAATACGCAGAATATAATTCATATTTATAACAAACTTACAATACAATTCCACTTTCAATATATAGCAATAAAACTGTCGCGTAACGTATACAACATCCAACAAAACTCATAACATTAAGAATTTTAAAAATCTTTTCTTTCTTCTTATATTCTTTCTTAGATTAATAAAATCTAATCCGAAGAATTCATTACGAAACAACATTGAAGAACTAAGTTATGGACCTCCCGAAACTCAAAGTTTTGGTCAAGGACTTTCTTCTTGCAGTAAGAAATGTGGTTGTTTTAAGCTTAATAGTTGTTGGAAACCATTGAATAAATTTGACATTTGTGGTTGACTATTATTTGATGATTGAAACATTAGAACCAGAATCAGCTGTCATTTTTGAAGCTTCAAAGTTGGAATTTGAGTTTGCAAGATCGGAATAAAATTCGACTAGGTAGTATTTCAAAGATTGGGAACATCTTGAGGAGCTTATATCTCAAGTTTGGAATGATATGTGCAGAATTAGTGAGATTTTGGATCGAATTAAAGATCATATTGAACTTCAAGGTTGAAGAAGAATTGTTGTTCGATGTATGTCACTTGTATGTCATGTGTAATTTATGTGTATAAATTCATACACATGACATACATAGGATATATATACATATATGACATACAATAATATACATGCGATTTATAAGTATATATTACATGTATAACATATGTATATCACTTCAATTTCAACTCAATTTTTCAATCAAAATAACTTAAAACCTTATTCAAATGAAAATTGAAACAACAGCTTCCCTACCTAGATCCGAAGAAACCCGATATCAATTTTATCAGCCTTACCTAGATCCGAAGAAACCCGATATCAGTTTTATCAGATGAACATAAATTCATCAAAACAAATATTCAAGTTTCAAGATTTTCAAAGCTCTTCAATGGAGTTTTTAGTTTTCTCCACCCAAATCATCATATCAACAACAAAATGACGGGTTGCAACTGTTACACCTCATATTTTCACGTGTCCTCGTTATCGTAATGTTAGTTGACATAGGCTCGGAGATGGTAGGACCCCTCCAAGCGACTAATAAATGTTCACGAAAGTGTTGAGTAAGTTTCGGGAATGTTTAAGGCTTATCGGATCAACAAAAGTAAGTTTTGACGAAAGTTCGACAAAACGTCATCTAGGGGCACTCTGCGAATCGCAGAGCATGATCTGCAAATCCCAGAGCATGATCTGTGAATCCCAGACCATGTCTACGAGACACAGATCATGATCTAAGGGGAAATGAAAGGCAAACAACGCAAATCCAACGTAAGGAATCCCATGATCATCATTATATTATTTTTCTCCTTGTTGTGTTGATTTTGGAGAATTCTTGGAAGCGAAGCAAGCTTGGATTTGAAGTAATTTTTGTGGGTTGAGGTAAGTTTCACCTCCATCTTCTTGTTATTAAGTTTATACAAGTGATGAGAGGGATGATTATTGAAGAACCTTGTAGGATAAGCTCTTGAAATCTTGAACTTGGTAGTAGATGTTGTTGGGCTGTTTCGTTTAAACTAAGGGTGTGGTATGAGGTTTATGGGTTGTTGATTGAGTTATAGAGATGGAGGAAAGTTAGTGAAGAAGGTTGTTGTTTTGATGTATGTATAGGATAAGCTACAAAAGATCGTATAAATTCTACGCACGCTAAGTGTTCAACGAAATGTCTAAATGAGCTTTCTTATGAGTTATGAATCCGTTATTTATATAAATCATCCGTATAATATAGATAATTGTTCGTCGAGCATATGAGGGCTTGTGGAATCCATATAACTAAGGCGACAAGGTATGTAGGGCTTATTCCTTCTTTGGCATGATCTTATTTAGATAAAAAATGAAACGATGTCATCCGAAACGATTATAGTCCTAATAACTTGAGTCACCTTGTATTCCTATCTCAATAGAACATATAACTCTTGTTGTCCCTTGTCGGGAGTAGTTTTCACACCTTATGATATTCTTTTTATGTAATTAATTCACCGGTCCAGGTATTCTATTCATCCTAGTTCTACTAAGATGTACCATGACCTTTAGCAGATTTACTGGTGGAACGATATGAAGAATAATTACATAGTTTGTGGCCCAATGTACAAATTGCCAGCAGGTCAAAATTGAGCATCAGAAACCCGGGGACTTGCTTTAGGGTATAGGATTCCAACGTGGAAATGAGAGGTGATCAATATGAATTTCATTACAAGCTTGCCTCGTTCTTATCAGAAGTTTGACTCCACCTGGGTTATTTTTGCTAGGCTTACAAAGTTAGCCCATTTTCTACCTGTCAGAACTACTTATTCGGTCGAAGATTACGCCAAGTTATATGTCAAAGAGATAGTTCGACTTCATGGGGTTCTAGTTTCCATTATATCTGACAGAGGTGCCCAATTTACAGCTAATTTCTAGATGTCCTTCCAGAAAGGTTTAGGTACTCAGGTTAATCTCAGCACAACTTTCAATCAGTAGAAAAACGGACAGGCCGAGCGCACTATTCAGACGCTCGAGGATATACTACGAGCTTGTGTCTTGGACTTCAATGGGAGTTGGGAAGATCATTTGCCGCTTATTAAATTTGATTATAATAACAATTATTATTCCAGTATTAAGATGGCTTCATATGAAGCAGTGTATGGGCGAAAGTGTATGTCTTCTATCGGCTAGTTTGAAGTGGGTGAAGCAAAGTTATTGGGACCTGACTTGGTACAACAAGCGGTAGAAAAGGTAAAGTTGTGTCAAGAGCGATTGTAGACCGCCCAACGTAGGCAGAAGTCCTATTAAGATAATCTACACCAAAACCTAGAGTTTTATGTTGGCAATTGGGTGTTCCTAAAAATACCGCATATGAAAGGCGTGATGAGGTTTTGGAAAAAGGGCAAGTTTAGCCCCAGATACGTAGGACCGTATCAGATTATACAGAGGATCGGCCAGGTGACTTTCAGGCTTGAATTACCCCCGGAGTTGGAAGTAGTCCATCCAGTGTTCTATGTGTCCATGCTTCGAAAGTACATATGAGATCTCTCCCGTATTACCCTAATAGAGGATGTTCAGATTACAAATGACTTATTGTACAAGGAAACTCCAGTTGCCATCTTAGATCGTTAGGTCCGCAAGCTACGGATCAAAGAAGTAGCCTCTGTTAAAGTGTTGTGGAGGAACAATAATGTGGAAGAAATGACGTGGGAGACTGAAGAGGACATGAAATCCAGATACCCTCATTTGTTTTAGACTACAGGTTTATATCGACACTTGTGCAATACGATTTCCCTATTTCTATCTTATCTATCAAGCTTATCTTATATACCTTGTATAGGCAATGTTGTTGATATAGATGTGACAGATGTAGTCCAAATTCCGACATTTGACAGTTGAGGTGAGTTATGACTAACCTTTTTGTTTTCTGAATAGATAGACGGTCGTGTGGTCATTGTATATTTGTTTTGTACGGTCTTGTCGGCCCATTGTCCGCTGTTGACATATATATATATATATATATATATATATATATATATATATATATATATATATATATATATATATATATATATATATATATATATATATGTCGGTTAGCTGCCAATCATTACATGTTATCCTATCCAGACTTCCACTGTGTTTGTCATTCTGAGTCCTTATTGGCCTAGATGGTTATATGTTCAGATTATGATACACTGGTGGTATGATCGGGCCGTTCAGGCATCGGGTGCCCCCATTGGGGTGTGACAGCAATGACAAAATTGAGAGAGGTTAGAGAGACACAGATGGAGGAGAAGGAGAAATTGATAGAGAAAATTGAAAAGAATAAGTTTTACAATCAAAATTGAAGCCTAAAATCAAGGGATATACCTATTCTCTTAAGTTACTACAGAATGAATAAATCATGTTAAATAGGGTAATTATTTAAACGTGGCTATATAAAATTTAAATAGATTTCCTAATTCATCATGTGTGATAAATTTATACATTTGAGACATTCTTAGTTGATACATCCTTTAATTCTGTAAAGTCTATAGCAACTCAGAAACTCAACAATTTATGCAAAGCAAATCTAAGGTTTTCTATATTAGTGTGATGTGATTTTTTAAACAGTGGTGATACAAAAAGTTGTTCTTTTTCAGATATTATATTTCTTGGCCAGCTAACCTGAGATGATAAGGTTCAAAGCGTGGTCCGAAATTGTCTGATTTTGATTTCAGCAACATGGTAGGTCCTTTCTTGCAGATTTATTACTGAATTCTTATTTTCTTGTGTAGACAACGTCATGCTTCTCTTTTTAGTTTTTTTATCCTATTTTTATTTTATTTTTCTTTGTTATTTTTTTCAAAACTAAGGTTGAAGTGTTTTAATTGCTAAAAGTAAATTATAATGGATACGTTTTTCCTCTCTTTTGGATCTAGAAAGTACAAATATATCTTATAGTGCATTTGTGTTATCATTATTTCGTGAAAATATATCTCGTTGTGCGTTTGTGTTATCATTAACCTAACAACATTTATTCGGCCTTAGTATATGACAAACTAACGAAGTTCACAAGATCCATAAATGTTAAGATCCAATATTCATTGGATATATGTCTAAATTAGAAAACTCATTAAATTTTCTCTTAATAAGATTTACATTGATCTAATACTTGTGTTTGTTAGGGTAGTGTGGAAATATTAAGTTTTGTCTTGCATTTACTTATGATTATATCAATATATAGGACATTTGATGAATAACAGACTGAAATGAAGAAGAGAAGTAGATAGAATCGTAGAAGAAGATGGAAGAGATTGTATATTCAAGCTTAATGAAAAATGAAGTACAAGACTCCTTATATGGGAGGTAGTTAGTTACTAACCACTATGATTGACTAACTACTCATCTAACTAACTCTGTGAAAGTATGTATGTCCTAGAGACTATCATTATTAGGGACAAATGTACTTGAACACATTCGTATTATTAATAACATTAATATTTATGGCATTTGTAATTATTGAATTATTATTTGGTTGTTTGTAATTATTCATTAATGTGCATCCCTTGAGCTTACATTGTCATTAATAGAGTGAGATATTAATGATAGAGCGTAACTCTAAAACGGTCTCGACTAATGATCATCGAGAATGGGATATCGATGATATGTTATAAGTCGACATGTGGTCTACGTCACATTCTTAGAGAATGTAGTATGTCTCACCTGCTACTATTAATGGTTACTAGTGATGGACACATTGATACTTTTGGAAAGTATTGGTATACCCTGCTGATAAATTATTTGTTATACATGTCTAAAGTGTTATCAGCGTGTGGGAGATGAAGGTCCTTTGACTTGAGGTTAATACACGCCTTGTTTACAGAGTAATGTACTTTGACCCTGTCCTAAGCTTAAACTCCTTATAAGATAAGATACGGCTTGTGTTGGGTGCATTATGATGTAAATTAAGATGATAGTTGAGCCAAGAATAGGATTCATTCCTCGATTGGATATTCGAGAGAGCACTCAACTTCTCAGTGATATTAGGTCGACCAAGTCATTGGCCAATGCAAGAGACATATTTAGAATATGATCTAGTTGTCGACTAATATAGATGAGATAAAGTGATCAAACCATTTGGATAGACACATGACAAATCCTAAGCTTAATCGAGTGTGTCGCGAATGAAAGGAATTTATCATCTCACATAAATGTTATGTTTGTTGGATTCATGTAAACGTACTTCATATATTGTGTTCATCGTATGACGCAATCTAGGAGTTCCGTATGGACCTTAATTGGATTAGTGTCGATATATGAAGGCCTATAGGGTCACACTATGTCGATTGTCTCTTCGATCTAAGGGTGTATTGAGAAAATATTAAATATTCAATTTGGAATCGAGATATTTAAATTGATAATAACTATGGGATAATTTCTATTAGATGAAAATTATTTAATTAAATCAAAATTAGATTTTGGATTTAATGTGCTCAATATATATATTAAATAAAAATGGGAAATAGTAATTTATCTCCTACGCTAACTCGAGGAAGTCATTCCGTTCTAACTCGAACTAAGCCAAAAATGCGGATATCCGGCTCATTGCACGGTGCATGGCAAAAAACGAGTAAGAATGGATGATGGTCGATATGTGCATTATTGATAATGGTGGGTGATGATAAATGATATGTGATTTGATCCCTAAATTGGATGTATGACTCGAACAATTTTAGAAAAATCAACACAGAAACGTCTTGTCAGGACGTCGGCACCGCGACCCTAATGCAATACAAAGGTTTCTGCCTTGCCAGTGCCACGGCGCTAAAGCAAAATAGAAATTTTCAGTTTCTGCCTTGCCAGCGCCACGGCTCCATAGTGGAGCACCGCGACGCTAAATGCATTGCAGAAGCCGAATTTCGGCTTCTGCCTCACTGGCGCCTCGACTTTAATGATTAGCGCCGCGACCCCATCGGTCAAAATTTTTTTTCAGAATGTTTAACCCATGATTATTATTATATAATATATTATTTGATAAGTATACTGTTTATGTGCTAAATGTTTGTCATTTAGATTACTAGTATAGTGTTAGCATTATACGTGTCTGGGTAGACGACACACAGTATTTGTTAAACCGCTTAATATCATGCTTGGGTAGGCGGTACCCAATATGTGCTTAGTTATTTGCATGATAATTAAGATGCTTTGTTGGACATAGCATACTAGAGTTGATCTTGGTTAAAACCCTAAATTAAAATATTCCCCAAAATTTAATACAAGTCTCATTTAAAATGAACGCGTCGTCTGTTATAATTGATTGTAGTGCAAAATCCTTTTCGGTGAGATGAGTATTTATGCCACAACATTTGCTCTAAGTCTACGAGGACTCATACTCTTTCATAGATGCATGTTAAATGTAGAAGCGGATGATAAACCTTCATGAGTATTTACACCACAGTGTTTTCTCTATAAGGCAAAACTCACTTAGATACATAATTGAAGTCGCATAACGGGGTTGACTTGCTACTATCTTGGCACCACAGTGTCGGACAAACGAAGGGACGCAGATTGATTGTTTAGACCATTCGGTCAAACAAGAGTTATAAATTATTTGTAATTGGTTTGGAGACCTACCGAGTTATGCTAGTGAAGTTATTAGCCACAACAAACGCGGAGATAGCATGAACCTGGATCTTGGCCCATTATGACCATATTTGATATGAGTCCGTATTCTTCCATGGGGTCGAAGGGTATGTTAAAATAGTGGGAGCTAATTAAACTAAATGCCATGTTAATTAGTTAACGAATGTGTTCAATAGAAATTATATTAGAGTTTAATTTCAAGTCTATCTATATCTTCAGTTTATACAAAATGTCGAATCTGTCATTGAAAATGTCGAATATGTCATTGAAAATGTTGGTCGAGACAAATAAGTGGACTAGATCAAATTAACCTGACTGGTTACGAAATCTGCGATTGGTGTGAAGACTAGAAAGAATTGAGTATGTGTTAGACACAGTGTTCCCCACAGTCCCTGCTGAAGATTCTGCTGAGTATGCCCTGTTTGACAAAGTGGCTTATCAGAAATATCTAGACGATGCTACCTCGGTACAATGTGTAATGTTGTCCTCCATGACCTTGGAGTTACAGAGGCAACATGAAAACATGGGCCTCAATAAAATGCTAGAACACTTGAAGAGTCTCTATGACTCACAGTCTCAGACAATGGAGTATGAATTGTTGAGGGACCTTTTCAAGTGTAATATGAACGATGGGGGTCAAGTGTCAGCCCATGTTCTGAAGATGATTAGGCTGATAGAAAGGTTGGCTTCGATTTAAACGAAGCTGCCTATAAATGTCTTTGTCAACCTGATCGTGAATTCACTCCCTGGTTCATTTGAGAATTTCATTGTGAACTTCAATATGAATGGGACCAAGGCAAGTATTCCAGAGCTTCACAACATGTTGAAGATCTTTGAACTATCTACCTCTAAAGGTAAAGCCGTGCTCATGGTGGGCTCTTCTAGCAAGTTCAAACCCAAGGGTAAGAACATGCAGAAGAAGAAAGGTAAGACAATTGTTGCACATACAGTTATGAAACCTAGAGGAGGTGTTCAGAATAAGGAAAAGGTAGCTTCGGATGTGTGCCTCAACTGCAAGAAGAAGGGGCATTAGAAGAAGGACTGCACAGCTCCAGGAGGAGGAAAAGCACTAGGTGCTCCTGGATCTACTCGACAAGGTATGTTTGTCATTGAGATAAATATGTCTATAAATAACTCTCACTGTTGGTTATTGGATACCGCATGTGGCTCACACATTTGTAATAATATGCAGGGTCTGATTGACAGCAGAAAGGTTGGACCTTGGGAGGTAGACCTGCGCGTTGGAAATGGAGCACGAGTGGATGTTGAACGCATGAGAACTTATATACTAGATTTACCTTCAGGCTTTTGTTTAGAACTAAAAAATTGTTATTTTGTTCTCTCATTAACGAAGAATATTATTTCTATCCCAGTGATAAACATTGATGGATTTTCCTCATTTATTGCCAATGGCAGTTATGTAATGTCTTTTAATGGTTTTGTTTGTAGAAATGCTCCGCTTGTGGATGGTTTGTATGTTCTAAACTATAGTCGTGAAATTTTCAATGTGCAAAGCAAACGAGCTAAGATAAGTAATCCAAGAAACCCCACCTACTTATGACACTGTAGACTTGGTCACAACAATGAATCAATGATAGCAAGATTAAGAAAGTTAGACTACCTGAAACCATTTGACTTGGAGTCCTATGGTAACTCTGAATCTTGCTTGAGAGGAAAGATGACCAACAAACCACTTTCTGGAAAAAGGGTGCAAGCCAAAGAGGTACTTGAGTTGGTCCATACTGATGTATGTGAGCCATTTTCAACTCAAGCTAAGGGATGCTTCCCTTGCTTCATCACTTTTACAGATAATTTCACAAGGTTTGGGCATGTGTCTCTTATGAAACACAAGTCCGAAGCCTTTAAGAAATTCAAGGAGTACAAGTCAGAAGTAGAGAAGCAACTTGAAATAAATATCAAGACCATTTGATCAGATCGAGGAGGTGAATACTTAAGTAAAGAATTTCTGGATTACTTGAAGCTTCATGGAGTCCAATCACAATGGACACCTCCTGGAACGCCACATATGAATGGTGTTGCTGAAAGGAGAAATCGAACCCTATTAGATATAGTTAGATCTATGATGAGTTTCTCAGCTTTACCAACATACCTTTGGGGCTATGCATTGCAAAGCTGAATTTATATTATGAACAAGGTTCCTTCAAAGTCAGTAGAGAAAACTCCATATGAGATATGGAATGGCAAGAAGCCAACACTTAAACACATGCGACCCTAGGGGTGCCCTGCATATGTAAAGAAGATGCTTACTGATAAGATGAAATCTAAAAGTGAGAAATATTATTTTGTGGAGGTATGCAAAGAAAACTAAGGGATACTATTTCTATCTTCCTGGAGAACATAAGGTCATTATTTTCAGAAATGCAACTTTCCTTGAAAAAGACTATGCCTACAAGGAACGGAGCTGCAATAAGATAGAACTTGAAGAAATTCAAGAACTTGAAGAAATTCAAGAACCACAAGATAACACAGAAGTTGAACCATTGTCAAAAGACCTAGACAATGATTCAGTGGGAGTATTTGGTGAAGATTGGGTACGTAGAGTATGCCCTTAAGCCAGTGGGAGTGCTGTGAGAGATAGTGCAAAAATGCAAGGCTCTCATACACAACCAATGGAAGATGATACAATGGTTGTACATTATTACATTCAGGAAATACATGAAAATGACATTCCTGAAAGCTCTCAAGGTGATGGATTGTCCATCACACAAAGACCTTCTCACAATCAGAATGCAACAAACACTGAAACATAGAATAATCAACTCCGTAGGACCACTAGGACTCATCGTCCGCCTGAAAGGCTTAATCTCCTTGTTGAAACACACAATGAGATAGATATTCATGATGACGATGAACCTACAACCTACATCGAAGCTATGTTAGACATTGATTGTTAAGTCCTTAACTGGGGATTATTATCAATAAAATCATCTGGAACAAAATGAATAAAGTTATAAAGCATGCTTCTAAGGCATCAGACCAAAGAATCTAGCCTATTTTAAAGACACTTGAATAGTCTAAAAACTTGAGAATAATTAAAATTCCAACATTCATGCCCCAAATGAATAGAAGACGTCTTATTCATAAGCATAAAAATAAGGACATTATGCTTAGTCATCAAATGATCCGAAACTGGAAGAATTCTTGCCTGATTTTAAGAAAACTAAAGTAAAGGTTTGTATTCAAAGTAGATTAGGTTATTTACTAAGAACGAGAGAACTTTTACCCGGATCAAAGCAAACTAAGTGTTGATTTGTTTTAAGTTAAGATCCGAAGTCAAAAGCAATTAGATCAGGCTGGATTAACTTTGTTATTGCTGAAGTTATCTAAGGCAGGACAAAAACGGATGCAGGAAATTGAGAAAAATTCTAACTAAGAAAAAAGAAAGTCTGATATATTCATTCATAAGGAAGGACGGAAAATGGATAGAACAAAAATATATACAAGGAAAAAGGAAGTACAAAATAAACAAAGGCTTGGAGATCAGTCGAATTCAGGCTCGGAGTCTTCAGGGTCTTCCTCGGAGCTATCTCCATTAATCCGGTGGAAGGCCTGGGCCTCTAGAGCCTTGGTTTCAGTAATCTTGTCATCTAACTTCGGGATTCCATCTCGAGCCTGCTCCAGGGTGTACCTCCGGACATTCCAGGTTATGTGCTCGATTTTAAGCACTGTCCGAGCCACTTCAGCTTCCACACTGCCAAGAGCTTGGTCTTGTTCAACCAAGGCTTGAGGTCATTTCTCAGCCCTTCAATTGTTTGAGTTTGCTGACAGACCTGATCTTGAGACGCCTTTAAGTCTCTTTCGTAGTTCTGCTTCAAAGCAGCCTATTTAGCAACTCAACCTGTATCAATCTCGCTGAGCTCGGTGGTAAGTGTTGACACCCAATTTTGTCCCATCCTTTTTGATTTATTTGCAATTTTGGATATTTTTGACACCTCAAAAATATATTTTTATATATATACATATAGGCATATATGTACACATATATTTTTATTCTCAATATTACTATATTATTACTACTATTATTATTCGTATTCTTTTTCTACAACCATTTGTATTTTTAAATCATGATCATAATTTCTATTGTAATATTCTATATTATTTTTTAACAAAACGACATCCTTTTTATTTATTTTTTAATTAAGCATTAAGCATTTCAAAAATATTTTGTTTTATCATTATCGCATCTTATACTATATTCTAAATAATTTTACATTTTGTTATTCAAAGCATTTTAATATTAAACCCCTTTTTATTTTTAAACCCATAACCCATTCATTTCTAACCCAAAACAATTTTCCAACCCAAAACAAATACCCATTTTAAAAGAGACAGCCCATTTGGCCACTCCCATTTTCGGCCAGCCCAACAGAAACTACCCAGGCCCAACCGGCCAATTCCCCAAGCCCAACCATCTCCCCTTTTCCTAAATCTCTTAACCCAAAACAATTCCCTTTTTTAACTCCCAATACCCCTATCTCGGCCTAACCCCTCACCCCAAATCGCCCATCCACCGAGGCCCAATTCCCCACTTAGCCCATTCATCTCCAACACCCATTTAACCTCCCATTTCGCTTCGGCCCAATCCCCAAACCCGCCACCCATTACCAATACCCAAATTCACTCCCTCTATTTCCTTATCCCCAAGCCCAACCGACCAGCCCAAACTCCCCAATTAAATCCCCATTTCGTCGGCCCAATCCCCAAACCCGCCGACCCATTCCCAATACCCAAATTCACTCCTCTTTTTCACCCCCAAGCCCAACCGCCAGCCCAAACAACCCAATTAAATCCCCATCGTCCAATCCCAATTGGCCCGACCCATCCCTCTTATCTTTTAGCCCATCCCCCTTACCCCATTTCACAAAAAAAAAAAAACTAAAACCTAAAAACCCTACACCCCAGCCCTCTCCAATCGCCGCACACCCCTACCCCTACGCGTCGCCGCACCCTACGTCTGACACCACCAATCGCCGGCACCGCCGCCTGATACCACCAACCTACCCCATCACCTCTTTCCGACCCATGCCCCAAGAATTCGCCCCTAAAAATTAGATTTTGTCCCCCCTTTATTTTGAAATTCGAATTCGTTTTTGTAAGGGGTATGGGGTGTGAACATTGGGGTGAGTACCTATAACCCCCCCCCCCTTTGCTCACTGTTGGGGGGGGGGTCAGATTTTAGAGTTTTTGGGTCGTTTTTAGGTCCGAAGATTTAAGTTTTAGAATTCGAAATCTTCTTAAAGGTTTGACATTGTATTTTGTTTGTGTTGTTCTTCACTATTGGGAAGATTCCGGATTTCAAAAAATCCGAAATCTGCTTAAGAGTATTTGTTCTTGCATGTGTTCTTCAACTTAAAGATTCCGAAATATAGGTCGAAATTATTGGTTTTTGGTGTTGAAGAATTTGGAATTTTTGCTATTTTTTTCACTGTTCTTTGGTTCCGGGTCGGGTCATTGCCGGGTCGGGTTAGGTCGATTCCAAGTTGAGTCAAAATTTTCAGAAACAGAATTCTTTTCAGACTTACAAATTCAGAATTCGGTGATCAAAAATCCAAAAATCTGAATTCTAAATATTCTCGAGCGGATTCGATGATTCAAAACAACGCCTCGGTTCGCTACCCGTAGAAGGTCAGTAAACTCACTTTCTTTCTAATATTTGGCTATTTAATTCATATTATGTGTTCAGTATAATGTGATTATATGTTTTGTTAAATATATTTAGTTTAATTCAGTTGTTGTTTAAGTCTGTTAGCTTAGATTAAAGCATGTTAATTATAACTTATTATAGTATGTTTGGTGTTGATTCATTTCCCAAAGAGTAAACCTGTCTAGTATGATATATTAGGATTATATTCAAAGCTATATGATGTGTATGCCATTGATAGTATTTTTTTGGTGAATAGTATGAGTCTGGTACTTGTTGTAGCTTGTAATATCATGTTCTATGCTAGTTGAAATAGGAGCATATGATTATACCTTATTTCCCATGTGTTTGAGGTCACCTAGTTAGTCTAGCCTAAGATCATGCTAAAATGACTTTGAAATTCTATTTGTTATTTTTGTCTTGTACTCTTTTTATGATATATCTTGTCCAGATTTGCAATAGTAAGCATATAGGATATGTTGTATCCTTTTTATGGTTTAGGATAAAAAATGACTCATGTATATGTCTATTTTTTTAGTTTTTGGACACAGTATGATTACAGTTAAGTTCAAATATTGAAGTATGCTGCCTTACTAAGTTTTGTGGTTAGTTTAATGAGTTCTTGTTAGGTGTTGTTTAAAAATATTATCATGCCTAGTGCACATCCTGAATATGGTCATTGTGTGTTCAGTTTAGCATGTCTGAGATGTTCCTTCGAAATGGTTACTTGGTTCATCTCTGTTTATCCCATTAATGTCTACTGAATTAGTCATGCATTTCCCCTACGTAATTAAGTGTTAGAATGCCTTCATTTTATCCTGTAAAATCCCCCAGCTATCATGTATACAAGTCAAGTATATCCTCGTGTATATCACTTAGGATAACCCAGTCATGGGAGTTCTGGGCTCAGCCCAGTGTTCTGGCTTTCTCTGATATTTTTGTTAATTACAGTTGGGCTAGGCCCACCAACGTTCTATTCCTTTTCACCTTGCTGCCGTGATCTTAGGTGGGCTAGGCCAAATTGTTATTACAGTTTAGTTGTTCTAATTCAACTGTGGGATGCTGTCCTCATTTGATTTCTATGTTTGGATTTTATGATGTTTCTTTAATCAATGTGTTCTTGATTAGTATGAAAAATGAATGAATGTTATTTGCAAAGTTATGTGTTTAAATAGGATATGCGTAGATATTTTCTAACGGAGTTCTTCCTTCTCCCCTCCTCCTTTTGCATGACCATCGGGCCATTCCCCTCCGTCTTTGTGCATTATCCGAGCCGTTAACATATTACTGTTCATGAATGATGTATTTACATTTTTTTCTTATGTATATATTTCCATGGCCCGTCCACTAATCCTTTTCTTTTCTTTTATTTACATGAAATGCACCGGGAGCGACGAAGAGTCTCTTAATGAGACTCATCATGGCTATTGTCAAAATGAAGACCCGCATTCGCACTCCTTGCATTCTCCAAACTCGGTATTTCCAAACAAATAGGGCGAGATGACATCGTCATCCGCTTTAGTTCCCTTTCATTGTTATTCTTTAATTTCGTTATTTCTATTTGGGTCTGTAATAATTATTTAATGCTTGTGTGATTTGTTAGGATATTTAGAATAATTAGGCCATGAATGGATAATTAATAGGGTAGTTTAAAAACCGTCGCTAGTTTGTTCATTTGTAGGCTCGGTTAATTCAAACTTAGAAACCCTCCGCTAGTTTATTTATTTTTGGCTCGTCATGCATATTTAAAATTTTCAAATCAAACTTTGATCATCTTCTGTTCACTTTATTAATTGTACAACTCAAAATGATTTTCAAAAATTACTTCTTTGGCATTATAAGTAATTCGTTTTTCTCCTTGCAATTAATTGTCCAAAATGCATATCTTTTCAACTTCACATGTATTTTTCTTTAATACCATACAAATGCATGCTTGTACAAAAAATGCATTCTTTTACTAAATATTTGCAATATTAGTTTAACTTTCTATTTTAAATTGCATTTTTTCTTAATACAATAATTAACCTGAGTTTGATCGGATAGCCGCAAGTTAGCGGATCTTAAAGGATGCTTAACCCCTTCCCTTTAGGATAATAAAGAACTCTTACCTAGAATTTTATTAGTTTCGCATACCTTAAAATTGGAGTTACATTGCAGTATTTAGTTTAATATTTAGGTGTCCTAATTCACCATAAATAAATTAGGTGGCGACTCCTTAATCATACCCAGGAATCATCCGGACACGTTGTGCTCCGCTTTGACCCGTGTGGTCGAAAAAGGGCGCAACAGCATGGCGACTCCGCTGGGGATACTTTCAGGTTCTTAACCATAGCAAACCCAGGTTACTTATTACTACGCTTTATTTTGCTCTTTATTTGATTTAATGCTTTGATTTGTTTCCATTGTAAATTTTGCATAACTGCTTTAATTGTTATATTCTCTTACTACTTTCCTTAAATTGACATTCCGCTCATATTTCTTCCATTACGAAAAATCGACACTATCACACATTACATGCGAGGTGTGTTTTGCGCACCCGCAAATTTCTTTCAAATTACCAAATTTTTAGGAGAGTTGGTATATGCGCGGAGCGTCCGGACCATCCGGTTGGCCGCGTAGCCTTCTCACTCGGCGATGCGGCTCGGGAACCTTGAGTCTAGTCAGCCAAATCTTAGAAAATTTAGGATAGAGCTATACCACCCTTTATCTTAAGTCATGCATGCATACACCTTAGGTGGGTCGATCCTTGGCATCGACTCCACATTTAAGAAATTCACCAAATTGTCAACGAGTTCTACAACCCAACGACCATATCATCATATTATGTGTAGCATGATAATGATAGACTGATACAAGCCTAATCATTGAAATATCAAAATTGGGAAAATTATACTTTCTTTCTTTTACTATTTTTTAGGATGGATCAAGTTCCGCAAATCTCTGAAGTTAGGATGGTGAGTAGCACTCCGAGTAAGCTGAGAATATGGTGGGAGAATTTTGACCTTGGCAGCCAAATGGCGATTAGGAGGAAGTTGGGATGCCTCATTTCACTGTTTGACATCTCTCCCGATCAACATTTGGTCAGATCATTAATCCATTTTTGGGATCCAGACCGGGTTGTCTTCAAATTCAAAAAATTTGAGCTCACTCCCACTTTGGAGGAAATCAATTATTTCACCAACTTGATTTATCAAGACAGAGGTCAAATCATCCCTCATGGTCAGTCCGGAAAGAAATTCCTGCGCTATTTGGGGTTAAAAAACACCAAAAAACTCTGATGCTTCGAAAATAACTGGGTTTCCCTAGAATACCTTTATGAGAGATACGGTCGTCGAGATGGTTACAAGTCATTTAGAAAAGAATTCTCTTGCACTCCTGACCATTGGCAAGCCAGGCGCCCTATTGCATTTGATGTCGCTTTACTAGGTATTTTAGTGTTCCCACTTGAGCACGGAAAAATAAGTACTTGCATATGTTCTGTGGCTCGAGCAATTTTTGAGGGAGTTGACGATGCGCAGCTCACTTTGGTCCCTATGATACTAGCAGAAATACTTCGGGCTCTCGGAAAATGTAAAAGAGGCAAAACAAATTTCTTCAAAGGTTGCAACCTTATCCTACAGATGTGGGCTATAGAACATTTTTATCAGCGTTCGAACATGACAGACATTTGCTTCAGTGAGTCAAACAAGACCGCCAGCTTTTACGACAGGACGGAACATTTTTTGTCACCAGTCGGCACCAAGGATTGGTATGAGTTTCTAGCATTCCGCATTAGTGATCAGATTCAATGGAAATACCCATTGCTCCCAAACACCAAGAAAGCCTATATGAGATGCAGAAGGCTTTACTACATCGAGCTCATCGGGTTGAAAGGACTCCAGCCATATGCGCCACTACGCGTACTCCGACAGTTCGGTCAAAAGCAGATAATCCCTCTCCACGCAAATATGAGAGTTTCAGAAGTTCAATTCGGATCGAATTTCATGGTCCCAAGAGCCAGGCAGATTCTCCATGAATGGAACAGTGTGGATAAAATAGGCATTGGAGATGGACAAGCGGGGAATACTCCTGAATATTGCGCATGGCTTCGAGAAGATCACGACAACTCGAATCTTAGCCCCAAAGGAGAACAAGGTTTCGAGGATGTGGGCACAACGATCTGGATAAGCACTTGCCGGCTAAAAAACACAGTTATTACTCCTGAGATGTGGTCTCAAATGCAGGACATAGTGCAATATTTAGAAGACGCATGAGCCGGACCTAGCAGTGTTAGGGCTCCATCCTCATCTATGTAATCACGAACGAGATTTTATCTTGGTCATAATATGTTATCAGCCCTGTTATTGTATGCGCTATTATTACAGTAAATTTCACCCTTTAACTTTGTTCCCAACAAAAGCATTTCAATTTGACGGCTTGGGTCAATCTATCATAATTTTGCGTATTTGGCGTTTAGGCCCACCTCTGGCATAAGAGAGGCCCTATGCAATTTAGGACGCGCATTTAATTTCCATACAATCTGCTTGCTATTTGTTTACTGCTTCACACTCGGTACATGTTATTTAAAGCAATAATTACTCGTCTTGTACTAACTTAGTTTGCTTCATTTTTTAAAAAGGTTTGTTTTTGCCTGATTTATTCCCTCAAAAGTTGATTCGTGTCGACTGAAACTGGCGGAACACCCTTACTTCACGAGATCAAAGGCACAATCATCCAACAAAATGACTGATTCAGGAGCATCCGAACAAACTGGCCTGGGACTTATCGCTCTTCTGGGAGGTGAACCAGAGACATTAGAAAGGAGAAATACTACCGTCCAGGATGAATACCTCGCCCAACTATTGCAGCAAATGGCAACCATGCAGACTGAGATCGAGCGGCTCCGAAATCTTACCAATCTTTCCATCAGCCTCAATACTCCGCTCCTTGAACAAGGGACAAGCGCGACTGCACCACAAACCTTTCCATCTCCTGAACCGCCATTTCCCCAGAACCTTCCCCGAAATCCCTTACTAAGCAAAATCAATCCTCAACTCGCCAGCCCGCAATGCACTAATCCGCATCCTATCAACCCACAGGCCAATCCACAACAAAGTCCGCTACAAAATGACCTAGTATCCTTCACAACTCCATATGCGCCTCAAGCTCCACTTATCCAAACTACCCCACTCGTCCAAAATATCCCTCCCACACAAAATTACCAGGCAACCCAACAAATACCGATGGCACACATCGCTAACAAGAAGTATGTGCTACCGGTATATGCAACGGAAGTCCAACCTTCTACTTCTACCATACCAAACATACCTCATCAGGAAATAAACTAATATGAAGAGATGGAAAGGCAAGTAAGGATCAGAACCGATGAAAGTATGGGAAGAGAAATTCATAGCCTCAAAGAAGCATTCAAAAACATTCAAACCAGCAAGGGGCATGAAGGACTCGAGTACGAAGATCTCTGCATGCATCCCGACGTTCAATTGCCTATCGGATATAATGTGCCAAAATTTGACTTATTTGATGGAAAGGGAAATCCTCACGCCCATTTGAGATCGTACTGTGACAAGCTTGTTGGAGTGGGTAAGGACCAGGCAATCATAATGAAGTTGTTCATAAGGAGTTTGACAGGAGAAGCGCTCGACTGGTACACAAGCCAGGACCTGCGAAAATGGCATAACTGGGGCACAATGGCACATGATTTTGTGGATAGGTTCAGGTTTAACACCGACACAGTCTTGGATAGATTTTATTTAATGAAATTAGAGAAAAAATCTACAGAGACCTTCAGAGAATATGCCATGAGGTAGAGGACGGAAGCAGCAAAGGTTCAGCCCCCTATGGCGGAAAGCGAGATGACCACTCTCTTTGTGCAATCTATGAAAGATGCAACGTACTATGAAAGAATGATAAGCGTCATAGGACGGAGTTTCTCTGAAGTGGTAAGGATGGGAGATTTCATAGAAGAGGGTATCAAAACAGGAAGAATCACGAACTTAGCAGCATTGCAGGCCACGAGTAAGGCAATTTAGTCAGACTCATTTGGGGGAGCAATTAAGAAGAGGAGAGACGGAGCGTCTCCTGTCATGATGGTCCAGGAACATAGGTCAAACCAAATGCCAACCTACCAAAGGCCATCATCCCAGACTCCCTACTACAATCAAAGCACCCAAAATCCTCAACCCTCCTACTATAGTCAAAACACACAAAGCCCTCAGCCTTATTATCAACACTCACCTACTCCCTACCATGTCTACCATACCCAGCCAGTATACAGTCCACCACGAGCACCTACCTATCCGAATTCCCCGCAGTATCAACCCACATATCCACCTCAGCCACGAGCCCATCTACCAAATGCTCCCAAACCCCGTGCGAATCACGAAAGAAGGCCAGTCAAAACATATACACCTTTAGCCGAACCTCTAGCCCAGTTGTACGAAAGATTGAGAACCGCAGGAATACTCCAGCCCATCCCAGGGCATATCCCCAATCCTATTCCCAGATCGTACGATGAGACTAAGCATTGTGCATACCACTCTGGAATCACTGGACATGACACTGGGGTTTGCTTTGCCCTCAAAGACAAGATCGAGGCATTGATCAAAGAAGGAATTATCCAACTGAAAGGACCTCCCCCTAATGTAAACAATAACCCTTTGCCAAATCATGACAGTGCCAATGTAAACATGATTACCGTTGATGAAGAAAATAGTTTAGAAGGGACCATTGTGCCGGTCCGAAGAGAGGAAAATGTTGAATCATCGGCCTTTATCACCCCCATAATTACAGTTCAAGGGAGGGCACCATTTGAAGTGGAGGTACTTTCTCCGAAATCACGGATAGTGACGCCGTCTTTTGATACCAAAACTGTCCCTTGGAGCAATTCGACTGGGGAAAGGAGCAGGGGAAAAGAGAAACAAATTGTAGAAGTTGTCGTCGTTGGTATGACAAGATCCGGGCGATGTTATGCCCCTACAGACAATCTAAAAAAGGCTGTAACAGAGACCGAAGTGGAAGAGTTCTGGAGGAAAATGCCAACCGAGGGATATTCCGTTGTAGAACAATTGAAGAAAACACCGGCTCAAATTTCTTTGCTATCATTGTTGATGAATTCCGCGACCCACAAACGTGCTTTATTGGAAGTACTCAAAGAAGCTTATGTTCCGAGAGAGACCACTGGCGAGAAACTCTCGGCCTTGGTTGGACAGATTTTAGAGGCCCATAAAGTCTCTTTTCATGACAAAGAATTGCCACCTGAGGGTTTGGGCCACAACAAAGTGTTGAACATAACTGTAAAGTGCATGAACAAGTTCATTTCTAAGGTGTTGATTGATGGAGGCTTAGCCGTCAACATTTGTCCTGTGGCAACTCTTCGAGCCTTGGGAATTAGCATTGGAAAGATTCGCGAAAGTCATGTGAGGGTTAAAGGTTTTGATGGAGCCCAAATGAGCGTTATGGGAGAAATGGATTTGACATTGCAAGTAGGACCCGTAGAGTTCGTCGTGGAATTCCAAGTGTTAGACATATCTACCGGCTATAACCTGCTAATAGGAAGACCCTGGATCCATATGGCTGGTGCAGTTCCTTCTACCCTACACCAGAGCCTGAAGTTTGTCTGGGATCATCACGAGGTCATGATACACGGAGAAGGGAGCAATTCAATATGTCCCAAAGGACAAATCCCTGCTGTTGAAAGCGTAGATATATTGGATGGGTCTGTTTTCCATATCAGAGAAATTACATGTGCCTCCAAAGCTGAAAAACTGAAATTACCTCGGGTTCTCACGATGGTGGCCCAGGAAATGTTAAAGAATGGCTTTAAGCCCGGTCAAGGCCTCGGATTGAACTTAGAAGGTATAGTAGAGCCGGTTCACTTGCTCAGTAAAAAGGATACTTTTGGTCTCGGATACGAACCCACTCCTGAAGAAGTTTTGTCAATCAATCTCCGAAGGAAAAGAGACACTTCCCTGCCAAAACCTATTCCGCCTCTGAATCAGTCATTTGTCAAAGCATATGCTGCTCAGGAGTCAAAGGAAGATGATGCAGACAACCTCGTGGAAGGACTCAAAAGTCTTTTCATTACGGAAGAAGAAGTGGAATGCAACGTAATTCTGGATGATTTTGCTGAAGACCCAACCATTTGGGATGCAGAACATGGGGATGTTTTGAAAAATTGGACATGTGCCCCGGCCCTGTTTCTCCGGGAAGCTTGGTAGAAATTATCTTAGTACTTTATGAAACAATGCGATTCTGATTGAGGCTTGAATCGCATCTCTGCATTTTAATGTGTTTTGCCTCCATCTTTTGAAAGCTTAAATGACAAATCCACATTGCTTTTGCTATTTCAAGATTTATTTTGTTTACTAATTTTCTTTTCTCTTTCAGCATGCAAACTAATAAATCTGTCGATAATGTGAATGTGACATGTAATGAAACAAACAAACAAACACCAAACAACAAACATGACTTCAAAGAGTATGAGGAAGACTCGCAGCCAGAAGAATTGACCGAGGAATTGGAACATTTTGAGAATAAGCCAAAGCCAAATTTAGATGAAACTGAGGCAGTAAATTTGGGGCGATGCAGAATATATGAAAGAAACGAGAATTAGCGTCCATCTGAACACCCCACAAAGGAAAGAGCTGGCGGATATTTTGAGGCAATATATCAACGTATTTGCTTGGTCTTATGACGATATGCCAGGGCTAAGCACATATATTGTTTCGCATAAATTACCTATTGATCCATCCTGTCCTCCGGTGAAACAAAAACCAAGAAAAATCAAGCCTGACTTGAGTTTAAAGGTCAAGGAAGAGGTGTCTAAGAAATTCGATGCAAAGGTAATTCGAGTCACGAGATACCCCACTTGGCTGGCCAACATTGTACCTGTGCCAAAGAAAGATGGGAAAATACGGGTGTGCGTGGATTATCGGGATCTCAATAAGGCTAGCCCGAAGGATGATTTGCCTCTCCCAAATATTCACATACTCATTGATAACTGTGCGAAGCATGAATTACAGTCATTCGTTGATTGTTTTGCTGGTTACCACCAAATCTTGATGGACGAAGAAGACGCAGAAAAAACAACATTCACTACACCTTGGGGAGTATACTATTACCGGGTAATGCCGTTCCGACTCAAGAACGCGGGTGCCACCTATATGAGGGCCATGACTACCATTTTTCATGATATGATCCACAAAGAAATCGAGGTCTACGTAGATGACGTTATCATCAAGTCGCGAAGGGCCCCAGATCACTTGACAGATTTGAAGAAGTTCTTCGACCGGCTGAGGTGGTATAATATGAAATTAAACCCTGCAAAGTGTGCATTTGGTGTCCCTGCTGGGAAGCTGTTGGGTTTCATCGTGAGTAGAAGAGGTATTGAATTGGACCCCTCGAAGGTAAAAGCTATTCAAGACTTGCCTCCTCCAAAGAGTCGAAAGGACGTGATGAGTTTCCTTGGTCGTCTCAATTACATCAGCAGGTTCATAGCACAATCAACAGTAATATGTGAACCAATCTTTAAGCTACTGAAGAAGGACGCCGCTACTAAATGGACGACAGATTGCCAGCAAGCTTTTGATAGAATCAAAGAATATCTGTCTAACCCACCTGTTTTGGTGCCTCCAGAGCCCGAAAGGCCTTTGTTATCATATCTGTATGTGTTAGAAAATGCGTTTGGATGCGTGCTGGGGCAACACGATGAAACAGGAAAGAAGGAGCAAGCTATATACTACTTGAGCAAGAAGTTCACACCTTACGAAGCTCGATATACTTTGCTGGAGCGCACTTGTTGTGCCTTGACATGGATTGCACAGAAGTTTAGACATTATTTGTCTGCATATACCACTTATCTCATCTCCAGAATGGACCCACTCAAATACATCTTTCAGAAGCCCATGCCCACTGGGAAGCTAGCAAAGGGGCAAATCTTGTTAAGTGAATTCGACATCATATATGTTACCCAAAAGGCTATCAAAGGACAAGCGCTAGCTGATCATCTTGCTGAAAACCCCGTAGATGAAGAATATATGCCTCTCCGAACTTATTTTCCGGACGAGGAGGTATTGTTTGTTGGGGAAGATATCTCCGAAGAGTACCCGGATTGGAGAATGTTCTTCGACGGAGCTGCAAACTTCAAAGGAGTTGGTATCGGAGCGGTTTTGATTTCAGAATCAGGTCAACACTACCCAATTTTGGCGAAGCTTCGATTTCCATGCATCAACAATATGGCGGAATATGAAGCTTGTATACTCGGACTTAGAATGGCCGTTGATATGAACATTCAAGAATTGTTGGTCATAGGTGATTCAGACTTATTGATTCACCAGGTGCAAGGCGAATGGGCCACCAAGAACGTGAAGATACTTCCCTACCTGCATTGCGTGAAAGAATTGTGCAAAAGGTTCAGCGAGATAGAATTCAAGCATATCCCACGAACTCAAAATGAGTTCGCTGATGCTCTGGCAACTCTGTCCTCCATGATTCAACATTCGGACAAGAATTACATTGATCCCATCAAGGTGAACTTATCGGACCAGCCGACCTATTGTTTCCATATAGATGAAGAGTTGGATGGGAAGCCCTGGTACCACGACATTAAGAGGTATCTCAAGGCAGGCAAATATCCAGAAAGCATATCCAACACACAAAAGAAGACACTTCGGAGGGTAGCGAACCATTTTTTCGTAAACGGAGAAATCCTTTATCGGAGGACTCCGGATATAGGTTTGTTAAGATGTGTTGAAGCCCAAGAGGCAAGCAGGTTAATTGAAGAGATACATGGAGGCACGTGCGGGCCTCATATGAATGGTTTCACTTTAGCAAAGAAGATTCTGAGAGCAGGGTACTTTTGGATGACCATGGAAACAGATTGCATTCGCTTTGTGCAAAAATGCCATCAGTGTCAGATTCACGGTGATTTAATCAGGGTACCTCCTAACAAGCTCAATGTGACGAGTTCTCCTTGGCCATTCGCAGCTTGGGGCATGGATGTCGTTGGTCCCATTGAACTTGTCGCATCAAATGGACACCGATTCATTCTAGTGGCAATTGACTACTTCACAAAGTGGGTAGAAGCATCGTCCCACAAGTCAGTGACGAAGAAAGTGGTAGTTGATTTTGTCCGCAATAACATCATTTGCTGATTCGGAATTCCTGAGTCGGTTATAACAGACAATGGAGCCAATCTCAACAGTAATCTGATGAATGAGATATGCGAAAAGTTTAAGATCACTCACCGCAATTCCACTCCATATCGACCTCAGATGAACGGAGCAGTCGAGGCAGCCAACAAGAACATCAAAAGGATACTGCGAAAGATGATTGATAATTACAAGCACTGGCATGAGCATTTGCCCTTTGCACTTTTGGGCTATCGCACTACAATCAGGACTTCTACTAGGGCAACGCCGTATCTTTTGGTCTATGGAACAGAAGCTGTGTTACCGGTAGAAGTGGAAATACCATATTTGAGAATTATCCAAGAAGCTGAGCTGAGCGAAGCAAAATGGATACATAATCGGTACGAACAATTGATGATACTCGATGAAAAGCGATTGAACGCTGTCTGTCACGGGCAACTTTATCAAAACAGAATGGCCAAAGCTTTCAACAGAAAAGTAAAACCAAGGACTTTCAAACCGGGGCAATTGGTGCTAAAACGTATATTCCCGCACCAAAATGAAGCTAAAGGAAAGTTCGCACCTAACTGGAAAGGGCCTTATATGGTTCACCGGGTGTTAACTGGATGATCATTAATTCTAGCTGAAATGGACAGTGAAGTATGGCCAAAAGCTATCAATGCAGATGCGGTGAAAAGATACTACATTTAGGATTTTTCTATGTAATACACTTCTTATGTTGTAAAAGTTGCGCTCCCTGGCGGGATACGCAAAGAACCCATGTCGGGTTCCGTTTCTTCAGATCATAAATTTCCCCAAAAAACATATTTCTTTGTAACATGAACTACGTTATGACCTGATTCCCTCGGCGGGATACGTAGGCTGCCACTTCGGCTTCGGTCCCATCTTTAGAAAACCCTTACAATCCCCTTTTGCTTGTAATGAACTACGTTATGACCTGATTCCCTCATGGGGATACGTAGGCGGCCTAAATCGGCTTCGGTCCCACCATTAGGAAATGTTTTCTCCTTTATCTCACATATGACAAAATGCAGCCATCTGATCACCCTGATAGGACAGGCAAGCAACCCACACAAGACTCGGTTGTCCGTTCGAAAGTGCATCATCCTCACATATCGGAAACTGGGGCATTTTTTTGAGGGATCACTGCCATAGGACGCCGATAGACATGGGAAAAGTGTCAGCCAACAAAGTATTCAGCCATAATAATGACTTTGGATAAGACGTTTGCTTTGTTTCACCGCATGTCACGACTCGACAGACATTTATATATATGCATACTTTCGTATAAGCAGATTATTTTTCAACAAATATTTTCATGAGAGTTCAATAGAATTTTTACTGATATGCATACTTGTTATAAACAAATTATTTTCAACAAATGTTTTCATTAATGGCTATCCAATACGGGGAACCAGAGAGGGGCTACAGGTCCGAATCAGCAGGACATGCAAGTATCAAGGCCAAAGCTACAAAGTCAACGCGAATCAGCTCCCCCTCCCCAAACTCATAAATTTTCGTTGAGTACAGGTTCTTCAGGTTGAAAGAAGCAGGGAAGCCACATCACTTATGATCAATTTCCCAAAGAATTTTGGCATCGCAACTCACCACAAGGATCACTTTCCTGTTTTGCGACTGTACAAAGACGTCATTTGACCTACAGGGTCCCAACCGCGTTATATCCAGGCGAAGAACGGTATTTCGACTCACAGGGTCACATTCTCATCTACTCTGGTATTTAAATTTCAGTCAGGCGCTCACCTCATAGTTCGGGTATTTAAATTTCAGTCAGGCGCCCACCTCATAATGCGGGTATTTAAATTTCAGTCAGGCGGCCCCTCATAATTCGGGTATTTAATTTCAATAAGGCGCCCACCTCCTAATGCGGGTATTTCATTTTAAATCAGGCGGCCACCTTCTAATGCGGGTATTTTATTTTCAATCAGGCGCCCACCTTCTAATGCGGGTATTTTATTTTAAGTCAGGCGCCCACCTCCTAATGCGGGTATTTTATTTTAAGTTAGGCGCCCACCTCCTAATGCGGGTATGTTATTTTTAATCAGGCGCCCACCTTCTAATGCGGGTATTTTATTTTAAATCAGGCGCCCACCTTCTAATGCGGGTATTTTATTTTCAATCAGGCGCCCACCTCCTAATGCGGGTATATTATTTTTAATCAGGCGCTCATCTCCTAATGCGGGTATTTCATTTTAAATCAGGCGCCCACCTTCTAATGCGGGTATTTTATTTTCAATCAGGCGCCCACCTTCTAATGCGGGTATTTTATTTTAAATCAGGCACCCACCTCCTAATGCGGGTATTTTATTTTTCAATCAGGCGCCCACCTTCTAATACGGGTATTTTATTTTTAAATCAGGCGCCCACCTTCTAATGCAGGTATTTTATTTTAAGTCAGACGCCCACCTCCTAATGCGGGTATTTTATTTAAATCTGGCACCCACCTCCTAATGCGGGTATTTTATTTTAAATCAGGCGCCCACCTCCTAATGCGGGTATTTTATTTTAAATCAGGCGCCCACCTCCAAATGCGGGTATTTTTAAATCATGCGCTCACCTTCTAATGCGGGTATTTTACTTTAAGTCAGGCGCCCACCTTCTAATGCGGGTATTTTATTTTTAATCAGGCGCCCGCCTTCTAATCCGGGTATTCTTATTTCAAACAAGCGCCCACCAACGGCGTCATCTGCACAACGTTTGAGCAACAACATCATTTTAGTATTCTCACATACCCATTGTATGCAACAATTACGCACTAACTTTTATCTTAGCTCTAGTCCGAAGGAGTTTGAATCGGCGGGAGCTTTCTGCACAACGTGGAACTATCTCTTACGGCGGACCGATGCAATTTGGTCAACGACCTACTTCGAACGTCGATCCGCTCTTTCCCAATATGTTGCCACACCTGCAACCAGTGTCGTCATAACCTAACACTGGGGCAATATTTCTCGAATCTGCATCAACTCCTGCAATTTCTTCTCCCTATGAATTCTATTTCTACCCGTGCAAAGCCCGATGATCAGGACAAAATTGGCTACTCAGTCAACTTCTTTGTCCGAAAATTCTCTCATCGTTTCTGGCCAAAGAGGGGCATCTGTTGACACCCAATTTTGTCCCATCCTTTTTGATTTATTTGCAATTTTGGATATTTTTGACACCTCAAAAATATATTTTTATATATATACATATAGGCATATATGTACACATATATTTTTATTCTCAATATTACTATATTATTACTACTATTATTATTCGTATTCTTTTTCTACAACCATTTGTCTTTTTAAATCATGATCATAATTTCTATTGTAATATTCTATATTATTTTTTAACAAAACGACATCCTTTTTATTTATTTTTTAATTAAGCATTAAACATTTCACAAATATTATGTTTTATCATTATCGCATCTTATACTATATTCTAAATAATTTTACATTTTGTTATTCAAAGCATTTTAATATTAAACCCCTTTTTATTTTTAAATCCATAACCCATTCATTTCTAACCCAAAACAATTTTCCAACCCAAAACAAATACCCATTTTAAAAGAGGCAGCCCATTTGGCCACCCCCATTTTCGGCCAGCCCAACAGAAACTACCCAGGCCTAACCGGCCTATTCCCTAAGCCCAACCATCTCCCCTTTTCCTAAATCTCTTAACCCAAAACAATTCCCTTTTAAACTCCCAATACCCCTATCTCGGCCCAACCCCTCACCCCAAATCGTTCATCCACCGAGGCCCACTTCCCCCACTTAGCCCATTCATCTCCAACACCCATTTAACCCCCCCCCATTTCGTCGGCCCAATCCCCAAACCCGCCGACCCATTACCAATACCCAAATTCACTCCCCTCTATTTCCCTTATCCCCAAGCCCAACCGACCAGCCCAAACTCCCCAATTAAATCCCCATTTCGTCGGCCCAATCCCCAAACCCGCCGACCCATTCCCAATACCCAAATTCACTCCTCTTTTTCACCCCCAAGCCCAACCGGCCAGCCCAAACAACCCAATTAAATCCCCATCGTCCAATCCCAATTGGCCCGACCCAACCTACCCGACCCATCCCTCTTATCTTTTAACCCATCCCCCCTTACCCCATTTCACAAAAAAAGAAAACTTAAAACCTAAAAACCGTACACCCCTGCCCTCTCCAATCGTCGCACACCCCTACCCCTACGCGTCGCCGCACCCTACTCCTGACACCACCAATCGTCGGCACCGCCGCCTGACACTACCAACCTACCCCATCACCTCTCGCCGACCCATGCCCCAAGAATTCGCCCCCAAAAATCAGATTTTGTCCCCCCCCCTTTATTTTGAAATTCGAATTCGTTTTTGTAAGGGGTATGGGGTGTGAACGTTGGGGTGAGTACCTATAACCCCCCCCCCCCTTTGCTCACTGTTGGGGGGGGGGGGTCAGATTTTAGGGTTTTCGAGTCATTTTTAGGTCCGAAGATTTAAGTTTTAGAATTCGAAATCTTCTTAAAGGTTTGACGTTGTATTTTGTTTGTGTTGTTCTTCACTATTGGGAAGATTCCGAATTTCAAAAAATCCGAAATCTGCTTAAGAGTATTTGTTCTTGCATGTGTTCTTCAACTTAAAGATTCCGAAATATAGGTCGAAATTATTGGTTTTTGGTGTTGAAGAATCTGGAATTTTTGCTATTTTTTCACTGTTTTTTGGTTCCGGATCAGGTCAGTTCCGGGTCAGGTCGATTCCAGGTTGAGTCAAAATTTTCAGAAACAAAATTCTTTTCAGACTTACAAATTCAGAATTCGGTGATCAAAAATCCAAAAATCTGAATTCTAAATATTCTCTAGCGGATTCGATGATTCAAAACAACGCCTCGGTTCGCTACCCGGAGAAGGTCAGTAAACTCACTTTCTTTCTAATATTTGGCTATTTAATTCATATTATGTGTTCAGTATAATGTGATTATATGTTTTGTTAAATATATTTAGTTTAATTCAGTTGTTGTTTAAGTCTGTTAGCTTAGATTAAAGCATGTTAATTATAACTTATTATAGTATGTTTGGTGTTGATTCATTTCCCAAAGGGTAAACCTGTCTAGTATGGTATATTAGGATTATATTCAAAGCTATATGATGTGTATGCCATTGATAGTGTTTGTTTGGTGAATAGTGTGGGTCTGGTACTTGTTGTAGCTTGTAATATCATGTTCTATGCTAGTTGAAATAGGAGCATATGATTATACCTTATTTCCCATGTGTTTGAGGTCACCTAGTTAGTCTAGCCTAAGATCATGCTAAAATGACTTTGAAATTCTATTTGTTATTTTTGTCTTGTACTCTTTTTATGATATATCTTGTCCAGATTTGCAATAGTAAGCATATAGGATATGTTGTATCCTTTTTATGGTTTAGGATAAAAAATGACTCATGTATATGTCTATTTTTTTAGTTTTTGGACACAGTATGATTACAGTTAAGTTCAAATATTGAAGTATGCTGCCTTACTAAGTTTTGTGGTTAGTTTAATGAGTTCTTGTTAGGTGTTGTTTAAAAATATTATCATGCCTAGTGCACATCCTGAATATGGTCATTGTGTGTTCAGTTTAGCATGTCTGAGATGTTCCTTCGAAATGGTTACTTGGTTCATCTCTGTTTATCCCATTAATGTCTACTGAATTAGTCATGCATTTCCCCTACGTAATTAAGTGTTAGAATGCCTTCATTTTATCCTGTAAAATCCCCCAGCTATCATGTATACAAGTCAAGTATATCCTCGTGTATATCACTTAGGATAACCCAGTCATGGGAGTTCTGGGCTCAGCCCAGTGTTCTGGCTTTCTCTGATATTTTTGTTAATTACAGTTGGGCTAGGCCCACCAACGTTCTATTCCTTTTCACCTTGCTGCCGTGATCTTAGGTGGGCTAGGCCAAATTGTTATTACAGTTTAGTTGTTCTAATTCAACTGTGGGATGCTGTCCTCATTTGATTTCTATGTTTGGATTTTATGATGTTTCTTTAATCAATGTGTTCTTGATTAGTATGAAAAATGAATGAATGTTATTTGCAAAGTTATGTGTTTAAATAGGATATGCGTAGATATTTTCTAACGGAGTTCTTCCTTCTCCCCTCCTCCTTTTGCATGACCATCGGGCCATTCCCCTCCGTCTTTGTGCATTATCCGAGCCGTTAACATATTACTGTTCATGAATGATGTATTTACATTTTTTTCTTATGTATATATTTCCATGGCCCGTCCACTAATCCTTTTTTTTTCTTTTATTTACATGAAATGCACCGAGCTTACGAAGAGTCTCTTAATGAGACTCATCATGGCTATTGTCAAAATGAAGACCCGCATTCGCACTCCTTGCATTCTCCAAACTCGGGATTTCCAAATAAATAGGGCGAGATGACATCGTCATCCGCTTTAGTTCCCTTTCATTGTTATTCTTTAATTTCGTTATTTCTATTTGGGTCTGTAATAATTATTTAATGCTTGTGTGATTGTTAGGATATTTAGAATAATTAGGCCATGAATGGATAATTAATAGGGTAGTTTAAAAACCGTCGCTAGTTTGTTCATTTGTAGGCTCGGTTAATTCAAACTTAGAAACCCTCCGCTAGTTTATTTATTTTTGGCTCGTCATGCATATTTAAAATTTTCAAATCAAACTTTGATCATCTTCTGTTCACTTTATTAATTGTACAACTCAAAATGTTTTTCAAAAATTACTTCTTTGGCATTATAAGTAATTCATTTTTCTCCTTGCAATTAATTGTCCAAAATGCATATCTTTTCAACTTCACATGTATTTTTCTTTAATACCATACAAATGCATGCTTGTACAAAGAATGCATTCTTTTACTAAATATTTGCAATATTAGTTTAACTTTCTATTTTAAATTGCATTTTTTCTTAATACAATAATTAACCTGAGTTTGATCGGATAGCCGCAAGTTAGCGGATCTTAAAGGATGCTTAACCCCTTCCCTTTAGGATAATAAAGAACCCTTACCTAGAATTTTATTAGTTTCGCATACCTTAAAATTGGAGTTACATTGCAGTATTTAGTTTAATATTTAGGTGTCCTAATTCACCATAAATAAATTAGGTGGCGACTCCTTAATCATACCCAGGAATCACCGGGACACGTTGTGCTCCGCTTTGACCCGTGTGGTCGAAAAAGAGCGCGACAGTAAGGCTTTCGACCTCTCCATTGAGGAAGTCTTCCTTTAATACTTGGTAATGCTGGACCTCTTTTTGCTTTTCAAGTTCTTGGGAGAGAGTATCGAGATCGTTGTAGATATCATTGTTATCCTTATCCAAGGACTTGTTTTCTTCATTGACGAGTTCGAGGTCATTCATGGCCCGGTTATAGTAACCTCTTACCTGCTCCAACTCAACCTTAACAGGGGGCAAGTCACCGACTAGTTCTTCATTTTTTCTGTTAGAGGAGTTCTTTGAGGTGTCGAATCTCTCTGTATTGGGCATCCAGTTGGCCCTTAAAATATTTATTTTCCTCGAGGCAACGGAGAAAGCCTTCTCCGATCAGAATGAAAGCCTACAAAAGAAAGTTATTTTTGAGTTAGAGCTTACCCGGTTGGACGCGTGCATCCTTTTGTTGATGAGGCATTTCCATGATACCTCTTTCATTTTATCCTTATCGGACTGGATATCAAGGGCCTCAGGTAGATTGCAACCCCGACTGGTCGAGATAAAAATATAGTGTCTTCAGAGAAGGAGAGGGTTGAAATCGTCAGATCCACGTTTGGAGTTGGGAACAAGTCCACAAGCTTGGATCGGGAGGTAGCATGGTTTCTTGGCAGGTGAGTTGATTTGTTGAGCCTCTGGGGTATTGTCAAATGTGCAAAACAAGAGGTGTTCACTGGCGAAACCATATTTGTAGAGGTTCTAGCCTCGCCAAAGAGGCGATCAAAGTCCTCTTGCCCGAAACTGGGGGCCGATTGTGATGATGATTCAGGCGGAGGAGTTGAAGTCCTTTGTCTCTTTGACAACGGTTTCTAATTCTTTGCCTCATCATCATCTTTTATGATGACAGACATTTGTTCAAAAGGTGATGTCACGATGGCAGAAGTTGGCACGATACCGGAGGGAGGCATGGTAGCTTCCGCAGTTGCGATTTCTTCGACTCCGAAAGAACCACCTTCTCCTGCAGTTGTTGTGTTCTTTACTCAGGAAGAGCCACCTACTTCCAGAGTTGTTTTCCTCTTTAAGAAGCCAAGGGAGACTTCGGAGGTTTCAAAGATTTCTTTTTGGTACTTGAGCGATGCAGCGAGCGGAGGCAACATTGTCAAGTACCGGATTGGGAGGAACCGGAGCGGCCAGAGAGCCTGTCCTCAGGAGTACGGAGCCTTTTGGCAAATCTAAAAAAAGAAAAAGATGGTGAAAATG
This sequence comes from Anisodus acutangulus, assembly GCA_029783415.1. NCBI lineage: Eukaryota > Viridiplantae > Streptophyta > Magnoliopsida > Solanales > Solanaceae > Anisodus > Anisodus acutangulus. Next base: position 6,003,252 of record CM056510.1, on the reverse strand, counting down.
TGCATACGTTAAGAGGTAAAATAAAAGGAGTTCAGTAATTACGAACCATGGTTTTGTGCTTTCAAACGGTCTTTTGGAGATCGTTTTCGATGTCCTCTATTTGTGCAGATGTCAACTTATGATTTTATCGACCTATACATGAAGGGTCTTGATAGTGGTCAGAACCCAACGGGTGGTTGAAAAAAGTAACAGAGGAAAATTTCAGAGACAAAGGTTGTTAGAGGCAACATGGAAAATCAAAGGAAAGAGTTTTTGCACTTACGATTTAAGTTCCATCTCTCACGGAAAGGCAAGAACCTCTCCGGAATAATTTTGGCAGTACGAACTGCTACGAATCGTTCCATTCAGCCTCGATCTCGTTCTTCATCGAGGTCAGAAAGGATGCAGAATTTACCTTATTTGGAAATCTAGACGATATCACCATGAAAAAACTTCAGGACGTATAGAAGGATCAAATGATCCAGGGTAAAAATGTCATCGATCTCATTGGCCAGATATCGAAGGCAAGCAACGACCCTCCAGATAGACAGACCAATTTGTGCAAGACACAAGTTATAAGTTTTGCACATTTCTAGACTCACGTCATCTATTGGATGGTCGATCTTGAAGGTGAATGGGTAGGTGTAAATATAGGAGTACTCAGGTTTATGCATAGTGATGTCATCATCAAGCCCGGGGATGATGGGTTCAGAGGGTAGCTTTTCCCAACTGTAGTCGATCCGAACTTTGTCAAGAACGAAGGGAGTGATGGAAGTTGGGTAGTTTTTCGCTATTTTACCTCAATCACTTTTTAAAGTAATGATACGGACGATGAACTCGTTGTAAAAAAGGAAAGTGGATGTGAGCATGTCAAAGGCTCTAGGCTCGAAGGCAGCTTGAGCTTTAGGAGATTCGTCGGCGCCGATTGCATCAACGTTGACCGACGGAGATGAATGTGATGGTGAATAGTTCCCTGAAGAAAAGAAGGTGTTGGTTTTTGCCATAGTGAAGAATATTTGAAGGTTTGAAGATTGGGAGATTTGAAGATCTCAACGAAAGAAGTTAGAACAGATGAATGAGATTTGGAAGGAAATTTCGAAGAAGTGAAAAATGGAGGAGAAGATGAAGATTTTATAGAAGCTCAGTCATTATTGCGAAATGCTTCGACTTACGAATCGAAGAGGCGGTGCAATTAGTAGATGACACATGTTCTGATTTGCAGGGAGATGAAATGTGAATTAGAATTTGGGGAAGAGAAAATGTTTCATTTTCCCACCTACTTCGGAGTGATTTGAAAAGAAGCTTACAAGAGTAGATAACGAAGAAATCATTCACTTCCCTTCACTTCGGTAAACTTTGATCCCGGAAGTGTGGGGACTATATGTATATGATAAAAACCGATACGACATGTGGCAAGGTTTGAGTGTGGAGTTCGAGGTAGATAATTGATTTGTGAACCGAATACAAGTGGCACCGAGATGAGGCAACAGTTGGGAAGAGTCCAGATGCGACTGCGTCAGTTGACACCAGGCAGAGTACCGGTGGTATCCAGCGCGTATCTGTTTCGGATATGACGCTAGCCGTCACTCCTCTATCATTAAGGAGACTTCATTAGCTTTAATTGCATTTAATTTGAGAGGGAATCTCGGATATTAATGCCTTATTTCCTAGCTATAAAAAGATCTCAACCTTCATGTTGGAAGCGCATCCAATTTTCATTACCTACGTTTGTACGATCAATCTCATAAAGAATACACTCATTAGCTCTCATTTTTAGCTCGTAACCGAAGCAATTTACCTAAGGACCGGACCAATCTTGCCGAGAAGATTCAATCAAGTTTACTACATTCCAGGCTAATCTTCTTACTTATTGCTTATCTTTACTTACTTATTGTTAATTGTTTATCATTTATCATTTTATATTTTAAATCGATTCACACATCCTTAAAATCACATATAAATTCAATTGTATATTTTTTGGGGTAAACACTGCTTTGCATTTGTAAGGTGAAATTGCCTGGGTGGATTTGAAGTTGGACTCTCTAAAGTCTAACTTCATACTTAAACGTCCTAAATTTAAAATTTAAAATTTAAAATTTAAAATTCAAATATAGGGGTCTCAAAGTTCGGCTCAACCAAGCTTAACGTCAGACCTCATGGATGGAGTAAATTTATATATGAGAGAGAGAAATGTTAGGATGTAATGTATAAATTCATGTTTGAAAATTAAACTATATCTTTAAAATAGGGCATGATATTGATCGAATTAGGCGGCGAAAGGGAGAAAGTGGTCCATCACGGCTACAGCAAAGCGTTGACAGTGATGTCCTTGTTATGGTCTACTCATAAGTCATAACTAACAAAATCCTCACACGTCTTGTCCTTTTCATTCCCCATATATTGTCATAACGTACCCTCACACCTGGCCATCAAATATTTGTCTCTTTATTAATTCCTCTCATATCTTCTTCTACCATATTTATGTCCATAAGTTCTAAGATTTTTTTTATATCCAACTTTTCGGTTTATGCCAGACCATTTCTGAAGATAATAGTTTCGGTCCCTTAGTATTATTATCAGTAAATCGCGGGATGTTTCTGAATGACTAGAGTTTGAAAACAGAGCAACTGATATCACCTACAAGATTCTACCCCAGAAGAGAATAAATTGGTCCCACCAGGGTTCGAACTCACGCTTCAGGCCTCCAGCTGAATTTTAAGTTTTCCTCCTTTGTCATTCAGCTATGCCTGGGGGACAAGTTCTAAGATTTTCTCCGAATACAAACAGATGTTTTATTACCCTTTATTTCAGTAGCTAAGAAATGATAATGTGGACATTAATTTGAAGGATGTGGAAGTTTTTGGATGAACCTTGTGTGAATACTAACTAGCAAGGTTATACTACTAAAAATCTCGACTTTTATGGATTTTTCACGGAATGTCGGTGAGAAAAACCTTGATAGTAGTGTTTTCACATTTCACACGGAAATATTAAAAAAAATTTCAGCGTCTTAATGAAAATATATTTTCTACCATGCATTTTCCTAGTGAATTGATTCGATAGAAATAAAATGGAGAAATCATATTTTATAGCATAAATTTTTCACGGAATATCGTTAATTACTTTAGTTGATGTCAAAAGAAAAGCTTATGATAATAAGGGACTACGGAAAGAGATACTTGGCTAATCCAATGCCAGTCATTTAATCTCAACACTTCATTTGAATATCTAATTATCTTTGTTTCTCTTTCCTTTGCTTCGAGAAAGGAAAAGTTGTTGCTTTTGAGTATACATCAACAACTAGAAAAGCTAATCAATAACTAAACTAAGTAAAAAGAGGGAGAGTGTATACTCAAAAGCATCCCAGTTTACTGTTTTCTTCTTAATGGGTCCTTATTCTTTAATTAATCATAAGTTAACATAGTCTTTTTAGCTAGCTGTACAGACATGATATGTCTTTTTAACATAACTATTCAGTAATCAGTAGTAGTATTTTATGAATAATTAACTGTGTTATTTTCTTCATTTATTTATTACGTAATCATGATAAATTAATATTGATTTGGTACTGCTACCATATTAGGTAAGTTTTTTTGTGAAAAATATTTCATCAAATGATTACATTTCTATGCTAAAATTTAAGTCCGAACGTTAATTTTCCATAGTGGTTGTTCACTTGCACTATTGAGCCTTAATCTGTCACGTGGACATCAAATTATTATGACAATTATATTTATGAATTTTTTTGGTAAATGATTATTTTTCGGAACGCTAATTAAATTTTAGCCAGTGTCTCAAATCTTTTCAATGTTTAGTAACATTTAAATGCAAACTAGTACCTTATACAAGATATGCAATCTCATGATGCAATTGAAATACCTTCACTCTGTTGATCTTATAATTAAACCACTTCTTAAGATCATGTAACGACCCATCCAGTCGTTTTTAGCTAAAGACCCTTATTTGACTATTTTACCCTTCTCGTAGGTTCTGTGTGGGGTTTGTAATACGTGGGAATGGGTGGCCTCGGAGCCCGAGGTTCATTTATGTGATTTTCGAATGAAAAACTCAAATTTAGAATCTTAGAGTTGATTAGTTTGACTCACAGTTGACTATTGAGTATATGAGTTCTTTTCCGAATTCCGTTGCTTCCGGTAGTTCCGGAGTGTCATTTGCGACTTAGTTGAGTCATTGATTCGCTTTCCGAGGCACCCAGATGAATTTGTGGCCTTATTAGTGAATTTATGAAATTTGGTTATTTTGAACGATTTCTTAGAAAAATATGTCTTAGCTCGGTTATATGGGAAATCCGATGGCGCAAGCGAGTTTGTAGCACTGTTTACCTTGGGATAGTATGTTTGGTTTGTGTCCAGGAGTTCCCGGGAGTGTTTCGGGTGTTTGGTGGAAGTTTGAGTAGATTTCCAAGTTGCTGGTTCTGGTGTGCCGCACCAGTGGTTGTTGGCCAATTCTGCGTGCCCACTTCTGCGGAGGTTGGCTCACAGATGCGGGCCCTATGAGATCGTGGGGTTCCGCCCATTCAGAGATTTCCTCGCATAGGCGCCATCGCCTCTGCGGGAAGTTCAACTTTTCCACCTTAGCGGACTTTCTCCATTGCTGTGAGGCCGCAATTGCGGGATCGATTCCGCCGGTGCGGGATCACTATTTCAATCAGTTTCTTAAATCCCCGAAAGTGATTCACTTTTCCAAAATATCTTATTTCGGTTCTAGAGCTACCTAAGGAGAAATTCTTGAAAGTTGGGACCAAGTTCTTCATTAGAGGTAAAATTCTTCACTCTTTGTGATTTTAATTCATAATTTAGTCCTATAATCTTGACATAGACTTCAAATTGGGGAAAATGTATTCTAGTTTTCATGTTAGAATAAGAAAGAATGAAGCTTGGATTTAAGAGTGTAATATGAATTAGCTTATCTTGATATTTTGAATAAGTAGTGATTTATGATAGATGATCACGTGTAATGTTTAATTTGAATATGGAGACCCTTTTCAATTTGGGGGAAAACCTAGAGTTTGTAAATTGGTACTTTCTTGAATTATGCAATTGAGGGTTCAATTGGGGTTAGTTCTTCAATTAACTTAAGGTTATAACTAGTTAGCATGTTTTAAATCTTTTTTAGTAGAAGCGTTTTAGATTTTGATACTGTGGGCCTGTGGTTGATTTTAGGGTCTTGGATATGTTTGAAGGACTAAGTCCTTGTATTGAATTATGGATTAATATTAACGTATAATCTATGCATGTTAGACTACGATTATTAAAAGGCACTCCGGAAGAGCAAGGCTATCGTCGAGAGTTGATTGTTTGTGGCGCCTGCTCGGCCTTGAGGTAGGCTACAATTTATCCTTTTTAGACTCCGATAGAAGTATGTAATTAGTTATAAATGTTAAGTATTTGGCATTGTTGGGGGTCCCACTCAAATAGTTGTGATGAACATTTGAGTGGGTATCAGTGTTGAACTGTGATGATAGGTAATTTGGGGAATCAACCTCGAGCTGATTCTGACTGTTGTTGATTGGGCTTATCGCCATTATGTGGGCTCATCGCTATATTTGCTATTGTTGTGTTTACTTATCACACATGCTTTTGATATGATATCCTAATTGTACATGGATTATGTGTTATTGAATTTTGAAAGCATGTGATATTCATCTCTATACTTGGTTGCATCTCATTACATCCTGATTTCTTGCCTTGTATTGTCATTTGCATTTATACACTCATGGTTATGATGATATTGATATGAGAGTGGTATGGAATATTGTGGGTCCAAGAGATTGGGAAGGTAAGAACATTTATGAGATTATAAAAATATTGAGATAATGACAATGATACACGGAAGAACAGGTTGCACGCCTGCAACAATTATTATTATTCAGTCAAGAGCCGGGTTCCGTGAGAAATTTCGGAGGAGTATATGGACTTCATGGGTCCCTATGAGTGTGCAGTTCATAGAATTTGAATGCATGTATATTGAAAGATGAAAGGTAGCTGACATACGCATTGCATTCATATAATACATACATTACTTCATGGATTATCTATTGATGTATTAAGTGTTGGACTGGTTATTGATGACTTGGTTGATTTGTTGGATAATGAAGGATTGTTATTGATTATTGGATACTTGAAATACTGTCATTGAACTCTTATAAAATTGTGGTAACCTACATAATTATGAAATATTATATGAACAAGGTGAATTGTTGATTTAGTGAACTATTATGTGAACAATGTGACTTATTTGAAATATTGAACTGCTTAGCATAGGGTTATTTGGTGTCAACTTGATATTTATCTTTAATTGCGTATCTTCCGTCGTTGTCGTCCTATGATGCGTACGGGGGTACGTTGTGTACTCATACTACACTTGCTGCATTCATTTTGGATGCAAATACAACTCCTTCTACCAGTTCGGGACCTCGAGCTTGAGTCCGAGCTGGTTGATACTCACATCTCTTATCTTGTCTTTACTTCGAGAGACATGTTTCAAACGTTTAGACTATGTTCCGTTCTTTGGCTGATGTATTTGACTTTTAGATGCTCTTGTATTATTGACTAGATCTATGGGGGGTGTATTATGATTCTCAGACTTATTTCCGCTTTTATATCATGATAGTCAGATTATCAAGTATTTTGTTAATTTCTGCATTTCTTATTTTGTATTGTTGAATGGGGAGTAGTTCGCCTATAACTGGGAAGGTGTAGGTGCCACCACGATTTCTAAAAGGAGTCGTGACAGATACTCTCCAATAGTGTAAGCGTTAGATCCCTACAAATGTTGTTTAATAAATTCTTCGAGACAATATATAATCCAGGAGCACACTATAGCATTGCATTCTCCAATTGTCATGCGAAATCCTCCTTTAATAACTCGTTTTTGCAGGTTCTTACTAACAAGTTCCCAAGAAGAGCAATCCTCATAGATTTGCTCAAAGTGTTATATTTTTAGTTTTCAAGCAATTGAACTGGGATCAATACTGAACGAGGAGTTTCTGAAGGATGGAGATAGAATATATAATTGTGATCAATTTTCACCACTGCTACAATTAAGCTACAGGACACTTTGTTCAGATTGTTGAGTGTGCTTAATAGTTTTGCCCAGGCGGACGTGCATCCGACTACTCCGGGTGGGTCACACACCCAAGTGGGAGAGGGACATACTCTCGAGTTTTATAGGATGGGGGTGTGAAGAAGAAGGTTGGAATTGAGACTTTTAAAAAATAAAAAAAGATGAATGAAAATACAAAAAATAGAAAAAAGAGTAAAAATTTAAAATTTAATTGATTGTTGATGTATCACTAATGTGGCGGAAAGTGTTCTATACAACCCATTGTAATATTGGCCTGGACAATGTAAGGTTGGGTTTAATTCACGTATAAGTTGTTTAGGAATAAATAATTACAAGTAAAATTTAATTGCTAAAGTGAGTTTTCGGTCCAAGTTTAGAGATAAAAAATGTATTTTTTCTAACTTTTAATATGTGAAAAACATATAAGTTAGAAATAAATATCATAAAAATAATCGGCATCTTCCATATAAATAACATCGTTACTTAAATTAATTAATAGAAATTCCAATTGAAAATTAAAATTTTTTTTACCAATTCATGTGAATATAAGAATGTTCATATATGAGCTTAAACAGTTTTTCAATAATAGATGTTTGTATTACTTACTAGAAAATAAAGGTAGTAAAATAAAAAAGTAGAAAATACAACAAATACCCATTGAAGACAAAAAGATTTACCCGTCCCCTCACAAATAAATAACATAACTACTCGTACATCTATATGTCATGACCTAAAATCCCGTTGTGCCGTGATGACACCTACCCTAACCTGTAGGCGAACACTAACATCTAAATGTAATGATATAAATGTAAAGTACGGAAAAAGTAAGGAAAATAATAGAAGTCTTGTCAAGTCTTAAAACTTAATACATAAACCTTGAAAGAAAACCCCAAAATCTGGTTGTCATGAGTACGGATCTACTAATTGGAATACAAGTCTGAAATGATATACAAATCACTATCTGATATAAAGGACAGAAAGGTAAAAAAACAAGAGGAAGAGTTCCAGTGTCGGGATAGTGTCTGCAGCTCGCCATGGACTTCCAAGAAATATCTCCAAGCGTCGCGTGCTCCTCCATGCATTCGGATCGGTGCCTACACATAGAGTGCATCAAGTGTAGACTGAGTACGGGAATCAGGTGTACCCAACAACATCATCGACCGACCATAACTATAGCGGTGGCGAGGGTTGGTACTTCTAATATTTCTCTTCTTGCTTGGTTAGTTAAATGTATGGTTTATAAATAATTCAACCATTAAAGTAAAGATTCTACAATCCCACCAAGTCATAAAGTCCATTGCTCTTTCAAGAGCATCATAAAGTTTCTAATTTTACCACAATTAGGACAGATGTAGTAATAAAGTTCCAACATTTACCAAATTGGCATCTAAGTCCTCAAAGTTTACATCTTTTCACTAATTAAATAAGTTCTACTCATAAAGGTCCAATCCTTTCACGAATTAAGGCACAATCACTATCAAGATTCAATATTTTATCTAAATAAACAAGTTTACCATTAAAGATTCAATCTTTTAGTTCTTATACTAAGGAACACATAAAAATCTCATCTCTATATCGTTCCGAACAATCTAAGTCATAAAGATTCCATCTTTATTAGCACTTCTAGCAATCAAGGTCATAAAGATCCCATCTTTATATCATCACCATACTGTTTCATACTTTCATCTTACATCAAGAATAAGTTATAAGGTGCCAGTATTTTTTTCCTTAAAAGTCACATAATCATAAAGTCTACAACTTCACACACAAAGTACACATAACAAATAATTACACGTCAAGAAGTATGAATGAAATAATATGTAGATGATTTGTATGCAGATCATATGTATGCAATGTAATGGCCGAATGTCCCAATATACAACACCGCTGCAGTAGGTGTCACGTGACTCATTGGGGACTCATGAGGTCCATATGCCCATCACCGCTGCAGTAGGTGTCACGTGACTCATTGGGGACTCATGAGGTCCATATACCCATCCGATCCCATCGAATCCCAACTCTGTGGACGTAGTTTCATAATCATCCGAAAGGTTTCATCGGATCCTGAATCTATGGTTATAGTATCATCATCAATCATCACTCTTTTACCATGTACCATATCCAGTAATCGACTTTCAAGCCCCTTTAAATCAGTATCTCAATAGTTCAAGTGCCAATGATAATATGTATAAATGATATAGATAAGTGTACACCATGCAACATCATAAGCAATACAATTAGTATTATCAACTCTTTTTAACTATTTAGACGAGATGTGGAGTGATGAATGCATGGCAAGTCAAATCACAATAAGCTATCAATCATGGATACGAGCCAAAATAAGCAGCAGACATACCAACCTAAGTGGATTTATAACCACGTTCATGGCCCGAAAGCTAAACACATAATCTCTGTCATGCATATCATACTAAGTCATTTTAATTACCCTTTTAAGTACAACTGTACCCGTACAAGTGCTCGTCACCTCACTAGTATGGGACCCAAAATTTCCCATTGCTCCCATTAATTAACATACCAACACATAACGCTATATTAGAGTCTAGTAAGTCTCAACTTGCTTGTATCAAAACCGAAAAATCATGCAGCAACTCTTCCCTTTCTTTGATCTTCCTCGTGAGCCACTCTGTTCATGTACATTGACTAGATGAGATTATGGGTGTAACGGTACCCATATCGATATATAAGACTAGAATTCCCAAGTTAAACTACAAAGGAACTCCAGGCCCACACTAATAAAATCAAAAATTTATTACCCAGTTAGTACAATAACATGCTAAACAAACATATCCTTAAGTTGATTTGATAACTAAGCCCGATTGGATTCTCAATTTTAAGATTAGGAAAAAAGGGTCAATTTCAAACCCTAAAATTGTTCTCAATTCCAAAAGGGTTTCTAACATAAAATTAATCAACTAAAAATCATCCTCTAGCATGATTTAATACTAGTTTATAATATTAATATCAGCTAATCAATAACCAATCTCCAAATCACAATTCTTACCCTCTTATTCTCAACATGACACTACACCATCATTCCTTTAATTTAGAGATTAAACTTAGGATAAGGAACTTAAATGATTAAATAATAATTAAAAGATGATATTAAGACGGAGGATGTTCCTAATACAACTTTTTGGATGTGATATGAGCATTATGAGTTCTTGGTGATGTCTTTGGCTTAACTAATGCTCCTGCAACCTTCATGGAGTTGATGGATGGAGTATTTAGGCCTCACATATATTCCTTTGTTATAGTTTTCATCAATGACATTTTGATATACTTTCGGAATAAGGAGGAGCATGAGCAGCATTTGAGGATCATGCTTGGTGTTCTGAAATAGAAGCAACTTTATGCTAAGTTTTTGAAGTGTGAGTTTTGTATTAGTTCAGTGGCATTCTTTGGGGCATGAATTGATTAAGTAATTATGGTATATTTCAAGAAGATTAAGACGAATAGGGATTGTAGTAGATCTTCTTCAGTCATCGAGGTTTAGAGCTTTGTAGGTGTCGCGAGTTATTATAGGTGTTTTGTGGAGGGATTCTCATCCATTGCATCCCCGTTGACTAGATTGACTCAAAAGAAAGTGGCATTTCAGTGGTGTGATGAGTGTGAGACGACTCCTAAAACTCTAGAGTGCATCTTGGGTGTGTGTTGATGGTGAAGGGGAAAGTGGTCGCATATGCTTCGAGGCAGTTGAAGGTACATGAGAGGCTAAAAAGGTTATTCTTTATGACAAGGTGTTGTAGGGAGAGGCTATTCTTGATGCTGATGGTGTTTTGAGGATAACAATTGAGTTTGTGTTTCTAGGGTGGGTGATTTGACTATATTGATCATGGAGGAGGCTCACAATTTGAGATATTTTATCCACCCAGAGACTGCAAAAATGTATTGGGACTTGAAGAAATATTATTGGTGGTGTCAGATGAAAATGGACATAATGGAGTTTGTGTCACAATGTTTGATTTGCCAGCTAGTGAAGTATGAACACTAGAAGTCTGATGGTATTATTTAGAGGATGTCCTTACCGGAGTGAAAGTGGGAACAAATTGCAATGGAATTCGTGGTAGGATTATCATGGACTTTCAGCAAATTTGATATTATTTTGGTCATTGTGGATAGGTTGACCAAGTTCACACACTTCATTCCAGTCCAGACTACGTACAATTTAGAGAAGTTGGCCAAGGTCTACATTCGAGAGATAGTTCGCTTGCATGGAGTGTCTATTTCTATCATTTCGGATCAAGACACATGGTTTACATCTCATTTCTGGCTGTCTATGCAGAATGAGTTAGTTACTAAAGTGGAGCTTAGTATACTTCTTACCATCTGACTAATGGCCAGCCTGAGCAGACTATTCAGGTTCATGAGGATATGTTGCAAGTTTGTGTGATTGACTTCGATGGTCATTGAGATCAATTTTTATCTTTAGGCTTTGTATGGAATGAGGTATTGCTCTCCGATCGGTTGGTTTGATACATTCAAGGTTAGGCTATGTGTACAGACCTGTTGAGAGATTCCTTGGACAAGGTCAAGTTGATTTAGGAGAGGTTTCCATGGCTCAGAGTAGGCAAATTAGTTATGCAGATCGGAAGGTCTCTAATTTGGACTTCATGGTTGATGAGCGAGTCTTGTTGAATGTTTCACCCATGAAAGATGTGATGAGATTTCAAAATAAGGGCAAGTTGAGGCCGAGGTATATTGGGCCATTTGATATTGTTCTGCATGTTGGTATGGTGGCCTACAAGTTGGCTTTACCCCCTCAGTTATCGGGTATGCATCCAATCTTTCATGTTTGATGATGAATAGGTACAATTTGGATGGTTCTCATGTGATTCGGTGATGCTTGATCAGAACTTGACCTTTGAGGAAGATCCTATAACTATTTTGGATAGACAGGTTCAAAAAATGAGATAAAAAGATATCTTTTGTAAAAGTACTATGGAGACATCGTCCGATCGAGGAGGCTACTTAGGAGACCAAGTCAGATATGCGGACTAGATAATCTCAAGTTTTTTAGAGTCCAGGTACTTCATTTTCTTTACCGTTGGAGGACAAACGTTTATTAAATTAGTATCTGATGTAGTTACTCACTTAGTTGTTTTGAGCTTTTTGCTTATTTTTCCATAATACCCTTCCAGTAGTTTCACTTGATTGTTTATGACTTGCAGGGATGGATGGGGTAGTTCCCAACGCACTCGAGCGGGTTTTGGAGTGATTAAGCTAATTTGGAAGTTTCTAACTTAAAAAAGGAAAATGTTTGACCAAAGGCAATATCAGGGGTAAATATGTCATTTCTGAAGTTTTGTCAATTACATTAGGTCCGGAATGTCGTTTGTGACTTAGTCGAGCTGTCAGTTTGGGTCTCGAGGCATTCAGGTGTGTTTTGGGTAGTTGGTTGGAATTATAGGATTTTATGATTTAGAGTTGACCTTGGCCAGCATCAGGTCAAGGTGAGCGTTTTGGGGGATTTCAAGTGCGCGAGCAAGTCCAGAGGGTTTTTTGGGACTGAAATATATAATTGATTTGTGTCTGGAAGGTTGTGGATGCGTTTAGGGAGTTGGATCAAAAATTGAGAAGCTTAGGACTTCAGTTGGTTTAACTAGTTACTGGTTCAACCGCACTTGCGAGCCCGCATCTGCACTGGGTGGTCCGCAAGTGTGAGGTTGTGCAGGCAAGCTTTGGGTCACACCTGCGATCACCAGGGCGCAGGTGTGAAGTCGCACCTGTGGGTGGACTTCTGCGCTTGTAGAAAGGGTAACGGGCCAAGGGCCTCACACTTGCGGAGAATAATCTGCCAGTGCGATCTCGCACCTATGCTGGGCCCTTCGCACCTACGATGGGCCTGACATATTTAATGGGGTTTCTCCAATTTAAACCCATTTCATTCTAAAATCATTTTCAGAGCTTGGGAGCACAAAAAATAGTGATTTCAAGTGGATTCTTCAAAATTCAACCTTATGGTAAGATCTAAATTCCATCTAAGTAATTTATATGTTTTCATCATTTAATTAGTGATTCCCTTCTTGAATTTAGACTTGAGAATAAAGATTTTTTCTAGAATTGGGTTTTCATGAAATTAAAGGATCCAAGGTGAGTAGAATTTCATGATTTTTAGAATTCTTACTATCTAGGTTATGTTTAAGGTAAATAATGTAAGCTGAATTTTCAGTTTTGAACTTCAGGGCTTGACATTGTGTTTTGAATTGACTTTTAAAATCAGAATATTTTATATGGAAATATGGATATTGTTAGACTCGTATTCTCATGTGGATACTATATTTGAATAGAGTGGGCTCGTTATGAGGCTCTAAATAAAGGGAAAGCAACGGAGTGACTCTTCGGCTTTGGATTCAGGCAAGTTGAGACTTACTAGACCATTTATGTAGGGTTTTGTATTGGTTAATGTAATTAAGGGGTGTAATAGAGAATTGGGGATCCCGTTATCATGAGGTGATGGGCATTTGTGTGGGTGTCGGTGTATATATATGGGTAATTAAAATATAAAAAACTATGCCTTGTAATACATATTATGTGTTTAGCCTTCGGGCCTTGTGTGGTGATTAAATCCACTAGGTTGGTTTTTTTTTGCTTATTTGGACTATGATAGCCATGATTGATTGACTTTAATGAATATTTACTTGTCTTGAATTCATCACTTCACATCTCATATAAACATGAAATAGGAATTCATCTTGATAATTTGAACTGATATTATGCATTCACATGATGTACGCATATCCATTATATTCACTCATGGTATATTGGCATCTAAATGATGAGGTACGAGAAAAGGGGACTAGAAGGCTGGATATTGGATATGGTATATGGATGGAGCAATGATGATGATTTTATAGCCTACGGGCTGGTACCTGATGTGATCTTGGAGATCTGATATTCCGGAGTGGTATATGAACCTAATGAGTTCCTTATGGATTATGTGAAACCTACTGCATGAGCGTGTATATATCGGTGCATATGACCATTGCATAACATACATTTCATTTGCATTACATACCATTTCTACTTGATTTCATGATATACCTGCCTTATTTGATGGAACATTGGATCTTTATGACTTTACATGCTTAATTGAACCTTTACGACTATACTTAGAAGAGGCAGACTTTGTGATTTGGTTGAGTTGTTTCACTTAATTATGGGAACACTTATAAACCATAAATCTTAGTACTATAGGTGAGTATCGGGAGTACCAACACTCGCTGTCACTATAGTTTAGGATCGGTCAACAGCGATGCTGGTACACGTGTTTTCCGTACTCACTCTATTCTTGCTGTACTTTTTGTGTGTAGGTTTGAATCCAGGAACAAGTAGAGGTCAAGATCCCGCTGATCGTTAAAGCATATCTCATAGTCCAGGGTGAGCTGATGATAATCCCATAGTACTGGGCTTCTTTCTATATTTATTTTCTATCTTTTCTTATTTGCAAGACAGTTCTATGTAGTATTTCCAAACTTGTATTCTGATTTAGCAAGCTCTTGTAATTATGACTTCCAGGTATTTGCGAGTAGTTTCACTTAGACCTGTTTCTATTATGTTATTAAGACTATTTAAGTATTTTGGGGTGTTTTACTTCTAATTCCGCATTATTTTCTGTTTCGACTCATAAATGATTTGAGATTCGCCTACGGGTTTAGGATAGGTGCCCTCACGACACAAATGGGATTTTAGATCTTGACCCTAAATGACCACTTAAGATATTATTAATAATTGGGATCGCTTCTATACATCTCAGGAGATAATTTATTTTAGAATCTCTATCAAACCAAAGATTACAAGCATATAACGATGAATTTAGAAACGGCTTAGGAAAAAGAGAAAAATAATTAGCATGCTTGATAGGTAAAAAAAGTAAAATTCTATCAATAATTTCATTAGAAAAATAAATAGTAAAATTATTATTGGACTCAGCATCACCATTTGGTTTCATAGTGTTTTTTCTAAATCTTTTTCTATTAGATGACACAAAACTTGCTTTATTTTGTACCCTGAAACTTTCATCACTATTCTTTTTCCTAAATTAGAAAGAGAAAGACAAGATGTAAATATATAAATTAAGGAGAAAATGTTGAGATAACATGCAAGAAGACAATGTGAGAAACCTATATATTTATAGAGTGAAAATGTATATGAGATGCTTAAAAGATATTAAATTCACTTAACAAATTACCCTAATGTACTTCGTATATGTGGAATGTAAAAACAAAAAAAAGAAGAGAATATTATCAAATTTCATTAAGAAAGAAATCTATAGTTAAAGATTACGAACACAAGAATTATGTTAGAGACCCCTGCTTTATGGCATTTTTTTTATTCGGAGCTCAAAAAATTTAATTATTTAATTATATGAAGAATTTGAAAATAGTATGAACAATTTAATAAAATTTATTTATTGTTATTAATTCTTTCCAGTTTAATCTGAATTAACATGTAATATCTAAGATTCATTCATTTAACATTAGTCAGTAAGATGTAACGACCCGTTTGGTTGTTTTGTAGTATTATCTTATTTTCGCTTAAATGACCCTTCCTTTATCTTTATTTTTGCATATTTGACATCCAGGGATGGGTGGCGCGAATAACAAGAGAATCGAGTTTGTATTAGGGAACACAATCCAAATTTTGAAGTTTCTTAAGTTATGATTTTGAGGAGTTCCACTAAAGGTTGACTTTTGGATAACTATGTCCGTAATTAAATTCTGACGATTCAGTTGACTCCATAACATAATTTATGACTTATTTAGGTGGTTGGTACATATCCAGAGGAGTTCGGAAAGGTTTTGGATATTTGATTGTTAATTTTTGGTTTGTGAGAAAGTTGGGATATTTTTCTTGAAACATGATTTAATGATGTTGCATCAGTATTTTGAGTGCGCGAGCAAGTTTGTAGCATCGTTTCTACTCAAGTAGCATGTTTGGTTTGTGTTCAGGGGCATCCGAGCCAGTTTCTGATATTGGATCGGATGTTTTGGGAAGTTAAGAGTTGCTGGTATTTGGTGCTTCGCACCTGCGCGTGAGGAAGCGCACCTGTGGAATTTGGGTCGTAGGAGCGACATCGCACATGTGGGTCGATGTCCGCACCTGTGAACTTTGGGTGATTAAGTTGGGCTTGCATCTGTGAACTTTTCTGCACAGATGCGGCCTCACGGATGCGGGAATTGTGTCATACATGCGAGGATCGTTTGGCGGTAGTGACTCTTATATCTTCTTAAAACTAACCTAGATTTCATTATTTCATATTTTGTTGGGTGCTCGGTTTTAGGTAATTTGAATGGCATTTTACTTGCTAAACCTCGGGGATAAGTTTCTAATACCAAATTCTTTGATTTCTTTTGATTCTTATCATTAATTAGTGTTTAAGTCATGTTTTGGGGTTGGAAATTGTGGCGGGGGGGGGGGGGTTGTCCTGAGATGGGAATTGAGTTTTTCTTGAAATTGAAGGTCAATCCATGGTTAGTTTTGAGTAATTTTCTGCGTTTAGCTTATTTTGGCTATGAGTAAATAATTTCTAAAATAAAATTTTAGGTTTGACCTTGCGGGCCCTATGTTACCTTTTTGGGTTTATTTTGAGTTCGACTAGAAGTATTGTAATATGGGTGTCTACAGATTCGTATTTTAATATAGTATACGTATTTGATAGACTTTGATAGTTTGAGGCTCTTCAAAAAGGAAGGCTCTGATTTGATGATTTATGGTTCCTGATCGGCTTTGAGGTAGGTTATGACTTATTCTTTAAGACTCTGATTGGAGATGCGTATATAGAATATAAATGTTAACGGGCTATGCAAGTGAGCTTTTGTAACGACTTGAAAAGTCATTTTTCTTGTTTTACCTAGAAACCCCTAGATTACCCTTCTAGAGTCTTTATTTGTTTGTTTGTGATCGGGTAGGTTTTGAGTTCTTTTTGGTAAGTTTGGAAAATGCATTAAGAGAATAGATGAATTTGACTCATAGTTGACTTTTGGGTAAAAGCACCCTTTTAGTAGTTTCGTCGGTTTCATTAGCTCCGGAATGACGTTTATGACTTAGTCAATCTTTGGTTCGGTTCTCGAGGTAGCCAGGTGTGTTTTGGTGGTTTGGTTGTGAAAATTGTGAAACTAGAACTTAAGGGTTGAATTTGGTCAAACCCGAGCCTTAGAGACCTTTTCCAAGAATTCCGAGTGCGAGCATGTCTGGAGTGTATTTTCTGATCGGAATGCATGTTTGGTTTGTATTTGAGTTTCGAAGAGTGTTTCAGATGGTTGACGGGGAGTTTAACATGATTTAGTTGTTGCTGATTTTTGGTGTTCACACCAGCAAGCCTTGGTCCACTTCTATGCGTCTGCCCCTGAAGAGGTTTGGCTCGCACATGCGAGACTTGACCTCGAGTGGAGTTTCCGCTTATGTGAAAGACTTCCTCACAGAGGCGTATGCGCCCCTACGGATATTCCTTTTGCCCCATCGGGTTTTCAGCATAGTAAGTGACCTCGCCTCAGCGAATGGATTTTCCACCGAAGTGAGTCCCCACCTGTGAGATCGATTTCGGTGGAGCGAAATCGCTATTAAGATTTAATGAGTATAAAGCCCTAAAACATTCTCATTCCCCAAATATTCTTCCTTGGGATTGAAGCCGGGGCAATGGGGATTTTTTTGGGGTTTTCCAGAGAGTTCATCAATAGAGGTATATTTCGCCCCCCCCTTTAATTATCGTGTATTAGTTAAGTTTCTATTCTAAGTATGATATTTAATTGGGGGAGTGAGGACTTAGGTTTTGTTGAGAATAAGAGAGTAAGACTTGGAATTTGGCGATTGATTATTAAATTATTGTTAATAATATTGTAAGCTAGTGTTATATTATATTAGGGGATGATGATTAATTGATCCATTTCATGATAGAAACTCTTTTGGGAATTGGGGAAAATTCTATGGTTAGAATTAGGGATTTTTTTGCCTAAACTTGAAATTGAGGAAATTAACTTAAGGATATGACTACTTAGCATATTAGCATAATATTCGAGTAATAATGTTTGGATTATGCTTTGGTGGGCCTGGGGTTTCTTTGTAGTTCGACTTGGGGATTCTAGCCTTGTTTACCAATATGGATACTGTTAGACCCGGATTCTTATTTAGTTAATATAATTGATCAGAGTGGGATTGTGAGGAGGCTCTAAGGAAGGGAAAAGCTGCTGCGTGATTTTTAGGCTCTGTATCAGTCAAGTTAAGACTTACTAGACTCTGGTATAGTGTTATGTGTTGGTATGTTGTATGTGAAGTAATGAGAGTGATTGGGAATTGGGGGTCCCATACTAGTGAGATAACAAGCACTTGTACAGATACCAATGAAACTAATTTGGGTAATTAATGAATTTAGAATGATATGCATGACAGAGATTATGTGTTTAGCCTTCGGGCCATGAGTGTGGTGCATAAATCCACCTAGGTTGGTATGTTTGCTAAATTAGTTGGCCTCATAGCCATGTTTGATAACTTATCTTGATTTGACGTGTCATACATTCATCACTCTATATCTCATCTAAATACTTAAAGAGAAATTGATAATATTGATTGTATTGATTATGATGTTGCATGGTGTACTCATATCTATATAATTCACACATATTATATTGACATTTGAACTATTGAGATACTGCTGAAAGGGGCTTGGAACCCGGTTTATTAGATATGATACACGATATGAGAGTGATGAATGAGGATGACATTACAACCACAGAGCCATGAGTATGGTGCATAAATCCACCTAGTATAGTCTTGTGGATTGGTACGAAGAGCTCCATACCTATCTTCGAGAGGCTATAAGACATTTAGAAAATTTCAATTCTTTTATTCATTCGTGCGAATTCGACTATGAATGAACTCTAAATCTCAATCCTTTCACTCTTACTCACAGATGGTGAGGACTAGTTCAGCCGCATGAGAAGATCAGGATCCCACACCTACACCCGCACCCGTTGTCATAGGTGGTGCATGAGGCAGGGGGTGAGGTAGAGGTTAAGGCAGACCTCGAGTTACATTCTGAGTCCGAGCACCTGTAGTTGCTCGGGCTCATAATAGAGAAGAGACTCCAGGGCTAGAGGCTATTTCAGAGAATGATGAGGTTCAGGTTGATGAGGATGACCAGGGTCAAGTTGATGGGGCAGGATCAGATCTAGCTCCACCGAGTTTTATTTCTACACCGGTGCTTTATGATACTCTGGTTTATATGATAAGATTTCTTCAGACTATAGCTCATGGTATTCAGCCGGTTACTTCTAATGGATCACATACTAGGGTCAGAGGACAGACTCTTGACCATTTGACTATGCTTGGATTTCAGACACTAGGGGTTCGTCCAGCACCTGCCGGGGTTACTTAGTTCTTAGGTGCTACTGTACCTGGTCTTGCTAAACCTCTAGCTGCACAACCTACTATTTCTATTGAGGAGCAGAAAATGTTCTAGAGGTTCAAAAAGTCAGATCCTCCCAAATATGCTGGAGATCTCAAGGATGATACGTATGAGTTCTTGATTAGCTGTCATGAGAGGTTGCATAACCTCAGTTTAGTAGAGTATTGTGGTGTTGATTATACTGCATTTTAGATGGTTGGACCTGCTAAGCAGTGGTGGATGTCCTTGAGTCTAGACTAGCAAGGTCTCCTCCTATCACTTGGGCTTTATTTACCTAGATTTTCTTAGAGAAGTTCATGCCTCGCAGTTTTAGGGAGAGGAGATGAGCTCAATTTGAGGGGTTACGCCAGAGGCATATGTATGTGATCGAGTATAAGACACGTTTCCATGCCTTGTCTTGCCATGCTTTGATAATTCTTCCTGATGAGGTTGAGAGGGTGAAGAGGTTCACGAATGGGTTGATTTGTCCTCTTTGATTGATTGCAGCACAGATGGCTGCCACAAGTTCCATCTTGCAGCAGATTGTTGATGCAGTTAAGGAGGCTGCGTTTATTAGGTGACAAGATTATGAGGAGAGGGTGGTCAAGAGGTCATGTTTCAACACTTATGTAGTTTCCTCATCTGGAGGTAGGTCACATTATGGTGGAGGTCATCACCGTTCGAGTGATAGGCCCGTTGTTGCTGTTATGCCTATATCTAAGGGAGGCCAGTCTTCGCATACTTCTCATGGTTGGAGCAGTTGACCCCGAGTTCTTATTGGCCCTATGGTTGTGGTGGCCGTTTGGGTGTCAGTTCTTTTTCTCATTCGTCGATAGTTCCTAGAGGTTGTTTTAAGTGTGGTGATCTTGGGCACTTCAAGAAGGATTGTCCCAGCCTTATTTGTGGTGGTATGTCCCAGGGTTTGAGAGTAGTAAGGTAGCCGACTAGAGGCGGGTCCTAGAGTAGTAGAGGTAGTTCTCAGGGCGGCAAGGGTGGCCCTTAGACAAGTTGAGGTGGTGCTCAGTCCGGCTGAGGTGGTGAAAGTGGGGGTGCTCAAACTTTGGGCAACCATGGTCATTTCTATGCATTTCCAGGTAGACCTGAGGCAGAGGCCTCCAATGCTGTGATCACATGTACTCTTTTAGTTTTCCATTGACCTTCTACAGTTTTGTTTGATCCAGGGTCTACCTACTCTTATGTGTCTGCCTTTTTTGCTTTGAGTTTGAATTTGATGTGTGAGTCTCTAGCCATGCCTATTCATGTTTCTCCATTTTTTTTAGAGATTCTCTAGTGGTAGATCGAGCATATTTAGGTTGTGTAGTTACTTTGATGGGGTATGATACTCAGGTAGACTTAAAAGTTTTGAGTATGGTAGATTTCAATGCTATTTTGGGTATGGATTGGTTAGATCTATATCATGTTATCTTGGATTATTATGCCAAGATGGTTACCTTATCCATGTCGGGTATTCCTCAGTTAGTTTGGAAAGGTACTCTTAACTAGTGTCAGAAGAAATTGATTTCATTCCTTAAAGCTCAAAAGATGGTAGAGAAGGGGTGTCTTTCTTATTTGGCTTATATTCGTGATATGAGTGTGGAGACTCCGGGCGCTTAGCCTATTTATGTTTTTCCATATCGGATGGCATCGACCGAGTTGAGAGAGTTGAAGGAGTGGTTGCAAGATATTTTGAGTAAAAGTTTTATTCAACCCAGTGTTTCGCCTTGGGGTGATCCTGTGTTGTTCATGAAGAAGAAGGATGGATCTATGTGCATGTGTATCGATTATTGATAACTGAATAGGGTGACTATTAAGAACAAGTATTTGATACCTCGCATTGATGATTTATTTGGCTAGTTACAGGGTGCTACTGTCTTTTCTAAAATTGACTTAAGGTCCGATTACCACCAGTTGATTTTGGGTCAATAATATTCCTAAGACGGCCTTCCGAATTTGATATGGGCAGTATGAGTTTTTGGTGATGTACTTTGGGTTGACGAATGTACCTGCAGCCTTTATGGAGTTAATGGATGGGGTGTTCAGATCCTACTTGGACTCATTTGTGGTGGTATTCATTGATGTTATCTTGATTTATTCTTGAATCGATGAGGAACACGAGCAGCATTTGAAGACCATGCTTGGTATTCTAAAGGAGTACCGTGTATTGTGATGCTTCTGGGGTAGGTCTTGGGTGTGTGTTGATACAAAAGGGAAAAGTGATAGCTTATGGTTCGAGGCAATTAAAGGTTCATGAAAAGAATTATTCCACCCATAACTTGAAGTTGGCGGCGATCATGTTTGCTTTGAAGATTTATAGGCATTATCTATATGGAGTGCATTGTGAGGTGTACGACCATCGCAACCTTCAGTATTTATTCTAACAGAAAGATATTAATTTGAGACAGTGTAGGTAGTTGGAGATCCTCAAGGATTATGACATGCCTATCTTGTATCACTAGGGTAAGGCGAATGTGGTGGAGAATGCCTTGAGTCATAAGGAAGTAAGCATGGACAGTTTGGCTATGTTGCATGTGGGAGAGCGTCTTATCGCTATGGATGTTCCAATCTTTGGCAAATCGATTTGTGCGACTTGATATTTTAGATCCCGATAAAGTTTTAGCCTATGTAGAGGCGCGATCTTCATTAGTGGAGCAAATTAGATCCCAATAGTTCAAAGATGTACAGTTGTGCAAAGTCTGTGACAAGGTGTTGCAGGGAGAGACGAAGGAGGCAGTTATAGATAGTGATGGTGTTTTGAGGATCTTGGGGCAAGTTTGTGTTCCTAGGGTGGGTTATTTGACTAGATTGATCATGGAGAAGGCCCATTGTTCAAAGTATTCCATTCACCCAGGGGCTACAAAGATGTATCGTGACTTGCGATAATATAATTGGTGGTGCAGAATAAATGACATAGTAGAGTTTGTGTCCCGGTGTTTGAATTACCAGCAAGTGAAGTATGAGCCGCAGAGGTCTGGTGGTATGATTCAGAGTATGCCTATTCCCAAGTGGAAATGAGAGCAGATTGCTATGGACATCGTGGCAGAATTTCCACGTACTTTGGGCAAGTTTGACTATATTTGGGTCATTATGGACAGGTTAACCAAATCTACTACTTTTATTCCGATCCAGACTACTTATAATTCAGAGAATTCAGCCAGGATTTACATTCGAGAGATAGTTCGATTGCATAGGGTGCCCATTTCTATCATTTATGACCGCGATACGTAGATTTCTTCTTTCTTTTGGTGATCTATACAGAAGGAGTTGGGTACTAGAGTGGAGCTTAGTACAACCTTCTACCCTCGGACAGAGGGCCAATCTGAGCGGACTATACAAGTTCTCGAGGATATGTTATGATCCTGTGTGATTGACTTTGATGGTCATTAGGACCAGTTTCTACCATTGGCGGAATTTTCTTACAACAACAATTATTATTCGAGTATTGAGATGGCATCATTTGAGGCCTTATAGGGTACTGATCTTTTGAGGGATTCGTTGGATAAAGTTAAGTTGATTCAGGATCAACTTCTTACAGCCCAGAGCAGACATAACAGTTATACGGATTGAAAGGTTCGTGCCTTGGAGTTCATGGTTGAAGAACAGGTTTTGCTGAAGGTTTCACCCATGAAGGGTGTAATGAGGTTTGGGAAGAATGGCAAACTACCCCCAGGTTTATTTGTCCTTTTGAGATACTTCACAGAGTTGGTGAGGTGGCCTATGAGTTGGCTTTACCTCTTGGGTTGTTGAGTGTACACCATGTATTTCATGTGTCAATACTGAAGAAGTATGTTGTTGATGGTTCTCATGTGATTAGATGGGATTCATGTGATGCTCGATCAGAATCTAGCTTATAAGGAAGAACCTGTAGCTATTTTGGACAGGCAAGTTTGAAAGTTGAGGTCCAAGGAGATAGCTTTCGTGAAAGTGCAGTTGAGGAATCTACATAGGAGACTGAGTCTGATATGTGGGCTAACTACCCCGAACTATTTGAGAGTCCAAGTATTTCCTTTTCTTTACCGTTCGAGGACGAACGTTTATATAAGTGGAATTTGATGTAACGACTTGAAAAATTGTTTTGCTTATTTTTCCTAGAAACCCCTAGATTACCCTTTTCGAGTCTTTATTTGATTATTTGTGACTTGCGGGGATAGGTGGCATGATCCCCGAAGTGATTGGGTAGGTTTGGGGTTCTTTTTGGTATGTTTGGAAAATACTAGGTTAAGAGAATAGAAGAGTTTGACTCATAGTTGACTTTTGGGTAAAAGCACTCTTTTCGTAGTTTCATCGGTTCCATTAGCTCCGGAATGACCTTTATGACTTAGTCGAGCCTTTGGTTCATTTCCTGAGATAGTTGAGTGTGTTTTGGGGGTTAGTTGTTAAAATTATGAAACTAGAACTTAAGGATTGACTTTGATCAAACCCGAGCCTTAGAGACCTTTTCCGAGAATTTCGAGTGCGCAAGTAGGTCTGAAATGGGTTTTCTGATAGGAATGCATGTTTGGTTTCAATCCGGGAGGTTCCAGGAGTGTTTCAGATGGTTGATGGTGAGTTTTGCATGATTTAGTTGTTGCTGGTTTATAGTGTTCGCACCAGCGAGCCTTGGTCCGCTTCTGCTTGTCTGCCTCTGCGAATGTTTGGCTCACAGATGCGAGACTTAACCTCGAGTGTATGGGTTTTCTTGCAGAGGCATATGTGCCCCTATGGATATTTCTTCCACCCCAATGGGTTTCCAACATAGTAAGTGACCTCGCCTCAGTGGATGGGTTTTCTATCGAAGCGAGTCCGAACCCGCGAGATTGATTCTGCCGGAGCGGAATCGCTGTTCAGATTTAATGAGTGTAAAGCCCTAAAACATTCTCATTCCCCAATTATTCTTCCTTGGGATTGGAGCACAAGCAACGGGGATTTTCTTGGGGTTTTCCAGAGAGTTCATCAATAGAGGTATATTCTTTCTCCTTTATTTATTGTGTATTAGTTAAGTTTCTATCCTTACTATGATCTTTAATTGGGATTGAGGACTTAGAATAAGAGAGTAAGACTTGGAATTTGGGGATTGATTATTGAATTATTGTTGTTGATATTGTAAGCTAGTTTTATATTATGTTAGAAGATGATATTTAATTGATCAATTTCATTATAGAACTCCTTTGGGGAATTGGGGGATATTCTAGGGTTAGAATTGAGCCTTTTTTGTCTAAACTTGAAATTGAGGATCCAATTGGGCTTAGATTTGAAATTAACATAAAGATATGACTACTTAGCATATTAGCATACTATTCGAGCAATAAATTTTGGATTTTGCTTTGGTGGGCCCTGGGTTCCTTTGTAGTTTGACTTGGGGATTCTAGCCGTCTTTACCAATATGGATATCGTTAGACCCACATTCTCATTTAGTTAATATAGTTGATCAGAGTGGGCTTGTGAGGAGGCTCTAAGGAAGGGGAAAGTTGTCGCGTGATTATTCGGCTCTATATTAGACAAGTTGAGACTTACTAGACTCTAACATAGTTTTATGTATTGGTATGTTGTATGTTAATTAATGCAAGTAATGGGGAATCGGGGGCCCCGTACTAGTGAGTTGAAGAGAACTTTTACGGGTACCAGTGAGACTAATTTGGGTAATTAATAAACTTAGAATGATATGCATGACGGACATTATGTGTTTAGCCTTCAGGTCATGAGTTTGGTGCATAAATCCACCTAGGTTGGTATGTTTTCTAAATTAGTTGGGCTCGTAGCCATGTTTGATAACTTATCTTGATTTGACTTGTCATGCATTCATCACTCTATATCTCATCTAAATACTTGAAGAGGAAATTGATAATACTGATTGTATTAATTATGATATTACATGGTGTACTCATATTCATATAACTCATACATATTATATTGACATTTGAACTATTGAGATATTGCTGAAAGGGGCTCAGAACCCGATTTATTAGATATGATACATGCTATGAGAGTGATGATTGAGAATGATATTACAACCACAGAGCTAGGGTCCGATGGGATCAGATGGATATATGGACCTCATGAGTCCCCCATGGGTCACGTGACAGCCACTGCAACAATGTGTGTATACCGGGTATATATGGCCATTGCATACATACATATCGTCTACATTACATTCATTTATATTCTAACATGTACTGGATGTTGTGTGTACTTAGTGTTGAATTCTAGTAGACTTATAATCTTATGGTTATGATAGTAAGAATACTGATACTTGAGACTTATAACCGTTGTGAGGTCGAGTAGTGTGACTTGATGGAACTAGACGCCCTGGATGGGGTTTAGGCTGATTTGGTACTAATGTTGAAGACTGTGTTAAGACTTGTGAACCTTGATAACACTTGTACTTTTGGTTGAACTATAGAAACTACTAGTAAGCTTGGATAAGTGAATTGTCTTTATACTTATCTAACTGATTAGTGTAGAAGTATCAGAAAGTAACAACCCTCGTCACCATTATAGCTAGGGTCGGTCGATGATGCTGCTGAGTACACGTGTTTTCCGTACTCACTCTACGATGGATGAACTCTATGTGCATGTACTAAGCCGGATCAGATCGGAGTAACTTGAGAGCAGACCTTTGGAGATTGCTAGAGGAGTCCAGGGTGAGCCACAACTTCCTTCTCGGCATTGAAATTCTTTTCTGATTATCTATTATTCTGTCTTTTTTCTTTTCAGACAACACTATGTATTCCACTTTCAGATTTGTATTCCTGTTTGGATCTTTGTACTCATGACTACTGGATTTTGGGAAATTTCTTGCAAGTTATGTATTAATTTCCAGACTTGATAACACTTCTGTTGTTCCTTTATTTTTCTGCATTTACTTATATCTTATTATGTTAATGGTTAGGGTTCACCTATGGATCAGGTAGGTTCCCTCACGACACAATATAATTTTGGATCGTGACAGCTTTCAGGCATTTTAAGTGGTGATAATTCCACTGGCTCGGTATAGTTGTTGCTTATGTGGGCCATGATAGCCATATTTGAGTTATATTCATGATTTTTTATTCTATTCACCTTCATCATTCTACATCTCATTAAAATCATGTAAGATAAATCATTCTTGAATTGAATTGATATTAGGTATTGGCATGACACTCTCTTACTCTTTTCGTACTTTTTTTGTATTATTGGCATATGATACAATTCATGTTATATTTATTTATACATACATACTGTTGAAGTGATTCACTTCTTGAGGTAAGAATGATGTTTTTGCAGCCCGAGAGAAAATATTTCCAAGTGATATGATATGTTAAAACCTGATGATATATGTTATTATTCTCACATTCCGAGGAAAAAATGTTCTGAATGGTGGTGAGTGGTATATGGACCTGGCTAGTCCGTATGGGTCATGACTATGTGGCATAGCTCTTAGCATATGTGTATCAGGTATGTATTGGCTAGATCATTGCATATCATTTGCATTCATATCATTCTTAATTGACAATGCTAGTTCATGACACATTCACATGATTTAATAAAAAAGCTTATGATTTATACTTGTATTGAGAATGGCTTAAGCTTTATGATTAAATTTAAGAAGAATTGAGCTTTATGACCTGATTTAGTTATGAACTTTAAAATCTCATAATCCTAACGGAATAAATGTTCTAATGGGATATGTGTGGCTCGTCTGTCTTTATATTATATATGCGTTGTTTCTTCATAATTGGTTTATGATACTTACGTGGTACTATTGGTTTTACTCATGCTACACTTGTTCCAGTTCGAGACCTCATAGCTGATCTCGAGGCACAACATCCGAGATTTTCAGTGTAAGCTACATGGCTGATCCATGGTCCTGAAATTCTCATCTTTACTTGCTTTATGTATTTGACTTCCACAAATAATTTTATTTTGTTTTACCCTGACT
This sequence comes from Anisodus acutangulus, assembly GCA_029783415.1. NCBI lineage: Eukaryota > Viridiplantae > Streptophyta > Magnoliopsida > Solanales > Solanaceae > Anisodus > Anisodus acutangulus. The sequence continues at coordinate 5,975,893 of CM056510.1, read as the reverse complement.
TGTATCAAACTTATTTTAGCGCACTTGTACAAGTTAGACTTGGTTTTGATAATGGATTGTACTTATAACTTTTTAGTATTTTTATATTATTTAGACTTGAAGAAATCGTATTCTACTTAACTTTTCCGCTTTACTTGCAAAATGACTTCATGATTAATGAAGGTTTGCGTACCAGTGAGATAGTGCAGGTGTCGTCATCACCCTTGATTTGAGTGGTGACATAAGGACTTTCTAGTTAAATAATAGTGTATTAATACACGAGAATGAAGAAAAGTTCTAACTGAATAGATGTGGAACAATTCAAGATTAAATGTTAATTCCTTAATATCCTTTTAGTGCCGCACAATATCAATGAACAACATCACAAATATTTAACTAGTTGGATCGATTATGTGACTCATCAATATTTATTGGTCTATTTAGATCAATTTTATTTTTCCAATACTTAATATATTTATCAGGGTTTCTCTAACACCGGAATTAGTGCAAATATCAAAATTGCTAAGCCTTAATACCAGCTAACGAATATCGTTTATGTGGGTTTTGTTTTTTATTGTGTATTTTCATTAAGTATGCGTTAATTCTAAAATATTGTAGATATTTTACGATAACTTTACGATGTAATTTAAGTATGTCTTGTCCATTATTGACACCTGTAGTTATTATAATTCATATTTATGGATCAGTGTATTTGGCTGTTTACATATATATATAGGATGTAGTCAAATCATATCACGCAGACTTTTTTTACCTTGTGGTATGTGTATTTATGCTACTGGTATTGTCTGTCAAATACGATCTATCCCTATTTTTGTTATTGTCTAATTTCTTAAGATCCTGAATCCTTCTTCATATTTGCATTTTTATGACATTTTATGTGTAAAGTATTTATAAAGAATAAATACTAAAATTTTCTTTCCCGAAGATGATTAGAACTTCAGACATAGACTTTGAGGCTCCCCAACTGGCTATCAACTTAATTGATTGTGATATTCACGCATTCATTACACAATTGTAGGTGAGATTTTAAATTTAAATCTTAAAATATGTTATGATTAAATAATTGAATCTATATATAGAGAGAGATTACGTAAACAACAATGAAGATGTGAATGATAACATTCACCACTATGCCCCTCCCGCATATTCTCAACACACCAACAATACTGAACCATCAATTTTCATAGCCAAAAAAAAAAAAGGAAAATCAAACACTTTTTGTGGTGAATCCAAAAATATTTTGGAAAGGATTATTTAATTTAATTCTACACCGTAATGACTCAAAAAGTGGTTTTGCTTATTTTGCCTTGAAACTCCTAAATTACCCTTCCCGGGTCCTTATTTTCTTGATTGTGACTTGCGGGGATGGGTGGCATGGTTCCCGAGGTGATCAAGTGGGTTTCAGATCCATTTTGGTAGGTTTGAGAAATCCCGAGTTAAGAGAATAGAAGAGTTTGACTCATAGTTGACTTTTGGGTAAACACGCTCTTTTCGTAGTTTCGTCGGTTCCATTAGCTCCGGAACGACGTTTATGACTTAGTAGAGCCTTTGGTTCGGGTCCCGAGGCAGTCGGGTGTATTTTGGGGGCTAGGTTCTGAAATTGTGAAATTAGAGCTTAAGAGTTGACTTTAGTCAAACCCAAGCCTTACAGGCCTTTTCTGGAAACTTCAAGTGCGCGAGCAGATCTGGAATGTGTTTTCTGATAGGAATGCATGTTTGTTTTTTATCCGATAGGTCCTGGGGTTGTTACAGGTGTTTGACGTAGAGTTGGTGAATTTGGGGCTACTACTGGTGTCTGGTGTTCGCGCTAGCGAGCATGTGTCCGCTTCCGCGGGTCTGCCTCTACTGAGGTCTTTCTCGAAGATGTGAGACTTGACCAAGTGTTGATGGTCCGCTTCCGCAGATACGTTCCTCGACGTGGCGTGTGCGCCTCTGCGGAATTTGCTTCTGTGTAACAAAGCTTCGGGTTTAAGTGACCACGCCTCAGCTGATGGATTTTTCGCCGAAGCGGGTCCACTCCAGCGAAGTCAATTCCGCTGGAGCGAGATCACTGTTCAGATTAAAATAAGTTAATGACCTAGAATCTAATTTCATTCCCCAATATCATTCTCCATGGGACTAGAACTTGGGCAGTGGGTGTTCTTGAAGATTCAAGGGAAATTCATCATCTAAGGTAACTTTGATCCATTACTTAATGTGTATTAGTTAGATTCTATCCTAAGCGTGATTCTTAGATGGGGGAAATAAGAGAAAATCCTTTATTGAGAATAAGAGGATGAAATGTGGGGTTAAGGGGGGCAGATGATTGGATTATTGTTATTAATATTGTAAACTGATATTGTATTAGACTAGTGGGTGGTATTTTCTTAATCAATTGCATGTTGAAAACCCTTTTGGAAATTGAAGAAAATTCTAGGGGTAGAATTTGGGCTTTTTGCTAAAATCTTAAATGAAGAATCCAATTGGGCTTAATTGTTAAATTAGCTTGATATTATGTCTATCTATCATGTTATGGTACTATTTGAGTAGTAAAGTTCGTATTTTGATAATGTGGGCCCGGGGTTCCTTTGTAGTTTAACGTGAGAATTCTAGGCTTGTTTGGCATTATTGACATCGATAGACCCGTAATCTCATAGTTAGTATATTTGATCAGAGTGGGCTTTAGAGGAGGCTCAGAGAAAGGGCAAGGCTGTTGCGTGTGTCTTCGGCTTCTACTCAGGCAAGTTTAGACTTACCAGACTCTACTATAGCATTTATGTGTTGGTATGCTGTAAATGAACTATTGGGAGTAATGAGAAATTCAGGGTCCCGTATGAGTGAGGTGACGAGCACTAATACGGACATCGGTGAACTTAACATGGATAAATAATGAACTAGTATGATATATCTAAAGGAGTTTATGCGTTTAGCCTTCGGGCCACAAACGCAGTGCATAAATCTGCTTAGGTTGGTATATTTGTTAATTATATGGGCTTGTAGCTGTTTTTGATATTATATCCTTGATTGAAGTTGTCATGCATTCATCACTCTACATCTTGTCTAAACACTTGAAAAGAAACTTATAAATACTAATTGTATTGTTTGTGCTGATTGCATGGTGTACACATATCCATATCATTCATACATATTATAACTAGCATTGAACTATTTAGATATTGCTGAGAGCGGCTTGGAAAGTGGGTTATGGGATATGGTACATGATACGAGAGTGATGACTGATGATGACACTTCAGCCACCGAGATGGTATCCGATGGGATCGGATGGGTTATGGACTTCATGAGTCCCCTATGGATCACGTGATAGATACTGCAACATCGTGTGTATACAGGGTACATATTGTCATTGCATTCATACATACCATTTTGCATTGCATTAATCTATATCTTGATATGTAACTGATGTTGTGTGTACTCGGTGTTGAATTTTGATTTACTTATGATATTCTGGCTGATAGAAGGAATATCGATACCTTACACTTACACTGTTGTGAGGTTGAGTTGAAGAACTTTATGAGTCTAAACGCCCTGAATAGAGTTTAGGCGGATTTAGTGACTATTTGGGCTTAACCTTAATATAAGCCTGAGAATGTGAGAGTACTTATACACTGTTAAACTATAGAACTATTGATAGGTTGGTTAATAGATTCTTAATTATGCTTAACTAACTAACTAGTAGAGAGGTATTAGAAAGTTCCAACCCTCGCCATTGTTACAACTAGGGTCGGTCGTCGATGTTGATGAGTACACGTCTTTCTTGTACTCATTCTACGCTTGATACACTCTATGTGCATGTACCGAGCCGGACGATGGTGAAGCAGGTAAAGTTTAGCACGGTTGTAGATTTCTTGAGGAGTCCAGGGTGAGCCGCTGATTCATTCTCGGCACTGGAACTCTTTTCTCATTTTATGCTTCTCCTTATTACTTTCAAATTGTACTTGTTATTTCACTTTCTGACTTGTATTCGCATTAGAGCTATGTGCTAATGACTACTGGATCATTGGTGGATTTTCCTTTCGGTTTATCTATTATGTTATGAAACCTGTTAAATACTTTTGTTGTTCCTTTACATTCGCATTTACTTTTATTTTTATCTTGTTGAATGTATTTGGGTTGGCCTATTGGTTAGGGTATATGCCCTCACGACACAATGAAAATTGGGGTCGTGAAAAATTGGTATCAGAGCACTTGGTTAATTGTCTCATGAGTACATAAGCGATGTCTAGTAAAGTCTTACGGATCGTTATGAAGAGCTCCGTACCTATCTTCGAGAGGCTATAAGACATTTAGAAAATTTTAATTCTTTCATTCTTTCATGCAATTCGATTAAGATTAAATTCTAAATCTCTTTGTTTCACACTTTCTCATAGATTGTGAGGGCTAAATCAACCGCATGAGGAGATCGGGATCTCGCACCTGCACTGGCACCCATTGGCAGAGTTGGTGCATGGGGCAGGGGGTGAGGTAGAGGTAGAGGCAGACCTCGCGTTGCGTCCCGAATCTAAGCACCTATAGTTTCTCAGGCTTGTGACCGAGCAGAGTCTCAGGGGCGTGAGGCTATTCCGGAGGATGATGAGGTTCAGATTGATGAGAATGAGCAAGGTCAGGCTAATGGGGCTGGACCGGATCAGGAGCCTCCAGGTTTTATTGCTACACCGGTGCTTCAGGATACCTTGGTTCACATAATGAGCTTTCTCAAGTCTATCGCTCAAGGTATTCAGCCGGTTACTTCTAATGGATCTCATACTAGGGTCGGAGGACAGACTCCCGACCATGCTGCTATGCTCAGATATCAAACACCAAGGGTTCGTCCAGCACCTGCTGGGTTCCTCACTTCTTAGGTATGATTGTACCTTATCTTGCTACACCTCCAACTGCACAGCCTGCTATGTATATTGAGGAGCAAAAGATGTTCGAGAGGTTCAGGAAGTTGGATACACACAGATATGATGGAGATCCCAAGGATGATGCGCATAAGTTCTTGATTAGTTGTCATGAGAGGTTGCACAACCTCAGATTAGTGGAGTCTTGTGGTGTTGATTATACTGATTTTCAGATAGTTAGACCTGCCAAGCAGTGGTGGAGGTCTTATTTTGAGTTTAGACCAGTAGGGTCCCCTCCTCATACTTGGCTTTTTTTACCTAGATCTTCTTGGAGAAATTCATGCCTCACAGTGTCAAAGAGAGGAGATGATCTCAGTTTAAGGGGTTACGCCAGAGGTGTATGTCTATGTCTGAGTACGAGGCGCAGTTTCACACCTTGTCTCGCCATGCTTTGATGATTTTTCCTGATGAGGCTGAGAGGATGATGAGGTTCACCAATGAGTTGATATGTCCTCTTTTTTTATCGCAGCATAAATGACTTCCACAGGTTCCACTTTCTAATAGATTGTTGATGTCGTGAGAGAGGCCAAGTTTATTCAGAGAGAGGAGTATTCTTACATCCCGTAGTTTTATGCTTGAATGAGAGCGTAGTTAGCCGATTTTAGTTCCTACAACTTGAGATTTTTCCCGGGGGTCACGTATGACTTAGATGGACGTTAAGAAGATATACCGAAGGTTGGGGGTCATATGGATTGCAGGAACCATCCCTCGATGAAGTTCGATGAAGTTAATGCCATACGTTCAGCATTTTGCATTGCAGATGAGATCTGCCCCGCAAGTTGGGGTGAAGAATGAAGCAAAGGTTGGGGGATTTTCTGGAAGGAGATGCGGTCGTATATGGGCTCGCATACCTTAGGCGGTAGCCGACTTATGTTGTTATAAATTCGGGGGAGGCTTCATTTCTGGTCATTTTCGACCCAAACCTGTCATTTAGCTTCTGTAAGATACCTCTAACATATCCTTAAGTTCCAAAGGCGACTCCAAGGTGTATCAACTCAAATTCAACCTTGAAGATCTTGTAAACTATCAAGAAGTACTTTTATGTTACTGTAACATAATCAAGGGTGATGGTGGACTATGGAAGGCTTGGATTGAAGCTTGTGGTTGTTGTACAAGGTATGTTTAATCCTCTTTGGTGTGTATTTAAGATGATCCATATGTTGGTTAAGTTGTTTGGATAATAAGCTACAAGATAGCACATGAGGTTATGTGAGATGTTGTTGGCAATTTTAGGAGTATGTTCCTTGTTGTTGAGGTTGTTGTATGATTCATCGTAAAGTAAGATTGTGCTTGTCATTATGAGCATTTTCATTGATGTTGATGTTGTTGATTGTTGTAGATGGATTGTAAGAAGGCGAGCCTCATCATTGTCATCAGAGGTTCCATTTTAAGGTATGTTAAGGCTTACTCCTTGTTTTCTCGGCATGTCTATTTAAGTGTTGGGAGTGTTTTCCGCAGTTTATAGCGTCTCGTCGTGTTAACATCCTATGGTTGCCTTATTGGTCTCATGAACAGTAGAAATGTTATGTCATGACTTGTTAGTCTATAGGGAAGAATGAGATGGCTATGGTATTTACTCTATTGAATAATATTGTGGATTCTTATGGAAGAGGAGAAGTAAAATGGTATGTCATCTTTATAGTGGTAGTTAGAAGTGTAATAACTCTGTACTTAATAGGTTAGGAAGCTCTAACCTAAGGAATCATATGACGTACATATTCATGTTAAAAGGAACCCCTTAGCTTTAAGATGAGGTTAATGTTGTTGATGATAGTCTTTGAATGTAAGTCATGAGTTTAACGATCGTATGATATTTCGATAAGTTCATAGAAGTCACTTATCACGCTCCGCGTATGTATGTAAGTAATACCTATAGAGGCACGACTATAGTAGTATGATTTACCACCGGTTGGGCAATTGAGAATTGTTATGTACTACCATCTGGGGAGTTACCACTGATTTGTTAGACAATCGATCAGTTAGGGCTACAACGATGATATAGCGGCATAAGAGTCCAGTGAGAATGTAAGAATGATAGTTATGTATGTTGTGGTTCTTAGTGGCATAATGGGGATTTAGGTTGACTCATATATTTCTTTCTCTTATATGACTACTTATTATTATGTTTGATTTCCGCCTTACATATTCAATACATTATTCATACTGACGTCCCTTTGCGCGCGAACGTTGTTTTCATGCCACACATGTTCAGGAAGGCGAGGAAAGGACCCTCCACTATGAATTGCCTCAAGATATCAACTTTATTGGTGAACTCCATTTCCTCCTAGAGTATTGTCGAGTTAGGGTCATGCTTATGCCCTTTTGATATTTTAGGTATGTCGGGGGCCCTATATCGACTTATGTATTATGTCGACGTTCTCTTTTAGAGGCTTTATAGATATGTCATGTATTGTAAAATTTGTTCAGTACGACCTTGTAGGCCTGGATGTTAGTTAGAGATTGTGTTGGCCTTATCAGACTTAGTATGTGTATATGCATATGTTGGGTTCTTCTGGTTTTAAGATTTGTATGTTGTGTGGTTTTATGGTTATTATTCTTAGGCCTTGTCGGCTCAGACGTTATACATTTGCGTGATGATATTCAAATGGTATGCTCAGGCCATCCAGATGCCGGGTGCCGGCCACACCTCCCTAAGGTTGGGGTGTGACAAATATGAGGAGAGGTGGTCAAGAGACCTCGTCTGGAGGTAGGGGTTATTCTGGTTTAGGTCACCATCATTTGAGTGTTAGGCCAGTTATTGCTGATATGCCTACACTAGAGGGAGGACAATCTTCACATACTTCTCATGATTCAGGGCAGTTGACCCTGAGTTCTTATCGGCCCTCTGGCCATAGTAGTCATCTGGCGCTAGTTTTTCTTCTTAGCCGTCGGCAGTACCTAAATATTTCTTTGATTGTGGGGATCTTGGGCATTTCAAGATGGATTATCCCAAACTTAGGCGTGGTGGTCAGTCTCAAGGTTCTGGATCAAGAGCAGCGGGGAAGCAGGCTAGAGGTCGGTCTCAAGGTACTAAAGGTAGCTCTCAGGGCAGCAGTGGTGGCTCTCAGACAAGTCGAGGCAGTGCTCCGTCCGGCCGAGGTGGTGGATGTAGGAGTGCTCAGACTTCAGGTGATTGTGGTCATTTCTATGTGTTTCCAGGCAGACCCGAGGCAGATACCTCTGACTATGTGATCACAGGTACTCTTTCAGTTTGCCATCGACCTGCTACCATTTTTTTTTATCCAGGGTCTACCTATTCTTATGTGTCTGTCTACTTTGCTTTTAGTTTGGATTTGGTGTGTGAGTCTCTAGCCATGTCTATTTATGTTTCTACACCTGTTGGGGATTATGTAGTGGTAGATCGAGCATATTTGAGTTGTGTAGTTACGTTGATAGGGTATGATACTCAGGTAGACTTGAAAGCTTTGCATATGGTAGATTTTGATGTTATTCTGGGTATGGATTGGTTAGCTTCGTACCATGCTATCTTGGATTGTTATGCCAAGACCGTTACCTTAGCCATGCCTGGTATTCCTCCATTATTTTGGAAGGGTACTCTTAGTCAGTATCCAAAAAGGGTGATCTCATTTTTTAAAGCTCAAAAGATGGTAGAGAGATAGTGTATTTCTTATTTGGCCTATGATCGTGATACGAGTGTAGAGACTCCTCCCTTAGAGTCAGTTCAAGTAGTTCAGGAGTATCCAGAGGTATTTCCTACAAACCATTCCAATGTTCTATCGGACCGTGATATCGACTTTTGTATTGATCTAGAGCCGGGCACTCAGCCTATTTTTAGGGCTTCATATCGGATGGCACCGATCGAGTTGAGAGAATTAAAGGAGCTATTGCAAGATCTGTTGAGTAAATGGTTTATTCGACCCAGTGTTTTGCCTTGGGGGTGCTTCAGTGTTGTTTGTGAAGAAGAAAGATGTGTCTATGCGTATGTGTACCGATTACAGGCATCTGAACCGGGTGCCTATCAAGAACAAGTATCAGTTACTATGCATTGATGACTTATTTGATCAGCTACATGATGCTTCAGTATTTTCTAAGATTGATTTGAGGTCTGGTTATCATCAGCTAAAGATCAGGGCTGAGGATGTTCCTAAAACAGCCTTCCAAAATAGATATGGGCATTGTGAGCTTTTGGTTATGTCATTTTGGTTGACGTATGCACCCACAACCTTTATGGAGTTGATGGATATGGTGTTCAGATCCTACTTGGATTCATTGGTGATTGTGTTTATTTATGATATCTTGATATACTCGCGAAGCGAGGAGGAACACGTGCAACATTTGAGGATCGTGCTTGGTATTCTGAAGGAGAAGCAACTATATGCAAAGTTTTCAAAGTGTGAGTTTTTGCTTAGCTCGATAGATTTCTTAGGGCATGTGGTGACCATGGATGATATTATGGTGGATCCCAAAAAGATTGAGGTTGTCCGGGATTGGATTCGGCCAGCTTCAGTTACAGTGGTTCAGAGTTTTATTGACCTTACAGGGTATTATCGACGATTCATGAAGGGATTTTCATCCATTGCAGTTCTATTGACTAGATTGATTCAGAAAGATGTAGTTTTTCAATGGTATGATGCTTGTAAGGTGAGCTTTCAAAAGCTCAAGGCCTTATTAACTACCGCTACGATTTTGTCCTTATCAGTAGAGGGAGAGAGTTTTACCGTGTACTGTGATGCTTTTTGAGTGAGTCTTGGGTGTGTGTTGATGTAGAAATGGAAAGTGATAGGAGAGGAAATGGAGGCGGTTATTCATAGTGATGGTGTTTTGAGGATCAAGGGTCGAGTTTGTATTCCTAGGGTGGGTGACTTGACTAGATTGACTATGGAAGAGGCCTATAGTTTGAGGTACTCCATTCATTCAGGGCTACAATGATGTATCGTGACTTAAGACAATATTATTTGCGGTTCAGGATGAAGAGGGACATAGTGGAGTTTGTGTCCCGGTGTTTGAATTGGCAGCAAGTGAAATATGAGCACCAGAGGCCTAGTGGTGTGCTTAGAGGATGCCCATTCCCGAGTGGAAGTGGGAGCGGATTGTCATGGACGTCGTGGTGGGATTGCTCCGTACCTTAGGCAAGTTTGATGTTATATAGGTCATTGTGGATAAGTTGACCAAATCGGCCCATTTTATTCCAGTTCATACTACTTATAATTCAGAGAAATTAGCTAGGATCTACATCAGAGAGATAGTCCGATTGCACGGGGTGCCTATTTATAACATTTATGATCGGGGTACACAGTTCACTTCTCACTTTTGGCATTCTATACAGAAAGAGTTGGGTACTAGAGTGGAGCTTAGTACAACCTTTCATTCTCAGACCGATGGCCAGTCTGAGCGAACTATTTAGGTTCTCGAGGACATGTTGCGAGCCTACGTGATTGACATTGGTGGTCATTAGGACCAATTTCTACCCTTGCCGGAGTTTGCTTACAACAACAGTTATCATTCAAGTATTGAGATGGCACCATTTGAGGCTATATATGGTAGGAGGTGTCGTTCTACCTTCGGGTGGTTTGATGCTTTTGAGGTTCTACCTTAGGGTACTGATCATTTGAGAGATTCATTGGTCAAGGTTAAGTTGATCCAAGATCGACTTCTTACAGCTCAGAGCAGATAAAAAAGCTATGTAGATCGAAGGGTTTGTCCTTTGGAGTTTATGGTCGAAAAATGAGTTTTGCTGAAGGTTTCACCTATAAAGAGTGTGATAAGGTTTGGGAAGAAGGGCAAGCTTAGCCCGAGGTTTTGTTAGCCCTTTTGAGATAGTGGACATAGTTGGAAATGTGGCATATGAGTTAGCTTTGCAACTTGGTCTATCTGGTGTGCACCTTGTGTTTCATGTGTCGATGCTGAGTAAGTATATTATTGATGATTTTCATGTGATTAGATGGGATTCGGTGATGTTGGACCAGAACTTAGCTTATGTGGAAGGGCTTGTAGCTATCTTGGACAGATAGGTTCAAAAGTTGAGGTCCAAGGAAAGAGCTTACGTAAAATTGCAATGGAGGAACTGCTTAGTAGAGGAGGCTACATGAGAGATTGAGTTTGATATGTGGGCGAACTACCCAAGCTATTTGAGAGTCCAAGTATCTCATTTTCTTTACCGTTCGAGGACGAACATTGATTTAAGATGTATCTGATGTAACGACTCGAAAAGTCATTTTGCTTGAAACCCCTAAATTACCATTCATGAGTCCTTATTTTCTCTCATGTGACTTGTGGGGATGGGTAGCACGGCTCCCGAGGTGATCAAGTGGGTTTTGGATCCATTTTTGTAAGTTTGAGAAATTCCAAGTTAAGAGAATAAAAGAGTTTGACTCATGGTTGACTTTTGAGTAAATGCGCTCTTTTCATAGTTTTGTCAGCTCTATTAGCTCTGGAACGACGTTTATGACTTAGTCGAGCCTTTGGTTAGGGTCCCAAAGCAAAACAGTGTGTTTTGATGGCTAGGTTGTGAAATTATGGAATTAGAACTAAATAGTTGACTTTAGTCAAACCCGAGCCTTAGAGACCTTTTTTGAAAATTTGCGCGAGTAAGTCTGGAATGTATTTTCTTATAGGAGTGCATGTTTGATTTATATCTGGGAGGTCTCGGGTGTGTTTTGAGTGTTTGACGGAGAGTTGGTAAATTCAGGGCTGCTGCTAGTGCCTGGTGTTCGCGCCAGCGAGCATGTGTCCACTTTCGCAGGTCCGTCTCTGCGGAGGTCTGGGTCGCGGAAGCGAGACTTGACCAAGTCATGATGGTCTGCATCTGCGGAATTCGCTTCCGCCCGAGCAAAAGTTCAGGATTTGAGTGACCTCGTTTCATTGAATGGGTTTTCCGCTGAAGCAGGTCCGCTCCAACAAATTTGATTCTCCTGGAGCGGGATCACTATTTTCATTAAAAGAAGTCAATGACCTAGAATCTAATTTTATTCCCCAATATCATTCTCCTTGGAACTAGAGCTTGGGCAGTGAGTGTTCTTGAAGATTCAAGGTAAATTCATAATCTAAGGTAACTTTCATCCATTACTTAATGTGTATTAGTTAGATTTTATCCTAAGCATGATTCTTAGATGGGGGAAAATAAGAGAAACTCCTTTTTTGAGAATAAGAGGATGAAATGTAGGGTTTGGCGGTGGATGATTGGATTATTATTGTTGATATTGTAAACGAGTATAGTATTAGACTAGTGGGTGATATTTGCTTAATCAATTGCATGTTAGAAACCCTTTTGGGAATTGGAGAAAATTCTAGGGCTAGAATTGTGGCTTTTTGCCAATTCTTGAAGTAAGGATCCAATTGGGATTAGTTATTAAATTAAATTGTGATTATGTCTATCTAGCATGCTATGGTAATATTTGGGTAGTAAAGTTCGTATTTTGATAATGTGGCATGGGGTTCCTTTGTAGTTTAACGTAGGGGTTCTAGACTTGTTTAGCATTATGGGCATCGATAGACCCGTAATCTCATATAGTTGGTATATTAGATCAGAGTGGGTTCGAGAGGAGGCTTAGAAGAAGAGCAAGGCTGATGTGTGAGTCTTCGGCTTCTACTCATGCAAGTTGAGACTTACCAGACTTAGTATAACGTGTATGTTTTGGTCTACTGTAAATGAACTAATGGATGTAATGGAAAATTGGGGGTCCCGTATTAGTGAGGTGATGAGCACTAATACGGTTACCAGTGAACTTAACTTGGGTAAATAATGAACTAGTATAATATATTTAAAGGAGTTTATGTGTTTAGCCTTCAGGCCATGGGTGGGCGATGCATAAATCCTCTTAGGTTGGTATGTTTGTTGATTAATTAGGCTTGTAGCCGTGTTTGATATTATATTTTTTATTGAACTTATCATGCATTCATCACTCTACATCTCGTCTAAACACTTGAAAAGAAACTGATAAATTATGATTGTATTGAATAAGTTGATTGCATGGTGTACACATATCTGTATCATTCATACATATTATAACTGGAATTGAACTATTGAGATATTACTGAGAGCGGCTTGCAAAGTGGGTTATGAGATATGGTACATGATACGAGAGTGATGACTGATGATGACACTTCAGTAGGGCTGGCAATGGATCGGAAGTGGATCGGGTGGAGCTCATTCCGCCTCCACCGGCCAACCATCCACCCGCCAACCATCCATCCACCACCCCATCCATCCATCAGCCTATTTTTTCTTCATCCACATCCAATCCACCCATCATCCACGGGTGAATCGGGTGGATCAGGTGCTTCACTGGTGAAAATCATAGCACAATCAGTCAGTCACCTAAAATCCTTGGTAAAACGAAAAGAAAAGTACATCAAAAAATATCATCATACTGTTTTTACAAGCCGTGTCTATGCTCCAAACATGCATCCAAAAAAATGGAAATGAGCCAAAAGCCAATAATAATCCGAAGTAACTGAAGTTTAATGGACGAATTACATGTCACTTCTAATAATACTAATAATTGAGTTTCTAATTAGTGACAATCTTAATAGACTAAAACATTAAAATCCATTAGGTCTTCCGTCTTCATATCACATCCTCTAAGATCCATTCATTTTCTAAATCACATATCCATGATGAAATGCCAGAATTTAGTTGTACATTAAAAAAAAAAATTATAAACGGGTGGATGGATGGGTCGGGTGGTGGGTTGGATGTATGTCCACCCAAATCCGACCCGATCCGTCACCCGATCCATCCGTCACTCGATTAAAATTCATTTTTTGTCGGATTTTCATTCCATATAATCGGGTGGGGTGGATCGGATATCCATCGGGTCAGGGTGAAATTGTCAGCCCTACACTTCAGCCACCGAGCTGGTATCCAATGGGATCAGATAGATATATGGACCTCATGAGTCCCATATGGATCACTTGATAGATACTGCAGCATCGTATGTATACGGGGTACATATGGTCATTGCATTCATACATACTATTTTGCATTGTATTTATCTATATCTTGATATGTAACTGATGTTGTGTGTACTCGGTGTTGAATTCTGATTTACTTATGATCTTCTGGCTGATAGAAAGAATATCGATAGCTTACACTTACACTGTTGTGAGGTTGAGTTGAAGAACTTTATGGGTCTAGACGCCCTGAATGGGGTTTAGGCGGATTTAGTGACTATTTGGGCTTAATCTTAATACAAATCTGAGAATGTGAGAACACTTATACATTGTTGAATTACAGAGCTATTGATATGTTGGTTAACTGATTCTTAATTATGCTTAACTAACTAACTAGTAGAGATGTATCGGAAAGTATCAACCCTCGCCACCGTTATAGCTAAGGTCGGTCGACTATGTTGCTGAGTACACGTGTTTCCCGTACTCACTCTACGCTTGATGCACTCTATGTGCAGGTACCGAGCCGAATGACGGTGGAGCAGATGGAGCTTAGCACTGTTGGAGATTTCTTGAGGAGTCCAGGATGAGTCGCTGATGCATTCCCGGCACTGGAACTCTTTTCTCATTTTATGCTTTTGTCCTTATTACATTCAAACAGTACTTGTTATTTCACTTTCAGACTTGTATTCACATTAGAGCTATGTACTCATGACTACCATATCATTGGGGATTTTCCTTCCGATTTATGTATTATGTTATGAAACACGTTATATACTTTTGTTCTTCCTTTACTTCCGCATTTACTTTCGTTTTTATCTTGTTGAATATATTTGGGTTCGTCTATGGGTTAGGGTAGATGCCCTCACGGCACAGTGAAAATTGGGATCCTGACACACACTCACAGGCTTCTATGTTTAGGAAACATACAAATTTCATCCTTATAATGACAATAGATTGAAATAGTAGCTTCCTCTGAAACTGTAATGAAATCACTTAATTTAATTTTACGATGATTTTTCTTTGATTCAACTATAATCAAAGACTTCAGGAAGCTGGCATGTAACATGACATAGTTCACTAATTTCTCCTCAAGCTCAAATTTTTTGAACCCTCTCACCTTCAATAACTTGAGTTGAGAGAATTTTGTTTGGCACTTGTCAAATTTGTCCTTCGCTACTAAATTACAATAGCATCCAGTTTCCATTGCATAATCACCAAAGTGCATAATGTTATTGATTATTTCACAAAATAGTGCTATTAAATTAAAGGTATTTTTCTTCATAAATCATGTGATAATATTAAGATATAATACGATAAATAAATTCTAATCAGAATGAATATCACTTACATATGTGTTTTTGAAAATTAGATATAAAGACAAAATCAATCAGTAAAGATTCATATATTAATGGTTTCAATTTTCATAACTTCTAATTTATGAATCTTATGATTAAAGATATCATAAAGAATTCATTATCCACGTTGAAAAATGAGCGAAATTTGGTTATGTACAGTGAAATTTTGTTCGTGATTACCTGATTGAAAATAAATAGAAAAATCACAGAAACAAGAAAATCAAACAATCAATAAATAGCTCGAAAAAGTTTAAAAGGTCAAAATTAATATACTTACATGAAAAAAGAGTCTTTCAATTTGGGGATAATTCTTGACAAAAAATAAAAAAGAATATCCCAAGGATTGATGAAACTCAATCTCCGTCGCACCAATTGAAGTTTCTTCAAATTCAGAAAATAATACTTCATATCTCTATATTCAAAATCCGCATATATAGAAGAAATCCCCTAAATCAAATGTTAAAAAATATTTATACCATCAATATATAAAATTTAAATTAAAAAATAAACAAAAAAAAAGACGACCATTAGATTATTGTTAATTCAGAGAGTGCACATTTCTTAAGACTTCCAGCAAATCATCCCTTTCACTTATACGTTGAAACCCCTTTGTGGAACCAAAATCTAATATCACATCTTTTAATCTTATTGGATCCACAAATTTGATTTTGTTAATCTTACCACCATAATGAAATGTACGAATATTTGGATTATCAATTGGGACCGAAATTATGTCACCACAACCCTGAATCAAAAGAGCCCTAAAGTTATTTGAACCTTTAATTGTAAGTTCACCATTAAAAGAACAACCCTCCAAACTCAATGATTCAAGAGCCACACATCCTGAAAATAATACGTGAATAAAATTAGGTAGCATACGAACTCTAGTTAGACTAAGAGATTTCAAAAATCTTAAACCTTGTAGTTTTGGTGATAGATACAAGCTACAACAGATCAATTTTAGAATGTGTAGAGTTTCAACATCGATAAAATTAGAAGGCAAAAAGTAAATAATCACATTATAAGGTTTAACCAGATGCAACTCGAGCTCTTCTAGGCCCTTTGATGCAACATGTTGAATCCACTCTATGAGAAAAGACGCATACTTCATTGGCTCGTGAATATAAAGTTGAAAACTATGATTTTTTTGTCTAAATGATTACTTAAAATATTATTAATAATTGGGATATATTCTCTACCACTCAAGAAACAATTTCTCCTGAAAGCTCTATCAAAACAAAGATTGCGAGCATATAACCATAATTTTTTAATTGGTTTAGCCATAATAGAAGAAGAAATAGCATTCTTGATAGGTACAAAAGTTAAAATTCTATCAATAAATTCATTAGGAAGATAAACAGTAGGACTATTATTCGACTCGTCATCACCATTTGTTTTCAGAGTTTCTTCTAGATTTTGTTTCTATGAGATGACACTAAAACCGTTGGAAATTAGCCTTTGGCGGGGAGATGCGTCCACCCATCTTTGATGAATTAAACACTAGTGTTCCGCATGTTGGAGACCTTGTCTCTTCGCACATGCATGATCTACGAAGTGAGTAGATGACCGTAAGGCCAAGAATCATCTAATTTCGTTGAGAAATAAAAGAGATATTGGTCCACGAAGTAAGGTGTTTGAGACATGGAAATGTGGTGTGGGACAAATCTACCACATCGGTGGAAATAGGAAGAATTGCTCTCTATATAAGTCTCTAATGTGGTAAAGGGTTTGGATCCCCAAGGGGTATCCCATGTGTTTAAAGGAGGGAAGACCTAGATGTGCTTGGGTTCAAGGCTAAGCCCACACGCGCGCCGCCGCCCGCCCGTCTGGTTCCGGGTTCGTGGGCCTTGGGGATGTTATCTTTTTGGACCAGAGAACTCTGCCAGGTGTACAGTTTGATCCTTGAAGTTTCAGATGTACAGTTTGGACCAGAATTCTTTCATATGTACAGTTTGGTCCCTGAAGTTTTAAAATTTACAGTTTGGTCCCCAAAGTTTCTGGGAAGGTGACGGAAGGCAGAAAGCCTACCGTTGGGACTGTTAATCAGGCATTAATCAGCCATTACTTGGCTGATTAACTCCTCCATTAACAGCCCATTACTTGGGCAGTTGGGCAGTCTTTCCATGGCCATTAACAGCCATTACTTTGCTGTTTTAATGCCCTCCTAATGGCCATTAACAGCCATGTTTTGGCAGTTAGACAGCCCCTTCTCCTTGCTATATATTGAGCTTCATTTGGCTCAAAACAGGAGTAAGAAACAGATCAGAAAACACTCGAAAATTCAGGAAGAAGCGAGCGAGAAAATAGACGAAAATCTGATGAGAAACAGGCCAAAAGCGAGAGATGAAAAAGCGGCAAATGCCGGGCGAAAAACAGCCACAAAATAGCACAAAACAGTGAGTGATATTCAGCGAAAATCAGTGCAATTTTCGACTGAAAAACAGTGACCAAACCCTCACGTATACACAAGATATACACTACAGAGACACACTATATACACAGAGACAAAAGAGAAGAGTAGAGAGAAACTCTTCCTTCCTATTCCATATCTTCAGCAAGTCGAGTCATATTTGTTTTCTTCGACAGGCTCAACCTATTGGCTTTGTAGTGTTGAGATTAAAGTATTGTTTTATCTTGGGAGACTATTGCCCGCTAACGTAAAGGCATATATACGGGGCAATCTTGTCTTAAGGATAGAGGGTTATCCTCGACTCAACACACAACATTGTAACCATCCAGATTTAGTTGTTTCTTGATTTCAGGTTATCAAGAATCAAGACACAACAAACTTGCGGCAGTTCTCAACATTGGCTTTGCAAGGTGATCAAGATTCAAGACACAACACACATGCGGCAGTTTTGAAGATTGACCATTTATTTATCCTTTCGAACATTTATAATAGTTATTACTTCCCATACTGCTCTATAAAGTACCATAGAATACCAACAATTTAAGACAAGATTGTATTGTACTACTATTAGTGTTCGAAAGATGTCGGTCAAAAGTTGTGTGACCAAATCTGGATATGGCAATGGTTTTCTGGTAGAAGAGAGTGATGATGATGAACGTGTTCATGGTGTCACCGCTACCAAGACTGGTTGGAACAAGCGCTCACGAGAGCCTGAGGATGTCAACTGGGACAAGAGGAGAAGACTGAAGATGTACTTCTATCTTGCAGCAGAAGGCATGTATCTATCCCAGACAAAAGATCTGAATAATGGTAAGAAGGAACTGGACACTCAGTTTGATGAAGTGACTGGAGTGAGCCAGAATCCGAAATTGGGATAAGTAGTTTTTCTTACTTGTCAAGAATAAAGATTAAATGAGGTCTGATTAAAAATGGATTAAAGTAAGGAGGAATATGAAAATAATTTAGATTCCTTACGCTTTAAAAATCAGAAGTTTAATCTCATCTTCTTTACCGTTTAAAGATTGGATTGTAAAGCAACTTAAAAAGATCCGTTCTTTTAAGTGTAATTATTAAAAGTGAGTAAAGTATGTTCGCACATACGAGGGAGTAAGATCCACTGACTGTGCGAAAACTGTTAACACTCTTAAGTAAGCGCCAAGAATTATCTGGGCACCAATCATAACGGAAGAAGTCTAAAAGTTAAATACGTTGAGCATGTCATACTATTTGGCAGAAGATCCTTCATAGGATGATATTGGACACTCAGTCATATAAAGCCTCCGGGCGACTGGAGTGGGCCAAAATTCATTTGATATGATGATATTGGACACTCAGTCATATAAAGCCTCCGGGCGACTGGAGTGGGGCCATAATTCATTTCATAGGAAAAGTAATGGACACCTAGTAAGGTGGGTCAGAGTTTCCAGGTCTGAAATGATTTGAAGGCCTAAAGAAAGGCAGAAAAGAAGTTGGACACTCAGTCTGCAAAGCAACTGCAGTGGGCCAGAGTATCCAGATCACATATGATCCGGTTACGCCCTAACCACGGGCAAGAGGTTGTTCATGTGAAGCAACGCCACCTCTAAAGTAGAAGGGGTTGAAGAGGTTGTCCTCAATAGGACTTCAGGGAATGGGATCACTCTAAGCTGAGGTGATACATGTTCCTAACTTGGTTTAAGGGACGCTGTTGGTCAAGCTGGTTTGAGACTAGTCCAACAGGTCTGTAATAACTAAGAATGGTACAGTACGTCTGTAGCCAAATGAATGATATATTTGTAATCCGTGCATCTATGCCATCATAGATTAAGACACGTTAAATAACAAGTCATTCAAAAGCTAACGATGTTGAGATTGTTGCCTTCTGTCGACATAAACCCTCAAAATGAATGTGAGGTAGACGAATAGGCAAAATCACCTTTCCAAATTCCGTCAAAGGGAATAGCGAAAGAAGCACCGCTCCTCTAGAACTTAGTCACACCTACTTGGGTGATTTGAAGTTTATACAAAATAGAGGGGGGGAGAAAAGTACATTGCGACCTTCATTGATGATGGTACAACGTATGGAATCCTTTGTTTGTTAAAAAGCAAAGATGAAGTTGTTGAGGCAGATAAGCGCTACAAAGCAGAAGTTGAAAATCAACTAAGCCTACGGATTGAGAAATTCGTAGTGATAGAGGGGGAGAAAGTGAAGCATCGTTCATTAAACGACTGTTCATTTCTCACCTCAGTCCAACGGTGTTAGCCAAGCGCAAAGCTCGTACGCCCAAATTATGTGGGGTGGCTTGATAAAAGTTGGAATACTGAAACAGGTCAAGTTGTACCTAAGACTGTAGATTGCATATCTGTCAGGATCTGCAAATAACAGTAGTGTTGATCGCCTCTTGGCGTCAAAGAATGTTGAATTCTTTGAAGATAGCTTTCCTTGAAAAAGGAAAAATGAGTAATTGATCAAGGTTAACAAGAACCCGCGAGGGCCTGACTGTCCGGAACTAGACGTTCCGTATCTACAGGATCATATAGAACCATACTTGCGTAATGGTTGATCTTCCTCCGGGAAAAGAACCTTTGGGTTGTAAGATGTGCTCCCCTGTGAGTAGCTTCACATCCAGGGCCATTGCAGTCTTGCGTGGCATGAATGTTGAATTAGCCTTCCCAATCGAAGAGTTGGAAAAAGAGAATCAGAGTTGGTTTTCTAGACTGTTGGGCTTCTTCCTGAACTTTCATCTTGGTCCCTGAAATGTTTACATTTTGGTCCTGAAAGTTTCAGATAAAACAGAAACAATGAATCTGACCACATAAACATTGACTCTGAAATTAGAAAGCCAACAGTTGGAGAATCAACAGTCTGAAAGTAAAAGTCATATTGAAACAAAGTCTCGATATGAAAGATATGGGAATCACAGATGGTATCTTAGGAATTGGATTTCTAAGACATCTAACGGACTGGTCGAGAGTTGATAGTCTCGTTGAAGCCACCAATGGATATGAAACATAGAACTGATTGGAATCATGGTGCACCCATAGACAAGGAGCGATATGCACAGATCATGTGTAGTTCAATGTATTATACACACTACAACCGACCTGGTATCGTCCTACGAACAGATCAGTTGAACTAAGGTTCACTGATAATTTTAATACATGATCGGTAGAAGGCGTTAAATCTGATATGACGATATCTGAGTTAATGCTTATCTACAGATTATAGTATTCTGGATGTCCAGCGGTTCTGGGAGAACACAGTGATGTAAACTGGACATCAGATCTGAAGAACACCAAAGCCACAAGTAAATGTGTATGGTGGGTCTTGAAAAATCATCTAAGCAAACTTGCATCGGCCGATTCATGATGGAATCGGAGTTTATCGCTTTATACAAAGCATGAAAGAAGTTGAGTAAATTCACGGCTCCTTAGGGGACGTCCCTTATTGGGAGAAACTCGTGCCTTCAGCAATTATATACTGTGGCTAGCCGGTCGGCTTCAGGAAGGACACGGATGACGGCGTCTGGACATATCTTTCAGGATCTGTCGGAGACATAAGACCGTATGGCAGTTGATCATCACGGGTGTCACATCCTTGTTTACTAACTTAGGGACTACCCGGAGATCAAGTGTTCTGCCTGTCTAGGGGAATTGGCTTAAAACCCAAACAATACGAACCTTTGTTGTGGAAACCCAACCATACTAATTGGAGATCCCAAGAATTTGGTTCAATGGGAAAACTAAGCGGCAAAAGGCTCAGTTGAGCGCTTCGGTGGAAGCAAGAAGCACTTCGGATGATGATTTCTGTACGGAAACATGAATCCAAAGTCGCTCCCGCGATAGACATTAAAGTGCTACTGCATGGTGGGTAAAGGTTAAGCTTCCAAACCTTTAAAAGATCCTCAAATGGTTGAGGTTAAGGTTGAAACTTTTAATGATTCCTAACACTTGAGAAGTGGGGTATAACAGGATACCTTGTAGGAGATCACCTATTTAAGTGCGAGGATGGTCGCCTCAAATGAACGCACTTAAGAATCCAAGTGTGTCCATGGCCACAACGGACAGAAACGTAAGAAGGAAAATGAATAAGAAGAGTTATTGTGTTGATATCATTGTCTTGGCTTACACTAAACACTGACGGTTCAAGACATCACGTTCACCGCGCAGTAAGTAAGTCCGATGGTTTCAACTAGGGAAGGTTCAAAGCGAAAGCTACCACTCCTGATGCAATATCTTTTCGCTGAAAGATTGCTGAAATGTAGGCACCTTGTGTGTGCGCCACAATCTCTCTTTCATAGAGGGGATTGTTGGAAATTAGCCTTTGGCGGGGAGATGCGTCCACCCATCTTTGATGAATTAAACACTAGTGTTCCGCATGTTGGAGACCTTGTCTCTTCGCACATGCATGATCTACGAAGTGAGTAGATGACCGTAGGGCCAAGAATCGTCTAATTTCGTTGAGAAATGAAAGAGATATTGGTCCACGAAGTGAGGTGTTTGAGACATGGAAATGTGGTGTGGGACAAATCTACCACATCGGTGGGAATAGGAAGAATTGCTCTCTATATAAGTCTCTAATGTGGTAAATGGTTTGGATCCCCAAGGGGTATCCCATGTGTTTAAAGGAGGGAAGACCTAGATGTGCTTGGGTTCAAGGCTAAGCCCACACGCGCGCCGTCGCCGCGCGCCCATCCCGTCCGGTTCCGGTTCCGGGTTCCGGGTTCTCGGGTTCGTGGGTCGTGGGTCGTGGGCCGTGGGCCGTGGGTCGTGGGTCGTGGGCTGTGGGCTGTGGGCCTTTCTGATATTATCTTTTTGGACCAGAGAACTCTGCCAGGTGTACAGTTTGATCCTTGAAGTTTCAGATGTACAGTTTGGACCAAAATTCTTTCATATGTACAGTTTGGTCCCTGAAGTTTCAAAATTTACAGTTTGGTCCCCAAAGTTTCTGGGAAGGTGACGGAAGGCAGAAAGCCTACCGTTGGGACTGTTTTTTGAGGCATTAATCAGTCATTACTTGGCTGATTAACTCCTCCATTAACAGCCCATTACTTGGGCAGTTGGGCAGCCTTTCAATGGCCATTAACAGCCATTACTTGGTTGTTTTAATGCCCTCCTAATGGCCATTAACAGCCATGTTTTGGCAGTTAGACAGCCCCTTCTCCTTGCTATATATTGAGCTTCATTTGGCTCAAAACAGGAGTAAGAAACAGATCAGAAAACACTCGAAAATTCAGGAAGAAACAGGCAGAAAATAGACGAAAATACAGTGAGAAACAGGCCGCAAACAGAGATGAAAAACAGCAAGTAACAGGCCCGAAAAACAGCCACAAAATAGCACAAAACAGTGAGTGATATTCAGCGAAAATCAGTGCAATTTTCGACTGAAAAACAGTGATCAAACCCTCACGTATACACAAGATATACACTACAGAGACACACTATATACACAGAGACAAAAGAGAAGAGTAGATAAAATCTCTTCCTTCCTATTCCATATCTTCAGCAAGTCGATTCATATTTGTTTTGTTTGGCAGGCTCAACCTATTGGCTTTGTAGTGTTGAGATTGAAGTGTTGTTTTATCTTGGGAGACTATTGCCCGCTAACGTAAAAACATATATACGGGGCAATCTTGTCTTAAGGATAGAGGGCTATCCTCGACTCAACACACAACGTTGTAACCATCCAGATTTAGTTGTTTCTTGATTTCAGGATATCAACATTCCAGACACAACAAACTTGCGGCAGTTCTCAACATTGGCTTTGCAAGGTGATCAAGATTCAAGACACAACACACATGCGGCAGTTTTGAAGATTGACCATTTATTTATCCTTTCGAACATTTGTAATAGTTATTACTTCCCGTACTGCTCTATAAAGTACCATAGAATACCAACAAAAACTTGCTTTACTTTGGACCCTGAAGCTTTCATCACTATTCTTTTTTCTAAATTAGAAAGAGAAAGACAAGATGGAAATATACGAATTAAGCAGAAAATGTTAAGATAAGATTTGAGAAGACAAGTGATAACTCTACGTATTTATAGAGGCAAAGCTGTAGAGTTGTTTAAGAGATCTGAATGCACTTAACAAGTTACCTTAATGTGCTTCTTATCTATGAAAAGCAAAAACAAAACAAAAAAGAGAATATAATCAAATTTCATTAATAAACATTCTATACTTATAGATTGGGAAAATAAAAATTACATTAGAGGCCCCTGCTTTACGACGTTTTTCTTGGATTTGGAGCCCGAAAAAAATTAAATTTCATAACTAAATGCAAAATTTGAAATAGTGTAGGAGGCAAAAAAAGATT
Organism: Anisodus acutangulus; assembly: GCA_029783415.1. Taxonomy (NCBI): domain Eukaryota; kingdom Viridiplantae; phylum Streptophyta; class Magnoliopsida; order Solanales; family Solanaceae; genus Anisodus; species Anisodus acutangulus. The sequence continues at coordinate 5,952,099 of CM056510.1, read as the reverse complement.
ACCTGTTGTTATTAATTCTTTCAAGTTTGAAATTGGAATTAATATGTAGCATTGAAGTTCCATACATCCAAAATTAATCAGTAGGTGATCTTTTACAATACAGTTTATTTGTGTTGAAAATTTTATTAAATATGAAAAATATTAAATTTATAACCAGTTATTAGTTATTACCACTTGAAGTCAATATTCTAAAATCCAAAAAATCTTAAAGTTGAATTATGGCTCCTCCTCAATATAACTAGAACATTTATAATGGGTTATAAAATGGATCTTCCCTTAATATGTAACATGGTATCCGAACAACAAAAATGGAAGAAAATGGTTTTCCTAGTTTCTAACTTTATAAATGATTTTCTTAAATGAGGGTGTAAAGGAAAAATATAAATGACCAAGGGTAGAATTTCTAATGACTTCTTTTATTTAGGGGAACAAATTTAATATGGAATATCTCTTTAGACTTGACTGAATTAAGATAGTAAAATACTTACAAAAGTCGACTTACCCCTTAAATTTTCATCTTTTTTGGTATTTGCAAGTTTGCAATTGAGATACCTTTAAGGGACATTAATTCACTATGATCAGATCACCTTAAATAGTGTGAAGTTGGACAGAAAAATAGTAAGTGAATGGGCAAAGAAAACCAAATTTGCTAGATGAATACAAAAGAGAGTAAGCATATTTGGAAAATTTCTTAATAACTTCACAAATTTTACCCAAAAAGCTTGCTTTTCTGATAAAATATGGATATACAACAAGACCTTAAACGAAAAAGGAAACATTTTACCTATATGACTCTCGCAAAACCTCACAATCGGAAGGCCAATAAAGTCAGTGAAAATTATGTGAGATAAAAAATTAAATTATAGCAGAGACAAAAATGTTATTTGATTCTTTTTTATATACGTAAGTTTTGACGTACATAGTTACTCGATGTCTATACTAGTGAGGGATAACATGTACTAATAAATAGTCAAGAGATAAAAGGAACTACTGAAGTCATCTAAAGACTATACTAGTAGAGCTAACAAGTACTAATAAAATAGTTTAATATAAGAGGTAATAGTAAGTTATTTGATAATTACATTGGTGAGAAGTAATAGATTTTAAAAAAATAGTCGACAGATAAGAGGTACTAGTAAGTTATCCGTTACAAAATTGGTGAGAGATAAGAAGTACTAATATAATAGTCGAGAGATAAGAGATAATAGTAAGTTATTTCATTATTATACTGATGTAAAATAATCGAGAGGATAAAAATACTAATAAAATAGCCCAAATGCACGTAAGATGATCCGATCCTATCATTAAATAAAAAAGGAAAAAAAAACTCAAATATAGTTTTGAACTATAAAAAATAACTTAGTCATGCCACTCATTAATAGCTAAACATATTTTGGCCATCCCTGTGACCAAATATGCACATTCAAGTTAATTGGGGGTTAGGGATATTTGTATGGTCGATTGAGGGAAATGAAGAACTTAATTGGATTAAAAGATAAGTCTTTCTAGTATGGGGCAACTTTAATTTAATCAGGATGACACTAAAATTAGTGGGACGGGCTAGTAATGTGGATCGATTAATTGAAGGCTACATGTATTTTCTGGTATTTTAAAATCGACTAAAAGAATCGTTAGTGATAAGCATCGGCAGAGCCACCGTATGCTAAGTAGTGGTACAAATGTATATATTTGGTCACGATGATAATATAAATATACCCAACTATCAATGAGTGACATGACTGACTATTTCTAATAATTTAACGGCATACTTAAACTTTTTTCGTAGAAAAAATGTCACAATAAGGACATCTTTTACTCAAATAGTTTAGAAGTGACCATTTGACCAATCTGGCAACTTACAACTCAACAAAGATTTTGGAGTAATGAATTGCATGTAGGATTTGGCATGATGACAAAGTTAAAATCCATAACAATATAGAGCATGTTTGGAAGGACACATGAGAATTGGAATTGGGCGTAATTATATAGTTTGATATGTTTGTTTGATCATGTAATAACATGGTTAGTAGGGAATTGAGTGTAATTAGGAGGGTGTAATTACACTCTCCAATGCTTAAAGAGAGGGGGGTTGAGAATTGAATGTAATTACAGGGCTTTTTAATTTTTGTTTTATTTTTATTTTTATTTTTTATTTCTATTATTTTATTTCCTTTTTTATTTTGATAATATATCTCTTTTTATATTATTATCTTTCATTTTCTTTCTTTTCATTTCCCAACCTTTACTTCTTGTGATTCTTTAGACCTCCCGGAAACAAACAACACATGATACCTAAGTGTAAACGACGCTACAAACTCGCTCGCGCATCCGGAATTCTCATATGACCAAGCTAAACTCCACTTTTCTATGAAATCACTCAATTACTCAAATTTCAAATTTTAGCAAATAATGACTCAAAACACATCCAAACGCCTCGAAAAGTGAACCAAAGACTCGGCTAAGTCACAAATGACGTTCTGAACCTACCAGAAGCGACGAAACTCAGAAATTAATACATATGCTCAAAACAATTTTGGGTAAACTATATCATTTCAAGACTATCAAACTTGGATTTCCATTTTGAAACCCATCTAAAAGCACCTGGGGAACCGTGCTACCCATTCCCGCGAGTCACAAACCCCACATAGAGTCTACAGAAAGGATAATTTGGTTAAGTAAAGGTCTTTAGCAAAAAACGACCAGACGGGTCATTACATTAGTAGGTGTATTTTCAAAACTAGAATAATAACGCAATTGTGCTAAATTAAGAAAATTTAAAAAATATTCCAAATTACACAAACATGAACCTAAGGGTTGACTTTGGTCAAACTTGAGCCTTAGAGACTTTTTCGAGATTTTCGAGTGCGTGAGCAAGTCAGGAATGTGTTTTTATGATAAAAATGCATGTTTGGTTTGTATACGGGAGGTCCCGGGTGATTGATGGAGAATTTAATGAAATTGAGTTGTTGCTGGTGTCCGCACCAGCGACCCTTCGTCCGCTTCTGCCTGTTCGCCTCTACGGACGTTTGCCTCACAGATGCGAGAATTGACCAAGTATTGAGTTTCCGCTTCTGCGGATGATTTCCTCGCAGAGGTGGGTGCGCCTCTATGGAGTCTTTTCCGCCCCAGCGCACATCTAGAAGATTAAGTGACCTCACCTAGGCGGCTTGATTTTTCACCAAAGCGCTTCCGCACCCGCGAAGTCAATTCCGTTGGAGCAAAATCGTTGTTTCTTATAAGAATGATTAATACCCTAAAACGTTTTCATTCCCCAAAAATACGTTCCTTGGGATTGGAGCTAGGTCAATAGAGGTGTTCTTGAGATTTCCAAGTGGGTTCTTTAATAAAGGTACAATTCTATCTTTTAATTATTTTATAATTAATTAAGTTTCATATCTTAAGTATAATCTTTAATTGGGGGAATGATGGTGTAGCTTCATGTTGGAAATAAGAGGGTAAGAATTCGAATTTGGGGATTGGCTATTGATTAGTTGATGTTAATACTGTAAACTAGTATCAATCCATGTTAGAATATGATGTTTAATTAGTTAATGTAATGTTAGAAATCCTTTTTGGAATTAGGGATGAGTTTAGGGTCTGGGAACTCGACATTTTGCCTAATCTTAGAATTGAGGATCCAATCAGGCTTAGTTTTCAAATTAACTTAAAGATATGATTAATTTGTATGTTATAGTACTATTTAGGAAATTAAGTTTAGATTTTGCTAATGTGGGCCCGTGGTTCTTTTTTAATTCAACTTGGGGATTCTAGTCTTATATACCAATATGGGTACCGTTAGACCCGTAATCTCATCTAGTTAACGTAATTGACCAGAGTGGGCTAGTGAGGAGGCTCAGAGGAACGGAAAAGTTGTTGAGTGATTCTTCGGCTCTGAAATAGATAAGTTGAGACTTACTAGACTCTAATAAAGCGTTATGTGTTGGTATGTTGTATGTTAACTAATGGGAGTAATGGAGAAAGTGAGATGACGAGCACTTGTATGGGTATCGGTGTACTTATATGATAAATAAATAAACTAGTATCTTGTACATGACGGAGATTATGTGTTTAGCCTTCTGGCCGTGAGCGCGGTGCATAAATCCACTTAGGCTGGTATGATTGTTAATTTTTTGGACTCGTAGCCATATTTTATATCTTATTATGATTTGACTTGTTATGCATTCATCACTCTACATCTCGTCTAAATACTTGAAAAAGAATTGATAATATTGATTGTATTGATTATGTTGTTGCATGGTGTACTCATATCCATATAATTCATACATATTATATTTGATATTTGAACTGTTGAGTTACTGATGAAAGGGGCTTGAAAGCCAGTTATTGGATATGGTACATGATACGAGAGTGATGATTGAGGATGACACTACAGCCACAAAGCTGGGATCGAATGGGTATATGGACCTCATGAATCCCCCATGGGTCACGTGACCTTCTGCAGGAACGTGTGTATACCGGGTACATATGATTATTGCATACATACATATTATTTGCATTGCTGTCATTCATATTCTTAATGTGTATTTGGTGCTATGAGTACTCGGTGATAAGCACTCCTAATTGACTGAGCACGAAATTTTAAAAAAGTAAAGAAGACTTTTGAATTTTGGGTCTTAAATTAAAGATTTGTATAATGTATCCCAAATGTCCATTAATCTTGTGACCTTAAACGTGACATGTGGAATGTTAAAATTAAAGAGTTGTCAAAATAGAAAAGAAACATTCTTTTTAAAGCAGACCAAAAAAAGAGTAAAACATATAAATTGAAACAAAGAGAGTAATACTCTTAACATTATTTTTAAACATGGTGAGAAACATTCATATGTTGAAGATTATGTGAAGAAGACAAATCAAATTTATTTTGCTTGGATTTTCTGACAAACTTAAAGGGTATATTTGTCAGAATTTGCCATGATTTTCTATCATTAGAACTACTTTATTTTGGTGGAAAATATCTCTTTTAAATTAAGACTACATATCTCTTGGAGAAAAAGTTTTGAACTTTTATAAATTTCAGATCTTTCTTTTCATGCAATAACACAATATTATCCGCAATGTAATCATTTAGGATTAGAGAATTTTATTTAGGAGGAGAATTTATTCTTAGCTAGTTTCTTCTATGTAGTAGATTATTTATCTTCTCCCGTATGAATGTAGGTCAATTGATCATATACCACATTATAATACTTTTTTTTTAATTTATCGTCAATCAAATTTTGTAATCGTTAGCTTATACATGACGCGACTTGTTATTTCGATCCCAACGACATATAATTGTTGAACTAGGAGTGAGTCTAAGGTAACTTTTTCATGAGTACCAAATATTTGAAAATTTCTTCATGAGAAATGACTATGATTTCCCTTTAGGTTTTCCCCTAAAATGAAGGTTAAATTCAGGATCTATTTCCATAGAAAGAGACCCGTTCTATAATCTGATTGTTATTAATAAATAAATGTGCCTCTTTAAGCAAAATTTAAAAAGGCGTAACCCACCAACCCACTCGCGATACAAACTAAAATAAAGATATGAATGAGAAAAGAAGGAAAAAACATATATACTCTTTTTGTCTCAATTTATGTAACATTCTTTTCTTTTTGATTTATTTCAAAAAGAATATCATCTTTTTATATTTAAAAATAATTTAACTTTATGAGATAATTTACAGTCACACATTTATATAAGAATTGATTTGGACCACATATTTCAAAAAAAATTCTTCTTTTTAAAATTTCGTGTCAAATTAAATAATGTCACATAAATTGAGACGGAGAAAATATAAAAGGGTAGGTGTGCAGCAACAAGTTTGACCAGAATTATATTATAAGATGGTCAAAACTGAAAGCTCTGGGAGTCACGAATCACTATGCACATGCATTATGAAACTGTAATTTCTTGATACACTATAATATTTGTTATGTCTTTTAGTGTTAAATTAAATAACTTGGAAATTTGAAACATTCTTAATTGAAATCGACCTCATTCAATTTAACGGACTCCTGCTATTTCCATTAGATCAACACCTTTTCATATTTAAGTCCAAAATTTTAAATAAAATTAACCGGATAATATGACATTGTACAAAAGATGTGACGTGCTATAGTTTTTTTTACTTTAAAGTTTATGGAAATATCGTACTAAGAATGCCAGCAATTGCCTTCACTACAACTACTGGTCACCGATACAGGATATGTTACAGGAAAAAGAAAATAACTCATTTCTCACACGAATTATTGTTAAGATAGTCTTTTTTGGGGAAAGAATAATTAATTACATAAACCTAACAAAGACGTGAACAAGGCATAGTAATTTCTCTTAGGGTCCAAATCATGTTACTTACTGTTCTATTCATACAAATGGCATTAGATTCTCATTAAAGTGTGTGTGTGTGTGAATTGTACTGCAGGTGGTGCGTTGACGCCAGCCGCCAACAATGTTTTGTCTCTATGAAACAAAGTACACTTTCTTAATTCTTGGTTTTGGTACTCCACTCATGTGCTTTGTTTTACCAAATACAGGGGTGGGTAAAAATATCTGAAAAACCGAAAAAATCGAATAGGTTATTTGGTAAAAAATCAATTTTTTGAAAAATCGAACTAAATCAGGATTTAGTGATTCGGTTCGGTTTTTTAATTTTGGAACCGAACCTAATCGAAAAACTGAATTAAATATGTAATTAATCTTATTTTTTATTTTAGGCTATTACTATCTCTTGAATCATAGTCATTGAAGTCAATCTATGAAGCTTTTATGGAAGTCGAATGCGGTATGAACTTGATTAACATATCACGGAAGCATTGACATAAAATGTAGGGAGAGAAATTAGTTGTAAATTGGTAAAACTTTAAATAGTCATAACTCTGCGCTCGGATGTCCGTTTTACCCGATTTTTTCTTATTTTGCTTATTTTTTTTAGACGTGGCCGGGCAAAATGCTAGTGCCGCCAATTTTTATGAAAACATCCGTTTTTCCAATCAATTTGTGTTTTCCCCTAAATCGGTTTCTAATTTTTCTTTTTCTTTAATAAACATCTCACGATATACAATACATTTCAACGTCGAAATTTTGTGGTAATGTAGGTGTGAATGCCAATTTGAATGTTGGAAATTCAATTTAAAAAAAAAACAAAAAATTCCCTTACCCAACCCGCTCCGGCCCACTAGAAAAAACTTAAATAATCCGATACGTTTGGCGATATAAATCGAACATATCCGGGTTTTTTTTAAAAGTTGGATTCGTTTTTTTTAAAAAAAATTGATTTTTATTCGGTTCATATTTTTCGGATATAAAACCGATATGAACCGATGTACGTTCGCCCCTAACCAAATACATATGCGCTTCCTAAATTCATTTTGTATCTCTTCTTAAAATGGTTTCACTTTTTTCATTTGTTATTTTACTATTCCCTTGGTCTCAATTTATATAATATTTTTTTATTTTTCAAAATTTAAATTTCTTAATATTGATCATATATTTAGATATACAATCTTTTAGTTTTTTTTAAATAACATTTACATATTTACAAATTACGTAAAAAGTACTATAAGATACAATAATTAATAATTCATAGATATTAAAAGGCACATAAAATATTATGAACAAAGGATAATTCATATGACTCTTGAAATTCGAACATTATCTCATAAATTAAAACGGATGGAGTATTTATTATCTTCATGACAAGACTTAGGTGTTGCTTCATTTATGCGCGTCTCATATCATTTCACATACTTTAAAGATAAATTTGCTCATTTTTTGCTTATTAATCAACTAATTAGGTTAACTGATAGGCCTAGTTAAGTTCAAGTATATTTGGACCAACAGTTAAATGATAAGGACATATGTGAGCTAAATTATTAACGAAATGCATATTTCCTCAACTTTGAATATTTTAAGGTCATGTGTGACCCTTTTCCGTTTAATATATTATCGACTTACCTATTGAGCAAATAAATTTGATTTAAAAAGTAAGAAAGTGAAAAAGAGAAAATTTTATTACATATCATATTCCTATTGGACGGTATTAAAACTTTTTACCTTTAATTAAACTTGCTCTACCGAACATACTCAATTTTTTCATAAACACATACAAATTATTTTATTTGTTCACCACAGAGATAATAATAAAATTATTATTAATTTGTTCACTTTTTGTTATTTTTGTTCATAACAAATTAATTTTATGAACCAATCAACAACCTCAATTTTATTTTTTTGTTCATAATAAATTATTTTTTATTTTTTTGTTATTTTAGTAGAGAACAAATAAAATAATTTGTATGTTTTATGATAAAGTTAAGTGAACAAATAAAATAATAATTTATTTTTTATTATTTTTATGGTGAATAAATGAAAAAATTTATATATTTTACGACAAAGTTAGTTATGTTGGGTTTTAATTTTGTCCAATAAGAATATGAAACGTATAAATAATAATTAAAAAGAATATACTTAAGCTTAAGAGAGATTTGAGCCTCAATTGTCACTTTAAAAAGAAAAAGAGAAAAAAACAAAAACAAAAATTAAAAATTAATAAAAGATAAATAAATAAGTGGTATGTTAGTTTTAACTTAAGGGCAAAAGTGAGCCAAAAGGTAAGCAGAAGTATATTTTCAGCAAATTAGGTGGATGAAGGGTATATTTAGATATTTTGAGATAGTGCAGGAGCATTTTTGGCTCATTTCTATAGATTAAAATAATAATAAAATATTATAATATTAAAAAGTAAAAAATAATAAAGATTGATATTTTAGTTGGTAAAATAGGTATACGGTTTATTGAGTGAACTTCTAAGTGTTATAGACATAATTAAGTAATTATTTTGTTACAAACAAAAATATATAACTTTATCAGATAATTTAGTTTAGTGATTATTATAGTAACAAACTATAAAATGATAGCGTGCGTATATTTCTTTTGGTTTTCCATGAAAATGAAAGGTGATCGATGAGTTGGTGGCTGAATAGATTTGATCGAGATATATAGTGCTTTAATTGGTGATGGTGAAAGTAATCGTGGTAGTGGCTGCTTTTTTTGTAATTGAGTAGCAAATATTGATGGCGCTATTTAACGGTTAAATCAATTATCCGAATTGATTATTGAATTAATGATTTGGGTTAATGGGTTATTAGTTCGGGTATCGGGTGGTGTTCTACGGTTATTGGGGTGTCGATTTGACCACTTCTGTTAACGGGTAAATCGATAACCCGTAAACTATTTATTTAATTACAATTATACCCTTCAATATAAAGTCACTTGACTAGACTTAGGGTTCACTTGATTTCTCACTTCATAATAGTGTAGGGTTTTTGTTGGGTACACAACATATAAGTAAGGCACAGCGGAAGTTTAAAATTTTATTTCTTACTTACCCCAACAAGTTTTCTGATATGGTTATACAACAATTGAAACTTGTAACGTAAAAACATTTACTTACAAGTTGTTATAATCTGGAATCTTTATCTACTATAAGGTGCACACGCGGTTGCTCTTCCTATTGCAAGCTCCAAGCTTCAATGTACTTCTCTTTCGGAAAGCTAGAAAATACAGCAGAGGTTCGAGAGTATTTGATTCTAAGTCTCTAAGGCTTAAAATGTTTTCAGAAAATTCGTATTAGAATAATAAAAATGAATGCCTCTATTTATAGGTGAAAATTAGGTCAAAAAACCGGATTAGGGTTTGACTTTTGGCTTGGCCCAAAATCGACGCAGAGGCGTCGCGGCCCCAGGGTATGGGCGTCGCGGCGCTTGATGAATTTCTGCACTGCGCCGTGGCCCTAGGGTATGGGCGCCGTGGCGCTCGACGTGCAGTTGCACTGCCTCGATTTAATTTTTGTGCATTCTTAACTAAATCCAAAATCCAATTTTGACTTAATTAATGTAATCATTATTCATTTAAATGTCTCAATTCCAAATCGAATATTTTAATTAATCCCTCAATACATCCTTAGATCAAAACGGACAATCGACGTAGTGTGACCCTACATGCCTTCTAATATTGACATTAATCAAATTAAGGTCTACGCGAAACTCCTAGACGGCGCCGGAAGACGAACTCAATATGTGAAGTACGTTTACGCGAATCCAGTAAACTTAACCTTTATGTGGTAAGATAAAATCCTTTCATTCACGACACACCCGATCAAGCTTAGGATTTGTCAAGTGTCTATCCAAATGGCTTAATTATTGTATCTCATCTATATTAGTCGACGACTAGACCATATTCTAAATATGTCTATTGTGTTGGCCAACGACTTAGTCAATCTAATATCACTGAGAATTCGAGTGTTCTCTCGAACATACATCCGAGGAATGAATCCTAATATTGGCTCAACTACCACCTTCAATCCACATCGTAATGTACCCAATACAAGTCGTATCTCAACCTACAAGACATTTGAGCTTAGGACGGGATCAAAGTACATTACTTTGTAGATAAGGCGCGTATTAACCTCAAGTCTAAGGACTTCTATCTCCCACACGTTGATCATACGTTAGACAAGTATAACAAACAGTATATCATCAGGGTATACCAATACTTCCAAAGTATCCATGTGTCCATCACGAGTAACCATTACTCGTAGCAGGTGAAACATACTACATCCTCCAAGGATGTGATGCAGACCACATGTCGACTTATCACATATTATCGATATCCTATTCTCGATGATCATTAATTGAGGCTATTTTAAGAGTTACGCTCTATCATAAAATATCTCACTCTATTAATGACAACGTATGCTCAAGTGATGCACATTAATGAATAATTACAAACAATCAAATAATAATTCAATAATTGCAAATGCAAAATTATTAATCTCCATTAATAATAATATGAATGTGTATAAAATACATTTGTCCTAATACAGATTGTCTCTAGGACATAAATATACTTTCAAATAGTCTCTCACTAACGGCGATAGAAACCCTTCTCCTCCAAGATAATAGCCAAGATAATTGAATTAGAAGCCAAGATAATAAAGGGCATACTATGAGTAGAAATATGTAATTAGTACACCAGATTCCATTCATCTGTTACTTCTTGGTTACATTTATGTCTTTTCTACAAATTTATTGTCTGAAGAATGTTTCTTTACGCGAAAGTGCATTTTGAAACTTTAATTGCCTGAAAGATGTTTCTTATTTTCCTTAAGCATTTGGTGTTTGGCTGTTTGCAGTGACAGGTTTTGATAATTTTGGTCCAAGTTTATTTTCGTTCTTCCTATTTCAATTGGATAATTTTATTCGAATCTACTTTCAGTTTTGAAAATGGGTTCTTTGTTCTTGAAAAAATCCGTGTAAAATCTTAACGGTTAAATCGATAACCGAATCGATAACGATCAATAACCGATTAACCAATAACCCAGTAATCGATATTTTAACGGTCTTTAACAGTTTAACATGTCTACAAATCAATAATTATGATTGGAGATTTTTTTGAGTTGTGATACTTCTTTCTTGTATTCAGTGGATCATTCAATGTCCATCCACACAGCCTAAAAGTTTCCATCTAAATCTAGACTTGGGGCTTAGTCTATATCTTTTGGCTAGATTCGAGATTTTCCTAATGATAGTTCTCGCTAGTAATTGTTGAATATTTTTTTTGGATGATACTGGCTGAGGTTTTATTTGGGTAAGAGATGAATATTATAATTGTTTTCAAGTAATCTATCCTAAAGATAGTGATTTTTGAATAATATTTTCAAAGATGGTTGAGAGGTAGTGGCTACGATAAGGAGATGAAAGATAAAGAAGTAAAAGGAAAAACAAACGTATATTTAAATATTCACACGCTCAATTTTTGGAGAAAGTCATTCATTTTCCAAATATTCCTTGATAATCAATTGAGCTGCCCGCTGTCATTCATTTTCCAAATATCCCTTGATAACCAATTGAGCTGCCCAAGCGGACGAAAGTCATTCATTATGCCATATTAGCATGGAACGTTTAGTAGACACACTTTTACTAGGGTTAAGATGTTCAATAAGTACTTACCTTATTTGAGGTATTACAATGAAAATAGAAGCCAACTTCAAGGAGTCGTCTATGTATTTAACATTTTTCCTTTGATATGTCACTCAATGAGCCGTGTATGTCATACCCTTATCTAAAATAAAATAGTCTAATTAGATCGCGCAGTGAGAGATTTATTACGTACTTTGGTATATAAAGTGTATAAACAATTCGTATATTTGGAAAATAAGTGCAAGTTATGAAAAGTATACATAATATATAAAGCGTTTACAAAAGAACTCTACGACGCATTCTAAAGAAATCATGTTATATGTAACGAGCAACAACAAAACCAACAATAAAAACATTGATGAGAAATTGGTTGAACAGAAAATTTGATGGCAATGAATAAGCTTTTCCTATATAAGCATCGACACATGCAACATAAATATTGTTGCAATCACTAGGTGTTTCCAATAAAATTACATAACCTATTTGGCCTATGTAACAATATTCAAAGTGAAGCATATATTTCATGTTCTTTTGAGTAATAGCAGTGAATAAATGCGAATTTAGCATATTATTACTTTCAATTGAATTCAACATCTTTGATAATGACAATAATTATACTTCAATAGCAAATAGTCTGAAATTGATTATATAAATCCACTGATTATATTATTTATTTAAACTCAGCTCATCACATATATCGAATAAAATAAATTAAAATTATATATAATAATAATAGTATTAATAATATTTAAAAAGTTCTCTAAATTCTTGTTATCTTATACATTTATAATAATGTCAAAGAACTTCTAAAAAGCAATATGTTCAAAATTAACGTACTACTAAGACTAAACCTTCTCGTAACTAGTAGATATCACCTATATATAATCTTTTTATTTCATTATGCGCTAAAGTTTGCATTAACTATAAAAAATTGTAGGTTGTTCGAGACAACTTCTTTCCAAGTGATGGTAGGTATATCTTGTCCTCCTTCTAACACCTCACTCCTATAGTTGAAAACCTACGGATGAGTAATTTGTAGATTAACGAAGAACATGTCTAAACAATCTCAAACGATTTCTTTCATTTTTTCATCAGCGCGTGCTATTTGCACCTTCTAGAAAATGTGCTCATTTTATCTTGTCTGACTGCATATTCATCATACATCCGCATCTTTGCAACATTCAACTTGTAAATATGTTAAACTTTAACGACCCCATATTTGCTATCATATAATATTATCACTCTTATAATTGTTATGTAAAATTTACTTTGGTATGCTCCTTCTATCACATAGTATTCTGGTAATACTTCTCTATTTCAACCATCTTATTTTGATTATATGAATGGTATATTAATTTATCATTTCAACCATTTTCTTGATTATCCAAGGAAATTGAGAGACTGACGATAATATCACCCATTGTATTGGTGCGTGGTGGATGAAATGGAGGATCGCATCTAGAGTCTTGTGTGATAAGAATGTGTCATCAAAACTTAAAGGCATATTCTACCGAGTGGTGGTTAGACCGGCTATGTTATATGGGATGAAGTATTTGGCCAGTTAAGAACTAGTACGTTCACAAGATGAAAGTTGTGGAAATGAGGATATTGCGATGGATGTGTGCGCATACTAAGAGAGATAAGATTATAAATGAAGATATATGGGACAAGGTGGGAGTGACCTCGATTGAGGATAAGATGGGGAGCGAGACAGAGATGATTCAGGTATGTGCAAATGAGATGCACAGATACCACAGTGCAGATGTGTGAGAGGTTGGCTATGAATGATTACAAAAAAGGTAGATGTAGATCGAAGAAGTATTGAGGAGAGGTGATTAGACATGATATTTCATAGGTTTAGCTTACCGATGACATCACTTTAGATAGGAGATTATGGAGTACGTGAATTAGGGTAGAAAATTAGTATGTAATTGAATGTTGTCCTACTTATCCTTTTGTATTCTGCAACTATATGTTATTTCTAGTACTTCAATTATCATATTAATTTATGATAGTTACAATTATTTTTTTCAGACAACTTTATCATGTTTTTATAATATTTTTCCATGAATTTTTATACCACTTTGAATTGTTTGTTCTTGTGCTGAGGGTCTATCGAAAACAATCTCTCTACCTTCCAAGGTAGGGGTAATATCTGCGTACATTCTATCCTTACTAGACCCCACTTTGTGGGATTTTATTGGGTTGTTATTGTTGTTGTATTTTATTGATACACGAGCCTAGATGTTTAATTTTGTTTGCATGTTTGCACCACATGCAATCCCGTCTAGTCTCACCTCAAACTTCACTCTTCTCATGCTGACTAAACTATTGCAGTGCATGTATTCGATCTTACTTCAGTTACTTCAACTTATACCTATTTACTCTCTAATGTACTTCTCCTTAGTTCAAATTGGGGTGGCCAGTGGGCCGGGTTCCGGACGGTCGGGGCAGGTTTGGCGGGATAGGGTCGAGGGAAATGAGCGGGATCGGGTCGGGGGAAAGGAGCGGGATCGGGACATGCGGGATTTGCCGAAGTCCCGTCCCTATCCCGATCACGTCGGAATCGGGTCGGGGCGGTATCGGGTTGTGGCGTTTTTTTTTTTTGCACTTAATTTAAAAACAACATATATAAACAACTCAATAATTGAACAAGATAGTGTAATAAAAACATCTCAATGTTGTTTTTGTGCCTCTTATATTATTTAATAGATATTATTTTTTTTGTAATACAAATACAATTGTCAAAATTGCAACTTTGTGGTGTTGTTCAAAAGTTGCAAATTACATAGTAAAATTGCAATTAAAAAAATTACATTCTGAAAAAAACCTATTCTAGTTTCTTGATAATTTCCTGTGGTTCTTCGGTTGGAATTGGTATTTGTTGGTCAAATTGCTCCACGTCGCTTCCACCACCTTCTGATAAGATTTCGTTGTAGTTTTCATCTTCTTCTTCGTTGATCTCCGGTTGACCGCACTTTCTCCGCTCCACTCGTATCCAATCTCTGAATAATACTGCAATCTCCAAGCTGTCTCTGGCTAATGAGTGTATGTGCTTTCCTATTTTATATCTGTCGATAGAAAAAGCGCTTTCAGACGCCGTTGATGACGCTTGAATGTTCAAAACATCTCGGGCCATCATTGAAAGTGTCGTAAAGGTCTTCTCATTCCCCCTCCAGTATTTCAGCAAGTCTTCACGTCTTTCTTCATTGAGAACTGCTTGGTACGGTATAGAACCCTACAAAACAAAAATATCAAACTCGTTAATTTGGTTAGTAGCGGTACGGCCGCACATTCTATTTCTGAGGCTTTCAATACTAGTCGTAGAAACAACATGTCTTTTGTGAGGTTGTATTGAAGAAGAAGAAGAAGATAGTATGGAAGCCGATAGGTTGCTAGCACTTTCTTGTTGGTAAAACCTATATACTTTTTTGCATTCGTCTTCTACGCTAGACAACACTTCTTCTTTAGTTTGTTCAATAGGTGGTGGGTGATTTGGATTTTTGGGACTTGGAAATGGTAGTACTGCTATACAATCATAAATAGTTTCAATAAGTGATTTAGTACCGTCTATTTTAATAGTCGGATTTAATACAACACCAATAATATAAGTAGTGGGAATATGAATAAAATATTTATTTATTTTGATAAACATGTTTTTAATAGCTACCTTATAAGCTAGTTTATCCATATATTCATTAACCAGTAAAACTATTAGAGCTATATAAAACAACATAGTTGAAATAGTATGATAATATATACCGGAAAATTCTTTTGTTGCTTGAAAAAAATTCTCTAGAAATACAATAAGTTCGAATTTTTTTCCCTAATCGTTATCTACAACCATATAAGCTGATTTTTGATTATGAAGAGTTAAAAATAAAGTTATAGGTTTTCTATAGTCATAAGCAACAAGTAGTTGCTCGTATAAAGAATTTCACCTAGTGGGTACTTCTTCTGAAATTTTTCTATAAGGTAGTTGACAATCGTGACAAGTTTTTTTATATTCTTTTTTTCGTTGTATTCTATTATTTTTAAAAATAAAGTTTATAGCAAATTGTATTTTACTAAGAATGTCTTCAAAAAGTTATAGAACATCCTTTACAACTAAGTTATAAATATGGCACACACATTTTATATGAAAATGATCTAGAAAAGATGGAGTTAAACTATTTTTAAAAATTATAATAGCATAATTGTTAGAAGAAACGTTATCTAATGTAATAGTCATAATTTTATCAGTTATTTCATAATAATCGCACACTTGATATGCTAAGATACGTTTTTGTATAGACCATTTATAATCTATCCAATGACAGGTTACCGTTAAATAATCATGATCGTTAGTACTACGACCTATATCAGAAGTGATAGCCACTTTGCCATTAAAATGATATAATGAATAACGTAAATACTGTTGATATTCATGTGTAAATTTAAATACATCTTTCTTAACAATTGATCTAGGAAAACCGTTAAAAGCATGATTACACATTTCTCTAATGTAATGAATAAAACCACGAGATAAAGGAAATAAAAAAAGGCAAACCCTCCACAACAACTAATTTTGCTATTGCTTCCTTATCTCTATGTTTATTGTAATTAGGGCCTACAATTCCCCCCGTCGTGGGGGTTAATTTGACCATGTACTTGGTCCGG
The DNA here is from genome assembly GCA_029783415.1 of Anisodus acutangulus. Lineage (NCBI taxonomy): Eukaryota > Viridiplantae > Streptophyta > Magnoliopsida > Solanales > Solanaceae > Anisodus > Anisodus acutangulus. Next base: position 5,935,458 of record CM056510.1, on the reverse strand, counting down.
GACAGTATGTGAATCTTGTCCCGATGGAGTGGGCGTTTGCGCACCCAGTTTTGAAGCCTCGTATTGGGCATACCTAGCTGGATGAGCCCTTGCTACGTGTCTCATTAAACCCCCGTTCCACCGTGACCTTTTTCAGTTTTAAATTTTAAAACATCTTTACAAATTTTACATCTAGCTACTTGGTTCTCTACGTCCCTATCAAAAAATGTCCACGCATATGATTTTAATGGTCGTTTTGTTGGACCTCATCTCATATTAGGAGGAATAAGAGGCATTTCAGTTGAAGGTGCACTAGTGGGTGTGTTGTCATCTACATTAGTGAGTGTATTATCTAGATCATCGTCTAAATTAAAGTCTTCTTGAGTTTCAGAAAATATCTCCTCGTCTAAATCTAATGGTATTGTAGGAAAATGTTCAGTATCAACAAAATCATCATGTGTAGGAATAAGATTTCGTGTAGAAATAGGATGACTAGTAGAAGTACATTTGTCCTTGTTGCCCCTACTAGAAGAAGCCCGATCCCTACCCGTAAGCATACGTTTAAATCCTTCCATTATAAATTTATAATTATACTAATAAATAATTAAAGTAAATAAAATTAAGTGCGCTAAATAAAATAAATAGACAATAATAATTTAATGAAGGAACGAATGTACCAAACGCCGACGTAACGTCGACGTGTAATCGAGAGGTTGAAAATTGAAACTTTGCTAGATGGAAAATCCTCAAGCTAGTTGCCAACTTCACTCCAAAATGAATAAATAAAATTCAATATTTAGTAGACAATATAGACTTGTAGAGAGATAGATTGAGAGATTTAGAGAGATTGTAGGAAGATTTGTGAGAAAATGAAGAGAAAATGAGGTATTTATAGTTGGGAAATTGGGTTAAAGTGTAAATATAATAACTTATGGGTTAAAAATAAATATTAAGGGGGTAGGGGGAGGCAAAAAATGGTCGTTGCACAATGGTCAAAATGTAAAAGGGTCGTTGGTGCAACAACTATTTGTGCAAAGGGGGGTTTCGGGTGGGACCGGGTCGGGACCGGGTCGGGCCTGGAGGGACTGGGGCGGCCAGGACGGGTCGGGATGAGACCATGTCCCTTCCCGGTTCGAGCCCCGATACCGCAATTTTTTTTTAAAAGTCGGGATCGGGACGGGACAGGGGCAGTGTCGGGGCAGGACCGGGTCGACCCGGCCCACTGGCCAGCCTTAGTTCCAATTAATACCCTCACTTGGTTTCGCCAATTAACACAATACTGTCAGCAAATAGTACACGCCACATGACCTCATCTAATATTTTGTCGGTTAACTCATTCATAACTAGGGTATATGAGTAGGTGTCAAATGTCAATTCCAGTGCATGTATTCAATCTCACTTGAGTTACTTCAACTTATACCTAATTACTCTCTAACGTACTTCTCCTTAGTTCAAATTAATACCCTCACATGGTTTCGTCAATTAACACAATATTATCACCAAATAGTACACGTCATAGGACCTCATCTAATATTCTATCGGTTAACTCATTCATAACTAGGGTATATAAGTAGGTGTCCAATGTCAATTCCTAGAGTAGGCCACTATTATGGAAAACTTCTTAGTATCTTTTACTATTGTTCTCGTACAAGTAAAGATTCATTTATACATCTCTTTTATGTTATGTTATTTATTAAATATGTATTCATTTCACCCATTGACGAAGGACCTTTCGTGATATACTATTTTATATTTTCTCTAGGTCAATAAACATCATGCGTAAATATCCCATCAATCTTTTAGCAAGAATATTTACTCTTCATTATAGATTTTAGAGGCATAATCCAAATTAACTAGTTCTCTCACTATTATCGTATTTCCGAATTATACTCACTCTTTTCTAGAATTTCCTCGTATAACTCATGAGTTTAATGTCAATATCTTAAATTTTAATAAATATTGAATTCTAATTAAACCTACAAATTTGAAATGTGTAATAGCTAAAGCATTAAGAAGTTAAAGGTTAAATTCATCATATTTAAATCTTGAATTAGGCTTTGACAATGATTTTTTTCAAATATCATGCAAAAAATAATTAGGAATTTCATCTAACATTGGGCATCGATCGGGTTGACAAAAGAACTCAGTATTTTGGAGTATATATATATATATATATATATATATATTACTTTTCTTAAAAATTAACTGATAAATAAATATATCATATGCTTGACAACCTTACGTAGTAATACCCCGCTTATAAAAAAGGTTGTTGCTGCATAAATAGTCCCAATAATTTATATTTAATTGTCAATTTTTTGTTTGTGATTGATCTATATTTATGAAAATTGCACAACAACAACAACATAGTAGAGTGTACGCAGACCTTACATTTACCTTGGTAGGTAGAGCGGTTGTTTCCAAGAGATCATCGGCTCAAGACAAAGCACAAACATAAGAAAAGTAAAACAAAAAAAGCGACTAAGCCATGCTAGCGAATTCTAAAAAAGAAGCAATAACTAATACAAGTAAATAAGATAAACAAAATACTCATAACAACATAAATCAAACGACTGGAACTATAAATCATTAATGCGCCTACTAGTATGATAGGCTAAGCGGGCCTACAATAATAACACTACAACTATCAGTTTGTAAGCGTAGGTAAGACTACGTTGGACTACCTGCTGCCCTTCTACCCTAATCCTTGTCCTCCATAACCCCCTATCTAAGGTCATATCCTCAGTGAGTTTCACCTGCGCCATATCCCGTCTAATCACCTCTCCCCAATACTTCTTCGGCCTACCTCCACCCCTCATGTACCCGCCAATAGACAACCTCTCACACCTCCGCACTGGGGCATTTGTGTCTCTCCTCTGTACGTGCCCGAACCATCTCAACCTCACTTTCCGCATCTTATCCTCCACCGAGGCCGCTCCCACTCTGTCCCGGATATCACAATTTCTAATTCTATCCCTCCTTGTATGCCCACACATCTATCTTAGCATCCTCATCTTCGTAACTTTTATCTTTTAGGTGTGAGAAGTCTTGATCGGTCAACACTCCGCCCCATACAACATAGTCGGTCTAACCACCACCCTATATAACTTGCCTTTAAGTTTTGGTGGCACTTTTTTATCGCACAACACTCTAGATGCGAGCCTCTATTTTATCCACCATGTTTCAATACGATGTGTGACATCGTAATCAATCTCTCAATTCCCTTAGATAATAGACCCGAGGTACTTGAAGTTTTCTTTCTTTGGAATGACCCGAGTACCAAGCCTCACATCAACGCTTGTCTCAAGGTCGCTCCCGTTACTGAACTTGCACTCCAAACATTTTGTCTTGGTCCTACTCAGCCCGAACCCTTCAGACTCCAGAGTCTGTCTCCAAACCTCTAGCTTAGTATTCACTCTGCTGCGAGTCTCATCAATCAGGACTATGTCGTCTGTGAATAACATACACCATAGCACCTCTCATTGAATTTGTCGCGTCAGTCTATACATCACCAAGGCAAATAGGAATGGGCTAAGAGCTGATCCCTGGTGCAGCCCCATCATCATTGAGAAGTGCTCCGAGTCTCCTCCTAATGTCCGTACCCTGGTCTTGGCTCCTTCGTACATATCCTTGATTGCCCTAATGTACACCACATGTACACCTCTAACTTCCAAACATCTCCATAGAACCTCCCTAGGGACTTTGTCATATGCCTTCTCGAGGTCGATGAAAACCATATGCAAGTCTCTCTTCCCCTCCCTATATTGCTCCACCAACCTCCTAATAAGATGAATGACTTCTGTAGTCGAACGCCCATGCATGAATCCAAACTGGTTCTCGGAGATAGACACGCCTCTTCTCACCCTCATCTCCATGACTCTTTTCCAAACTTTCATAGTGTGGCTTAGCAGCTTGATACCCCTATAGTTGTTGCAACTCTGGATATCACCTTTGTTCTTGTACAAAGGAATAATTGTACTCCACCTCCATTCTTCGGGCATTCTCTCCGTCTTAAAAATGACATTAAACAACTCCGTCAGCCACTCCAAACCTGTCATGCCTGCGCTCTTCCAAAATTCAACTGAGATCTCATCAGGCTCGGTCGCTCGTCCCCTGTGCATCATGCGAACAACACCATGAACCTCCTCAACCTTAATGATTCCACAATACCCAAAATCCCAGTACCTACCAGATTGCTCCAGATCTCCCAGCACAATGTCTCTATCTTCTTTTCCGTTCAAGGGTTTGTAGAAGTAATACTGCCATCTTCGCCTAATATGCGCATCCTCCACCAGTACTTTGTCGTCCTCGTCCTTGATGCACCTCACGTGATCCAAGTCTCGGGCCCTCCTCTCCCTCACCTTGGTTAGACTATACAACTTCTTATCCCTGCCTTTTTCCTCTAATTCCACATACAGACATTCAAAAGCCGTCATTTTCATCACCGTAACCACTAGCTTTGCCTCTTTCCTCGCCATCTTATACAATTCCCTATTCGTCCACTTATCCACCTCATCATTGGTTCCTACCAAATCCGCATACGCTACTTTTTTTGCTTCTACCTTCTCTTAAACTTTACCATTCTACCACCAGTTCTTTTGATGCCTACCACGACTACCTCGCCAGACCCCTAACACTTATCTATCAACCTTCCGAATGTAACTAGACATCTTGTCCCACATACCGGTCGCATCCCCACTACTACCCCAAGCCCCCTGGCAATCAACCTCTCCCCCATCTCCTTTGCACTAGCCATGGTCAAACTCCCCCATTTGATTCTTAACCTATCATCCACAACCCTCCTCTTCTTCTCCATCTTGATTTCCAAATCCATCACCAAAAGCTTATGTCGGGTTGTAAGATACTCTCTCAGAATAACCTTGCAGTCTTTACAAAGACCGTTGTCAACCTTCATAAGGAGCAAAAAGTCTATCTGAGTCTTAGCCACCGAACTACGGAAAGTCACAAAATTCTCATCATTCTTCAGGAACCTCGAATTGGATATCACCATCCCAAAAGCTCTAGCAAACTCCAAAAGCGAGATGCCTCCCCCGTTCTTGTCCCCGAGGCCAAAACCTCCACGTCGTCATACCCCCGGAAGTGTCCCAATATGTCCATTGAAATCCCCTCCTATAAATAACTTCTCAGTGGCTGGTATACCTCCCACCACATCATCCAAATCTTTCTAAATACGCCTCTTCTCCTCATCATTCAAGCCCGCCTGTGGCGCATACGCACTAATAATGTTCATAGTGAACCCTCCAACGATCAACTTAATCGCCATCATCCTGTCATTGTCCCTCCTAACCTCTACCACCTGATCCTTTAGCTCACTGACCCCATTCCTATACTTCGACCTACCCAAGAACCATAATTTATACCCGTCTACATCTTTAGCCTTAGGTCCTACCTATTTGGTCTCCTGGACACAAGCTATATTAATCCTACTCTTCTTAAGAATCTTAACTAGCTCTGTGAACTTTTCCGTTAAAGTCCCAATGTTCCAAGACCCTATTCTCAGCCTAGCATCTCCCTTACCCCACTTACCCCTCCAACCCTCGCCCCTGTCCCCGACCGAGAACATGACCCTAGTCTACCATCATTCACCAAAGCCACTAGAGCAAAAAATACTAGTCAAATGTTAATGTTAACACGCACGGAAACCAATACTAAGCACAAGTTAGCAAGAATCTAAAGGTAAGTCAGGCTACTACAGACCAAAATGATAAAGCAAAGGATAAGAGGAATAAATGCAAGAATGTAAAGTCAAGATTCAATAAAATGCAACACGCAAGAATTTAACTACAAGGATAATGACAAGGACACATATTGAGTGTGGGTAACTGGAGGTACCAACTCCAGGCTGATAGAACATGTTCACACGCCGGAACACACTGTTCACGACCTAAAATAATTATTTCCTACCAAAACTTTTGTACCCGGAAGGCGGGAGAACGGAGAGATAGAACCCGGATGTACGTCGTGGCAGATCTGGTACTACCTGCAAAAACAGAGCAAAAAAAAAAAAAAAAAATTTATTCACCGGAGCTCCGAGCTCCGGTGTTAATGTGGTGGTGGCGATGGATCGGTGTGGTGACTGTTGGCTATTGGGGTTCACCATAGCTCAGAGCTCCGGTGCGAAGATGGAGCAGATCTGGGGGGTGGAGGATGATGACGACGACAGGGCTGGTGGGGTTGTTTGTCGGCGTTAATGGAGGGAGCAGCGAGGGGAGAAGGGAAAGGGGGGAAGGGCGACGGCTTGATGGCTTCTAGTCGGAGCTTCAGAAGGGTCTTAATTAGCACAAAGATTAAGTCAATATTTTATCGGTACTATTTTTTTCACTGTAATTTCCTATACATTTATATAGGATTTGTATCTTCACAACATAATTTTTTACATATATTAATATCAACAACGGGACTATTGGTTATTATAGAGTAATCAAAACAAATGAAAGGAACATATATCAAGTACATAATCTATAAGAAAGTATTAAGTAAAATACTTTTCAGTATATGTTGTATCTTACCGAATAAAAATAAATAAAAATAATTATATGCATCTAATTAAATATTAATTATTCATCTTTGTACATTCATTATTCTTATGAGAAAATAAAACTTCATAAGTTCAGATAATAGCTAATTATAGCTCAAAACTCTATTTTTATAAAATTGAAATTATTTTACAATACCATACACCAAATGGCTCGAGATACACATACAATGCGAAATTAGTACATCTATATGCACAAATGTGCGAAATTAATATTATATACACATTTTCAAAAATAAATATTTTAATTCAAAATCCACATCGTCTAAACATTTGATTCATTGTGTAGCTACTCTTGGCATGAGGCCTTGATTAAATAAGTTTTAGAAAATATTTGTTCATATTGAAAGAAGTAGTAGGTGGATAATAACAAATGATATTTTGTACTAATTAATGTCTTTCTAATAGTTTATAATAATTGTGATTCTTATTAAACAGATTGTGTTACTGTAACGTTTCTTGGGGAAGTGGCTTTGGCAGGGTGATCACTGATCAGGTACCAAAAAAAAAAACCCTAATTTTCACATAAGGCGGCAAACGGCAAAACAATAGTTTCCATGTATCCCAAAATTGCCCCCGTCTAAATTAAGAAAAAAAAAAGTAATACCGCTCTTTTTAATTAGAACACAAGAGTTTTTGGCTGGTGAAGTGTGGATTCACAAAATTTGTAACAAAGGATAGTTGCGTCATTTCACAAATCCTCGCGCCTAGGGTTTTCATAAGCCCCTTTATAACCCCCACATTTTTATACCACCCTGATCAGCCACAACTCCAATTCATTGTCGGTTCTCTTCTCTATATCCTTCCAGCAGCATTCTTTGTATCTATCTATCTATCTATCCATGTCGGTTTTCTCAACCCCTTTAATTTCTACTCATTTTTCCTTCTTAAGCCCTTTGTTTCTTTGAAATCTAGTGTTTTTTCTAGTTTAATCAAGTGTGATCAGCTGATTGTTGGTGTTTATCTACCTTTTCTTGTTCTTGGTATAGTAGTTTTAGTTGTGATCATTGAAGCTGAGGTGATCAAGTTGATCAAAGCGATGGATCTAAGTGATAAGGTGAGTGATCAAGATCCACCCTTCAACCATTTTACTTTGATCATACTTTTTGTGTACCTATTTTGATTTTTTTATTGTTGATATATAGGGTTCGGGATCTGAAGATATGAGCAGCCAAACAGCAACCCCAGAAAGGGAAAACAGCCAAAGCCAACTGAAAACATGTGTTGATTGTAGTACCACCAAAACCCCTCTTTGGCGTGGTGGCCCTGCTGGCCCTAAGGTATACACAACATCTTGATTCTTGATCGATGATTTTTTTTCTTTTTTTCTTCCCGAATGTGTCTAATGATGTTTTTTTAATGTTGTGGAATGCAGTCGCTATGTAATGCGTGTGGGATTAGGAGCAGGAAGAAGAGAAGAGCACTTCTTGGATTGAACAAAGAAGACAAAAAGTCATCCAAGAAATCATCTGCAAACAAAAACAACAATCAAAACCAGAACCAGAACCAGAGCAGTAACAGTTGTACCAGCAGCAGTGGCGATAGTACCAGCAGCAGTAATGGTGGTACTTTGTCGAAAAAGAAGTTGTCACCTTTGCAAAGACCAAGATCAAATTCAATTCATAGGAGGAATAATAATAAGCTTGGTGAAGTTGAACAAGCTGCTTTTTTGTTGATGGCCCTCTCTTGTGGCTCTGTTCATGCTTAATTAAAACAGAGAAAAATAATTTATTGTTGTACTAGGAGCAGTGATAGTTGTACCATTTTTTTGGTTGGTGAGTGATGAGTGGTGGGTAGATGTATGAGTAGAGTGATAAAGAAAGAGCTTAATCAAGTTGGGAGCGCTCTCATTTGAATGTAGGGTTGAACATGGTCTTATCCTTTTAAATTAAATTAAATTTATTTTAGTTTAATGAGATTCCCTTGTTATGCTTATTCATTTTATAAAAGGATCCAATTTGATCAACGATTGTGTTAATTCATAATGCTTCACTTGCAAATTTACAATTGTTTGGACATGCTTGTCAATTTAGTCTTGAACTGAAGTGCCCGTTAAAATCATGATTTCAATTTAATTTCAATGACGTCAGAATTCTCTTAAAATTAGAAAAATCGTTGTTTGTAAAAGAAATTTGAACTGATTAATTAAAATACAATTAAAGTATAGAGGATGTCAAAAAAAGTGTTATGATTTGACTGGAGGAACTATCGATAATTTAATACTAGAATCTGCTTGATCAGATGATGTTGACGCAACACACAAATAAGATATGTAACTCTGATCGGTGTCCTGTTTTTTGGACTCACCGATGGATATTACATTAAATGGTATAGAATACCTAAAGCATTTCTCTTTTTAGACTCGGGTATATTGAGAGTTTTGTGATCCTTTGCCTCTACTTTTACACTTTGATTCAATAACCTTTTTCCATTCTAAAACGAAAAACTGTTCAAATATATTTTGTACTATTATGCAAAATTGAGTAGATTTGCCAGCTCATATATATCCTTATAGTTAAATACTTTATTCAATATGCCATAACCTAATTAAGATATTAATTTATCAATTCACACCAGATCTTGACACGTGTTGTAATCCTAAGAAACCTAAACTAACCCGGCTTATAGATGACATATTTGAGTTATTCGCACCAGCTTTTATGTTATTTGTTTATTAAAAAAATTGTCTTGTTCGTTCATAGTAGTGCAATAGAAATTTATAATGATGCAATTTCCCTCATGTCAATTGGTAAATTTTAAATACGATCAAAGGCAATTAAAAGTGTAGAAAAATCCATTTCATTTGTTGGGAGAGAAACCCAAACTGTGGTTGGCCAAAAATATTATTCCACCCGTTTCAATTTGTTTGAAGGTTGATCAATTTGGTGAGTCAAACAATTTTTTTTTAATTACGATTTTCTTTAACTCTTTTCATATATTTTGAATTATTAATTATGAAGACTTATAATATTTTTTATATAGTTTTTAATTATATAAATTTTATTATAAAATATTTAAAAAATTTATATTTAAAATTAAATTAAAGATTAAACTGTTTGACTATTAAAACTGGTCAACATTCAAAGAAATAAGGAGATAAGTAGTAATATCTTTAACTTTTTATCCGAAACAACCGGCCTCCTGATATGAATTGATGAATCCTCTAATTTTCATCTCAACTTTTCTATAGTTTAGAAGCCAACAAGGCTTGCTCGTCCTTGTACGAACGCTGCTATATAGTATTGTACAAAAAGTTAATTGGATTGTACTTCAATTACAGTCTAGACTTTTCATTTATGGGCAGACACCTATATACTCCGTCAGTTTCAATTTATATATATACTCCGTCAGTTTCAATTTATATGATGTAGTTTAATTGAATATGAAAATTTAAAAATAAATAAAGATTTTTAAATTTATGTGATTATAAATTATTTCGTTAAAATAAAATTTAAAATTAAATTATTATTAAATAAGAAAATGTGATTTTTTTGGGGCTAACGAAAAAGAAAAATGTGTCGTAGGAGAGGATATCTTTTTACTTAGGTCAGACATCTGGTTTTCACTAATCCAACTTTTTCGTTTCTCCTCTTCATTCTTTTTCTTATTTCTTCTTTTCTCACTTCTTTGGTTTCCTCATTTTATTGTTTTGTTTGTTTTCCTTCTTTGTATTTTTTTATTTTTTTATTTTTGTATTTTTGTATTTTTGCTATGTCTCTGTTTTTCTTCTTTTCTTGCTTTGTTTGTTTTCCTTCTTTGCATTCTTTGGTTTATTGTTTCTTTGCATGTATATTTTTGTTTACTTTATATTATTATTTGGGAATTTCAGATTTTTACCTAAGATTTGAAATTGAGGTTTCAAGGATGGAATCAGTTTCTCATTTCAAAGGTGAACCAAACATTTAAAAAGTCACCAAATGCATATAGAGTTTTTTTGTTTGAGCTGAAGAAGCTATTGTGATATGTGGGTTCATATTAAAAGGTAAGAATGAACTTTCACATTTTGAAATTTTTTTATAGGATTTCTTTTTGCGATTAGTTCAAGATTTTATATCTATGGTCATAATATTTCACTAATTGTAATTTCATTGTTTGCTATTTTAATTATTCTTTTTTTTTCTTCCTGTTGTCTTCTTTCAATTCTGCAACATCTTTGAATAGTGACGATGGTGAAATCGTCACCTCTTCTTCATTTCAACCGTCTTGTGCTATAGTATTGTGAGCTTCAACCTTTTTTTGATTCTCCAGTTTCTTGTGGATAATTTCTTTATATTTTTTGTTGGTTGTATCTCCATTTTTTGAACTATTATAAAGAATTTTGCTTATGAATTTTCTTGCGCATAATTTAGAGTTACAACGATTTGGTTGTGCTATAGTATTGTTAACTTTCATCAAATGAATATACACATCACGAGGTGCATTTTATACTTATTCTATTCATACGATCGTAAGATCCTTAAGCTTTTTCTTTTTTACTTTTTTGTATAAAATTGTAATGAAAATCACTTGAAAATTGAACCGTTTCCTGATCAACCGAATATAATTTGGATGATATATCAACTATTGAAGCTATAAAAAGAAGAAATATAATTTTCCTTGTTCTTTGTTTTGAAACAAATTTTGTTTTCATAGTGTATATTGTTATTTTCGATTGCAGGCTGGCACAAGAAGGAAATTAAGAAGTTAAGCTAGACAACCATAAAGGTGATTGATAAACATGCATATTTTGTTAGAATATAGAACTTAACACTCATACTTTCTAACTGTTTGAATAAGTTATAATTTGTTCATTAATTGTATAGCCAGGAAAATGTTCCTCAGTGATCCCATTCGACAAATGATTTCGTCGATGTTTAGGTAATATTATGCTCCTCTCATGTAATATAATGCTTTCTTCTACTGTAACCAACTGTCTTATCTATATTCTAATCTTGGGTGTCACAAGTATATTGTAAATAAAGAATTTTCTTTAATTCTTAAAGAGTTTGATAAATTAATAACTTTCCAAAAGCAAAATACGAGGTTAATATAAATTTCTCAGTCTATGATTAGGTACTTAGGTACTGCACTTTAAAAAGTTGTCAAAATGAATAAGTGTAGTTCTTTCTTCATAGAGTATAGATCTATAAATGTGTTACTGTGGAGAAATTGAAGCCTATACTTTTCTAATTCTGAAATTAATTTATATAATTAATATTGTCTGGGCAAAGGGACTATGACATTTTCTGATAATGCAAATGACGTTATCTTCAAATGAATAATTCATCAAGCATTACTATGTTATGCATCAGAAAGATTTAGCAAATGTGAGAAATAAGATGATATATTACTATTTGAATGTGAATATGATAAGGCGATTCTTGAAAGAGTCTGCATTTTATGTGATTGGATGAGATATCCATATTCTATTTTATCCTTGAGCATTTTTACTATATTTGATTGTCGCCTGTTCCTAATGTCAGTAGGTGACTGCTTCATTAGAATGAATGTGCCAAATTTGGAAGATTGGGTATACTTAGTGGAAATCGTTGGAATTCTATGTTAGGAGTCATATGTGTTCTTTAAGCTAGAACTATTCATCTCCCTTCTATCTTAGGTGTTGTGGTGTATTTCCTTTTCATACACTTTGAAATTAAATCTACTTAAAGTTTCTGATTTCGCTCATGTGAACTTTACAATTTTAGGCTGAGGATGTAATAATAATTTTGGTCTATTATTTTTCAAAATGCTATTTCTCCAGCTGTTGGTGTGATGCCAGCAATGTCCTCCATATGCTCTTCGATGTCAAATAACATTACCTAAACAAAATGACATCAAGTGCACTGCATAAAGATCAGAATGAGCTTTTCCTTTTGTCTTCCTGAATGAGATGATAATATTATCAGATTTCAGTTGCTATTGCAGGTGATTGTTTAAACTGAAAATCTGCATTTTTGATTTATTTCACTGACCTAGCGAGATTTGGATCTATTGATGAGAGATTAGATGATTGTTATTATACAATCTAGAAGTGAAACACCAGATGCTTGCTGTTTTGAGACAAAAGGCTTTTTCAAATAAAACTGCTAAGGTTTAAGGTTATATTAGATTATTATTCAATGTTTGGTGCTTCCATTGTCTATAGTAACCGACAAAGGTCTGAGGTTCATTTTGTATGACAAATGAGATTTCTGATGGTAAAGTAGTGAGATCTGAGCGAATATTTTGACCTAAATCATTATTACTATTTAAGACAATGCATTATTCTGTTGCGAACTTACATATAAATGTATGTATTAACGTGATTCTGGCTTTGCGCTTGGGCGACTGTTAAGAGTTCTTCAAGATAAAAAGCAACAACATACTGCTTTATATCTTTCAACATGGAGGAACAAAATTTGCATGTGGTGGTAAAGTTGGCCGCCAAATTCATGGACGACAGCACTTTGCTGCAAGCCCTCATGTCGACAAATGTCTATGTTGTGCACTTTATTTGAAACCAAGGAAAATTGCAGAAAGTAGTAACATAAATATTGTTGTTCTATTATAGATCAAGTCCTTCCACTTCTCCTTTGGGAAGAAGTTTGGGGTAATGCTTCCACAATCTTGAGCTTAGCCGAAAGACCAAGAAAGATATAGGGATATGTTTTAGTACTATGTTCAATAAAATGAAATCATTTACCTTATATTCTTACAGGTGGAAACTTTTTACTATGAAGTGATAATCGACTATAATGAAATCTTTGTTTTGAATTTGATTGGATAATTTCAATTTTATTAGACTTTACTGGTGTTACTTTGTATTTCATCGATATAGCTATAGCTTTATGTTCCCCGTATATTGGGCTCGTGCTCACGGGCCATGCCCCTCTAGTTTAAATCTATATTATGTATGATTTATTTCTCTCAAGTCGGCTTATGTTCCATTTTGCTCTCTATGCGTTTCCTCATGATTTTTTTGGGCCAAATATGTTTTCAAAGTACGCGCGTAGGACTAATAGGCCCCTCAAAGTATGTGCGTGCGATCAAATATTTCCTTCCTATGGGGCTGGATAGTTTTGTTGGTTTTCGTTGGGTTCGTGTACGCAACGAAATTTGAAAAAAGTTTGTGTTTCAAACCCAACAAGCGACGAACTGTAGGATGATTATGTAGTAATATAAAACACGTCAATACATAACATGTATATAACCGTAATACTTTGATAGAATACTTACGGTTTGGAAACTCTGGAGCCTTTTAGTAATTTCTGAGGGTGCGCACGCAATTGATCATCGACAGCAAGTTCCAAGAACTCCGATGTATACCTCATTCGAACAACTAGAAAATTCAACAGAGGTTCAAGAGAGAGTTTTATTCTAGGTCTCTAAGACTTAAAATAATATATGAATAATGTGTCTAATAATGAATGAGGAGGTGCTGTATATATATGTGAAATTAGGGAAAAATTCAGATTTTGGGTTGGGCTCAAAGCCTGGCCCAAAACGAATTGCAGCAGGCCAATCTGATTTGGCCTGCTGCCCAATTAGCGTCGCGACGCCTCGCCCTTTTCACAAAATATTTTCAGCACATTTTAATTAAATTCAAAATCCAATCTTGACTTAATTAATAATTTCCATCAAATAGAAATTATCCCATAGTTATTATTAATTTAAATATCTCGATTCCAAATCGAATATTTAACACTTTCTCAATACACCCTTCGATCGAAGAAACAATTGAAATAGTGTTACCCTACATATCTTCACATATCGACACTAATCATATTAGGGTCTACACGGAACTCCTAGACGGCGCCGTAAGACGAACTCAATATGTGAAGTATATTTACATGAATCCAGTAAACTGAACCTCTATGTGGGAAGATACAATCCTTTCATTCTCGACGCACTCGATCAAGCTTGGATTTGCCAAGTGTATATCCACATTTAATCCACATCGTAATGTACTCAATACAAGCCGTATCTCAACCTATAAGGCATTTGAGCTTAGGACAAGATCAAAGTATACTACTCTGTAGACAAGGTGTGTATTGACCTCAAGTCTAAGGACTTCTATCTCCCACATGCTGATCATACTTTAGACATGTATAACAAACTATAAATCAGCAGGGTATACCAATACTTCCAAAGTATCCATGTATCCATTACGAGTAGCCATTACTCGTAGTAGGGGAGACATGCTACATCCTCTAAGGATGTCATGCAGACCACATGTTGACTTATCACATATCATCGATATCCCATTTTCGATGATCATTAGTCGAGGCTATTTTAAGAGTTACGTTATAATATTAATATCTCACACTATTAATATCAACGTAACCTCTAGGGATGCATATTATAGAATATTACAAACAATCAACTAATAATTCAATAATTGCAAGTCCCAAAATATTAATCTCCATTAATTATAATACGAACGTGTATAAAGTACATTTGTCTAATATAGATTGTCTCTAGGACATACATATACTTTCAAATTTTAGGTCTCTTAGATTATTATACACATGTCAAGATCTAGTGCTAATAACTAATTATTCTTGTAAGTAGGTTAAGTTGGAGAACCATTTAAAATAAGGGCATATTTATACCAATTTATTTTATGGTAATCACATATGTGAGCTATAGTAACACTCTACATAGTACGAGAGCATATTTGGACCTTTTCCTCTACTTTTTACTCTTCACTTCAATGACCTTTTTCCTTTTGAAAATGAAACATTTACTAAAGGAAAAACAAGAGGATGCCGTTTTCAGAAAAAAGTATCTAACATTTTCAATTCATATCAGACATGCTGAATTAATTTAAGGAACATGTCGAGTTATTGTTTTTAGATAGGATTACAGTAAGGGGGAAGTGAATTACACAGTCATCCATTAATAAATCAGCCGTATATTTCAAAGTTGCAAAAAAAAAAAACTATTTTACAAGCCATTTTGAGTCTTTGAAACACATCCAACCGAACTAATGTGTAATTGTTCTGGATTGGAAGTTGAAGTATTATTAATATTGATTTACATTGCCTACTTGTTGATTAAGATGAATATCCCACCATAATTAATATGAAGGCATGTATTCATATTTGAGTTAGACCAATAATGTGATTGCCATTCAAAAAGAAATTGGAGGGGAAACAAAAATAGGGGTAGTAGGACACAAAATGGAGATGAAGCTCAACATATTTGTTTTCAGCTATTATTTAGTTTTGAATTTTCAGAAGAAAGGAAAACTTAAACTCACTTATCATCCCGAAACAAAGGCTGAGGAAATGATCTCTTATAGTAGTTATAATAATTTGTATGTAAAAAAATGACCTTACAAATATTTCTTATGCTAAGTTTATAAATATCCCGTGAAAAGAGCCATATAATTAAAATAGCATTTGTAATGAACCACAGAACCGATCTCTCATATCCAGCTAAATAGGAGACACTAGAGAACATTGAAATTACCAAATAAAATCAAGGAAAAAACTTGAGCATTTCTCTGATCACCAAACGAAGAGTTAATATATGAAGTAGAGTATGGCATTACTCTCCTTTTGTTTCCCAGAGTAATGTTGAAAGACCATGAATAAAGAGAGCCAACTTGGGTCACCTGATTGTAGGTGATCTAGAAAAATGGAACCATTAGACAGACAATTAGGATATAATAATATATGTTGTCTTCCTTTTTTTTTTCCTTCAATAACCAGCTTCCCGGCTTACATCAGCCAGACTATTCCTGGAGATAGTAGTTCCGGCCCCTCAGCACTACTACCAGTAAATCGTGGGATGTGCCTGAATGACCAGAGTTTGAGAACAAAGTAACTGATATCACCTACAAGGTCCTACACCAGAAGAGAGCAAATTGCTCCCACAAGGATTTGAACCCACGCTGCAGGCCTCCGCTGGATTTTAAGTTTCCCTTCTTTGCCATACAGCTATGCCCGGAGGACTCCTTTTTGTTTTCTAGTTATACCAAATATAGTTAGATTAATATGGAGCTATGGAAGGGGGTCTTTTAGATAGGAGAGAGAAAGTAGTAACACAGATAGTAAAAGTAGTCTCTTTAAACGCAATCCCATATTTTTCTCCTCTTATTTGGACAGACAAATCTTAACATGGATTAACAATCCAATATTACTATAGATGGAGTTAATGCTGCTATCAAATGCAAAGTGAAATTATTCTACTGCATCTTTTAAGCAAGTAGCTATTGATGTATGTGAAAGCCATAGTATCATTCAGTAAAGTCAGTTTGGCCATCATTCAATCGAGTAGATGTACTAGTTACCCTCTTAGTTTGTGATTCAAATTTTAATTTAACATCATCAACAACAATTATTGTGGCCCAAATCCACTATCCAAATAAACTCCAAAGTCATCTGAAAACTTCTCAAACTCATGGCATCTCCAATGCCGATTGCTCCAGCATTTTCATTTGATTTGCTGAATGTAACTTTTCTATACCGCATATATACGAAAGCATGAAAGTGAAATTTTAGAATTGTAGCGATTCCAGCAATGTGAGTAGCACTAGCAGCCATGGAAATGCCTAATTCAAGATGGTAATCACTTAGCAAATCCATATTATCTCTATTCTTTATCCTACCTAAACAATTTTTAAAAATGAGAATTGTAAAGCACATTTTCTATGGAATTTTGTGTGCTTGGACTAGAAAAAGAAAATTCTTTGTGTCTATCTTATTCAAAATTGTTGATAAGAAATATATACAGCTCAAAGCTTTGAGAAAATCTCAAAATAGGTAGATAGTGGCAGGGACGTGTTTCAACTATATTTGAAAATATGCAACTCTGAGGAGATCATTTTAATTGCACGGCTTTCCCTTCAAATGGGCTAGTCTAATTTTTGCCCTTAAATGGGCTGGTCTTTAATTTTTTGCCCTTAGATTGAATTCATGTCAGGGCATAAGTTATTTAAGGGCACAAGACATAATTTATAGTATATTATGATGCGAAAAAATAAATTTATAATCGACGAAAAAGTTATTTATTATGAGGGGTAAAAATTTAAGACAAGCACAAGATAAGGAAAAAGTGCAAATGAGCCCGAGGCAATTCTTTGCAAAAGAAGTCCAACTTTAAGAGGCCCATATAGCCCTAAATCGAATTAATCAAACCAAAATTAAGAGAAATCAAATCGAACTGAACCAAATTAAATAGAAGAAAAAGGATCAAATAATTTCTTCAACTACGGGAAATAGATCTACATGATGTGCATCAGATATAATCTAAGACACGTTGTGAGGTCGGTAAGTTGAAATGCATATAATATAAATTCATAAAACAATATTAAGAGATCCAACATGTAGGAGACAACATTCTCTAACAACTATTAGTAGTTGGAGAAATAAAAGAAAACGGTTTACCATTTCGCGAAGAAATAACTATTTCCATTTCTACGTCACATTCTCTAACAATTTCCCTAGTTTTTTTTTTGTATTAGCCAGAATGACGTTTAAAGAATATGGCATATAGGTTAGCTTCTTTTTTCTATTTTCTTTAATGAAATTTTTTGGCGGCCGACAGTCTGCTTACCCTCGATGCTAGAATACAATAAAATCTATTGATCAAATGTTTTCAAGAAATGTAACTTACAAAAAGAAAATGGAATAGCATGAGTATTTATATACATAGATTGAAAATTTATTCAAAGTGGTAATTGAATTTCTTGCCAAATATTGCAATGGAAAGTAATCGTTTAATCATATTGAAAGTTATAGTAGAAAATTTAAAGTGACTTGATTCTCAGAATATGAGTTTAAGTAAGTAACATCAATGAATCTGAAATTCATAATGATTATAGTAGAAAATTTAAATTGACTTGATTCTTAGAATATGAGTTTTAAGTAACATCAATGAATTTGAATTTTAAGTTTAAAAAGGCACATTGTTTAAGATACTAAGTAAATGTCACGATTCATTTTACGGATCATGATGACACCTACACTATTCCCTCGGTAGGCGGATCATCCTCAAAATTTTCTACTCAATTATAAAATGAAAAGCAAAATAAAACAACAATTTAATACTTAAACTGTCTTGCCATAGATAATAAATCATAGAAAGTGCAGAAATTATTAAATTATTACAAACCAAAAACCTGGTCTAAACTTGTACAAGAGCATCTACATAAATATTATAAAGTTTGAAATTTAACAACTGTCTTGAAAAAAAATGAGAACAGAATGGTAATATAGAAGGAGATCCAGGATTGCTGATAGGTCGGGTAGCTGTCACGACTCCTTTCGAGCGTCGTGGTGGCACCTACACTTTCCCCACCGATAGGCGAACCACTTCCCAAACAAACAAGCATAACAATAACTTAAGCAGAAATAGAAGAAATAACTAATTAAATTGTCGTGCCATATAAATAAAAGGATTTATAAAATATTTAAAATCTACTTATTACATTATAAAATGATCTGGTCTGGTCAGTACAAGAGCCACTACTACATAAAGGAAGAAATGTCTGAATATTGTCTCATAAGTGCAAAATAAAGACAGGAAATATGAAGGGAGAATCCAAGACTGTTGAGGATGGACAATCTCATCCTGAATACTCAAATCCACCGCCTCGGACGTCAGCCACGAGGTCCGGCACTAGTCGATGGTATTGTATCTGCAGTACTCTCTGATGGATTCACTCTATTATTGCCTCATATTCTTGAGGGAGTGATCGGGATTAAGCCGCGTGGCGAAAAAACATTATTCGCTCTTTGGGGTGGGCCTTTCGTACTCAAATCCGTACGGGGAAAGGACAATTATTCAGCGCACTAAAATGCAGCAAGTGTAGTATGAGTACACAACGTACCCCCGTGAGCATCATAGGCCAACAACAACAGAATACATGTAACATACATAAATATCAAGTTGACACACATGTATCCCTAACCTACACAGTCTGATTAAGCACAAAAATCACCTTCAAATAATAGGCATGGTTCAACACGTAAGAAAACTCAGAATCATAGAAGTACAACACAACATGAAATCACCTTATCACAATAGAAATTTCAATCAAGTACAAATATCATGATTATAATGTATGTTAATGAATGATATGCATGAATGCAATGGTACCTCTCAATCGACCTAGTATACACATGCTACCGGACTTTGCCATGAAACAATGACCCATGAGGGACCCGCGAAGTCTATATATCGCTCACAACCAACTGGATGATCCATCGATATAGCTAGAGCATCAATCATAGACTCATTTGTCGAGCCATATCAATCATCATCATCTCAGTATTTCAAACTATATCATAACAGTATCATTACCTCGTTCCAAGTCTCATCGGACCAATAACATTCCATACCACTTCATTTCAATATTAGAATAACATGAGTATATGAATGCAATGGTAAATAAGGAAGTAACCATGAAGTATGCGATGCAATCAAGTTCAA
Source organism: Anisodus acutangulus (assembly GCA_029783415.1). Taxonomy (NCBI): domain Eukaryota; kingdom Viridiplantae; phylum Streptophyta; class Magnoliopsida; order Solanales; family Solanaceae; genus Anisodus; species Anisodus acutangulus. Next base: position 5,915,525 of record CM056510.1, on the reverse strand, counting down.
GAGATGAATAACACATGCCTCAGAATTATCAACAACACATAATTTCACATAATCAGTCTTTTATATCAGAAGGCATATATGATGAGTAATTTCAACAACAATCACAAATAATAGCAATCATGGACACAAGCTCACATAACAACAGTTGAGATCAATCCTAAGGATGATCCCCCAAAATAGTTCAACACCAGTATCCACCCAAGTGCTCATCACAGTTATTAAGGTGGGCCCTCATCACTCCCAATACCTTTCATTATTTATATATACTATATGCTTGTATCAGAGTCTAATAGAAAAAGTTGTAGTCTACCTCAAAGTAGAGCTGGTGCCACATACTACTCTCAAGCCAAGGTCTTGCCCTTGCAAAGTGCCTCCGAACGTTCGTAGTCTATTATTATAGATTTCACGTTAACACAATATTCTAATACATACAAAAGGTACAACCTTTCAAAGAAATCGGATACCCGACCCCAAATTAACCTCGGTCCCATAATGGTAAACTCAAAATATTAATGCTACAAAAGCATAGTAGCGGTCCAACTAGTCATAACCTTAAGTTTGAAAGTCATCTAACTCCAATTAGGTCTTCAATTGCCTTTTTAGATCAAATATCCCCAAATTAGGCAAACCCAAGAAATCCCCCCAAAATTCATGGAATTAAATTAACAAATTGAACATGGCAATAGGTTATCCTATCATTAACAAACTTAAATCTGAAATATCACATCATAAAGCCCCAATTTTGACCTCCAATTCCACCCATTTAGTCCTCTTAACTTTAGTAATAAAACCATAGGTTTTAACTTCCCAAAACATGATAACAACCTAAATTTAAAGATGGAATCATGAATAGATAATGAAAATGAGCTAGAATCCTTACTCCAAAGTTGGAAATCATGCCAAGCGTTGATTTTCCTCCCAGTCGAGCTTAGGTTTGTGAGAAGATGAGATATGAAAAGTGAATTCGAAGTAGGGTCTTTTATTAGGTTCTGATACAAAGATTCCGCTTCAATGTCTACAGAAAAATGACCATAGAAGAGACCCAACTTAATGTACCACATTTTTGCAAAAACAGAGACGACACTGCAGAAATGGCTCGCCTATGCGTACAAAACTCCTCAAAGGTGGACCTTTCCAATATTCTCATGGCTCGCATCTGCAGACCAACACTCGCTGGTGCGATTGCACCAGAACCATCAACTATAGCAAATAATAAAATTTTCTATCCAACACTTGAAACTCATACCAGACCTCCCAACATAAACCAAATATGCTACTCAAGTGTAAATGATGCTATAAATTTGCTCGCGCACTTGAAATTTTCATACGACCAAGTTAAGGTATACTTTTCTACAAATCCACTAAATTTCTCAAATTCCACAAATTATCAAATAAGGACTCAATACTCATTCGAATACCTCGGGAAGCAAACCAAAGACTTGACTAAGTCACAAATGACGTTACGGACCTACGGTAGCGACGAGACTCAGAAATGAGCCCATATACTCAAAAGTCAACTTTGGATCAACTCTTTTCATTTAAAAATATCAAACTTAGGTTTTTCTTCCGAAACCTATCAAATCTCCTCGAGAACCATGCTTCCCATCCCTGCAAGTCACAATCCCCATATAGAGTCTATGGGAAGGGAAATTTGGTAAAGTAAAGGTCTTTAGCTAAAAACAACCAGATGAGTTGTTACATCAGATACCAATTAAATAAATGTTTGTCCTCGAATGGAGACAAACTAAAGGGAAAACATACCAGAATTAGTAAAAAGGTGATGGTATCTACTCTACATATCATCCTTGGTCTCCCAAGTATCATCCTCAACAGGTTAGTGCTTCTATTGAGCTTTCACAGAAGCAATTTCCTTCCATCTCAACTTTCTAACCTGCATGTCCAAAATGGCCACATGCTCTTCTTCAAACTCCAGATTATGATCAAATAACACGGAGTCCCATTTAATGATATAGGACCCATCAACATGGTACTTCTTTAACATGGAAACATGAAATACTGGATGAATACCTGAAAGGCCTGATGAAAAAACCAACTTATACACCACCTTACCAATTCTCTAAAGAATCTCAAATGGCCCGATATACCTCGTACTCAACTTCCCTTTATTGCCAAATCTCATCAAGCCTTTCATAGGCGATACCTTCAATAGAACCCGATCACCCACCATCTACTTTAAATCTCAAACCTTTCGGTTCACATATTCCTTTTGTCTACTCTGAACCGCTAGGAGTTTGTCTTCGACCATCTTCACATTCTCTAAGGAGTATCTCAACAAATATGTACCCCATGACCTCACTTCAAATACATCAAACCATCCAATTAGAGAATGACATATCCTATCATATAACACCTCAATTGGCGCCATCTCAATGCTAGAGTGATAACTATTGTTGTAAGCAAACTCTGCCAAAAGTAAGAATTGATCCCAATGACCACTAAAATCAATCACAAATGACCGTAACATATCCTCCAAACCTGAATGGTTTGCTCGGACTGACCATCCGTTTGAGGGTGAAACGCCGTGCTAAGATCCAAATGAGTACCAAACTTCTTTTGCAACATCCTCTAAAAATGAGAAGTAAATTGAGTAGCCCGGTCTGGAATAATATAAATGGGCACCACATGCAACTGAACAATCTCTCTAATATAAATCTTGGCCAACTTCTCAGAATTGTAGGTCATCTGGATTGAAATGAAGAGTACAGACTTGGTCAACCTATCCACAATAACCCAAATGGCATCAAACTTGCCCAAAGTCTTCGATATCCCAACTATGAAGTCCATAGATATCCTCTCCCATTTATATTCGGGTATGGGCATCCTCTGAGTTATACCATCCGGTCTCTGGTGCTCATACTTAATCTGCTGGCAATTCGAACTCTAAGACACAAACTCCGCAATGTCCTTTTTCATCCTACCCCATCAATAGTGCTGCTTCAAATGAAGATACATCATTGTTGCACCTGGATGAATATAATATATAGAATTGTGAGCCTCCCCTATGATCAATCTCGTCAATCCTCCAACACAAGGTACATATACTCTTCCCTTGATCCTCAATACTCCCTCACTATAAAGCATAGCCTCCTTGGCTTCCCATCGTATCACCTTATCCCTGATCTTGGACAATTTCACATCATCAAACTATTGGGTCTTGATTTGCTCCAAAAGAGATGACCTCGCCCAACACAAGCCAAAATCCTATCCGATTTTAAAATATCTAATCTCATAAAGTTATTGACCAAGGACTGAACATCCAAAGCCAAAAGATGCTTATCAACAATCAAATACGCCAAACTCCCTATACTCATTGCCTTTCAACTTAGGGCATCTGCCACCACATTGGCCTTGTCCGGATTGTAAAGAATAGTCATATCATAATCTTTGAGTAACTCCATCCACTCGCGCTGTCTAGAATTCAAATCTCACTGACTGAACATATGCTGAAGACTACAGTGATCGGTGAATACCTCACAATAAACCCCATATAGATAGTGCCTCCAAATCTTTAATGTAAAGACTACCGCTAGCAACTCCAAGTCATGAGTGAGGTAGTTCTTCTTCTACACCTTCAACTACCTTGATACATATGCTATCACTCTGCCCTCCTACATCAATATATAATCCAAACCAATCCTTGAAGTATCACAATAAATAATGAAGTCCTTCTCCTCTATATGTAGGGTTAAAATCGGGACTAAGGTCAAAACTGACTTGAGCTTTTGGAAGCTCTCCTCACACTCATTAGGCCACTGGAAAGACATATTTTTCTAAGTCAACTGAGTCAAGTAAGAAACAATAGATGAGAAACCCTTGACGAACCGAAGATAATAACTTACGAGACCCACAAAACTCCAAATCTCAGTCACTAAAGTAGGCCCAACCCAATCTCTGACTTCCTCAATCTTCTTCAAATCCACCATGATACCCTCCTTAAACACTATATGCCCCAAAAATGCCACAGAACTGAGTCAACTCACATTTTGAAAACTTGGCATACAACTTCTTTTCCTTCAATATTCCAAGAACCACCTTCAAATGCTTTTCATGGTCATCCTTACTCTTAGGATACATCAGAATGTCATTAATAAAGCTAATAATGAAAGAAATCTAAATAAGGCTTGAATATCCCATTTATCAAATCAATGGAAGCTGCGCGGGCATTGGTAAGCCCAAAATACATTACCAAGAACTTATAGTGGCGATAACGAGTTCTGAAGGCCATATTCGGAATACCCTCTGCCCTAATCTTGAACTGGTGATACCTAGATCTCAAATTAATTTTGGGAAATACTGATCGAACAAATTATCAATGTGAGGTATCATATATTTATTTTTGATGGTGACTTTGTTCAACTATGGATAATCTATACACATTAGCATGGTACCGTCTTTCTTCTTCACAAATAGAATAGGTGCACCCAGGGAGACATAATGGGTATGAAGAAAACCTTTGCTCAACAAATCTAATAACTGCTCCTTCAACTCTCTCAACTCAGCTGGAGCCATATGGTACGGTGCAATAGAAATGAGATTAGTACCTGGCTCCACATCAATGCAGAAATCAACGTCTCGATCCGACGACATACTAGGAAAATCCATCGGAAAGACCTTAGAAAACCCACTCACCACAGGAACAGAATCAAGTGGAGGAGTATCCACATTAGTATCCCAAATATGCGCCAAATATGCCAAACAACCCTTATCAACCAACTTCCTAGACTGAAGAAAGGAAATAATCTTCTTTGGTGCAGGGCTTGGAGTACCCTTCCATTCTAATCTCGTGTTACATCCCATAATTTTAGACTATGGTTTGAACCGCTCGACGTATGTAAGTAGACCCGAGTCTGGAAGAATTTTGGTCATATTTAAGTATGCAAATAAAGAACTTGTTGTATAAGAAGATGAAGTACCAAAATTATTTTAGAATTGAAAGTAGGATGACGGTGATATTTTGTGTGGCAAAATGCTATGGATTAATGTTATATCATATGACCATAATAATGAGTATGTGAAGTGTATGAAAAATGATTAATATTTATGTAAAGTGGGAACAAGGGATTTATTATCAATATGTTAGTGGGAGACAAAGTGAATAATTATAAAACGAAGGGATTAGTGTATGGATTGTCATTCCACGTGGGACCATGACAAATAAACTAGCATTTGATTATTAGTAATGAATGTAATATTTGATGACTACTAAAGCATAGGGTCTAGTAGGTTGACACGTTTTGGGATAATAAGCCTAGTAAGCAATAAGTGTAGAAGTGGGGTCCACCAAGAAGATATATTTGGAATACTTTGTATTTGCTAACTTCTTATGGAAGAAAAATGTATATATATGTTTAAAACAAATGTAACGTACAACAAACAAATGCCCAACAAATATTCTGTAAAAGGAAATATATCAAGTTTCAACGCAAAGAAGTAAAGAATACAAAGAGCGACTCGGAAGAGTGAGGCCATAAGGTGGAAGAAAATTATTTTTTGGTATATAAAATAAGAATTATTATCTCCTAGATATATTTAATTTCGCCCAGGTCATAGTTAAATTATTAGATGAGAAAGTATGAAATTTCTACCGAAAATCGTAGTTGATGTTGTTATTATTGTATGGACTTTTGGTGGTTGTTTTGAGTTGTTTTGTGGGCTTGAACTTGGTGGAGTAACCTAAGAATATTTTTATTGTTGTTATTGACATATTCACGAAGAAAGAAAAAAGATTTAAGATATACTTTTGTTAATCGTAAACCGAGCTTGCCGCTCGTTGAATTGTTGGGTTATTTGAGGAACCTATTAAGAAGTTATTATTTTTTGGGTTGCTATTATGACTGTCTTGAACTTGTGGGAAGTTGAAAAAATAAGGGAGATGCTGCTGTTTTGTTATTGAATAAAATTTATCATTCGAAATACGATCATTATATCACTTGTAAAGTGACGTTAGTATCGTTTCATCGTTGTAGACTAAGGAGCATCGAGATAAGCTTGGTTGTTGTTGGACAGAAGGTTACAAAGGTATGTTAAGGTTTTTCTTTTCATACTTGGCATGGTCTCTTATCGAAAGTAATCATGAAACATATTTATGTCCCAAAAAGAGTTCCGATTTCATTTCTTTAGAGTTATATTGCTCTCTTATCCTATCTGTCCCTTGTCGGGAGTACTTTCAGTATTTAGAGCTTATTGTTGTGTAGTAGCGTTATTCATAGTTTTATATGTCTATTGTTGATAGTTGTTGGGTTGTTATTAAGAGCGACACCGAGCCTAAATGGCCGGGTAGATGACACTGAGCCTATACGGCCGGGTAGATACACATCGAGCCTCCTATGGCCGAGTAGATACACACCGATCCCTATATGTGGTCGGGTATATGTGAGAGTATATTATGTATGTAAGTTGTGTAGAGATAGAAAACAACATTCCAGGTTACCTCTGACTTTTTCTTGTTCAATAAACTTATGTTTTAGTTATTTAGCCGCCTTACATACTCAGTACATTATTTTGTACTGAAGTCTTTTTGTTTATGGACGCTGCATCATGCTTGCAGGTTCTGAGATGTAGGTAGAGAGGCCTCCTGAGTAGTACGTCAGAGTTCAGCCGAATGGTAAGCTTCATTCAAGTTGGAGTTACCATGTGACCTACCTATTATATATATATATATATATATATATATATATATATATATATATATATATATATATATATATATATATATATATAATAGGTAGGTCAGGGTCCTGTCCCGACCATAGCACAATTAGCCTTCTCTAGAGGCTTGTAGACCTATTTATTTTGTTGTGTATGTCAGTATGATGGCCTTGCCAGCCCGTGTATACATATATATCTTTTGGGTTGACTTAGTTTCAAAAGAGATAGATGTTATTACAGATTGCGCAGAGTATGACCTTGTTGGCCTAAATTAGTATTGTCTTCAGCATCCACGAGTTATAGATGGTTGACTTGGATCCAAGCAGGGCACTGGGTGCAGGCTACCCCTCAAGGTTAGGGTGTGAAAAATATGATATTAGAGCAGGTCATGTCCTAGAGAGTCTACAAAGGCATGTCTAGTATAATATTATTTATGGATGTGTTGTGCACCACATTTATAAATGGGAGGCTACATGATATTTAGGATGGTTACCTTCTCTTCTTATTCCAGATCGTACGATAAAGCTGAAGTGTAAGGAATTGGATTCTTAACCCTTTGTCTTGTTTTGGATACAGTGATGCCTATGAATAGAAGAGCTTCAGCTAGCCAAAAAGGAAAGGCGGTAGCTGATGAGGGTACAAGTAGAGTACAATCTATTAGTGAGGGCCAGAGTGAGGCCAGAGTGTGGATGTGATACCCTCGCAGGATCCATTGAACCCTCTAGCACCAGAAGAACAGATGAGGGAACCAACACCTCTGGTCCCTCTGTTTTAAACTCACGACGTGGAAATGGATATGTGGACCGCAACACGGTTGCTGACTCGTCTAGTGGCTGCTCAGGCCCAGCCCCAGGGTGTGGGTGTTTGATCTTATAATAGAGTAGTTAGTGCATGGGTTCAAGATTTTATTAATCTGGATCCTCCGATGTCTACGTGGTCTGACCCGAATGAAGATTCGCTAAACTTCTTAGATGAGATGTACCAGAAATTATAGGTGATACATGCTACTGATACTAAGGCAGTAGAGTTGGATTCATATAGATTGTGGGATATTGCGATTGTGTGGTATGCGACGTGAGCACATTCTAGAGAATCGTGTATGCCATCAACAATATGGAAGGAATTTTCTGAAGCCTTTCTGTAACATTACATACTGGTAGAGATTTGATGGGACAGGAAATATAAGTTTCTCCTTGTACAACAAAGTAGTATGAGCGTATTGTAGTATAGCCTTCAGTTTAATTTGTTGGTTAAGAATGCCTCTACGATCGTGGCCGAAATGAGTGATCGAGTACACCAATTTGTGAATGGTTTGGGACCATATCTAGTTAATGAATGTACTACGACTTCTTGAATGCAGATATGGGTATCTATCACATCCAGGCATATGCTTAGAATCTGGAAGATTCAAAATGGCAACCACATGAGGATGGTGATGGGAGTCAACATAAGAGGGATAGACCTACTAGCCAAGCTGAGCATTATTGGAATGACCCTAGGCCATCAGTCCATCATGCAGTTAGTATTCCTTACAATCCTAGGGGCCACAACATGATAGATATGTTCATTCTGGATTGGGTATGAGCTTTCGAACCTTGGGTTTTCAATAGAAAAGAGGATCGACGTTGATGAGACCACCTCCTCTGCGATGTGAGCAGTGTGGCAGGACCCATTATGGGCGATGTCATCAGGATTCTAATGTATGTTAAACTTGTTGGGATCTCGATCACTTTATGTGAAGTTGTCAGATGAGGAATAGAGATAGTATGGCTCAGCCAACCGTATTAGCAACGACTTTGTCATTCCTAGCGTAGGTTCAAAACCCAAGAGGTGACGTCTGTGAAAGTGCTATAGAGGAATAAGAATGTCGAAGAGATAATGTGGCGAGCCAAAGAGGAGGTGAAATTTACCACACCTATTTCAGACTGAAGATATTGCTTGAGAGGAGGTATTACAGTATAGCCTTGCACAAGCCAACAAATCTTGAGATGAGCTTTTACTTATGACTTAAAATACTTATGATTGACGATCTTGTGAGGCCAAGTGTTGTCATTTATAGATATTGGCCCTATGTGGCATGTATAATGTGTTTTCTGGCGCGGGCAGGTTGGTTTTAATTCAGTGTACAAGAAATACTCTTGACAAATTGTTTGTCAATCTCTAAATGTTAACATTCGAGGACGAATGTTTCTAAAAGGAGGAAGGATATTACATCCCATGATTTTGGAATAAAGTTTGAACCGCTCGACGTATGTATGTAGACCTGAGTCTCGGAGAAGTTTGGTCATATTCAAGTATGCAAATAAAGAGCTCGTCGTATAAGAAGATGAAGTCCCAAAATGGGGGAGGCCCAGCACCACTTTAGTGAAAGAAGATGAAGTCCCAAATTTAGTGAAACCCAACACCACTTTCATGCATTAAGAAGATGAAGTCCCAAATTTAGTGAAACCCAACACCACTTTCATGAATTAAGAAGATGAAGTCCCAAATTTAGTGAAACCCAATACCACTTTCATGCATTAAGTCACAACCCTAGTATTCCATCTTATTTGATACATTAATTATTAATCAAAATTGCTAATTAATTAGTTAACACAAACAAACATTTTGGTTACCTTAGAAGTAAAACATTTAGTAAAGAAATAATACAAAGAAAATAGGACTCATTTCACATCGTATTTCTTGTGGGATTCGACCCCAACCTAGTTGGGTTACAATATATGACAATGACCATGTTATACCGTATTATGGTCTAATTGGGGGAGACCAAATTTTGGCAATGTTTCCGGGGAATACGGTCTTGAAATTTACTATTTGTAGTATTATCACTTTGTTAAGTCTTTATTTCTTAATTTACGTGTAGTTGTTTTTATGGTGTTAGGTGCCATAGCGGAGTCCGATGATGAAGGAAACATAGAGATGACCACATTTGCTAATGCCATCCAGCCACCCCAAATTCTGAGGGAATATGAGTTTCCATATCACCTCAACAATGCTCCATATGCTCAATGACAAGGGCTTATTAGAGGGATTAACCTCAGACGACCAAATTAGGCATTTGAGGAACTTCAATGAGGTGTGCTTCGCCTTCCGTCATCCCAACGTGTCTGAGGAAGTCGTGAAGCTAAGGCTCTTTCCCTTCTCTCTAATGGGGGAGGTCACTATTTGGTTGAATGACTTGCCTTCCGAGTCCATCACTACATGGACCGAGTTGGTGGAGGCATTCCTTGAGAGGTTCTTCCCTCTGGCTCGCATGCTCCAACTCTGAGATGAGATCTTAACATTTCGTCAAATGTCGGGTGAAGCCTTACATGAAACATGGCTTAGGTTAAAAAAGAAGCTAAAACAATATTACAACCATGGGTTGAGCGATGATGTATTGCTCCATACTTTCTATCGGGCACTTGATTCGGTCAATAAGTCAGTGGCCGACAATATAGTGGAAGGTTCCTTGATGGACAATTCATTTACCGCAGTGAGTGAGCTTCTTGATAAGCTATCAAAGACTAACCATGCTTGGCACACTTATGTGTCAGAGGTAGTCGGGGAGGTCATCAAAAGTATTGTGTACATAGACAATAAAAGACAAATATAGGGATGAGACTATGGCACAATTGGTTACCCAAATGGCGGTCCTTACTAAGCATGTGATGGAGAAAGGGACCAAGAAGGTAAATGCGGTGGCAAGCATTGGTCCAAATCAAGACGCAACCGAGATGGTATCCTATGATCATGAAGGGTACAATGAGAAAGAGGAATATGTGAGTTTTGTGAACAACGTGTAGGGGGGGGGGAGGTTTCTGACCTAATTACCTAGGATCAAGCCAACCATGGAGATCTAGTAATCAAGGCGGGAATCAAGGTTGGAAGAATGGCCAAGGTTACCCAAATTAGAGAGAGAGGAATGAAGGAGGGTGGAGAGATAATAACAACAACGGGTACCAAAACCGAAGCTCCAACTCTTATATTTCACCTAGAGGGCAATCATATCAACAACCTAACCAACCTCATCCTTATCACAACCGTGAGTCGACTAGCGATCCCGCTAGTTCTAACCTTGAAGAAATGTTGTCAAGAGTTTTGAAGAATCAAGACAAGTTCGAATCCAACATGAATGAGCTCAACAAGGAACAACAAACCGTGACTCCTTATAGTGAGAAGTTGGTAGGTATGCATCACAAGCCGTCGACATATGACGCCTTGATTAAGTGGGAAGAATATTTGAAAAATGGTCCTTTCAAGTTGTTGGACAAGTTCCGAAGTGGCTCATGTGAGAAGAAAGTTTCGGGCAACAGACTAGGTTCAACATGTTGTATTAATCAAGTGTCTTCGAATTTGAGGGCAAATTCTTTCAAAGAAGGGGAGAATGATGCAAGAAATGACCCAAACTTAGCTTCTCAACAAAAGTTGTTAAATGAAGGACCGAAGGTGTCAAAAGGTTGGTCATCGACCCACGGTTAAGGGCCGAGAATGGCATGGACTTTGGAGCAGATTAGGCACCATTACTTAATTATCTTAGCAGACAACCTTTTATTCGGCCTTTGTTTTGGTCTTGGCCGAGACCATGCCTTTATTTTATTATCTTTAAATTCTAGACTAGTTACTAGTTATCTTAGGACATATTAAAACTATGTAATAACCCTTAGCTTACTTTAGGACACAATTAATGCCTTGTAATGGAATGATGAAGCCAAGAAGGGTGACTTGGCCAAGAGTGACAAGATGACAAGGACAAGTAATGACTTGGCCAACAAAGTGGAAAGGACAAGAGACTTCCAAGAGGGCCATTAATGAACCAACTAGAAGAAGTCAAGCTCGGCCTAGGAGAGATTAAGAGTTGGCCGAGAACCACTCTCTTATGCAAGGAATGGAAGCTTCCGAACTAGTTCCAAGAAGATGAGACCTTGAGAAGCCAAATTAATGCACTCTTCTACATGGGTGACACAACAAGGGTGTGAAGGAGTTTGAGTTCATCTTTGTCTCCAAGAAAAGCCAAATACTTTCCCATTATTCTCACAATGGCGAGAACCTTCTTTGTTCCTATTCCAACCCGATCCCTTTCCTTGTTCCCATTCGGCGAGTGGTTGTGGTTTTGTATCTTTTGGTTTGTCTTATAGAAAGGTCCCTATGCTACTATAAATAGGACCCTTAGGATGTTGTAAATATATGGGTTAAATATTGAGTGAAATATAAACTTGAGTGTTTTCAACTTGTGTGTTGATTACAACAATCTGTCCTTGTATGGACCACAGTTCTTGTGTGAACCACCATTCCTTCAGTGTAAGTATTGGTTAGGACTTGTGTGACCTAATCAAAACCCAAGCTTAAGGAACTCCCTTGGTTGCAAGTGAACATTGAAACTTGTGTGATCCAACCTAACCTAAGCCTATGGTCTATCTTAAGGTTTTCGGCCACCCTTACTTGATTTGTATTCGGGCTTGTACTTAGCAACTCCGATCAAATCCTTGTGAAATTGGTCACCTTCATCTTCGTGTCAACTCGGGAATTAATACCCTAGTGTCCATATCCTTGAAATGTCGATCACACCTCACTTAAACTACATTGACCAAACACTTCACCAAATCAAACATCCTACACTTAGTGTGTACTCGGACTTGCACCTCCCATTCCGTGTTCATCCCTCATCCAAACCACTTCAATCCTTTCACCACCACGTCCTAAAACACTTCCCTAACATTCACTATAAAGGTCACTACCCGAGACCATATCCAACCGTCGAAGCCCGACAACAACGAACAATCCATCAAAACCAACCTTGTCGAGACCTCAATGTTTCGGTTCATTTCCGTGGCCTTGCCACCACTAAACCCCCATGTCCCAATCATCACCCTAATCCTAAATACACCTGCGACAACTCCACAAAACGCCTAAGACCGATTCAAAACACAACTACCCGAAATAGCCACCAAATACCACACTTCTCAGCCAAGCCCAGAACCCGAGACCCCCTACTTTGACATCTATTTTTGGGTCAACCTGAATATAGCAAAGACCTGACCCAGTTACCCACCAACACCCCTCCTTACTTGTATCATACATCCTACATTTCATTGATCAAATGCTTGATAGGTTGGTGGAAAAAGCTTATTATTTCTTCTTGGATGAGTACTCGGGCTACAATCAAATTCAAATTGCCCCTAAAGACCAACAAAATATGACATTCACATATCCATATGGTACATTGTATTTTCAAAGGATGACGTTCGGTCTTTGCATTATTTCTTCCGCCACCTTCTAATGTTTTATGATGGCCATTTTTAATGATTTGATGGACGATGTTATGGAGGTATTCATGGATGACTTCTCCATGGTTGGGGAGTCTTTTGAAAGTTTCTTGAATAATCTCTCCCAAGTGTTGAAAAGATATGAAGAGACCAACTTGGTCTTGAATCAGGAGAAATGTCATTTCATGGTCACGGAAGGTATAGTCCTTAGGCAAAAAAATTCCAAGGAAGGTATTGAAGTGGATAAGGCCAAGATTGAAGTGATTGCCAAGTTACCTCCTGCAACAACCTTCAAGGGTATTCGAAGTTTTTTGGGGCATGCCGATTTTTATAGAAGATTATAAAAGATTTCTCTAAGATCACTAGCCCAATGTGCAAGCTCCTAGAGAAAGATGCTAAGTTTGAAATTTCGGGTTCCTATATAAGCATTGTCTAGGATTTTGAGAAAAGAGACACCTACATATCAAATCAATCATTCTCTTTACACTTTACACTATTCATCACTTTGTAGGAATATTCTCCTTGTCTTGTCATTAAACATATTTTGAAGAATCTTGAAGTGTGTGTTTCATTTTGTAGAGACAAGTTCTTATTCTAATATAATAATTATTGTAATCCTTATTTATTATTTTCCATGTCTTCTTTTATTTATTGCAAGTTGTGTTATTTATAATTTTACATGAGTGGCTAGAACCTTGGTTGGGGTTGTGAGCCAAAAATGGAATGTGGTAGTTAGGGTAATTCTTAAATGTAAAATGGGTGTGTTATTTGTGGAATTTAATTACCTCTCTTATTTAATATTTAAGGGTTGGTTTCAAACACCACTTTAATGCCTATTATTCTCTTTAGTCAAATTTGAAAAAGGAGACTAGAGTCTATGAAAGGACTAGATTAATTAGGACCTGGGGCTTTAAACCCCATTTAATGATTACCAACTTTAATTAGAAGGTAATTAACTAAGGGTACACAATGTGTGTTCTCATATTCTACACTTTAGAGCTTGAGAAATCATAAATTGAAATTAGGCGGGTTGATTGAGAAATCCCCACCTAGCAATTAGTTCCCATTACCCATACCACATTTATTACACCGAATTTAGTGAAACCCAACACCACTTTCATGCATTAAGTCACAACCCTAGAATTCCATATTATTTGATACATTAATCATTAAATGAAATTGCTAATTGATTAGAAGTAAAGATTTTTGTAAAGGAATAATGCAAAGCGAATATGCCCCATTTCATATCATATTCCTTGTGAGATTCGACCTAACCAAGTTGAGTTACTATATTTAACAATGGCCGCGGTATACCGTATTATGGTGTAATTCAGTCGAGACCAACCGCTCACAACCAACCGGAATGATCCATCGGTCTGGCAAGAGCATCAATCACAGACTCATTTGTCGAGCCATATCAATCATCATAATCTCAGTATTCTAAACCATCTCATAACAGTATCATTACCTCATTCCAAGTCTTATCGGACCAAAAACATTTCCATACCACTCAATTTCAATATCAGAATAACATGAGTGTATGTATGCAACGGTAAATAAGGCAGTAATCAAGATGTATGAGATGCAATCAAGTTCAAGAGATGAATAACACATGCCTCAGAATTATCAATAGTACATAATTCCACATAATCAGTCTTTCATAACAGAAGGCATATGTGATGAGTAATTTCAACAACAATCAAATATAATATCAATCATGGTAACAAGCTCATATAACAGTAGTCAGGATCAACCCTAAGGATGATCCCTTAAAACATTTCAACACCAGTACCCACATAAGTGCTCATTACAGTCACTAAGATGGGACCTCCATCATGCTCAATACCCCCTCAATATTTATATATACTACATGCATCTATTGGAGTCTAATCAAGAAAAGTGTAGCCTACTTCAAAGAAGAACTGGTGCCATGTACAACTCTCAAGCCAAGGCCTTGCCCTTGCGAAGCACCTCCGAACGTTCGTAGTCTGTTATTATAGATTTGACGTTAACACAATATTCTAATACATACAAAAAGGTACAACACCGGATACCCGACTACCAAATTGACCTCGGGCCCACAAGGGTAAAATCGAAACTTTAATGATACAAAAGCATAATAGCTGTCCAATTAGTACTAAACCTAAGTTTGAAAATCATCTAATCCCTGTTAGGTATTCAATTTCCTTTTAGATCGAAAATACCCAAATTAGGCAAACCCTAGAATTCCTCCAAAATTCATGAAATTAAATTAACAAATTAAATATAGCAATAGGTTATCCTATCATTAACAAACTTTAATATGAAATATAACATCATAAAGCCCCAATCATGGCCTCCAATTCCACCCATTTAGTCCACTTTAGTCATAAAACCATAGGTTTTAACTTCCCTAATCATGATAACAACCTAGATTTAAAGATGAAATCATAAATAGATAATGAAAAGGTTAGAATCCTTACCCCAAAGTTCGAAATGATGCCAAGTCTTTATTTTCCTCCCCAACCGAGCTTAGGTTTGTGAAAATATGGGATATGGAAAGTGAATCCGAAATAGGGTCTTTTAGTAGGTTCTGATACAGCGATTCCGCTTCTGCGGAACAATTCTCTCACTTCTGCGAAAAAATGACCGGAGAAGCGGCCCAACTTAATTAACTACATTTTCGTAAAAACGAAGATGACAATGCAGAAACGCCTCACTTCTGCGTACAAAACTCTGCAAAGGCGGACCTTTCCAATGTTCTCATGGCTCGCATCTGCTAACCAACTTCCGTATAAATGGCTTTGCAGGTGCGGCCAACACTCGCTGGTGGAATTGCACCAGAACCAACAGCTATAGCAAATACTCAAATCTTCCATCCAACACCCGAAACTCACCTGAGACCTCCGAACACAAACCAAATATGCTAACCAAGTGTAAACGACACTACAAACTTGCTCGCGCACTCAAAATTCTCATACCACCAGCTAAGGTCCACTTTTCTACAAATCCACTCAAATTTCTCAAAATTCATTTAAATGCCTCAGGAAGCAAACCAAAGATTTGACTAAGTTCAAACAACGTCCCGGACTTACTGGAAATGATGAAACTCGAAAATGAATTCATATACGCAAAAGTCAACTTTGGGTCAACTCTTTTCATTTCAAAAATATCAAACTTAGGTTTTTCTTACAAAATCTCTCTAACTCTCCTCTGAAATCGTGCTACCCATCCCTGTGAGTTACAAACCCATATAGAGTATACGGGAAGTGCAATATGGTCAAGTAAAGGTCATTATCCAAAAATGACCAGACGAGTCATTATAATGGCTTACCCTAAAATCTCCGAATGGTCTTCTCGAACATCAACCACGAAGCCCTGAGCTGGGAGAGAGAGCTGTAGCTGTATCCAAATAAAAGATGCAGTAAGTGTGGTATGAGTTCACAACATACTCCCATTAGTATCATAGGCCGACTATGCCAGAAAATACATAACACAAATAAAGACTAAGTTTTCTTCACAAATAACTATCAATTTGGCTTACTCCTTGTCTAACACATAAACTTCTTCAGAACATGGATAATCAGATAGCCACTTTTAAAATAAGGTATATGAATAATGAAGTATTTATGCATGAATGTATTGCACTTTTCATCAACCTGGTACACACGTGATACAATACGTTGCCTAGTAGTCATGACCCATGAGGGACTCGTGAGGTCCATATACTGCTCACAATCATCCAGCATGATCCTCGGACTAGTAGAGCATTATATCATAGCAAATTATCTCGTATCAAATCATTTCATATCAATTCATCTCAAATCAGTTCATTTACCTCTCTTTCTGATCTTGTCGGATCAAACCACATATCATATCAAGATCCATCTCAGTTACAATATTGGTATGAATGAATATATGCATGCGATAAGTAAAACAATTTTCATGAAAGCATGAGATGAAGTATCATGTACATATGAGATGAATAATCAAGGGCCTTAATACCATCAGTTCCACAATGATTCCAAAGATCAATCTTTCCACATATATAAGACATAGAGCAATGACATGAGTCAATTTACAAGCCAAGTAGAAGTTAAATACCAATCTAAGTGGAATTATCCCTATAATAATATACATCGGTACCCACCCAAGTGCTCATCACAATCACTAAGGCGGGACACCATCACGTCCAATACCCCTCAATAATTATAAGCCATACATGCTCTCCATCAAAGTCTATAAAAGTAAATTATAGCCTACCTCAATGTCGAGCAGGTGCCACGAACCCTCACGCCAAAGCTTTATCCTTCCGAAGCGCTTACGAACGATCATAGTCTAGATATTATAGATTCTACATTAACATACAAATATAATGACACCCATAAAGTCATGCTTCAAAGTGAAATCTAAAATGAGACCCAAAAGTAACCCGGGCCCATGAAGGCAAAATAAGAAATTTAGTTTAAAAACATGCTACCCATAGTCTAAGTAATCAAATTATTAAGTTTGATGAAAAATTAATCACAATTAGGCCTTCAATTTCATTATTTATCAAAAGCTCCCAATTATGGAAGAACCCTAATCTCATATATAATCATGGATTGAAATTGGAAATTCAAGCCTAGAAATAGTTTACCCATAGATTATACAATCTAAAACTAAAGAATCAATATGTAAAGCCTAGATCTTGACACTAATTCCATGAAAACACTATTTTAGATAGTTGGGTTAAAACCCTAGGTTTTATACCCATGAACAAGATTCTAACGTACAACACATGGAAGGAAACATGGTTAGACAAAGAATTTAAAGTTAGAAACTTACCCCCAAGGTGAAATAGTTGAATCTCCCCAAAATCGAGGTTAACAATGAAGTAGGTGAGAGATGGGGTCTAAAAATCAAACATGGGACTTTAAGGTTTCTGATTTCAGCGATTTCCGCTTCTGCGGACCATTCATCACAAAAGCGGTCGCGCATATGTGGAGAAATAACCACAGGAGAGATCTCCAGTGAAACAGAAAAAGGCGCAAAAGCGGTTGAGGTCCGCTGATGTGGCCTTCCCCATTCTCCCAACTATCGCATTTGCGGACCAACCTCCGCAGGTGCTGTGGTGTTTATGCAAAAGCTGTTACACCAGAATCAACAACTAAGTTTTCCAAGAATTCCCAATCCAACACTCGAAACTCATCCGAGACCTCCAGGATACAAACCAAATATGCTACATGAGTACAAATGATGCTACAAACTTGCTCGTGCACTCAAAATACCAATCCAACATCGATACGATGAGTTTTTCCACAAATCACCCCTAACTTTCCTAAAACTTACATTTAGCAAAACAAGGACTCAAAATACATCTGAATGCCTTGGGAAGTTAACCAAAGACTCAACTAAGTCATAAATGATATTTCAGACCTAACAAAACTCAGAAACAGACACATCTACCCAAAAGTCAACTTTTAGTCAACTCTTTCCATTTCAAAACTGAAGAAACTTCTAATTTTGGTTTTTCATTCCGAAACCCATAAAATTTACCTCGGGAAATGTGTCATCCATCCCCACAAGTCACAAGTATCAATAAGAGACTACGGGAAGGGTAGTTATGTCAAAATTAGATTATAAGCTTAAAATGATGAAACATGTCATACATCAGATACCAAATAAATGAATGTTCATCCCCGAACAGAAAAGAGACGAAGGGAAATCATACTAGAATCAGTAAAGAGCTAAGGGTATCTACTCCATATATCCACCCCGGTCTCCCATATACCTCCTTAAGAGGACGATGCTTCCATTGCACTTTCATAGAAGCAATATCCTTGGACCTCAACTTCCTAACCTGCCTATCTAAAATGGCCACATGCTCTTCCTCGAATGCTTGATTTTGATCAAATAACACTGAGTCCTATTGAATGATGTAGGACCTGCAAGAATGGTATTTCTTCAATATAGAGACATGGAAAACTAGATTAGCACTTGATAAACCTAGTGGCAAAGATAACTTAATAGAACATGATCACCTACTATGGAATCCGTATCACGAACCTTCCGGTCTGCAAACTCCTTCTTTCTACTCTTCGTTAGGAGCTTTTCCTGAATCAACATCACTTTATCTAAAGAGTCTCTTAACAAATTCGTACCCCATGTCTTCACCTCAAATGCATTAGACCAACCAATCGGAGAGCAACATATTCTACCATACAAATCCTCAAATGGCGTCATCTCAATAATCGAGTGGTAACTATTATTATAGGCAAACTCCGCCAAGGGGAAAAACTGGTCCCAATGACTACCGAAGTCAATCACACATACCCGTAACATATCCTTCAAAACCTGAATAATCCACTCGGACTGACTATCCGTCTGTGGGTGAAATGTCGTACTGAGATCCAATCGAGTCCTTAACTCTTTTTGCATAGTCCTCTAGAAATAAGAAGTCAACTAAGTGCCCCAGTCTAAAGTAATAGAAATGGGCACTCCATGCAACCGAACAATCTCCCTAATGAAGATCTTTGCAGCTTATTTGAATTGTAGGTCGTCTGAATCAGAATGAAGTGCGTGGACTTGGTTAACTTATCCACAATGACCTAAAAAGGATCAAACATTTCCAAAGTCTTCAGTAGTCCAACTACGATGTCCATAACTATCTTCTCCCATTTTCACTCGGGTATGTGCATTCTCTGAGTCATACCACCAGACCTCTAGTGCTCAAACTTAACTTACTGAAAATTCAAACATTGGGATACAAACTCCATAATATCCCTCTTCATCGTGCCCCACCAATAATGTTGCTTTAAATCACGGTACATTTTTGTTACACCTGGGTGGATGGAATATTTAGAACTGTGAGCCGCCTCCATAAACAATTTGGTCAACCCTCTAACAAAGGGAACACAATCACACCCCTTACTTATCAAAATTCATTCACTAACTAGAATCACCTCATTGGTTTCCCCGCGCAACACCTTATTTCTAATCTTATACAACTTCACATCATCAAACTGTTGAGCCTTAATTTGCTCTAAAATAGATGACCTCACCTCAACACAAGTCAAAAAACCTCCCTAATTTTGAAATATCAAGTCTCACTATGCTATTGGCCAAGGACAAAACATCTAATGAGAAAAGATGCTCATTCACAATCAACCGCGCCAAGCTACCTATACTCACTTCCTTTTGGCTCAATGCATCCGCTACGACATTAGCCTTACCGGATGATGAAGAACGATAATATCATAGTCCACTCGAATTTAGATCACTCTGATTGAACACATCTTGAAGACTGCGATGATCTATGAATACCTCACAATGGACCCCATATAAATAATGCTTCCAAAACTTCAAAGCAAAGACTACCACCGCCAACTCCACATCATAAGTGGGGTAGTTCTTCTCATGCACCTTCAACTACCATGAAGCATAAGCTATATCCTTGACTTTTTTGCATCAACACACAACCCAATCTGATCTGTGAAGCATCACAATACACGGTAAAATCATTCCCTACCACCAGTAAAGACAAAATCAAGGCCGACGTCAATAACGACTTGAGCTTTTAGAAGCTCTCTTCACACTCATCCGACCACTGAAAGGGCACATTATTCTGAGTCAGCCTGGTAGAATGAGAAGCAACAAAAGAAAACCCTTCATGAATCGGCGGTAGTAACTCGCGATACCCATGAAACTGTGAATCTCGGTCACTGAAGTAGACCTAGCCCAATATCTAATGGCCTCAATCTTCTTAGGATATACCATAATACCTTCATTTGACACAACATGCCCAGAAATGCCACATAACTGAGGAAGAACTCACACTTCAAAAATTTGGCATAAAGCTTCTTTTGCTTCAACAACCCAAGTACAATCCTCAAATTCTTCTCATGATCCTCCTTACTCCGAGAATACACCAAGATGTCATCGATGAAAACAATGACAAAGAATTCCATATAGGGCTTGAAAGTCCCATTCATCAAATCCATAATGACTACGTGGACATTCGTAAGCCCAAATGACATAAAAAACTCATAGTGGCCATAACGAGTCCTAAAGGCCGTCTTTGAAATTCCCTCTGCTCTAATCTTCAACTGATGGTGCACTAGCCTCAAATCAATCTTGGAGAACACTAACACACCCTGAAGTTGGTTAAATAAATCATCAATGAATCCATTCTTCTTGATCAATACATATTCATATAGTACTGTCATTCTTCTTCACAAACAGAACGGGAGCACCCTAGAGAGATATACTGGGTCGAATGAATCCTTTGCTTAATAAGTCTTGCAACTATTCCTATAACTCTCTCAACTCTGCCGGAGCCATCAAATATAGAGGAATATAAATAAGGCGAGTGCCCGACTGAAAATGAATACGAAAATCAATTTTCGGGTCCGACGACATACCAGGAAAATCCATCAGAAAAACCTCAAAAACTCACTCACCACTGTTACAGACTCAAGTGGAGGAGTATCCAGACTAGTATCCCAGACATGAGCAAATATGCCAAAGACCCCTTATCTACTAAATTCTTCGACTGTGGAAATTTTATAATCTTCTTTGGTGCAGGGCTAGGAGCACATTTCCACTCTAACCTTAAAATACCCAGCACAACTAACTTGATTATCTCATCATGACAGTATAAGATCACATGATAAGGTGACAAAATCCATACCCAACATTATATCAAAGTCTACCACATCTAGAATGCCCAGATCTACCCAAGTGTCGTACCCGATAAACGTAACCACACAGGATCAATAGACTCGATCCACTACTACAAAATCACCAATAGGAGTAGAAACATGAATAGGTACATCAAGCATATCACATAACATATCCCGACCCGTAGAGAAATAAATGGACACATAGGAGAAAGTAGAACCTAGATCAAATAACACGGAGGCAGACCGATGACTAACTTAGATGATACTTGTGATAATCGCATCAGAAGCCTCATCCTCTAGTCTACCTAGAAAAGCACATAAATAGGCACGTCCACCTTCAGACTGCGTACCCCCATGACCACCGTGGGCTGTCTGAGCTCCCCATCTCGTTGACTAAGTACTACCCCTACCAGACTGGTAACCACCTCTACTCGACTACGAGACTCCCCTACTAGACTATCCACCTCTCCTAGCTGACTGTGCTAGAGTCTTGTGTGTCTGAACTCGAGAACTCTACTGAGCCCCACTCTGTGTGAGTCATGGACAGTCTCTCTGAAAGTGCCCTAGGCCACCACACTCATAACAAGTCTTTCCCGACATGGGTTGCTGAACTGTCATGGATGAACCATAACGCCCTTCACAATGTAAAAATCGGGAATAAGACCCCGAGATATCCACCGGCAATGTAACCACTGTGCCTTGAAGGGACAACTACTGAAGTCTAGAGCGCTGATTGAATAGGGCGACTGGATTGAGAATGGTAGGTCATGTTATACTGTCCCTATCCCCTGGAAGAAAAACCACTGAAACTACCAAACTTGTGAGCCCTCTATCGCAACCACTCATCTAAAACCCACTTCTCACTAACTCAACAACCTTGGTATGATCCGCCACCGTATGGAATGATGCCCTAGAAGCTACTAATTGTAATTATCGCCAACTGAAGTGGAACAATCAATCCACTCAGAAAACACCTAACTCTCTCCACCTCAATAAGGAGCAATGGTGTTGCATAACGGTACAGGGCATGAAACCGGGCCTCATACTCCATGACTTACATACCTCATTAATCCAATCTTGAGAACTCTTCCCTCTTGCTCTCCCGCAGACTGCGAGGAACATACTTCTCTAAGAATACCTAATAAAATCAAGTCCATGTCAACAGAGGCTACCCAGCTGGCTGACACTCAATGTAGGAAACTCCACCAATGCTTGGCATTCACGATCATTTGAAAAGAAACATAATCAACCCTGTGTGACTCCACCATACTCAGTGAGTGAAACCTCTCATGACAACTCACAATAAACTCATAGGACTCCTCCTTGGGTGTACCATAAAAATAAGGAAGTTTTATGTTGGAAAACTGCTCAAACATCTTCCCTTCCTCATGGATCAAAACTAGCCCATACACTGGCTGAGGACCAAAATCCGATGCTGGAATCTCATCAATGCGGGGTGCCATGGCGGCTGTAGGATATGCCAACGGAGTACCATACTGATTTGGAGTATGACCTCCAACTCTAGTTTGAGACCCATCTGGAGTAGCTGGAAGAACACCTACCTGGGTCAAACCCTTAAAAAGGCTCAAGATGCGTACCATGACATCCTGAAGAACTGGTGTGACAATAATTTATGGCGAAGCTTGGGCTGGTCCCAACTCCTCCTTCTCAAAAGGCTCATTATGACGCTCAACCTCTGGCTCAGAGGACAAAGATCTAGCATGGGCCTGACTAGCCGCTGGTGCTCCAACCCTAGCCAGTTCTTCTCTATAGGGTCTACCCCTACCATGACCTCTACCTCTACTTTTTCCATGCGCCATAGTCGTAGACGTTAGTTCCTCATCCGTAGCTGCATTTGTACGTGTCCTCACCATTTGTTAGAGAATATGAAATATAAGGTCCGATACCAATTTGAACAAACTAGCACGAAGGGAGTGAAAGATGGAATGTTTCCTAAATGTGCTATAGCCTCTCAAGAATGGGTACAGACGTCTACGTATCGATCCTCAAGACTCTACTTGATATTGCTTTTGTACTCGTGAGACTGGTGAACCAAAAGCTCTAATACCAACTTCTCAAGACCTAATTCTCGGATCATGTTGGCACCTACACTATCCCTCGGGTAGGTGGACAATCCCCAAAATCATTTACTCAATTATAAAATGAAAAGCAGACTAAAATAACAAGTTAATACTTAAACTGTCTTGCCATAGATAATAAGCGTCATTGCCCAAATCACGGGTTGTGGTGGCACCTACACTATCCCCCCGGGTAGACGAACAATTTCCCAAAATTTAGTAGGACCAAGTTAAAAAAGCATAATTTAAATAAGAACAAGTTAACAAGTCCTAATACTTATCATAGCTAGAAATATATCCAAGACATCGCTAAAATCTAGTAAAATAGTACAAGAGCTCTAAAATGTCAATCTCAAATACAAGTATGAAAGTTCTCGTAGGCTACATACTATCTGTTGAATGAAAATACATAATTAAATATAAAGGGTCTTTCAAGGGACACGAATGACCAAATATCTCGTCCTGGAAAACCGTGAGATATCACCCTCGCGAATCAGCCACATGGCGTTGAACTGGACCTGGGTCATACTCTGCACTCAACAAAAAGTGCAGCGAGAGTAGTATCAATACACCAGTAGTATTGATAAGCATCATAGGCCAACAACGATTAGATAATGCATGAAGAAGTGGAAACTAACAAGTAGTAGGTAGACCTATAAAGTATGCTCACAAATCATGTGCATGTAAAGGTCAATGAATCATATAATTAGCCAAGGATAGTTAAATAAATAAGTGAATGGATGTAATGCAACGCAATAGCCCTCTCTATCTCTCCTCACTCCAGTACACACATGCTATGGGAAATGCCTTAAAGTCATGATCCATGAGAAACCCACGAAGTCCATATACCACCTGGGATAGTTCCCATCGAGCACTTACCATATCAATATAACATGCGCTTGAAATAGTTCCCATCGGACACTTACCATATCATTCCAGCATCTACCCAGAATAGTTCCCATAAGGCATACACAATATCCTTGTTATCGCTTTCCGGCCTTGTAGGACCATATCGTATCTCAATTCAACAATATGTAATAAACAGAACATATACAAGGGTACAAGAGGTACACAACCGTAATGATATTTCTTTAAACACATCATTTCCAAGGATTACCCTTTTGTTCATAACTTATTCAATTACGCAGTGATGAATGATAGTCCGAATCAAGAATACAAGTCATATTACTGCTCACAGTTTAATCATCAATATCACCCTTTCTTTTCTTGATATAAGTGAGTTATCATGTGATTAAGATACATGCAAATAATAATCACAAGGAAGAACATATATGGAGACAATGCCCATGTAATCCGTAACCTACCTCAAGGCCGAGCAAGTGCAAAGAACTCTCACGCTAGTGCCTTTCCTTTCTGAAGTGCCTTCGAACGGTCAAAATCTACCAATTAAGTATTTTACATCAAAATACAATTCGATTGATACCCATTTCATTATACTTTTTGAAAAGTTCCCAAAATGACCCCAAAAATCCAAACCCGAGCCTCAAGGGCAAAACGGAAATTTAATTTCACAATCACATTACCCAAAGTCTAATTAGTCTATGTTATAATAATTTTGATAAAAATCTTTGAACTTGATCCTCAATCTTATATAGTCCCATTTGCAAATCAAGGGTTTTAAACCCTCAATTCTTCAGCCCATAAACAATTTAATCTACTAATTATTGACAAGAAATGACATATATTGAAGGAAACTAGTTTAGAACTTTACCCCAATGAAGATTCAAGATGGGCACCTTGAAATCTCCCCCAAAATCGAGCTCAAATCATAAGAAATGAAAATGGGGAAATTACTCTCGGAATCTACTTAATCACTACTGCTACAGTAACCACTTTGTGATCACAGTCTGAGACCACGCGATCACGAAGCATAAGACCGACTCAGCCTATCAGGAACACTTCGCGATTGCAATGCCCCGCTCACGAATAAAAAGTACCATGACTCACCCAGTCCCAATGTGCATGCATGCGATCGTAGAGACTACTCACGCGATCGCGAAACATGACTTTGATTACTCAACACGATCGTAATACTTTTTTCGCGATCGCAAAGAAGGAAACAACAACTAAACACCTGATTTTTCTGGTGTTCTCCGAACTTTGTTTTGACACCCAAAACTTATTCTGGACCCTTTAGACACAAATCAAACATGCTAATTATGTATATTCGACGCTACGAACTTTGTCGCACACTCAAAATATCAATCCAACATCGTTATAACACATTTTCCCCCACAAATATCTAACTTTCTCACATTTTAAAAATAGAAAACTAAGTACCCAAATTCTGCATGAACATCTCCGGACCCGAACTAAGGACTCGAATAAGTCATAAAATGTGATCCAGACCTAATGGAACTGATGAAAGTTGAATACAAACCCGTTACCAAAAAGTCACTTTTGGTCAAACTTATCATTTCAAAAACTTAAGAAAGCTCTAGCTTAGGATTTTATTCTGAAATGAGTTTGATTTGCCTCGGGAAGCATGCCACCTACCCCGCATGCTAAAAACACCAAAATGAAGGTTATGAAAAGGGCATTTTAGGTATTAAAATTCTAAAAAGGGCTAAACGACCAAATGGTCGTTGCATTAGATACCAATGAAACAATCGGTCGTCCTCGAGTGAAAAGAAAAAGGGTGGGAGGTAATACCTGAAACGCTAAACAACTGAGAATATATACTCCATATATCTCTATCGGTCTCCCAAGTGGCCTCTTCAATTGGACAGTGCTTCCACTGCACCTTGACTGAAGCAATAGTATTACCATATGGACATAAGCTCTTCCTCTAATGCCAGGTTCTGATCAAATAACACTGACTCCCATTGGATGATGTATGACCCATCCAAATGATATTTATTCAATATGGATACATGAAACACCAGGTGAACACCTGATACACCCGGTGGCAAAGACAACTCTTAAGCCACTTCATCAACTCGTTGAAGGATCTCGAATGGCCCAATATACCTCGGACTCAACTTTTCTTTCTTCCAAAATATCATCAAACTCTTTATGGGCGAAACCTTCAACAGAAACCGATCACCTAGCATGAACTCTATATCATGAACATTCCAGTCTATATACTTCTTCTGTTTACTATGAGCAGCTAAGAGCTTTTCCTGAATCAACTTCACTTTTTCCAAGGAGTCTCTCAACAAGCCTGTACCCTATGGCCTCACCTTAAAAACATCAAACAAATCAATTGGAGACCGACATATCCTACCATACAAACCCTCAAACAACACCATCTAGATACTCGAATGATAACTATTATTGTAGGCAAACTCTGCTAAGAGCAAGAACTGGTCCCAATAACTACGAAAGTTGATCACACACGCCTGCAACATATCCTGATGAACCTAAATAGTCTGCTTGGACTGACCCTCTGTCTGCCGGTGAAATGCTGTATTGAGATCCAACTTAG
The DNA here is from genome assembly GCA_029783415.1 of Anisodus acutangulus. NCBI lineage: Eukaryota > Viridiplantae > Streptophyta > Magnoliopsida > Solanales > Solanaceae > Anisodus > Anisodus acutangulus. Next base: position 5,888,443 of record CM056510.1, on the reverse strand, counting down.
TCCCTATGTCCTTTTATAAGGTCCTCCAAGAATGAGAACTGAATTAAATGTCTCAGTGTGAAATAATACAGATAGGCACTCCATGCAATCACACAATCTCCCGAATATAGATCCTTGCCAACTTCTACGAATTGTAGGTAGTTTGAACCGGAATAAAGTGTGTAGTCTTAGTCAACCTGTCCATGATAACCCAAATAACATTAAAGTTGCCCAGATTCTTTTGCAACCCTACCACAAAGTCCGTAGCAATCCTTTCCTATTTCCACTCCGGTATAGGTATCCTCTAAGTCATACCTCATGATTTCTGATGTTCATACTTAACCTATTGACAATTCACATACTAAGACACGAACTCCACTATATCCTTCTTTATTTGAACCCACCAATAATACTGCCTCAAATCACGATACATCTTTGTAGGACCAAGATAAATAGAGTACCTAGAGTTATGAGCCTCATACATGATCAACTTAGTCAAACCACCCACACGAGGAACACACATTCTCCCAGAATACTCAAAACACCCTCATCATCAAGAATCACCTCTCTAGCCTTCCCCCTAAACACCTTGTCCCAAATCTTGCACAACTTCACATCCTCAAACTGTTGGGCCTTGATTTTCTTTCAAAGTGACGACCTCACCTCAACAAAAGCCAGAACCTTGCACGATTCTTAAATATCAAGTCTCACCAGACTATTTGCCAAAGACTTAACCTATCTACCTAGGTGACACTCCTCCACAATGAAAAGTGCCAAACTACCCATACTCACGGCCTTTCTACTCAAAGCATCTGCTAACACATTAGCCTTTCTCAGATGATAAAAAAAATGGTGATATCATAATCCTTGAGCAACTCCATCCATCTACGATATCCTGAATTCAAATCCCTCGGATTGAACACATGCTGAAGACTGTGATGGTCCGTGAACACCTCACAATGGACCCTATACAAGTATGACCTCAAATATTTAAAGTAATGACTACCGCCACCATCTCTAAGTCATGAGTAGGGTAGTTATTTTTGTGCACCTTCAACTGCCTTGATGCATAAGATATCACCTTGACTTATTGCATTAAAACATAACCTAGACTAAGCCGCGAATCATCACAATAAATGGCAAAGTCCTTCCCTTCTACTGGTAAAGCCAAAATTGGGGTTGAGGTCAATAAAGACTTGAGATATTGAAAGCTCTCTTCATACTCATTTGACCACTGAAAGGCACATTCTTCTAGGTCAACCTGGTCAAATGGGAAACAATGGAAAAGAAACCTTTCACGAACCGTCGATAGTAACTCGCAAGACCCACAAAACTTCTAATTTCAGTCACTGTAGTAGGTCTGGTCTAATATCAAACTGCCTCAATATTCTTAGGATCCACCATGATGCCATCCTCAGACACCACATGACATAAAAACACCATCGAACTGAGCCAAACTCATATTTGGAAAAGTTGGCATACAATTGCTTCTCCTCCAACAACCCAACCACGATCCTTAAATATTTTTCGTGGTCCTCCTTACTACGAGAATACACCAAGATGTCATCGATGAATACAATGATAAAGAAATCCAAATAAGGCTTGAAGACCCCAATAATTAAATCCATAAAAGCTGTGAGGGAATTGGTAAACTCAAAAGACATAACCAAGAACTCATAATGATCATAGCGGGTCTTGAAAGCCATCTTGATATCCTCCGCTCTTCAACTGATGGTAACCCGATCTCAAGTCGATCTTGGAAAAGACTGATGCACCATGAAGCTAATCGAACAAGTCATCAATGCAGGGGCTTAAATACTTGTTCAATTTCCGATAATCAATACACAACCGCATAGAACCATCATTCTTCTTTACAAACAATATGGGAGCAACCCAAGAAGAAACACTCGGTCTGATGAAACCCTTGCTCAACAAATCCTACAACTGTTCTTTTAACTCTCTCAACTCTGTGGGTTCCATCCTATAAGGCGAAATAGAAATTGGCTGAGTGCTCGACACTAAATTAATGCAAAATCAATATCACGATCGGGTGGCATACCAGGCAAATCTGTTGGAAATATCTCCAAGAACTCTTTCGCTACTGGTAGTGACTCAAGCGACGGAGTATCCATGCTAGTATCTCGAATATGGGCCATAAGACAAACACTCCTTATTCACCAACTTTTTGCTCTTAAGAACGATATGATCTTCTTAGGTGCAGGGCTAAAAGTACCCTTCCACTCTAGCCTCGAAATACCCGGCATGGCCAACGTGTATGTCTTAGCATGATAGTTCAGAATAGCATGATAAGGCAATTACCAGTCCATACTCAGGATAATATCAAAATCTACCATATCAAGAATACCAATGTCTACCCAAGTGTCACATCATTGAAAGTAACTACCCAAGACCTAAAAACTCTATCACTACCACAGAATCACCAACAGGGGTAGAAACACGAATAGGCACATCAAATAAATTACATAGCATATCCAGACCCATAGAGAAATAGGTAGACATATAGGAGAAGGTAGAGCCCGAATCAAATGAGACTAAGGCCGAACGATAAAAATAATACTTATAATGATTGCATCAGAAGCCTCGGCCTCTGTCCTACTAAGAAAAGCATAACAATGGGCACGTCCACCTTCAAACTGTGTGCCTCCACAATCACCACGGCCTGACTGAGATCAACCTCTCACTAACTGAGCACTACCCCTACTAGACTGATAACCACCCTTGCTAGATTGATGGCCACCCCTGCCAAATTGTAAACTACCTCTAACAGAATACCTGCCTCCTCCAGCTAGCGGTACTAGGGACCTAGATGCATGAACTTTCATTGCCTTAACTCTCTCGACATGCTCTACTACCGACTGAAATGAGGCCCCAACAGCCTCCAACGGTAAGGTCACCAACCCAAGTAGAAGGTCTAAACCCTTTACGAATTATCCAAACTCTCTCAACATCTGTAGGAAGTAATGTTGCCATATATTAGGACAAAATAAAAAAACCTAGTCTCATACTCCACAACAGACATATCCCACTACTCTAATGCCGAAAACTCATCCTTCCTGCTATCTCTTAGAGTACGAGGGACATACTTTTCTAGGAACACCTAATAAAACTAAGTCCAAGTCAAAAGTGGTGACCCAGCTGGTCGACACTCCATGTAAGCCCTCCACCACTGCTTAGCATCCCCAACTAACTAGAAAGTGACATAATCAACATCGTGAGACTCCACCACACCCAACTTATGAAGAATTGCATGGCTAATAATGAACTCATATACATCCTCCCCCGGAGTATCATAGAACCAAGAAGGAGACATCCTAGTGAACCCCTCGAACAATTTCCGCTCCTTACTAGTCAACATTGGCCCATCCATAAGCCTAAGAGCAAAATTAGATGCTGAAATTTCATCAATACGGGAAGCCACTGCAAATGTTAGAAGTACCCCTAGATTCAAAATCCTGGAGAAACCCTAGCATTGAGAGTCTGACCCCCCACTGTAGTCTGTGAGCCATCTAGAGTAACTGTAATCATGCCCGCCCGGGCCAAACTTTCAAAGTACTCCAACACTCGAAACATAGCCTCATGTACATATGCAGTAGCAGTGAACCCAGGTTGTGTCTCTATGGCCTTAACATTCTCAGTCGGCATCGGCATCTCATCCAGAATTTCCTTAAGCTCCAGAGTCAACTCTCTCTCGGGGTCCTAAGTAGCAGTTGGTGCTTAGCCCCTAGATGGCACAACTGCATGACTTCTTCCCCTTCCACATCCTTGTCCATGTCCCTTACCTCACCCACAGACAACTGCTCAGGCAACAGGTACGAGTGCAGGTGTGGGTTCATACGTAGGCTCCCGGCCTCAGATAGTAGTAGATCGCATCTTCATCATTTGTGAGAGAACACAATAACAAAGTTAAGATACCAATCTGAACAAACCCGCATGAAAAAATTAACCAGATACCAATTAGATTGAACTAGCACATAAATAAAGAATGAAGTGTTTCCTAAATATGCCATAGCCTCTCGAAGATAGGTACAGACGTCTATGTACCAATTCACGAGACTCTACTAGACATTTCTCTTTTACTCATTAGAGTGGTTGACCTAGGAGCTCTGATACCAATTTGTCACAACCCAAATCACAGGTCTTGATGGCACCTACACTATCCCCCTGGGTAGGCAAACCACATCTTAAAATCTACTAGGAACATAAATAAGCATAAGTCATATCTAGTAAAATATCCAACACATTACCAAAATATGGTCCAATAGTATAAAAGCTCTAAAATGCCAATCGAAAATACAAGTCGGAAAGGGAATGTATGCTACATACTGTCTGCCGAATGAAAATACAAAAGTAAATAAGAAGGGTCTTTTAGGGGACACGAATGACCGAGTAGATCACCCTAAATGACCGTGCGATATCACCCTCGTGAATCAACTATGAGGCGTAGAACTTGAACCTAGGTCATACTTTGCACTCAACAAAAAGTGCAGTGAGAGTAGTATCAATACAATACATTACTGGTAAGCATCATAGGCTGACAACGATCAAATAATACATGAAGAAGTGGAAACTAACAAATAGCACGCAAAGCAATCAAGTATGGTCATGAATCATGTACAAGTAAAGGTCACAAAATCATATAATTATCCAAAGACAATTGGATAAATAAATAAATGGATGCAATGCAATGCAATGTAATAGCCCTCTCTATCTCTACTCACTACCATACACACATGCTAAGGGCAATGACTCAAATTCATGACCCATAGGAGACACACGAAGTTCATATACCACCTGGAATAGTTACCATCAGGCGCTTACCATATCATTATAACATTCTCCCAGAATAGTTCTCATTGGGAACTTACCATATCATATATTATCTACTCGAAAGAGTTCCCATCAAGCATACACACTATCCTTTTACCTCGTTCCGGCCTCCTAGGACCATATCATTTCTCAATTCCACAATATGTAATAAACATAACATATAAGGGAATAAATGAGCATGCAAAATATCATATGCCAAGTATCAAGGGTACAAGAGGTAAGCAACCTTAATGATGCCATTCCTTTCCGAAGTGTCTTCGAACGGTCGAAATATAAAAAATAAGTATTCTATGTCAAAATACAATTCCATTGATACCCATTTCATTGTACTTTTCAAAAGTTCCAAAAATGATCCCAAAAATCCAAACTCGAGCCTCAAGGACAAAACGAGAATTTTATTTCACAATCACATTACCAAAAGCCTAATTAGTCTATGTAATAAGAATTTTGATAAAGTGCTTTGAACATGATCCTCAATTTTACAAAATCCCCTTTTCAAACCTAGGGTTTTAAACCCCAAATTATTCAACACATAAATAATTTAATCTACTAATTATTGATAGGAAATGACATATATTTAAGGGAACAAGTTTAGAACTTTACTCGAATGAAGATTCTAGATGGGCATCTTAAAGTCTCCCCCAAAACCAAGATCAAGCATAAAAAGTGAAAATGGGGAAATGACTCTTGGATTCTACTTAAATCACAGCTACTACATTAACCACTTCACAATCACAGTCACAGAGCAGATGATTGAGTAGCACAAGACTGACCTAGCCCATCAAGAACACTTTGTGATCGCGAGGCCCCATATGTGAATGTGAAGCACCATGACTCACCCTGTCCCAACGCGCATGCACGTGATCACGAAACATGACTTCAATTACTCAAAGTGATCGTGGTCCATTCGTCGCGATTGCAAAGAAGGAAACCAATAGCTGAACACCAATTTTTTCTAGTCTTCTCCAAACATGGTTTTGACACCCGAAACTCATCTTAGACCCTCCGGATACAAACCAAACATGCTAACACTGAGTACATTCAATGTTACAGACTTGCTCGCATACCCAAAACATCAATCTGACATTGTTATAACACATTTTCCCCCCAAAACCATCTAACTTTCTCACATTACAAAAATTGACAACTGAGTACGCAAATTCAGCATGAACGCCTCGGAACCCAAACCAATGACTCGACTAAGTCATAAATGGCTATTCAGATCTAATGAAATCGACAAATCTCAAATACAATCCCGTTTATTTGAAAGTCACCTTTTGGTCAAATTATCATTTCATGAACTCGAGAAAGCTCTAACTTAGGATTTTTATTCCAAAATTAGTTTGATTTCCCTCGGAAAGTGTACCATCCTAAAAACACCAAAATGAAGGTCATGAAATTGGCATTTTAGGTATTGAAATTTCAAAAAAGGCTAAATGACCAAACATGTCATTACAATAAGTCATAGGAAGTGCGGAAATTATAAAATTATAACAAACCATAAATCTGGTCTAAACTTGTACAAGAATGTCTACATAAATATTACCAATGTCTGAAATTTAACAACTGTCTTGGAAAAGAAAACAAGAATAGGATGGTAATATAGAAGGAGATCTAGGGTTGCTGATGGATCAGGTGGCTCACCCCAAAATATCTGAAAGGTCACCTCAGACGTCAACTATGAGGCCATGAGCTGGAAGAGAGTGGTGTATCAACATCCAAATAAAAGATGCAACAAGTGTAGTATGAGTACACAATGTACCCCCGTAGGCATCATAGGCCGACAATGACAAAAAACACGTAACACATATAAAGACTGAGTCTTCTTCACAAATAACTATCAATTCAACTTACTTTTTGTCTAACAATATACCTCTCCAGAACATGGATAATTAGATAGGCACATATCACATAAGGTATATGAATGATGAAGTATGTACGCATGAATTTAATGCACTGTTGATTAACCTGGTACACAAATGCTATGGTTCGTTGCCCAGTAGTCATGACCCATGGGGGACTCGCGAGGTCTATATATTGCTCACAACAATCCGAATAATCCTCAGACTAGTAGAGTATCATATCATAACAAATCATCTTATATCAAATCATTTCATATCAATTCATCTCAAATAAGTTTATTTACCTCTCATTTCGGTCTCATCGGATCAAACCGCATATCATATCAAGTTCTATCTTTGTCACAGTATTGGTATGAATGTATGTATGCATGAGATAAGTAAAACAATTATCATGGAAGCATGCGATGAATGATCATGTACATATGAGATGAATAATCAGTTGCATCTCACAACCCCTTTTGGGAGTCAAGTTGACACCTACAATATCCATCCAATACGCGAACCACTTCCAACCTAATCAACATAAATAAAACTTAAAGCGGAAAAAAGTATTTTTACTAAATTTATTGCTATATATATAAATTTCATAAAATACTGAATATCTAATTATCACATTTCACAAGAATCTGGTCTAGTCAGTACAATAGCTACTACATAAGCAGAATATAAATGTCTGAAACTATCTCAACAAGGGAAAATAAAGATAGGAGTAAGAATGTAGAGTCCAGGGCTACTGAAGAAAGGCAGTCTGACCCAAAATCCTCTGGTCCACAGCCTCGGACGTCATCCACAAGGTATCACACTAGTTGTCGGAGTCGTATCTGTATAAAAAAAAATACAACAAGTATAGTATATGTATACATCATACCTTGAAAGCATCATAGGCCGACAACGAAGAATAATATGTAACAAATATAAAAGTTGAGTTGACAGGGGAAAATAAAGACATGTGTAAGAATGGAGAGTCCAGGGCTGCTGAGAAAAGGCAGTCTCACCCTGAAGTCTCTAGTCCATAGCCTCGGACGTTAGCCACGAGGTTTGACACTAGTAGAAGATGTTGTATATGCATCTAAAAGAATTCAACAAGTGTAGTATGAGTACACATCATTGAGTTGACACACAAGTATTACTAAGATACACGGTCTTGTTTAAGAACATAAGTCACCTTAGAATATCAATTAATGTTCAACATTTAAATCATATCAGAATGTAGAAATTACTGTCCAACACATAATCACCTCAATATGGAAATTCCAATTAAGCACAATTCTCATAAATATTATGAATGTTAATGAATTATATGCATGAATGCAATTGTATATCTCAATAACCTGGTATACACATGCGACAATACGTTACCTCATAGTCATGAACCATGGGGGACTCTGGGAGTCCATATACCGCTCACAACCAACTAGAATGATCCCCCAGACTAGATAGAGCATCAAATCACATATTCATTTGTCGAGCCATATCAATTCTCATCATCTCAGTATCGAAATTATCTCATAATAGTATCATTTATCATTATTTCCAAGTCTCATCGGACCAACAACATTCCATAGCAACTCCATTCCAATATCATGATAATATGAGTGTATGAATGCAATGGTAAATAAAGCAAGTAATCATGAATTATGAGATGAAATCATGTTCAAAAGAATAATAACACATGCCTTAATATTATCAATAACACATAATTCCATATAATCAATCTTTTCACGTCATGAGGCATTGAGTGATGAGTAATTTTAATCATCAAACACAAGTAAGATCAACTATGACGATAAGCCCATATAACAGCAGTCGGGATCAACCTAAGTGTGAACCCCCAAAGCACAATACATCAGGACCCACCTAAGTGCTTATCATAGTGGTAGAATCCATGAAATCTCAACATCACTAAAGGACATGGATGAAGCATTGGAAGTTCTAAGAAGCCCCATGACAAGATCTCAAACAAGGAAATTTGAAGACAAGCTCAATGGGCTGTAATTAGCAATTAAAAAGTGTCTTATGGTGGAAGAAGAGGTCCAGCACAATCAAAATACTTTTTTCAAGTCATACACCTATTTGGAGGCCCAAATTAAAGTCTAAATCAGATTGAATGAGGCCCAAATGACCCCAATAAAGAAGAAAATCCAACAACCCAAAAATAATTTCTAGAATCTATATTTTAGTATTGTTTTCATCTATGTTGACTTTCATTGGTCTACGTGTGGGCAACCTTCTATGCCCCTAGGGAATATCATTCCTATTTAGAATTGTTTTTATGTATGTTGACTTACATGGGTCCAAGTGTGGGTAGTCTTCTGTGCTTCTAGGGAATATAATTCCCATTTATTTCAATCTTGACCAGCCCCTTCTTTACTACTATATAAAGGGTTCTTTGTTCTTTTATTGTAACTTATATTTTAAAGAATATAATATATTTGAGAGTTCTTTTGAACCTTTTAGTAGATTAATTTGGATTTTATCTTTCAACCTAGCTAGTTCATAGTGCAAGGTAGTAAAATAACTTCTTCTTTTATGTCTTTAGTTTCTTCTTGGTATTCTTAGAAGGAGATTAGTATATTTACTAATTGTTATGTAACTTACTCAGGAAGCAGCCAAGATCCTAATTCTAAGTTTGATTTTTTTCTCAAGTAAAGGCGTTCGGTTCATCTAATAACCAATTTGTTATTACTTGGATCCTCTCAATCTTTAGAACTTGCGTTCTTGGAACTATTTCCTTGAATTTTCCATGTCTTTATTTTCTAGTTTCAGATTCTTTTCTACTTTGCTTCCGTACTTCTACTATTTTAATTCTAAATTTGGGATCTCTCTAACCTCATTGTTATCAAGTGGTATCAGAGCGGTTCTATCAAGATTATGTTCTTGATAATCTTAGAGATTCCTTGAACAAATAGAGCAAAAAAAGGTTTAAAAAATCAAAAAACATATATTGTAGCATGAACAGTAAAACAAAAAAAAAAAGAAAAAACTGGTATATTATTTGCCCTCCAAGAATTTTTTTCATCTATTTATTTTCTAAAATTAAGATAGAAAACAAGAAGAGGGGATCCTACATCTTGAGGATAAGAAACAATCAATATTTTTATTACTCTTTGTATTGTTTAAAAAAAAGTTTCTTTTTATTTGTGTCTTGTTTCAACTATATCCTAATTCTTTCTAGGATTGGTTCTTCACTTTCTTAGTGCCCCAAAATTCCTTATTTTACTAATATGGGCTTGATACAAGTAGGGTTTAATTATAAATCTACAAAGTATTTTTCCAAAGGTTATTTGAGAGGAAAAAGGCAAGAGTACAATTGAAGGAAAAAGCCAAAGTTTGAGTGATACACTATTTGTTTTCTTAGAAAGATGTCTGGAGAAGATGAAAGGAGGGCTCTTCAAGAAGCTGAGATCCGAGGAATAAATGACTGTACTCTACAAGGTATGCACCAATAATTTGAAAGATGAAATTTGCAATTTCAAGAGATAAATGATGCCATTGCTGAACAAAATTAGACAATAGCTGAACTTAGGAGGAGGAATCAACTTGTTGTACAACCCCAAAATAATCCCAAGCTTTAAAATAGAAGAAATGTACACCATGCCCCCATTGTATATCAAGAAAACCCTATAGATGATTTTGATGATGATCTTAATGTAACTCTAGATAGAGTTGGGAGAGATAAGAGGGGACAACGAGGTAGAGTGGAAGATGATAATGTTAATAACATAAAGATGAAGATGTCAAATTTCAAGGGCACAAGAGATCCAGACTTGTACCTTGATTGAGAGCGGAATGTTGAGGTTATTTTTTATTGTCACAACTATTCAGAAGGTTAAGCTTGATGTTATTGAATTTTCTGACTATGCTTTTATTTGGTGGAAAAGGCTTACCAGGGATAGACAACAAGATGGAGAACCACCCATTGCTACTTGGGCTGAGATGAAGAGAGTCATGAAGGAAAGGTACATTCCTTCCCACTTTCAAAGATACCTACAAATGCGTCTTCGACGATTAGAGCAAGGAACCATGACTGATGAATACTTTAAATCTATGGATATGGCTATGATCCAAGATAATTGTATGGAAGATGAGGAGGCTACTATGGCTAGATTTATTAATGGTTTATGTAAATAAATAACTGATGTAGTAGAAATACAACAATATATAACTTTAGATAAGTTAGTAGATATGGCTGTAAAACTAGAAAAGCAAATTAAAATAAAGCAGCAAATTATCTTATGGATGAGTCGGCCAAACACCAATTCGAAGAAGCCATGGCCAAAACAAGATGCAACTTCTAGACTTCAAGAAGATAAGGAGAAATCTAAAGCAGATGAAAATGAGAGGTAAAGTTTTTAACCCTAGGTCATCAAAACCTTCTAGTTCCATTCAGTGTTACAAATGTCATGAAAGAGGGCATATGATACATGAATGTCCAAATAGAAGAAATATTCTCATAAGAGAATATGGAGAATATGAGAGTGAAAAAAGTGAGGAAGAGGAAAAATAGGGAGGTGCGAGTGAAGATGATGTAGAGTTGCCTAATAGTAGTTTTGTTGGGGTAGCTAGGAAGATTTTTGACGGAGAAAATGAGAGTGAAAAAAGTGAGAAAGAGGAAGAAGAGGGAGGTGTGAGTGAATATGATGTAGAGCTTCCTTTTAATGATGGTTTGGTTGTGGTAGTTAGGAGGATTATGACTATCCATTTAGGAGTCAATAGTGAAGAACAATGGGAGAATATATTCCATACTAGGTATGTGATAAATGGGAGAACTTGTTCTATGATTATTGACAGTGGTGGTTGTGCTAATGTGGTAAGTTCACACTTGGTAGAGATGTTAGGGCTTGCATGCATGAAACACCTTAAGACCAATATACTCTAATGGTTGAATGATAGTGGTGAACTAAAAGTCAACAAACAATGTATGATTTCATTCAATGTTAGGTATGAGGATGATACTCTTGTGATGCCATTCCTATGCAAGCTTATCATATCTTTCTTGGTTGTCCATGGCAGTTCGATAAGAATACTTTTCACGATGGAAGAAAGAATAGATACTCATTTGAGCTTAATGGCAAGAAGTATACTCTTGCACCTTTAAGCCTTTCTCAAGTTTGTGAAAATCAAAGGATATTGAGGGAATCAATGGGGGAACAAATGGGAGGGAAAAAGGTGAGCTTGAGGGAAAAGAAAAGGAAGAAGGACAAGAGTTAGAACAAAAGAGAGATGGCCAAGAGAGAGAGAGAGGGTAGCAACTTAAGCAAGGTAAAAGAGGGTTTGAGTGAAAAACAAAGTTTTGGTGAAAGGAAAGAGGCTAAGGAAAACAAAAGAGAGTTTCTATTTAAAAGCCAAAGAGTTTCTGAATGCAAGAAAAGAGAGATTGCCTATAATACTACTTACTTACAAAGGAGTCTTGATTAATTCTGAGCTACTAACTTCTTCTTTGCTAAGTAGAGTTTCTTCTCTTTTGTACGATTTTGATGATATCTTTCCTGAGGATATTCCTAAAGGTCTACCATCATTGCATGGAATTGAGCATCAAATTGACTTTGTTCCTGGTGCAAAGATTCCAAATATGCTTGCTTATAAGAGTAATACTGAAGAGACCAAGAAGTTGTAACGACAAGTTGATGAGTTACTTGAAAAGGGGTTTGTGCGAGAGAGCATGAGTCCTTGCTCTATTCCTGTTCTATTGGTTCCCAAAAAAGATGGATCTTAGAGGATGTGCGTGGATTGTCGAGCTATCAACAAGATTACAATAAAGTATTGTCATCCTATTACTCATCTTGATGATGTGTTGGATCAATTGCATGGGTCCAAAATATTTTCTAAAATTGATCTAAAAAGTGGTTACCATTAGATTCGAATGAATCCTGGAGATGAATGGAAAACTTCTTTTAAGACCAAATATGGGCTTTATGAGTGGTTAGTTATGCCTTTTGGCTTGACTAATGCACCTAGCACTTTCATGAGATTAATGAACCATGTTTTTAAGGATTTTCATGAAAAAATTCTTGTGGTTTATTTTGATGATATCTTGATCTTTTCTAAAAATCTAGATGACCATGTAGAACACCTAAAACAAGTTTTTGAAGTTCTTTGAAAGCCACAATTGCATGCTAATCTCAAGAAGTGTGTCTTTTTGTGTGGATCATGTGGTATTCTTGGGTTTTGTGATCAGTTCTAAGGGAGTTGAGGTTGATGAAGAGAAAATCAAGACAATCAGAGAGTGGCTTAAACCTAAGAGTGTAACTGAGGTTAGAAGTATTCATGGGCTTGCTAGTTTTATAGGACATTTGTTAGAGATTTTAGCACAATTATTTCTCCTTTAATTGAAGTTATAAAGAAAGGTAAGGTTTTCACATGGGGAAAAGACCAAGATGATGCTTTTAACTTGTTAAAAGAAAAATTACATTCTGCTCCTCTTTTACAATTACCTAATTTTTCTATGTCTTTTGAGGTTGAATGTAATGCCTCTAAAAAAAGGAATAGGTGTTTTTTGATGCAGGAGTCCAACCCATTGCATACCTTAGTGAAAAGCTGAGTGGAGTTACATTGAGCTACTTAATTTATGACAAAGAGCTATATGCTTTGGTAAAGGCTTTAGCTACATAGAAACATTATTTATGTCCTAGAGAATTTGTGGTTAAGACTGATTATGAATCATTGAGATATTTGAAGAGCCAAGGTAAGCTTAATCGTAGGCATGCAAAATGGGTTGAGTTCATTGGAACTTTCCCATATGTGATTGCTTACAAGCAAGGAAAATAGAATGTTGTTGCTGATGCACCTTCAAAAAGGTATGTCTTGGTCTCTACTCTTAATTCTAAATTGATGGATTTTGATCAAATCAAGGGCCATTATGCTAATGATTCTGATTTTGGAAAAGTTTTTGCAGAATGTAAGTTGGGTCCTTGTGAGAGGTTTAATCTTCAAGATGTATTCTTTTTAAGAAAAATTAGTTGGGTAACCCAAATTGCTTTTTGCGTGAATTGTTTGTTAGGGAAGCACATTGTGGTGGACTCATGGGACACTTCAGAGTGCCCAAAACTTTGGATATACTTGTTGAATATTTTTTTGGCCTGGCATGCGAAATGATATTGAGAAAGTGTGCTCTCATTGTCTTGAATGTAAACATGCCAAATCAAAAGTGTTACCACATGGTCTTTATACTCCTTTACTTTTTTCTACTTCTCATTGGATTGATATTTCTACGGAGTTTGTGTTAGGTCTTCCTAGAACTAAACATGGTAAGGATAATATATTTGTCGTGGTAGATAGATTTTCAAAAATGACTTGCTTTATTCCATATTTGAAGACTAATGATGCATAACATGTGGCTGATTTATTTATGAAATAAGTGGTTAAATTACATGGTATACCTAAAACTATTATTAGTGGTAGGGATGCTAAGTTTTTAAGTCACTTTTGGAGAGTTCTTGGGGCAAAGTTAGGAACTAAACTGCTATTTTGTACATCGTGTCACCCGCAAACTGATGGGCAAACAACAGTAGTTAATAGGACTTTAGGGAATATGTTGAGAGCTTCTTTAAAAGGAAAATTAAGTTTTTGGGAAGAAAATTTGGCCATGGTAGAGTTTGCCTATAATAGAACCATCCATTCTTCTACCGGTAAGTCTACTTTTGAAATTGTTTTTGGATTTAATCCTCTCACCTCCCTTGATTTGTTGTCTTTGCCTACTAGTGATATTATTATTCTTGATGGTAGGACGCAGGCTGAAATGATGAAGAAAATTCATGAACAAACAAGACTTGAAATTGAGCGGAAGAATAAACAAACCACCTTAAGGAGAAATAAGGGGCGAAAATCTGTTATTTTAATCCGGGAGATCAAGTGTGGGTGCATTTCAGGAAGGAAAGGTTTCCTGCCAAAAGAAGATCCAAACTAGACCCAATGAGAGATGGTCCTTTTGAAGTCCTTGAAAGGATTGCAGACAATGCTTACAAACTTGATCTTCCTAGTGAATATCAAGTTAGTGCTACCTTCAACGTTTCTGATCTATCTTTATTTGATGTAGGCTTGAATTCAAGGACGAATTCTCTTCGAGAAGAGGGGAATGGTAGCATCCATGGCATCTCAACATCACTAAAGGACATGGATGAAGTTTTAGAAGTTCCAAGAAGACCCATGACAAGATCTCAAACAAGGAAATTTGAAGACAAGTTCAATGGGCTGCAATTAGCAATTAAAAAGTATCTTATAGTGGAAGAAGAGATCCAACCCAATCTAGATGTTTTTATAAAGTCATATACCTATTTGGAGGCCTAAATTAAAGTATAAATCAGATGGAATGAGGCTCAAATCACCCCAAGAAAGAAGAAAATCCAGCATCCCAAAAATAGTTTCTAGAATCTATATTTAAGTGTTGTTTTAATCTATGTTGACTTGCATTGGTCTAAGTGTGGGCAACCTTCTATGCCCCTAGGAAATATCATTCCTATTTAGAATTTTTTTTATCCATGTTGACTTATATGGGTCCAAATGTGAGTAGTATTCTATGCTTTTAGGGAATATAATTCCCATTTATTTCTAACTTGACCAGCCCCTTCTTCACTACTACATAAGGGATACTTTATTCTTTTATTGTAATTTATATTTTAAAGAATATAATATATTTGAGAGTTCTTTTGAACCATTGGGCAGATTACTTTGGAATTTATCTTTCAACCTAGCTAGTTTATAGTTCAAGGTAGTAAGATAACTTCTTCTTTGATATCTTTGGTTTCTTCTTGGTATTCTTAGTAGGTGATTTGTATATATACTAATTGTTGTCTAACGTTACTCAGGAAGCGGTCAAGATCTGAATTTTAAGTTTGATTCGTTTCTCAAGTAAAGGCATTTGGTTCATCTAATAACCAATTTGTTGTTACTTGGATCTTTTCAATCTTTAGAAGTTGCATTCTTGGAACTATATCCTTGAATTTTCCCTATCTTTATTTTTTAGTTTTAGATTCTTTTCTACGTTGCTTCCGCACTTCTAATATTTTAATTCTAAATTTGAGATCTCCATAACCTCGTTGTTATCATAGAGTCACTAAGGTGGGACACTAATCCAGCGAAATACTTCTCAATTTATCAGAGTCTAATAGAGAAAAACGTAGCCTATCTTTCAGCCGAACAAGTGCCACAAACTAGTCCCACGCCAACGCCTTGCCCTTACGTAGTGTCCCAGGAATGTTCATAGTCTATTATAATATATTCTACATATTGTAAATACAAACACAAAGATAAGACCTTCCAAAGAAACTGAAAGCCTGACCCCCAAAGCGACCCATGGCCCACAAGGGTAAAATCAGAACTTTAATATCACAATAGCATACTCGCGGTCTAATTAGTCATATCCTTAAGTTGAGGGTCAACTAATCCCAATTAGGTCTTCAATTTCACTTTGAACCCAATATCCCCAAATAAGAAGAACCCTAAATTTCATTTGAAAAATCAAGGAATCAATTTGGAATTCAAGCTTAACAATAGATTCCCCAAAAAATACCAAGCCTAAATCTGAAACATCAATCATTAAAGGCCAAAACATGGCATCCAATTTCATTAATTTAACCCTCTTAACTTTAAACATAAACCCTGGGTTTCTAACCCCAAATCATGATAGAAAACCTAGATTAGGTAAAGGAATCATGAATAAACACTAGAAATAGGGTGAGAATCTTAGCCCAAGAGGGAAATAGTTGGAAACCCTTAGAAATCCTCAAAAACCGAGCTAAGATGAGAAAAGTGAGATGTGAGAAATGAATTTAGACTTGGGGTATTTCAATGGTTTCTATTTTAGCGATCCCGCTCCTGCGGAACTTTCCTCGTAGGAGCGGCCTCACTTCTGAGGAAATATGACCGCAGAAGCGACCCCACTTAAAATACCAAAGTTGCACAGAAGAGGAAATTACTCCACAGAAGTGGCTCATATCTACGCACAATATTTTACAGATGCGGACTTTTCCCAATCCTTCAGGGCTTGCATCTGCGGATCAACTTCCACAGAAGCGGCTTCGCAGGTGCGACCATAATCGACTGTTGTAATTACACCAGAAACAACAGTAGTAGCCAAACTATAAAACTTCCATCTAACACCCTAACTCACCTGAGACCTCCTGGACATTAATCAAACATGCTACCTAAGTATAAATGACACTACAAACTTACTCATGCACTCGGAATGCTTATTTGACCATGATAAGACAGTTTTCTACAATTTCTCCAAATTTCACAAATTATCGAATAAGGGCTCAAAACACATCGGAATGCCTTGGGAATCAAATCAAACACTCAACTAAGTAATAACCAACATTCTGGACCTACATCAAGCAACAAAACTCAAAAACAAACATGTATCCTCAAAAGTCAACTTTAAGTCAACTCTTTTTATTTTAAAAACTTCCAACTTATGTTTTTCTTCTGAAACCTATCTAACTCACCTTTGGAGCCGTACCACCCATTCCATGCAAGTCATAAATCTCAAAAAGAGTGTACGATAAGGGTTAATTGGTCAAATAAGAGTGTAAGCCAAAATTGACTGGATGTGTCATTACATTAAATATCAATTAAACAAACGTTCGTCCTCGAATGGAGAGAAATGAAAGGGAAAACATACCAGAATTAGTAAAGAGCTTAGGGTATCTACTCTGCATATTAGCCTCAGTCTCCCTACTAGTCTTTTCAACAGGATTGTGCTTCCATTACATCTTCACAAAATCAATCTCCTTTGATCTCAACTTACGAAGATGCCTGTCCAAAGGCCATAGGTTATTCCTCAAACTATAGATTATGATCAAATAACACTGGGTCCTACTGAATGATGTAGGACCCATCAGCATTGTACTTCTTCAACATGAAATATCGGATGAACACCTAAAAGGCTTGGTGGCAAAGCCAACTCATACGCCACCTCACTAACTCTCTAAAGAATCTCAAATGGCTTGATATACCTCAGACTCAACTTTCCCTTCTTGCAAAATCTCATCACGCCTTTTATAGGCAAGACATTCAATAGAACCCAATCACCAACCATGAACTCCATATCTCAAACCTTATGGTCTGCATATTTCTTTTGTGTATGCTAAGCCACTAGGAGCTTTCCTTGAATTATCTTCATCTTATCTAAGAAGTCTCTCAATAGATCCGTACCCCATGGACTGACCTCAAATGCATTAAGCCAACCAATCGGGGAATGATATATCCAACCATATAGTGCTTCAAATGACGGTATCTCAATGCTGGAGTGATAATTGTTGTTGTAAGCTAACTTTGCCAAAGGTAAGAATCGGTCCCAATGACCCCCAAAATCAATCACAAAAGCTCGTAACATATCCTCCAAAACCTGAATGATCTGCTTGGACTGACCATTTGTATATAGGTGGAATGTTGTGCTAAGATCCAAACGAGTACCCAACTCCTTTTATAAGGTGCTCCAGAAATGAGAAGTAACTTGGGTGCCCTAGTTTGAAATGATAGAAATGGACACCCCATGCAATCGAACAATCTCTCTAATATAAATCATGGCCAACTTCTAAAAATTGTAGGTCGTCTGGACCGGAATGAAGTATGCAGACTTGGTCAACCTATCCATAATAACCCAAATGGCATCAAACTTACCGAAAGTCTTCGATAACCTAACTACAAAGTCCATAGCTATCATTTCCTATTTCCACTCGGGTATGGGAATCCTTTGAGTTATACCATCCGGTCTTTGGTGCTCATACTCAAACTACTGGAAATTCAAACACCAAGACATAAACTTTATAATGTCCCTCTTCATCCTACCTTGTTACACACCCTATATTTTCACGCTCGTATACATCATAAGTAAAGTAACATAAAGCCTAGTGAGGCTAAGATCCACTATTTGGATGAAAATAAGTTTATACAGGTGTTAAGAAAGTTTTATAAGAGTTCGGGGTCTAACAAATCAAAGCAATTAAGTTCATTGGAACTTAGGAAAGGTCAGGCAAAATTTTGCATATGATTTTTAGCCCAACTTGGCACGGGTATATCTCATAATGTATAAAGTTTTATGGGGTGTATAACTTATCTAAATTCAAGTTAAGCGAGTCTCACTTCCAATTCAACACACCATCCGTCAATCGAAACTCTGTACAAAAAGTAATGTACATTTTAAGAACACACTGCAAAACAACTCATTAGGGACCCACTATGACGATGATTGACCCTGGATTCTTTTTAATCCGTTTTAGGGCACCAGAACAATACCTTAACACCTCCAAAACCCTTTATAAGTGTCCTCCCATGGTTCAAGAGAAAATCTAAATCTAAACTACGCAAAATACAACATCAGGAATTCCGTGGTGCTCATTAGATTGTTCTTCCTCTTCTTGTTATTGATTTGAGGAATCCTTCAAGATGAAGTTCTCTCAAATTTGGGGATGTTCTTTATGTTTAAGGTAAGGTTCATTATATTCTATATGTATTTGAGCTTATTCAATCCATAACTAGATTGTTTGGTTGAGAACTTGTCAAGAAAAAGTAGGTAATCATTTTTGAGTTGTTGTAGTATATTGGACTATTTTGAAAGTTGTTCCAAGTTATAATCTGAGTTGATTTTGTTGTATTGAAGGTAATAAATAATTTTTCCTTAATGTATATTAGTTGTTGCTAGTTATAGTTGTGTTAACTCCATAAAAAAAATGTGGAATAACAATTAGAATGTTATAAACTAGTGCTGAATGTTGATGTAGTTGAGTTATGTTGAACTATTTTCTTGTTATCTTTGTGAGATATAAGGAGGAAAAATGGATGAATATACTTGTCATCAGGTTATAAATATTGTTGAGTCAAAGTAATAAATTCATAAGGGGTGACAAGAGTTGTATGGGATCCATTTTGAGCTTTCCGCTCATCATGATATGTTGTTGACTTGTTAATGATAAATTGTACCTTATTGTTGATGTTGTTCTTATTGTATTGCTATGGTTGTTTTTGATGATGTGTGGAGTTGGAGGAAGTGAAAGTTATAGGGAGATGATGCTAGAATTTATATAGACAAGTTACTAACTCAGAGATTCAAACTAAGTTCCATCTTGGCATTATTTTGGACTTTGTTGTATTAATGTAGATTGAGTTGTAGTTATGATGGTTGAATTGGAATTGAAAATAAATGAGAATACCGGAACAACATCGTTAATAATGAATCGTGAATCGTGAATAGTGGACTTGTCAATTCTTTTTAGTTAAATTATTGACTCTAGTATTACTATTATTCATTGTAGAATGGAAGATAAAAGAAATTGAACTCGATACCACGTAAAGGAATGTCTGTCCAAAGTGATTCTGCTCTTGAAAGCTAGAAATATCTATGTCCTTCATTCTATTAAAGAAGTTTATCGATTCATGTATATCATGTCTTATTGACTTATAATGAAAGGTATGTTGAACGTAGTGACAATAATGATAGTCAGAGGATAATGACCATAGGTCACTCCGACTTTGTTCATAGTGTCCCCTGAGGTCCGTCTTGCATTGCACTTATAGATATGTATCTATTTTTTTTACCACGTCGCGCTATAGTCGGCCGGCCAAGCACTTATATGTGCATACCATCAGTTGGGTAGTTATGTATCGTTATTTACCACTGGTTTGGTAGTTACCACTGATCAGTTGGGCAGATATTACCGCATCCTATATCGTCGAGCAGTTTATGATGAGCTTACCCATAGAGGGACTTGATATTATATTAAATGTCCCCATAGAGTGGCTTGATTTACTTTCATGCATATGCTCATGGTTATGTCAGTTGTGCGCCCTTAGTGGCAGTTCTGAGTCCAAGTTGACATTATGTACTATTCACTTGTATTACATTCTTATATACATGTTTACATACCTTACATATTCAATATATCTTTCATACTAATGTCTCTTTTATCAGGGCATGCTACATTTCATGCCCGTAGGTTGAGCTAGACGATTTGATGAGCCTCCTCAGTAGGTTCACTGTTCATCTTGTATTGGTGTACTCCTCTTCTTTTGGAGTTGCTAATCAAGTTTTAGGGTATAACAAAAAAAGCAGCTAATGTACATGTGATTGCTGATGGTAATCAAACACCTAAGATATATATCATATATGTACTGTATCAAATCCCTATATGGGAGTGAGCTCATAACAAATTGCCCGACCATATAAGACGCAGTAGTATCTCCCAAATTGATCAGTGGTGTGCACATATAAGTGCCTGCCCAGCCGACTATAGCATGGCGCGGTGTGGTAACTAGATAGTACTCATATGCCGGTGCCTTGTCCCTATATTATGACAAATGATAGTACTTCTAGAGGTTGTTGTACATAGGTTTTGTGTGGCCTTGTCGGCCCTTGTCAGATGTTGATACACTTGTGACGACCTTGTCAGGCTTAGTTTTTGTATATATATATATATATATATATATATATATATATATATATATATATATATATGTTGCGTTGGGCCTTTTATGCGAGCAGGTTATTGTTGCTCCTATCTTATTAATGTCATTTGGAGGCCTTGTTGGGCCAGGTTTTGTGTCATGTGGTTCAGGTATTACAGTTGGTATGCTCGGGCCTTTAGGTGTTGGGTATCGGACACCCTCCCCCCAAGGTTGGGGTGTGACAAACTTGGTATCAGAGTTGATCTGTCCTAAGGAGTTTCCAAGCCGTGTCTAGTAGAGTATTATTTATGGGTGTGTTGTGCACCACACTTATAAGCAGGAGGCTACAGGGAATTTTGGGATAGTTTCCATTCTTTCATCTCATATATCGCGCAGTAGAGCTAAGTCTTAATAATTCGAGTCTAACTCGTGCCTTAACTGATTCAGTAATGGCAATTAACAAAAAGACTTTGGTTAGTTCACATTCATAGCCAATAAATAAAGTACCCCTACTAGACTATTGATATGCCAAAAGTGTGAGTATTATGTTAAAGCTTCAAAGTATGAGTATTTGTCTCACTCATATGCAGGAGAGATAACGAAAACCTAGAAAGGTAAAGTGCTTAATTTAGGACACAAGAGTAAAGTAAAGAAAGTACAGAGCACCTGAACATAGAGGATTGTAAGGAGATTAATATTCAATTAGAATGATGTAAGTATCGTTATCTTTCCATCAGTATTGCTACCTATTCCAGCTTGTGATTTACCGACGTCGATAAATGTAGTCTTAGAATGAACGGGAGCTCATAATGGTTAGAATGATCATAAGTAGGGGAAAATACTGAAGAATAGTACACTTACATTAAAGGCACCCCTAGAATATATATACATGATGTACCCAATAATTGTTAGTTGGATATGACCTTTGAAGGTCTTGAAGATTTATGGGTCAAGTATTGGAATATTGGTGTGCAAGGTAAATGTTTCACCTTAGGAAGGGCTCTTGTTTAACGTAAAGCAGAAGTAGTAAGTGACTTGGAGATAGGGACAATTAAAAGATGAAGATTTAAAGGCGAAAAAATATTCCATTACGAATATCAGGGCTAAGGTAACAAGTGAAATTGATAGCAAATGGGTGATACAAGTATAAGTGGGACAGGTGATCAATATGAGGAATAATAGAGAGCCATTCGATAGTAATATGATAACTTGGTAGACATGTAAACCAGAGGACAAGAAGAAGTAAATGCTAAGTGGAGAAGATGAATGTGTTATGAGACTAAGTATCTACTATAAGAATTGAACAACCAAATGTCAACAGAATATACCGATCGGGTGATTTAGCTCCCTGACTTAGAAAGTATCGATATTGGAAATTTTTCTCGATTAAATGAGATAATAGTTGAAACCTCGAGATATTGTTATAACGAAACATAGTGAGAAGTTGCAAGGTAAGTAATTAGACAGCAAAAGAAAGAACTGCAAAAGGAAGGGAAAATCCTTAAAGGTTATCAACAAAGAAATTCTAAAGATTAAATGTCTTAACTAAAAGATAAAGAGTCTATTGATTCTGAAAATGCCAGTTACGAACACATGACGATTTAATAAGAGGACAAGAAGGTTATGACGAAGAAGTTTCAGGACAAATCACATAGTGTCATGACTATAAAATGAGATGTAGGTAGCAACACTAAGAAAGGAATGGTAGAAACCTCCTGGTTGGAAAGATTAAGCAATAGTAAGAGCCATTAGATATATAAGGCTTAGAAAAGAAGAGCATAGTCTGTAAGCGAAGACCAAGGATATAAGCCAAAAAGGGTATTAAGAATTACATGAATAAAAGCAAGTAACTTGAGTTAAGACGGAAAATGATACATGTGGAACCTAAAAGAAGACTAGTTATGAGATCGAAAGAGCCGTCAGTCGATAAAAATTTTACAATATAAAATGGTCTAGGAGCCTAAAGTTTTAACCTCACCAGTAAGTGATCAAAACTATCAAGAGATAATTCAGATGGAAAAAAATGATGCAAAAGGGGCTAGCATAAAGTAAATCAAGCTAAAGGGTTATGAAACCTAGAAGGGAACACAAGTAATTAGAAAGTAGTCAGAACCTGTACTGTCAGAGCGAAAGTGGATCTAAAGGTAAGGAAGATAATGGCGAGAAGTTAAAACTGCCTAAGATCCTATAATGATATACGACGACGGGATTGCTAAAAGTATATTGTTAAAAGATGTTAGCTAAGAGGTGAAAAAGGAGAACTACTCTAATAAGTGGTTTAAGTATAGGTATACATCTGATAAGGAATACATCAATAGCTACCGTTTGATGTGTTGGTTGAATAAAGGACAAAGGTTATAACCTAGAGTGGAACTTAAAGTTAAATTATATAAGAAACTCCTAGATGATAGAGGTTAAAATAAACCAATGTATTATGATGAGCAGACACAGAATGGGTGGGGAAATGAGGTCGATTACGCTTAAGGATAGTCGGAAAAGACAAAGTAACTTTTGGGACCCATAACCCAAAGCCATCAACAACTAGCATGTATTAGAAGTATGATGTGATAACATTAGGCAACATTATCTAAAATAATCAAGATGAATTTTTCTTGATAATGATAAAGGCACCCCCAAGATGAGTTACAATGATATAGAAACCTATGAGTCTTCTTAAAAGATGGTAATGTTGTTATACCCCACAGTTTGGCACGCGGATGAGAGTATAGTTAGATGGCATGAGCCAATGATTCAAGATCCTATAAAAGAGTCCCTTACGACTTAGATGGATGTTATCAAGGTATACAAAAGGTTGGAGGACATTAGAATTGAAAGAACTATCCCTTTATGAAGTTCGATGAAGTAAGAGTGATACACTAAGCGTTTCGCATCACATATGGAATCCGCCTCGCATATGGGGCCATAAAAGAGGATAAAAAGTTGAGGAACTTTATGGAGTAGTATGCAGTTGCATATGTCCATATGCGATCCATGTGGTCCCGCATATGAGAGGCGGTGGCCGACTTTCTTTGACTATTTAAGTGGTGGAAGCCTTATTTCACTTCAGTTTCGACCAAGACAAGTCTTTTCACTCCCTAAGAGGTTCCTAACATATTTTAAAGATACAAGGGTCATTACAAAGCAAATAAATCCATTTTTAGCATGAAGATGTTGGAAATTACAAGAAGAGGCTTGTGTGGTGTTCATATGTAGATAAGGGTCGTTATGAGCTAGGTGGAGCTTGGAGTTCATGTTGAATCTGCTATATAAGGTATGTATAACACGTTTTTGGTTGTGATTAAGGTTAATCTAATGTTATATGAGTTGTGCGGATAAATAATCATGAATTAGAGCTTGAATAAAGATGAGATGCAATTGTCTTATTGTTGGGCTATTTTGAAGCAATAAGTATAACTCATAGTAGTTAGAACTCATGGAAAGTAACGTATGTATGGTGTGTATGGTGTTATTTATTTTGTTGTTGTTGTGGATGTTGTACTTGATTTGGAGGAAGTAAGAATATGGGGGAGATGCTGTCAAATTTGTCCTAGAACGAGCATGTCGCTCGGTAGATAGTTGGTATGGCCATTCTTATTAACATGAGTGTTCTTTGTTTTTGTAGATGGTTGATGAGGAGACAAATTGCAATGTCGTTGTCAAAGGATCCTTTTCAAGGTATGCAAGGGCTACCTTTCTTTCTTTTTGGTATGAATCTCTAAGCATGTTCCCTTTATTAGAAGATGAAGAGGACTAGTTCGCCCCTATGTTTCTTAGTGATGGATTAATACCGTCTAAGAGTTGATGAGCCAATCTCGAGTAGAATCCCTGTGTTAGTTTTAAGAATCAGGATTAGTAACACCTTTGAGACATTCGTAAGCGATAGATATAAGCTAGAGTTCCTAGTCCTTTGCGAATCGAATGAATGAGCTAATAAACTAGTAGCGGAAAGTAAGTAAAGAGAAGATGAAGTTGTACTAGTTATACAATCGGTTGAAATGGCCTGGCAAGATAAGCGTGTATGCATACCCGAGGAGAGCTAAGAGACTTCCTAAAACCAAAAGAAATAAAGTACGAGGTTTGATGGGATAAGTCACTTAAAAGAATATAGAAAACGAGTTGTATGAGTTACTCCCCAAACCTAAGAAAAATAGAGATATACGAGTTATAAAGATAGAGTGAGTAGGATAACGAGATAGTCAAATGAGATCTAAGATAATACTAGTCTCCCTATAACTAATAGAGTAGATCATGAGGTATTGAGTATGAACTGTGAGTTACATAAAGTGCTAGACGAGATATGAGTTATATATACAAGTACTAAGTTAATAGATTATTTGCTTGTTGTTGTATGTATGCACTTGCCTTTGGGGATATTGACACTACCTTTGGGGTTATGATACAAATGGTTTTCGGGGCTACAATACACATATATATGCATTTCCTTCAGGGCTATATAGATATATATTGCCTTCAGGGCTATACATACGCGTGCTTGCCTTCGGGGCCATTCAGATACACTTGCTTTCAAGGCTATGTACTTATACACTAGATCCCTTGTAAGGCCGGATTATTATGTTCAGTCTGTATGATAGATTACAACATAATGAAGATCAAAATCAGAGTTAGTAGGCATAATACATAGAGTCGTGGCAGAATAGATTGTATAGGTAGATAGAAGGTCCAAGCAGTCCGAACGACAATGATTCGGTTAGTCAATATAGAATTAGTGGTATGTCCACTCCCTCCTTTACCTTGCAGTAGAGATCTCCAGCATATCTATTCATGTTCTTCAGTTTTATAGTATATATATACACATATTGCTTTCTTCCTTACATACTTGGTATATTTCTTTGTACTGACATCCCATTACTGGGGTGCTGAATTCATGCTCGCATGTGCAGGTAATCAGTTCGATGAACCTTCTCAGTAGATGAGGTTGACATTCAGTGCAGGATCGGTAGGACTCTACCTCTTCCAGAGTGCAGCCAAGTCTAGAGGTCAGGTAGCAGGTGTTTGTACAAACTATGGGTAGGACGGGGCCCTGTCCTGACTATTGTGAGATGTCAGTTATCTTTAGAGACTTTGTAGACATAGGTCCAGTATGTACAACATGTTAGTGGCCTTGCCAACCCTCGTTTTATGATTTATTGAGTTTACGAGTGTAAATGTTTACAAAGGCTTCATTGGCCCTCTGTAGCTTATAGTAAAAACAAGTTCAACCCGGTCGACCCAATATGATCTTAGTTACATCCAGAGGCTGGGGAAAGAGAAGATTAACTAAAGAGCTTCAACAGTTAGCAAGTTTAAGGACCCAATTTCAGAGCTCTAATGATAATAAGGATGTGATGAGAAGGTAATAGTGTCACCCTCGTGGAAAGGGTAAAAGAGTAACAATATGAGAATATAGAGTCGGTACTATCGAAAAAGAAAGTCCCATGGAAAAGGAAGCCAATATTCAAATTAAGAGAGACGGAGTTCTCCGATACCCAAGTCAATTATATGCCCCAGATTTAACTGATTTCTGGAGCATGGTTTGAGGGGAGGTGCATTATTCCCTCTATCTTATTTCATTTAGTTCGATGAAGATGTACTGGGGTACTAAAGGCACATATTGATGTAATAACGTGAAAAAGAGTATTGTCGTATTTGGCATAATAACCCAATGGTCAATAGGTAAAGATAGAATATCAAGGCCCGGAGGGACAATTCAGAGAATAAATTTCCCAACTAAAGAATAGAAAGGTAGCTCAAAGGTGAAGTTTAGTATGAGTTCACCCCACCATTATCCAATATGCTACCCAGATAATGGATGGCCAATAGATTTATAAGCTTAATCTATTTCTTGCCAGAATGAGTTATCCACATAGTCGAGGATCATACAAGTTAAATGTATAAAAGGAGGTTGTATGACTTCAGGACATTCCAATGTCTACTATATCAAATAGAGGAGCTTAGTTATAGTGAACATCTAGAGATTTCCTTCAGAAAGGTTGGGAGCACAAGAAAAAACCCTATTATAATTTTATGTTGGATTAGTGACCAGGCCGAAAACACGACATAAACACTCGATGACATGTTGAAGGCAGGTGCATTAGATCTCAAATGCGAGTGGGAAAGTCACTTACCCCTCAAAGAGTTATGTATTATAGCAATATCATCTTAACATCTAGATGGATTCTTATGAGACGTTATGTTGTCAGAAGTACAATTCTTCCATTGATTGATTCGACGTGTCCGGGAGTTAAAGGAAGTTTAATCAAATTTTCCCTACATCGATGTTAGGAAGTGGATAGGAGATTCATTATGTATATCCCTAGTCAAGGGTGTTCAGGGTACAGAGAATTTGTCTTATAAAGATATCTTAGTTGTTATTATATATCATCAAGTCCAGAAGTTGCGGATTAAAGAGATGGCCACCGATTGGGGTGTTGTAAAGAAAGCAAAGGGGTATAAAAGATTATTTGAAAAGTTAAGAAATACATGAATTCTAGGCACCCTTGTTTATTCCAGCTAAAAGGTTACAATAACACTCGTGTGATACGCTTTCCCTATTTTCTCCTATCTATCAAACATATCTTATATATCTTGTTTAGGAAATGTTACCGAGGCGGATGTGACAGATACAGCCTAGGCTCTGATATCATTATGTTATGATATATTTGGTGGCCTTGTGTGGCGTTGGACATGTATTCTAGCTACTTGACAGGTTTTGGATAGTCCTGTTTATAGAGGAAACTCTGTCAAAATTTCTAAGAATCCTAAAAGTTAGAATTTTTCCTTTACATTCAAGGATGAATGTTCTTAAGGGGGAAGAATGTTACACCCCATAGTTTTGCGCTCGTATGCATCGTAAGTAAAGTAACATAAAGCCCGATGAGGCTAAGATATCATATTTTGATAAAAATAAGTTTAAACATGTGTTACGAAAGTTTTGTAAGAGTTTGAGGTCAAACAAATGAAAGAAATTGATTTCGTCAAAACTGGGGAAGGGCAGGCAAAATTTCGCACAGGAGTTTTGGCCCAACTTGGCACGGGAAATATCATAATGTATAAGGTGTTATGCGGTGTATAACATATCTAAATTCAAGTTTAGCAAGTCTACTTTCCAATGAAACAAGTTGTTTGTCAAGCAAGCTCGGTACAAAAAGTTATGTACGTTTTAAGAACATGTTGCAAAGCAGCTCGCTTGGGACCCACTATGACGGTGATCGACATTGGGTTCTTTTTAATCCATTTTGGGGCTGATATTTGGTCACTTTTTGACCAGAACAGTACCTTAACAACCCTTTCTAAGTGTCCGCCCATGGTTCAAGAGAAAATGCAAATCTAAACTATGCAAAATCCAACATCGGGAATTCGGTGGTGCTCATTAGATTATTCTTCCTCTTCTTGTTGTTGATTTGAGTAATCCGTCAGGATGAAGTACTCTCAGATTTGGGGTTGTTCTTGATGTTTAAGGTAAGGTTCATAATCTTCTATATTTATTTGAGCTTATTCATGTTGTAACTAGATTGTTTGGTTGAGAACTTGCGAAGAAAAAAGTCGGAAATCAGTTTTGAGTTGTTATAGTATATTGGACTATTTTTGATGTTGTTCAAAGTTATAATCTGAGTTGCTTTTATTGTATTGAAGGTTATAAATCATTTTCTCTTGATGTGTATTAGCTGGTGCTAGTTATAGTTGTGTTAACTCCATAGAAAAAATGTGGAATAACAACTAGAAAGTTATAAACTAGTGTTGAATGTTGATGTAGTTGAGTTGTGTTGAATTGTTTTCTTGTTATCTTTGTGAGACATAAGGCTGGAAAAATGGATGAATATATTTGTCATCATGTTAAAGAACTTGCCATTCGTCGTGATATGTTGATGACTTGTTAATGATAAATTGTACTTTGTTGTTGATGTAGTTCTTGTTGTGTTGATCTGGTTGTTGTTGGTGATGTGTAGAGTTCGAGGAAGTCAAAGTTATAAGGGAGATAGTGCCCGAATTTATATAGAAAAGTTACTAACTTATCGATTCAAACTAAGTTCCATATTGGCATTAATCTTGGACCTTGTTGTATTAATGTATATTGAGTTGCAGTTGTGATGGTTGAATTGGAATTGAAATGAAATGGGAATACATGACCGACATCGTGAATATTTAATATCGAATCGTGAATAATGAACTTGTCAATTCCATTGTGTTAAATTGTTGACTCTGGAATTACTCTCATTCATTGTAGAATTGCGGAAAGAGTAAATTGAACTTGATACCATATGATAGAGTGTCATCATAAAGGTATGTTAATGCTATCATTTCCTTCTTTTGGCATGACCCGTATGTAAACAAACGTAAGGGAATATCTATCCAAAGTGACTCTACTCTTGAAAGCTAGAAATATATATGTCCTTCATTCTATTGAAGAAGTTTATAGATTCTATATCATGTCTTATTGACTCATAGTGAAAGGTTTGTTGATGAACGTAGCGACAATAATGATAGCCGGAGGATAACGACCATAGGTCACTCCGGCTATGTTCGTAGTGTCCCCTGAGGTCCATCTTGCATTGCACTTATATATATGTATCTATTTTCTTACAACACCTCGCTATAGTCAGCCGGGCAGGCACTTATATGTGCATATCATCGGTTGGGCAGTTATGTATCATTATTTACCACTGGTTGGGAGTTACCACTAATCAATTAGGCAGATATTACCGCGTCCTATATAGCTGGGCATTTTATGATGAGCTTACCCCACAGATGGACTTGATACTATATTATATGGCCCCATCGAGTGGCTTGATTTACTTTCATGCTTATGATCATGGTTATCTTTATTGTGAGCCCTCAATGGCAGTTCTATGTCCAGGTTGACATTTTGTACTCTTCACTTGTATTACATTCTTATATACATGTTTACATGCCTTACATATTCAGTACATCTTTCGTATTGACGTCCCTTTTGTCAGGAGACTCTGCATTTCATGGCCGTAGGTCCAGCTAGACGATTTGATGAGCCTCCTCAGTAGGTTCGCTATTCAGCTTGAGTTGGTGCACTGCTCTTCTTTCAGAGTTGCCGATCGCATTTTGGGGTATGTTTATATGTATATGGTTATTTTGGGTATGTTGGGGTCCTATCCTGACTTGATGACATATGATAGTATTCCTAGAGGCTTGTAGACTATGTTTATGTATATATATGTGTGTTGGTCCTTTTCTGCATTCAGATTATTGTTTCTCCTATCTTATTATTGTCATTTGGAGGCTTTGTCGGCCCAAGTTTTGTGTCATGTAGTTCATGTATTATAGTTGGTACGCTCGGGCCTTAGGGTGTTGGGTGCCGGCCACATCCCTCAAGGTTGGGGTGTGACATATGCCACCAATAGTGTTGCTTCAAATCACGATACATCTTCGTTGCACCCCGATGGATATAATATCTAAAACTTTTAGCGTCATCCATGATCAATTTTGTCAACCCTCCAACCCAAGGTACACAAACTCTCCCCTTGATCCTCAAGACTCCCTCAATATCAAGCATAGCCTCCTTAGCTTCCCCTCGCAACACTTTATCCATGATCTTACATCTTCACATCATAAAACTTTTAGGCCTTGATTTTCTCCTAAAGAGACGACCTCATCTCAAGACAAGCCAAATTTCTACCCGGTATTGAAATATCAAGTCTCATAAAGCTATTGGTCAAGGACTTAACCTCTAATGCCAACGGATGCTCATCAATATTCAAACGCGCCAGACTTCCCATACTCACTGCCTTTCCTCTCAAGGCATCCGCCACCACATTTGCCTTGCCCGGATGGTAAAGAATTGTTATGTCATAATCCTTGAGTAACTCCATCCATCTACGCTGCCTAGAATTCAAATCCTGCTGACTAAATGCTGAAGACTGTGGTGATCGGTGAATACCTCACAATTCCATACAAGTAGTGCCTCTAAATATTCAAGGCAAAGACTACCGCTGCCTTGATGCATATGATATCACTTTTCCCTCCTGCATCAATACACAACCCAAATGACTCCTAGACGCATCACAATATACAGTGAAATCCTTCCCCTCCACAAGTAAGGCTAAAGTCAGGGTTGAGGTCAAAAGTGACTTGAACTTTTGGAAGCTCACACACTTATCAGACCATTGAAAAAGCACATTTTTCTGAGTCAATCGGGTCAAATGGGAAGCAATAGATGAGAAACTCTTCACGAACTGATGGTAATAACTCGCGAGACCCACAAAACTCCAAATCTCGGTCACTATAGTAGGCCTAGCCCAATCTATGACTGCCACAATCTTCTTAGGATCCACCATGATATCCTCATTCGACACTATATGCCTAAGAAATGCTACAGAACTGAGCCAAAACTCACATTTCGAAAACATAACATACAATGTCTTCTCCTTCAAGAAACCAAGAACCATCCTCAAATGCTTCTTATGGTCTTCTTTACTCCGAGGATATACCTAGATGTCATCAATGAAGATGATAACAAAAGAGTCCAAATCATGCCTGAAATATCCACTCATCAAATCCATGAAGGCTGTGAGGGCATTGGTAAGCCCAAAAGACATCACTACGAAATCATAGTGGACATAACGAGTCCTGAAGGGCATCTTCGAAATATCCTCCGCTCTAATTTTCAATTGATGGTACACATACCTCTATTCAATCTTGGAGAATATTGAAGCACCCTGAAGCTGATCGAATAAATTATCAATACGAGGTATCAGATAGTTATTTATGATGGTGACCTTGTTCAATTCCCGATAATCAATACACATCCGCATGATACCATCCTTCTTCTTCACAAACAAAATAAGAGCACCCCAAGGATAAGACCCTTGCTCAACAAATCTTGCAATTACTCTTTCAACTCTCTCAACTCAGCTGGAGCTATTCAACACGGTTGAATAGAAATAGGACGAGTACCTAGCTCTAAATTAATAAATAAATAAATATCTCGGTCTAATGGCATACCAATCAAATCCGTTGGAAAGACCTCTGAAAACTCGCTCACTACCGAAACAGACTCCAAGTAAAGGAGTATCTATACTAGTATCTCGAATGTGTGCCAAATACGCCAAACTATCTTTATCAAACAACTTCCTACCCTGAATAAAAGATATAATCCTCTTTGGTGCAGGGTTTGGAGTACCCTTCCATTCGAACCTGGGGATAACAGACATAGCTATGGTAACTGTCTTGGCGTGATAGTCCAAGATCGCATGATACAGTGACAACCAATCCATACCCAAAATGATATCAAAATCTACCATATCCAAGATAACAAAATATACCCAAGTGGCATACCTCATAAAGTAACCACACAAGACAGATGGACTCGATCCACTATCACAAAATCACCAACAGGGGTAGAAACAAAAATAGGTATAGCAAGTATATCACACGATATATCCAGACCCGCAGAGTTATATGTAGACACATAGGAGAACGTAGAACCTAGATCAAATAATACGGAGGCAGACCGATGACAGACTGAGATGATACATGTGATGACAGAATTAGAAGCTTCAGCCTCTGGTCTACTCGGGAAAGCATAGTAGTGGGCATGTCTACCCTCGGACATAATACTCACAAGACCATTATGGCCTGCTTATGCCCCGTCCCTATTAGACTGAGAACCACCTCTGCTCGATTGTGAACCCCCTCTACTAGACTGTTCACTTTCTCTAGATGACTACACTAGAGTTTTAGGTGTCTAAGCATGTGAACCCTGCTGAGATCCAGCCTGCCTGTATTTGGGATAGTCTATCTGGAAGTTCCCAAGAGCATCGCACTCATAACACGTCTTGCCCGATATGGGGTGATGAATTGACATAGATGAACGAGAGTGCCCTCCGCGACCTGAGATTCCGGAGTAAGAACTCCTGTAGGTATGCCCTGTGTTGTAACCACTCTGTCTAGAAGGGCCACTAGCTGAAGTCTAAAATGCTGACTAAATCAAGTGATTGGACTGAGGGTGATGGGGACTACCATACTGCACTCATCCATCGGATGAAGATCCACTGAAGCTATAAAAACTGTGAGCTTTCTTCTCGGCCCCACTCCTCTGGAGCCCACCTCTCACTGATTCTACAATCCTGGTGTGATCCGCTACAGTCAGAAATGATGCTCCAGAAGATACCAACTGTAAAGTCGCCAACTAAAGTGGGACAATCAATCCCCTCACATAACGTCTAACCCTGATGGCCCTGGTAGGAGGTAATAGCGCTATATAGCAAGACAAAGCATGAAATTGAGACTCATGAGCAGCGACAGACATCCCTCACTGCTCCAACCTAGAGAACTTATCTCTTTTGCTCACCCTCAAATTGAGATGAATCTACTTCTCTAAGAAGACCTGATAGAACCTGGTCCAAGATAAAGGAGGTGATCCAGTTGGCTGACACTCGATATAAGATCTACACCACTGTTTGCATCAGCTATCAGCTGAAGAGAAGCATAATCCACTACATGCGGCTCTACAATACCCAAGGTGTGATTTCTCTCATAGAAACTCATGATGAACTCGTACGCATCCTGTTTAGGCATACCATAGAAATAGGGAGGCCTCATATTAGAGAACCGCTCCCAAGTATTCCGCTCATCGCGGGTTATAATTGCTCTAATAACTGGCTGAGGACTACACTCCGACACTGGAATCTCATCAATACGGGGTGCCATAGAAGACACAATGACACAACCCAAATCTCAGGCGTCGTGGTGGCACGTACACTATCCCCCCGGTAGGTGAACCATCCCAAACCTTTAACATAACTCAAACAATCCGGAATATAAATGAATAAATTACAAGATATGCAACAGTTCTCATTAAGTCCATAATTGTGAAATCCTTACAACGTTTTCCCAAACATGGTATGACTCATACAAGGACTACTAAGAATACAATAGGAATAAAAGTAAACAAGCCACTCTCTTGAATGAATAAGAACAATCTAACTAAGACAAAAACCAAGGCCGCCGATAGGAGGAATGGCATGACGTAATCTCCATGTGCTCCATCTGCAAACAGAACTAACTGTATACTTGCATCCACGTAAAAGATGCAGCAAGTGTAGCATGACTACACAACGTACCCTCGTAGGAATCATAGACCAACAACAACGAAAGTTACGTAATAGAAATAAACATCAAGTTGACTCTCAAGTAAGTTATATTCTAGACAGTTCAAATAGACAAATAAATGACCTTGTTTACATAAGAGTCAATCACAGCCAAGTACAATCAAATCATATTGCACATATGGAATCTTACACTTAATACCCGCCGATCAACCAACTCTGTCTAAGTTATGTTCATAAGTGTCCACTTCATCAATCAAACCAATCCAATAGGATAAGTTGACACTAAGTACACCACATCGCTTATGACTGCCTTTCCAGAGCATACAATTAGTCTGACAATGACGATATTAGCTCATTTATTATTACTAATACTTAGACTTAGTTATGGTTTCATACACTTAAAGACACGACATATGGTGGTTCATCTAGCATTTTCATTATATTATGTGTAGAAGTCTACGTCATACATCATTTGATTAATGAGGGGATCTACTCATACATACATACAAGACATTTAACTACAACAACAACACCTCGACCAATTCTTTACTAGACTCTCTATCAAATAACGTAATCAATCATCAAGCAATACAAGACATGCACAATTCTCTATGATCAACATGATAGTTCTGCCAATAGAATCCACTAACCATAATATAGTTCAATTGCGAGTACTCAGACTTATAAAGGTGTAACCACACAACCCAATTCACAGAGAACAAGCCAAACATTGCAACCAATCCGGCCCAATATATTTGATCCAATCATCCTAATCCATTTATTAAGAAAATCACCCAAGTTTCAATAACCAATCCATATCACATTACCAATCCACAACTAATCAATACATAATAAATGTATGATATGTATGCAATGCAAATACCAGGCACCTTTCATCTCCAGTACACATGCATTCAAATTCTATGAACTGCACCCATGGGGACCCACAGAGTCCATATACTCATCTGGAATTTCTCAATAGATCCCATCTTCTGGTTGTAATAACATTTGTTGCAGACGTGCATACAGGTCCTCCGCGTATATCAATCATCTCAATGTTTCTAACCATCTCCTAGTATTCTTACCTTTTCGGTCTCTTGGACCCACAACATTTTCATACCACTCTCATTTCAATATCATCAGAACCATGAGTGTATAAATGTAAATTACAATACAATGCAAGCAATCAGATTATATGAGATGCAACTAAGTATAAGAGATGAATATCTCATGCTTTTGGGAAATCAATAACATATACCCACGTAAAATTAGTATATCATAACGAAAGCAATGTGATAAATAAACACAACAATAGCAAATATGGAGATGAACCCACATAATGGCGATAAGCCCAATCAACAGTAGTCGGAATAAACTAAAGATTGATTTCCCAAATCACCCACCATCACAGTTCAACACGGTACCCACCCAAGCGTTCATCACAACCGCTAAGGTGGGACCCCTAAACATGCCTAATACCTCTCAATATTTATAACTACTACGTATTTCTATCAAATTCTACAAAAGAGAAACTGTAGCCTACCTTAAACCCGAGTAGGATCCACGAACGATCAACCCTCTATGCACGCCTTACCCTTTCAGAGCGCATCGTAGTAATAGTAGAATAACATATATATACTCTACGTTAATAATTAAGCTAATACACATACAAGGTCCTGGTACTTAAACATACAAAAAAAACACCTCAAACCAATCCCGGGCTCACGGTGCCAAAATCTAAACTTTATTATTCACAATGTATAATTACATACTAAGTAGTCGC
Source organism: Anisodus acutangulus (assembly GCA_029783415.1). Taxonomy (NCBI): domain Eukaryota; kingdom Viridiplantae; phylum Streptophyta; class Magnoliopsida; order Solanales; family Solanaceae; genus Anisodus; species Anisodus acutangulus. The sequence continues at coordinate 5,852,513 of CM056510.1, read as the reverse complement.
ATCCTTAAATTAATTTGAAAATCTAAGCTCAATTGAATCCTTAATTGCAAAATTACACAAAATCCCCAATTCTAAACCCCTAGAGTTTTCCCCGAATTGAAAAGGGTTTCCATCAGTAAATTAAGAACTACAACATGATCATCTACCATTAATCAACACTTATTCACAACATCAAGGTAATCCAATTCATAGTACACCCTTAAATCAAAGTTTCATCCCCTCTTATTCTATCATAAAACTTAGAACTCATTTTTACCCAAATGATAATCTATACAATGATTAGGGACCTCAAAATATGATATATAATCAAAAGGGGTGAAGAATTTACCTCCAGTGAAGAACTCAAGCCCAAACTTCAATAAATTCCCTCATAACCAGCTCTAATTCTGAGATATGATATTTTGGTAAAAAGTGAATCATTTTAGGGCATTTAAGAAACTGACTGGAATAGTGACCCCACACTGGCGGAATTGATCATGCAGGGGCAGCCTCGCCACATCGGAAAAAAATCCATTGAGGAGGAAACACTAAACTTTCCACATAGGCGTTGGTGAAAGAGTATCACCGCAGAGGCGCCATCGCCTCTGCGAGAAAGACTCCACCATGGCAGAAATTTACAATTACACAGAGCACGCCTATGCAAGCCAACCTCTACAGAGGCGGGCACGCATAAGAGGCCAACCTTCCACCGGTGCGTCACACTTGAGCCAACAACTAGAGAATTTACCAAATCTTCCACCAAACATCCAAAATGTTCCCGGGCCCTCCCTGAAAGAAATCAAACATGCTAACTTAAGGTAAACAATGCTACAAACTTACTCGCATACTCGGAGTTCTCATTTAATCAACTTAAGACATACTTTTCTAAAGAATCACCCAAAACAACCAAATATCAAAATTTCACAAATAATGCCACAAAGTACATTTGATTGCCTCATGAAGCAAACCAATGACTCGACTAATTCATAAATGATCCTCTTGAACTACCAAAAGTAATAGAACTCGAAAATGAATCCATGTGATCGAAAGTCAACTTTGAGTCAAACTAATCAACTCTAAGATTCCTATTTTGGGATTTTCATCCAAAAATCACATAATTGAGCCTCGGGATCCATGCCACCCATCCCCGCACATCACAAACCCCACACAAAGTTACAGGAAGGGTCTTTAGCTAAAAACGACCAGACAAGTCATTACATCAAATACCAATTAAACAAATAGTCATCATCGAGCGGAAGAAGGAAAGTGCGTCAGCGGACGAGTAACCAAGATATCCTCATCATAACCCTATGAAAGCCTCCACAGGAAAAAAAATACACCGATAACACCACTTTTTTACTTTACCAGTCAAACCACCTTTAACTTAGCTCAATGACCCAAATTTCTATTCCTTCGTACCTGAAATTTCTTTCACGACTGATCCTCAAATGTAAGAACTGACTCCGTTCAAATTTGCTGGTTTGATTATACCCATACTGCTACATGCATTCGATTGAATCTATAATTATCACAATAATCGCCACCATCCTTTAGTTATAGCCAAAAACTAATGCACAACCTGTACCGATAATATAGTCTGATTCTGCTAGTCTTCCTTATCAACTATTAATGTCGTCCTTCACACCAAGATTCCTTTAAAACACATAGACACACACAAGCCCAAATCATGGGTTTCTTTCGCCAGAAAATAATCCTTGTCTAATTTTACAAAATTTAAGTAATGCAATTCAAAAACTGACCTCATTCAAGGTCGATTGTGCTAATTCCAATCTCATTAGTTCTGTATCCCGAAGTCAAAATCACTTTGCCAAAACCCATTGTATAATTCTTCTCAAATCTCCAAATCACCATACTATAAGCATACCTATTGATTACCTTGTCGTGCCAAATCCGTCGAAAATTAGCTGATTACTTTAAGACTTTACATAACCATTTGTACATCCTCAATACATCAAGTACCCGTGTAAACCATTAGAATTATCTGACTCATTATCATCTGAAGAATATCCTTAATCCCACTTGCAAAATTTAATGAGGACCGGTAACACTGCCATATCTCCATTCCGATTCAAAATATATCAAACCCTTATCGGTGGTTTACTAGAATACCATAAGTCCTCCAAGCAACATAAATATGGGCGACCCGACCCTAATTAAACAATGGTAACCCGAAAAGTCCTCCAAGCAACAATAGTCACCCGAACTGACTCCAAAATAACAAGTACGCTTTCGATAAGACTGCGGTGACCTCTTCCATCTCTTTTCTCATGAATAATTAATAAATGTGCCTTATTCATGGGTCCAAAAACTAGATTTTATCTGAGTCATCTACTTAGTACCAAAGAACTATACCTTATGATTGAAATCTTCATGTTTTTCAACTTCCACCAAGGATGCAAATCTGAAAGCCCCATGAAATCTAATACATCGAATTTTTTTTGTAATTTATCTTCACTCGCCTTAACTCCGAACATTTCAACGTAAGGACTACTACATTATTTACTACACCACCCATCGAGTCTCTAATAATAAGACCTCACTATCATTTATCAATCCAGACAGTATTAAATCCCACAACCCTCTCACATTGCCAATTCCTAATGTATCAGCCTTACAATCCATGCACCTTACTTTGCGCAATTACTTCTAAGTATTTAATTCTTTAAATACTCATCCATGCTATTAATCAACAATGTTTCAATACAATCTACCACCAGTCGCCAATCACGAACCCCATAGGGCATTCGTCCTAAAACTTAGTCAATTACCCTAAACCTACTTCTCTGATGGTACTAAATATGTTCATCTGCTTTGAAAAATGCAAAAATAATGCCAACATGATCCACACCTAACCCAAGAATTCACATTGTTCAGCCCCAATTCCTCTCTATCGCGAAGAGGCACCTTACGCATTCCAACTTAGATCAACCACACATTTATAGAAATTCTTAAATCTCCACCTTTTATTTCAACCACAATCACCATAATGACCGATCATTACTCCAACATGTTCCAGATTGTACAAAAATATCATATGCCCTGCAAAATAACTGAACCAAATCTTGAAATAATAGAACATTGCACAACCAAACATTTACAAGAGAATTCACCAAATCTTTCACTAAACACCCAAAATGCTCCCGAGACCTCGAACACAAAACAAACATGCTAACTCATGGTATATAATGCTACAAACTCGCTTGCGCACTCAGATTTCTCATTTAACCAAGGTAAGACATACTTTTCTAAAGAATTACCCAAAATAACCAAATATCAAAACTTCAGAAATAATGCCACAAAGTATATCTGATTGTCTCGGGAAGTGAACCACTGACTCGACTAAGTCACATATGAGCCTCTGGAACTACCAGAAGTGACGCAACTCCGAAATGAACCCATATGATTGAAAGTCAACTTTGAGTCAAACTAATCAACTCTAACATTCCTATTTTAGGTTTTTCATTTGAAAATCAAATAATTGAGCCTGGGATACATGCCACCCATCCCCGCGCATCACAAACCCCTCACAGAGTCTACATGAAAGGAAATTTCATCAAATAAGGGTCTTTAGCTAAAACCAACCAGATGAATCATTACACACAGACTGCGCCATGTGGTATGGAACTAGTCTGCAGTCTGACCTCCCACTCGGGTCTATGACCCATCCGGAGTAGCTGGGAGAACACCCGTCTAGGTCAACCCCTCGAGAAGGCTCAAAATATAAACTATAGCATCATGTAGTACGGGTGTGGCCATAACCTATGGCTAATCCTAGGCCGCTCCCAACTCTTCCTCAAATTGATCATCTTGATGCTTCATCTCTGGCTTAGGAGATAAATATCTGGCATAAGTCTAGCCAGCTCCATGTAATCCACTGCTTACTGGTGTTGTTCCACAAGGTCTACCTCTACCCCATCCAATACCTCTACCATGACCGCGCGCCACATTGCTTGGCGTTGATGCCTCATCTCTAGCCGCGTATGCACGAGTCCTCACCATCTATGAGTGAATAGGAAAATAAGGTCAGATACCAATTTGATCAAACTCTAAAGAAAGAAATGAAAGAAGTGAAGTTTCATAAATGTCCCATAGCCTCTCGATGATAAGTACACACGTCTCCGTACCGATCCGCAAAAATCTACTAGACATTGCACTTGTACTCGTGAGACTAGTAAACTAAAAACTAAAGCTCTAATACCAACTTTCTCATGACGTTTTTTAGGAGTCATGGTGGAACCTACACTATCCCCCTCGGTAGGCGAACCACTTCCAACCCAATCAACATAAATAAAACTTAAAGCAGAAATGAAGTATTAATTACTAAATGTCTTGATATATATATATATATATATATATATATATATATATATATATATATATATAGTCATAAAATACTGAATATCTAATTATTACATTTCTTAAGAAAATGGTCTAGTCAGTACAAGAGCTACTACATAAGCGAAATATAAATGTCTAAATTGTCTCAACAATGGAAAATAAAGACATGAGTAAGAATGGAGAGTCCAGGACTGCTGAGGAAAGGAAGTCTCACCCCGAAGTCTCTAATCCACAGCGTTGGACGTCAGCCATGAGGTTCGATGCTAGTAGACGGTGTTGTATCTACATCCAAAAGAATACAACAAGGGTAGTATGAGTACACATCATACCCCCATATGTATCATAGGTCGACAATGACGGATAACATATAACAAATATAAAAATTGACTTGAGACACAAGTATCCCTAAGCTACAGAGTCTTGGTTAAGCACATAAGGCACCTTCACATAACAATTAATGTTCAACACTTAAGTTATCTCAGAGCATAAAAGTTACTCTCCAACACATTATAACCTCAACATGGAAATTCCAATTAAGCACAGTTCTCATAAATATTATAAATGTTAATGAATGATACACATGAATGAAATATTACCTCTCAACAACCTGGTATACACACACCACTATACGTCGCCTCGTAGTTATAACCCATGGAGGACTCCAAGAGACCATATACCACTCATAACCAACCAGAATGATCCCTCGGATTGGCTAAAGTATCAAATAACATACACATTTGTCAAGACATATAAATTATCCTCATCTCAATATCCAAATCATCTTATAAAAATATCATTTACCTTTGTTCCCAAGTCTCATTGGACCAACATCATTCTATAACCAACTCAATTCAAATATTAGGATAATATGATTGTATGAATGCAACGGTAAATAAAGCATGTAATCATTAAATATGAGATGCAATCTTGTTCAAGAGATGAATAACACATGCCTCAACATTATCAATAGCACACAATTCTACATAATTAATCTTTTCATATCATGAGGCATAGAGTGATGAGTAATTTCAATCAACAAACACAAGTAAGATCAACTATGGTGACAAGCCAACATAATTGATTATAGGTTTGTATAGATGAGTATAAACTCTAAGTTCATAAGATATGAGTTGATGGGTTTGATAGAAAAGCATGAACGGTTATAGGTTTGGGTTGTTGATTTTTTATTGTTGATTAAGGGTGTTGTTTATCTTATGGGTGATGAAGTATAGTGATAATTACATCTAATTGAGATTGTAGAATCACCTAGAAGTAATAGAATGTGAATTGGGTGAAGAAAACCCCATTAATGGAAGTTGTGGAGCTTTATGCACACCAAATGTTTGATAAAATACCTAGATAGCCAAAACATGAGAATTATGATTTAGATTAAAGTTGAAAAGAAGTGACGAACATTGTATTACACTCAAGACCAGAAAGTTAAGGTATGTGAGACTAACTCTCTACATTTAGGAATGTTTATAATTCTCCCTACGTCACGTTCTTTATTGACTATCATGAATTGCCTCAGAACATAGTTATGCCTTAGTTTCATGAATAGTTGCAGAATTTCTATTTTCTAGTTTCGTAATTCGTTCATGATCTTCATTTTGAATAATGTGAACTCAGAATGTAATCAATATAGACTCATGTTTTCTACCCATGAGTCTCAGTCTAGAAACTCAGCAGGTCTAGAAATAGTTAAGGCTTCAGTTCTCATACTCAGTTCATGAATACATGTCTCATTTTAGTGATGTTCATTATTCCAGTAATCTCAGTTTCTTAATAATAATTAATGAATATTGAACATATGTGATTGCCCAAGGGAACAGTCTCATTGTATACGTATACTTGGCCAAGGCCATTGACTGACGCACTTACTTGGCCAAGGCCATTGACTGACGCACTTACTTGGCCAAGGCTATAGTTTATGCATTTATTATTGGGCCAAGGCCATAGTTTGTGCATTTATTATTGGGCCAAGGCCCCACACATATGTATAAATACAGTTAAACATGTGTTTCAGATACAGAACATGAATTACTCATAACTTAACTTCTCTTATTCATATTCAGTTATCAGTTTCAGTACTTATTACCTATTTATTTATTTGGGTTTCCCTTTCCCGAGCACCCCGTTTACAGTTCTTTTGTTCAGTTGCTTTACATACTAGTACAATTCAAATGTGTTGATGTCCCTTTCACCCCAAGCCTGCATCTCGCGATGCACATAATGATTTACAGGATGACGTATCTGCTCGCTAAGATCTCTGGTATCAACTGAGTTGGAGAGTCCCAGTCTTTGGAGGCCTTCTCATTTATTTTGCAGTCTTTATTCGGGGCGTGACACCTACTCTATCCTCCCGGTAGGCGAACTATCCCAAACCTTTAACACAACTTAAACAATGCGAAATATAAATGAATAATTTATAAGATATACAACAATTCTCATTAAGTCCATAATTGTCACAACCTAAATCGGAGGGCCATGACGGGCACCCGGACCTTACTTGTCGAGCACCACTATACATACGTTCACCACATAATCATAAATAAAAATGGGCCACGAGGGCCGTTACGAGGTAACCTGCTGACTCATAGAATAATGAGTTGAAAAGGTGCAAGACCGACAGAACATATATGTATATACATAGATGCTGGACATGACCGTACGAGACGACAAGGCTACCATAAATGACTATACAAAAAAAAACATAGGCCGAGGAGGGCACATAATATCTTACTGCATCATAACTGTCTACAAGCCTCTGCTGGAGTATGTGACATCATAAGGTCAGGACAGGGCCCTGCCATACCCATATACATAACAAAAATATCATACTAAGACTAGACTGCAACTCTGAAACAAGTGGAGTGCTCCAATATCAACTGAATATGCAACCTACTGGTGTGGACCATCGCTTGTCTACCTGAGCCTGTGGGCATGAAACGCAACGTCCCCAACAAAAGGGAAGGTCAACCCTATTCTTTTAGAACTCCTCCTCAACTTGGGCTTTTAAGTGAGATTCCTTTTTCTTAAAGTTAATTAGGTGGGCTTGGCCCAAAATAATTTTTTGAAATTGTTTTAAATCTAAGACTTGTCAAAAAGTTCTTTTTGTCCAACTCACATCTTAACAATTAAAAATTATTTTATAGAAAAATCATTTCATCATTTATTACACGTAAAAATAACTAAACCGTATTTTTATCTTTTTGTTGGATACGAGTTTGAAAATAATGGGGTTCCTCTTCATTCTAAGTGCCAACCATGGTTTCAATATTTACAACAAATATTACAATTTACTATGTCATAAAAAAATAAATAAATAGAAGGATAGGGAAGGAGAGAAAGGCTAGTCATGCTAGACCTATCTCCTATTCTTCTTGGACCTTTAATTTGTAATTCTGCTCTTTTCTGATACTTCATCTGAAAGTTTCAAGTATCCAAACTCTTACCTCATCTTTGTAGTATTTCACGAACTTGTTTATTTATACCTCGCAAAAATGAAGAGAGAAGAGTTAGTTAAAATGATATGCCACCCTATGGTGTGGCGTTTATGAATATAAACAAAAAAATTCTTCGGACTAAATATCATAACATTTGAAAGTTTTGATTATGAAGGCTCAGACTTATGTTTTAACCTTGGGCTAGAAATCGAGTTGAGTCGTGGCAACGAATGCTAGTTGCTTGATAGCCAAACCAGCTCGTGGTCGTAATTACTGGTTGCTTTTGTCAGCCATACTAGTTCATAGCCCTACGCTCGTAAATTTCTATCTTGTGATTTGCACATATCATCATCGCCTTTAACCGAAATGCCTAAATCGAGGGACAACCTTTTTGGAATGGCATGGATTCAAAATCATTCTCATCGACCCCAAGTGTAGTATCATATTCGAATAATTAGAATATCAGAAATATATTGAAGCAACAGTTCTTAGTTAAGGAACCAACAACAATTATGCTCAAAGATACAGTAGTAATGAAAATTAAACATGCTCAGTACTACAACAATACTTCGGCCAGAATATCACTTCTTTTTTATCTCAAAACATAGCGGCAGATTCAACCCCAAATGCAGCAAGCTAATCGAGTGTAGTATCTGTTTTTAATGATGAAGTGTAGCAACTGAAAGAATGTAGTAGCTTCCTTTCGGAGTATAACATTTCGAACCAGCAGCTAAATATGGTAGTAAATAACAAAAAATGATGCAGCAACTCATAACCCCAAAATACAATAGCATAATGGCCAAAAGAAGGCATCAGAGAATTGGTAAAAATACAGCAGTTGCTTATATCCACAGAAGGCTCCAAATTTCTCATAATGCATCATAGGATGGGTTCAAAATCCAGCTAGCAAAGCAGGAACAAAGGCTAGCAGCAGAATGGCCAGAGATGCAGTATCTGGCCACCTTTAAAGTGTATAGCCATAATAGGTCAGGTATAACAGATGTTTATCTTAGACTCCGCAGCCCAAAAGTGCAGTAAAGTCTCCAGTGCAACAGTGAGCAAGAAACCATAACTACCAGCAACACAACAAGTAGAAAAAAAGTGCAGCCAAGTAGAGACAATAGAGAGTAGCAGTTTACCTTCAAGGGGCAATTAGTAGGTGTCAACAACTTACTTCAAATTGTAGCACTTTGGGAACAACACAGGGTGAAGCATCAAAGTGCCTCAAGAATGCAACAAACATTCCTCAAAACAGATCAGTTACTTCACAACAGTAGCTCAAAAATGGGACAAGCATCATGACTTCAAGTCCTTCAATATGACAACAGTCTTTTGAAACATCACCATGGCATTTGCATTTTGAGACCCCCCAGATTATGCAAAGAAAGAGGGAGGGTAAAGAATGAGTATCAAGAATTACATCTCTTAATAATTCAATAGCTTAAAAGAATACTTAGCAGTCAATTATTTGGAGTAGTTATTAGGGAGCAAAGACATCAGGCCACTTAGCTTTTAAGAGAAAACAAACTCAAAGATTGATCACAATCAGACTAAACCTCACTTTTGAAGGACTAGAAAGCAAAGAGGGCTACCACTATCTATATTCTGATGCCACAGCAAGATCAAAAGGTTTCTAGAACCTCAGGCATGGCAGGCTATCGATGAAGGCTAAACCAAACCAAAATCATGCCTCGGCTTTCAGCTGGTAAAGTAATATAATAAAACAGATCAGAAAATACAACTATTGAAAGAAGGTCTTTAATTATGCTAAAATTGTGCTTCATATACATATAGAATACTCTTGATCAATGAACACTCAGAAAAAACGTACTGGAAACTAGATTAGAAATAGATTTTAGAGATAGCAAATAGACTCTCAGATGCCCCCAAACAGGTTCTTAGTTCAATTATGGAATGGGAAGGGTAGAGGATGAGTAGAGGAATGACTTAGAAAAACAAATTGAACATGCTGAAACTACATCTGACATGGAATAATATTCAGATAAGACTGTTTTATGATGAAGTATTCATAAAGTGATTTTCTTTTCCTTATCCCCATTTTCAGATCTTAAGACATGTATTAGTAATGTTTTAAAACATATCTTCTTTTATAGAAACACCGTAACTAAGAGAAGATGGTTAATATCCTTACAGTGGCATAATGACTCAGGATTTATTCATAGGTAGAAGCAATCTAACAGGTTAAGCAGAAGCTCTAGTTTCATTAAAAGATGTGATTTACACAAGCTGATGAAAGAACAAAGTGAGGAGACAACCAACTACACTCAAACATTTGCAGAGAAAGACATAACAATCTAAGAGACCTTCATGGCTAGAAGTATAGACACTCATGAAGACACACATCTAAGTCCAAGTCTTTAAGGCCTAGACAGATCCTAACCCCTCAAGGAAGACTGAACATGGACAATCTTAGCAAATTGATTATGTTTTAAAGAGCACTTGCATACAAACAACACAAAAAAGGAAACCAAAAAGCAACAGATACACGAAAGACCATGTTTCAATATCATATCTCTTAATTAGTTACTCCTAAGGTTCAAATAAGGACATATCTAGAGTTTTATTTCAATTCCATATTAAACTAACAAACACCATCCACAATGGAAAGAAATTGAAACTAGTGAACACATAAGGCAACTATATTGGGCCAGAACTAGGGGTGGCAAATGGGCAGGTTGGGTTGAATTTGGGCGGGTCAAAATTTGTGGATTTAATAAATGGGTGGGTTATTGACCCGCCTAAATGTTGCTTAAACTGCCATGGGTTGGGTTGAAATGGGCTAAAAAGTAGGTCAAAACCCAACCCGCTCAATTCTTACTAAGTTTTAATTGTCTTATTTATTTTTTTATAAATTTTTAGTACCTAATAAATTATTATTTTTCTTTATTATGGCGATATATAACATATCAAATAAAAAAATAATTTTTTAAATATATTTTGATAGATTTCTCATGGATTAATTTGGGTTAGATGTCAACTCAAATTTTGATGGATTGAAATGGGTTGAACTAATAAATGGGTTGGTCAATAACCCGTCCAAACTTGAATGGGTTGGGCGGGTTATGGTTTCATGGGTTAAGTTTTCCATCTCAAGATAGAACCACATTTATACATGCACAACCATTAATGTATAAGTTAAACCTTTCTAAGATTTTAACCTAAGCTTATCAAAAGATGAAACTAAAGCCTCTTAAGAGTCATATTATCAATGAGAGATTAACATGGCTTATTACTAAATCCCAAACAAAGAGAACAAATGCTTGACTTGAACATCCAGCACACAAAATGAGACAAAATATAGTTCAGATGAGTTTAGAACACTAGGCTTCCCAAACAATGAACCATATGTTAAACAAAGAGTTCTGCTTTACTAATTTGAATAATACATATGCCTATTTAGGACTGTAAGATATCTAGATACATTTTGAAAGATGTTTCAGAACTACCTCTTCAACTCGGCTTAACTCAAATCTAACTCATGTTTTGGCCTAAATCAGAACTTATATGAAGGAAGGTTATCCAAAGATTCAAAATAGGTTTCAATTCAGAAAAAATAGTTCCATCTGATAATCTAAATCAATATAAGTAGTGGAAACTATATGTTCATAAAGCAGCCTAGCAAGAAAAGATTCAAGAATGTGTTAATTTTGAGTCAAATCATGGTGAGATTAAGCAACCAACTCAACAATGCTTTAAGTTAAACTAAGATATTACTAATCCACAAATTAAACACTTTATGCATAAAACAACGACTGCAAATGATTTACTTAAATGACTATAATTAAGTAGTGACATTTTAAACTTACAATACCTAATTCGTGAATAACATTAACTAAAACTTGTCAACTAACATTAATCACTCAATAATCTTAAACAATCACATAATAATCAGAATTAAAGACTAAGGCTAAGATTGAAAAAAAAGGATTGAAGATTACCTTTTTCGAGCAGTGATGGGGGCGACGAAAGTCCATGATCATCCTTTCACTCAACCAGACTTCTGACGAGCGGAAGAAAGAACAAAAACTTTAACTTTTAAGTAGGAACTTCCTCGAAACCCAAGACTTAGTCAGGTTTTTTAGTGTTCTAGCTTAGGCAGGTGTAAAGCACATTGTGGTTGTGAAAAACCATCCTGAGAAGTGAGAAATGAGCCTATATTTATAGAGGGTTGTTTATATGTGTAAAAACTCGTCCGGTAGTTTTTAGCTAAAGACCCTGAATTTCGTATTTGACCCTTCCTGAAGTATCTATTTGGGGTTTGTGATGCACAGAGATGGGTGATATGGATCCCGGGGTCCATTTATATATAGTTCAGATGAAAAATCCAAGATTAGAACCTTATAGTTGAATAGGTTGACTCAAGGTTGACTTTTGAGTATATGGGTTCTTTTCCTGGTTTTGTCATTTCCGGTAGCTCTATAGGGTTATTTATGACTTAGTTGAGTCATTGGTTCACCTCGTGAGACAATCAGATGTACTTTGAGGCTTTATTTATAATATTTGGATATTTGGTTATTCCGGAAGATTCTTTAAAAAAGTACATCTTAGCTATGTTAAATGGGAAATCTGAGGGCAAGAGTAGGTTCGTAGCACTATTTACCTTAGGGCCTGGTTTGTGTCCGGGGGGTCTCGGAAGTGTTTCGGGTGTGTGGTAGAAGATTGAATTGGTTTCCTATTTTCTGGTGTCTGGTGTCTGATGTCTGCCTCGGTGACACTGTTGAGCGCTTTTGTGCATCTGCCTCTGTGGAGATTAGCTCACAGAAGTGATGTGTGAGCAATTGATGAGTTTCCACTTTGGAATAGGGGATTTACGTAGGGGTGTGTGTGCCTCTATGGTGTAAGGTTCGCTTCTGTGCTGAGGCGAGGTGTCAAGTGACTCCGCCTCAGCGAGGTCGATTTACGCAGGAGTGAGACTATGCCAGATGAGTCGATTCTGCTGGGGCAGAATCGTTGGATCATGTATCATATGAAATTCCTAGGTCGAGTTACTTTTCCCAAAATAGTTTCTCTCGAACCTAGTGCCGCTAAAAGGGAGAATTCTGAAGATTAAGAGTGAACTCTTCATTTGGGGTAAGATTTCAATCCTTTGAAATTTGATTTCATGATTCTAAGTCCTTTAATGGTGATAAAGTATGATTATAAATTGGAGAAGATGAGTTATAAGTTTCTTATGAGATTAAGAGAGTTGAATCTTTGATTTAGGGGTGTTCTATTGATTAGTCTTCTTTGTTTTTGGTAATTAGTGATGAACTATGCTAGATTATCATTTTGTGGCCTTTAATTTTATTATAGAAGCTCTTTTTACATTGGGGAAAATTCTAAGGTTTCCAAATTGGCCCTTTCCGTATATTATTCAATTGAAGGTTCAAATGAGCATAGATTTCTGATTAACTTAGGGATATGATTACTTAGTACATATTGATAGTTTTTGGTAATAAAGTTTAAATCTTGATGATGTGGGCCCGAGATTGGTTTTGGAGGTCTTGATTTGGTTAAGGATTATGTCGTTGTATGTTGTGTAAGCTTTGTACTAACGAATAGTACAGTGCATTCATATCATACATACTTCATTGCATTGATTATTTGTTGATAGATTAAGTGTTGAATTGATAACTAATGACTTGGTTTCTTCCTGGATAATGGGGATAAGAGTTGATTATTAAATACTTAAACACTGCTATTGAAACTATCTGGAATCGGATAACTCTTATGATAATGAGTTTTACATAAATAAGTGGTTGTTGCTTCAGTGAACTGTTACTTTAACTACGTGAGTTAATTGGATTATTAAATTGTTTAGAATAGAATTATTTGATGTTAACTCAACATTTATCTCCTTTTGCATATCTTTCATCCTTGTCGGCTTGTGATTCCTATGGGGGTACATTGTGTAGTCATACTATACTTGCTGCATTCTTTTTGGATGCAGATTCAATTCTTTTTACCAACTCGAGACCTCGTGGCTGAGTCCTAGCAGGCTCATTCAAGTATTCAGGGTGAGGATGCTACTCCCGGGATGTTTTACCTTTATAGTCTTTTAATATTGATTCGAGGGACATGTATCAGACTTCTAGACTTGTTATATTCATTTGACTAATGTATTATGATAGTAGCGCTCTTGTATTATTGACCTGATCTCTTGGGTGTTTCATTTGACTTTCAGACTATGTTCCTCGCATTTATATTATGATAGATAAGTTTTATAAGTCTTTTGATGCATTTCCGCATTTCTTCTTACATCTTGTTAATTGACATTGGATGTGGTTCGCCTATCGGTGGAAAGTGTATGTGCCACCACGATCCTTAAAAAGAGTCATGACAAAGTTGGCCTCAAAGCTTTAGGTTAAACGGTCTTAAATACAAGAGCAATGTCTAGTAGAATCTTGCGGGTCGGTGCGGAGATATTCGTACTTATCTTCGAGAGGCTATGGGACATTATGAAACTTCAGTTTCTTCATTTCTTTCATTCTAAGTTGAATCAAATTGGTATATGACATTTGTTCCTACTTTCTCACAGATAGTGAGGATTCATGCTAATGCAGCGAGAGATGAGGCACCGACACCTGCACATCTGGTGCGCAGTCTTGGTCGAGGCTGTGGCAGGGGTCAAGGTAGAGCTCGAGGAGCTGCACCGACCAGGAGTGTAGCACAGGGAGCCGGCCAGGCTCATGCTAGATCAGTTTCCCCTATGCTGTATATTAATCCTTAGGATATGTTGCTTGATGAGGAGATGGGGCCAGCCTAGGATTAGCCCAGATTTATTGCTACTCCAGTTCTACAGGATACATTTGTCAGATTATTGAGTGTTCTAGATTTTTTTTGCCCAGGTGGACGTGCATCCAACTACCCTAGGTAGGTCATAGACTCGGGTGGAAGAGGGACAAACTCTCGAGTTTCATACTTCTTAGATCAGCCAGTTACTATGTTGCCTACCCATATAGCTAATAATTATTGAGGGGTATTGGGTGTGATGTGGGTTCCACTTTAGTGACTGCGATAAGAACTTGGGTGGGTACCGATGTATATTCTTAGGTATTTAGAATATCAGGGAAACATGTGAGCTTTCTGGCGTGGTTATGGTGATATATTCCACTTAGGTTGGTATGATTGTTGTTTATGTAAGCTATGATAGGCGTGATTGAACTTATACTTGTTGTGTGAATTGTCTTACCTCATCATGTACGTCTCATAACTATGAAAAGTTGATTCATGAAATGCTTGTGGAACTGTTGATATTAAGGCACGTGATTATTCATCTCATGCTTTTATAATAATTGTTTTTACATATTGCACGCATACATTCATTCATACAAATATTGTGACTGAGATGGATTTTGGTATGATATGTGGATTTGGTCTGATGAGATTGAAAAAAGAGGTAAAAATGATACGTGATATGAGATGACTTGAAATAAGATGGCTTGATATGAGATGACTTTATAAGTGATAACATGATTATGATATGACGCTCTACTAGTCCGAGGATTCATGTCGGTTGGTTGTGTGCGGTACATGGACTTGTAAGTCCCTCATGGGTCATGGCTATGTGGCAGAGTTCGGTAGCATGTGTATACCAAGTTAATTGGCCAGTGCATTGCATTCATGCATTCATACATCATCATTCTTTTACTTCTTATGTGGTTAGTGCCTACCTGACTATCCATGTTCTTGAGGATTTTGTGTTAGAATAAAGTAAGTTGAGTTGATAAATATTATGGAGTAGACTCAGTTTTTGTATATTGTACGTGTTTTTCTTTCGTTTTTGGCTTATGATACCTATGGGGGTACGTTGTGTACTCATACTACGCTTACTTCTTATTATTTGGAATCAATTTTCTCTCTTAGTTCCAGCTTCGCGAGTGATCCGCGGCAGTCTTTCAGAGTTTTCAAGGTGAGTTAGTAGCCTTATCAGTAACCCTGGAGATTCATCTATCTTATTGCTTCTGTTCTTATTTTTCCAAGACAATTATTGTAGCTTAGTTTCTTTCAAGTTGTAATAATTATTAGACGCTCTTGTACAAGTCAGACCAGGTTTTCGGAGAGTGTAATATTTCTATGTACTTGGTGTTTAAAGCATATTTATGGAAAATCAGTTTAAGTATTAATTTATCATTTAATTCCACTTTTATCCTTTTAAATTAATTTAATGATTTTGGGTATGGTTCGCCTACTGGGGCAATAGTTATTGGTGCCATCATGACCTATGATTTGGGTCGTGATAAGTTGGTATCATAGCCCTAGGTTCACCAGTCTCACGAGTACAAGAGCAATGTCTAGTAGAGTCTTGCGGATTAGTACGTAGTCATCCGTACCCATCCCCGAGAGGATATAGGACATTTAGTAAACTTCCATTCTTTCAGTCTTATTGTGTGTTTTTGTTCAAATTGGTATCTAAGTTTCATTACAATATTCTCTCACTGATAGTGAGAACCCTTCCTTGAATTTTCATGCGAGTGGTTTTTTTATGATGTCGCACAGTATGGTAAAATCTATGTCACTGTGATTTAGACGCATGACCAAATTCAGTTTTCAATTATGATTTGAAGACGTAGTTGAGTGGGATTGTGATTTAGACTCTAAAGTTTGGTGATATCCTTGGAAAATAGGAGTGATATTATGGGGGGAGTGCATGATCGATATGCCTTCAATGGTTAATTGCTCAAAAGTTGAGGGAGTACAACTATGTCTTAACAAGAATGGTTTGCTCGAGATGTGCTTTGAGTGGGAAAGTTTCAACATCGTCAAAGATTATGAGGATAGTTTTATGGTACGAGTGTAACAATGGACAATCAATGATTCAACAATAATAGGGTATAGTTGTAGGTTTATGAAAAAAAGTGTAATCTTGGAAAAGGTCATCTGATTTGACAAGAGGACAATGACCGTGTTAGGACTGTGGAGGATAAGGACTTGAATGGTGACCCATAAGGTGTGAGAAATTAAGACTTCTTATGGCATAGTGGTAAGAGTACTTCATTTTCCTATAGGATCGAGACGTAAGGAAGAGGATTTGAATGGATCAATCTTCGCTATATGAAGAGAACAATTAGCATCTAACGTGCTCATCAGGATAAGGTTACAAGACATGCGAGGATGAATGTTGTATAGTGTTATGAAAACTTAAGTTGGGTTTTGATATGACAGAATTGTAGGGGTGGAGTAAGAACTAGTGGTTCGGAGGATACTTCAGGAAATGGCTATATGTTCTAGGTTAGAAGGCAAGGTTACATGTGATGAGTGAAATTTAAGGAAATTGATAGTTGTGATCCTTCAGTAAAGGGTGTGTTCGTGGGGTCATTTGGTGTCTTGAGGTTAGTGAAAAAAGAGGATCTTTTGTAACCAAGATCTTGTAGATTTGTGAGTTATATTGCAGTTTTTTAATATAGAGTAAATGTAAGGGATCATGTTTATGAGTTGGTATGTTTGACTATGGCATAGGCGAATAGGAGCCAACAATTGATTAAAAAGAATGACTTTAGCGTTGGACAAGTATGAAGTTCTATTACTAAGAAGTTACCGGATATTGCATCTAGTTTTTGAATAAGGTTTGGGACTAGTTTGTAAAGGTTAACACTTGAATAGTTTCTATGATTATTGGTGGAGTGACTTTCTGGAGTTGACCGAATGATAGGAATAATTGCATGAGTTGTTGGATGTGTTCTGGTTCGGCAAAATAAAGTAAGGGGTGGTTCTTGGCAGGCAAGCATCATTTAAGAACCCTCGAGTGAGATGTCGGTCAATAGGGACATTTATGGTAACAAATCGATGATGGTTTTGAACTAATTCAAGTTGTGAAGAGCATTTTGGAATTTGAGTTAAGGATCAAGAATACCGATTAAAACCAAGAGAGGTGAGTTCACTATAGAGTCTATGTGTATCGATGTTGGGTCAGTAAGCCCATGAACCAAAGATGGAATAAAGACACTTCAGTTAAGGGATTTTGACAAAGGCACTTCGATGGAGCTGTATGAGAATGTTAGTAGGATTGTGTCTGGGGTAATTAAGGATTGTCCTATGGATTATGGACCAGATCAGTGACGGTTTGGGGTATTGCATCGATAATAATTGATTTTGGTTAAGATATCTTGAGTTGGTCGCTATTTTCTAGTGGAAAGACTCCATGAATTTTTTTTGTACATGCGATGCATCAGATTTAGAGAAATATCCTATTTTAATATTCGAGTAAGGCAATGGAAACTCTCAGTTGTCTGAGTGGGTGGCATACTACTATCTCCAAAATTGGCTCAACTATTTTGCAAGACTTATGATATTACGGTACACTCTTGAACGGATTTGAGTGATGATCGGTCAATAGTGGTGAATGTGATTTTGAATGAAATGTAGAAATTGAAGAATTAAGATAAATGCATGGTTGACCTAAATTGGAAAGAGTAGGGTCATCTTCGAAAAAGTGGAGAATTTGAATGTGAATCAATGAAATTTCTTGGGTCAGGTTGGATTATGGTGTTGTTGTTTTACATCATTCAAGTGGAGTGTAATTGTTAAGTACGCTTTGAGAAATAAGTCTAAAATAATTAACTAAGTGTTATGGCAAAGTTCTATGAGGTTTCACAATTAGAGTATGGCGAGAGGAAAATTCCGGGTGGCCGTTGTGATAAGATTGATGGATAGGCGGTCTGCGTTATATCGAGATGTGCATTCTTGAATGAATAGTCTATAGCGGATTAATAAGAGGGAGTCTTGATAATCTCTTCAGTTTGAAAGTTAAGGTTATATTTTTTAGGTAGGGTTTTGTTCGTGATAGTTGGTTATGTTGAATTGTTGCTGACTGGATATCATGAGTTAGTATTTAAATTATAAGAGGCTTGGGAGTTTTGGTGCGTGGTAACGCACATAGATTGCAAGGTTTGTTACTTTTGGATTTGTTAAAGGTGTAGCTAGGTATTTCAATTAGAGATTCAATAACTGAGATACGATGTACAAGGCTGCAGGATATGCGTCAAGTGTTTGGAGTTGTGAGCGAGTTAAGGTAAAGCACAAGGAGAACTTGATGGATTTAGAGTTCATGGAGTTTGTTCAGATTTGTGTATCAGGTGTGAGTTGAGAATCATAAAGACTCCAGTCATAAGATATTATTCCTCAGTACTAAGTTGATGACTTAGATAGAATTCAGTTTTAGGAGTCGAGGGTGATGTCACATGATTGAATGATTATTCATGAGAAAAGAGATGGAAGAGTTCACCGCTGACTTATAGAAAGCTTACTATTATTTTTGGAATGACTTCGAGTGATTATCAATGATTTAGGAATTTGAGCATTTTATTCCAGGAGTGAATTTTTCAATTAGGACCGGGTAGCCTATTTTATATTACCAGGACTCATGGTTATTCTAGTAAAATACTGTCAAGGATTTGATGGATTTCAATTCGGAATAGAGGTATGAAAGTGTTACTGGTTCTCATTGAAGCGCACAAATGGACTTGATAATATTTTATTGATGGCAACTATTTGGATATTTCTAAGGAGTTACACCGGTACTTGATGATTTATTGAAGAGGTGCAAATGGTCATGAAAGTCTTTGAGTTTGATCAATTAATTTTCTACCTGCTTGGCATGACAAGATAATCTTTAGGGCAATGCGCATAGTATGCTTATTTAAAGATTGAAAGGAAGTGGGCGATGGGTTTTGACTCAGTAGCTTCATCTCGATGAAACGAAACTAACGGAATTAGAATTAGCACATTCGGCTTTGGATAATATTAGTTGTTGATGTAATTGCTTAGAGTTTTCTTAGATAAAGCAAGGATTCTTTTTTGACAAAAGGAAGTCATGATTTAGGCTTGTGGCGTGTGGCTATGTGTTTCTACGGAATCTTAGTGTGAAGGACGGCCTTGGAAGGTGTAAAAGAAGGATTAGTAGAATCGGGATATTTTATTGATACTTGTTGGACTATGGTGTGTGGCTACAATTAAAGGATTGTGGTGTTTAAGAAGATATTTATGGAATCAATCGAACACATATAGGGTTGTGGCTATAATCAAATCAGGGAATTCAAGCATAGTCATTTCTTATATTAGAGAATTAGCTATGAAAGGAATTTTGAGTATAATGAAATGGAAATTTGGGTCATTAAGTTATGTTAAAGGTTGTTCTGACTGATAAAGTAAAAAGGTGGTGCTATCGGCATATTTATTGCCTGTGGAGGCTTTCATGAGGTTATAATGGAGACTCTTTGTTACTCTTTGGCTTTCATAATTTCCTTTATTGTTTGAGAACAAACAAATTTTTAATTGGTATCTGATGTAACAATCTGTTTGGTCATTTTAAACTTTTTGCCTTATTTTACCAAAAAAATACCCTTTTATAGTCCCTTTTCGGTGTTTATGACTCGCGGGGATGAGTGGCACACTTCCCAAGGTGAATTGAATGTGTTTTGGAAAGAAAATCTAAAGTTAGAAGTTTCTTAAGTTTTGAAATGGAAAGTTTGACAAAGTTGTATTTTTGGTAAACATGTCGATTTCTGAGTTTGTTCATTCTTTTAGGTCTGGAAAATTATTTATGACATAGTTGAATCTTTGGTTTGGGTCTCGAAGCATTCTGATGTGACTTGGGTACCTAGTTAACTAATGTTAAGATTTGAGAAAGTTAAAGTGTTTTGGGAAAAATGCATCTTAATGATGTCAGACTAGTGTCTTGAGTGCGCGATTGAGTTCGTAGGATGTGTTTATGTTAAGTCTGCATATCTGGTTTGATTCCGAGAGGTTTTGGATGAGTTTCGTGTGTCGGATTGAAATTTTAGAAAATTGCTTCATTTTTTAGTCCTGGTGTAAGCGTATGTGGATAGGGAGCCGCACCTTGCGCATTCGTTTCTGCGGAAGTTGGTGTGCAGATGCAAGAATCCTGGGGTTGGGGTTGGGGTTAGGGAGCCGTACCTGCGCATTCGTTTCCCCGCCTCTACGCATTTTGGGATGATAAGTGAAGACCGCTCCTATAGCCTTTTCTTCGCTGGTGCGAGCCAGCACCTACGAGGATAGGTCCGCAAAAATGAAAATCAATGAATCAGAAAACCCTTTTATTCTTTCTCCCTGATTCGAACCTCAGTTATTCCAAACACGTTTTGGGAGCTAGGGAGCTTGGTTTTGGGTGTTCCCAAGTGATTTCTTCAACACACCTGTTTGGGTAAGTTTCTTATCATCTTATTATCATTTTATCTTCAATTAATTAGAGATTTCATGGTAGGAATCATGTTTTAGGATGGGAATTTTATGGATTATGAACCCTAGGTTGAAAAATTGATTTTCTCTAATTAATCATGGTTTGTTTGAGTACATTTTCTAGTATTAGCTTGTTAAAGCTTTGGGTAAACTATTTATATAAAGAATTTCGAATCTAATTCAGATTTTCAAGTGGTTGTTTTATGGTTTTTGACACAAAATGGATTTTTGGATAATTCATGAATTGGCGGCTCAATTGGGGTTAGCATTTTATGAAAATTAGGATTATGACTATCTAGACTATGGGTAACATGTTTCTAACTTAAAATTATGATTTTTCCCTTGCGGGCATGTGGCCGCTTTTGAATTGCATTCTCGGGTTTCATTTAGAAGCATAGCATTATGGGTGTCTGTAGATTCATATTTTAATGTAGAACTTACTATATCTAGACCTCGATCATTTAGAATTTCTCCAGAAGGGTAAAGCATTGGCTTTAGGGTTCATGGCAGATGTACTGCCTTGAGGTAGGTTACTGTTTACTTTTTAGACTCCGATAAAGAGGCATGTATATCTAATAATTATTGAGGGAATTAGGTGTGATGGGGTCCCACCTTATGTACTGCGATGAATACTTGGATGGGTACCGGTGTATATTATTGCGTAGTTAGAATGTCGAGGAAACATTTGAGCCTTCGGGCGTAGTTGTGGTGATAAATTCCACTTAGGTTGGTATGATTGTTGTTTGTGTGAGCTACGATAGACGTTATTGAACTTATACTTGTTGTGTTAATTGTCTTACCTCACCGCTCTACGTCTCATAGCTATGGAAAGTTGATTCTTGAAATTCTTGTGGAACTATTTATATTAAGGCACATGATTATTCATCTCATGCTTTCATAATAATTGTTTTTACCTATTGCACGCATACATTCATTCATGCAAATATTATGACTAAGTTGGATCTTGATATGATAGGCGGATTTGGTCCGATGAGACCAGAAAGACAAGTAAGAATGATATGTGATATGAGATGGCTTGATACGAGACGACTTGAAAAGTTAGGACGTGATTATGATATGATGCTCTACCAGTCCGAGGAATCATGTCGGTTGGTTGTGTGCGGTATATAGACTTCTGAGTCCCCCATGGGTCATGGCTATGTGGAAAAGTCCAGTAGCATGTGTATACCAGGTTGATCGGCCAATGCATTGCATTCATGCATTCATATATCATTATTCATTTACTTCTTATGTGGTCAGTGCCTACCTGACTATCCATGTTCTTGAGGATTTTGTGTTAAAAAAAAGTAAGTTGAGTTGATAAATATTGTGGAGTAGACCCAGTTTTTATATGTTGTACGTGTTTTTCTGTCGTTGTCATCTTATGATACCTATGGGGATACATTGTGTACTCATAATACGCTTGCTGCTTATTAATTGGATGCAAATTTCTCTCTCAGTTCCAGCTTCGCGAGTGATCCGAAACGGTCTTTCGGAGTTTTTAGGGTTAGTTAGTAGCCTTATTAGTAACCCTGGAGCTTCATCTATCTTATTTCATATGTTCTTATTTTTCCACAACATTTATTATAGCTTAGTTTCTTTCAAGTTGTAATAATTATTAGACACTCTTGTACAAGTCAGATCCGGTTTTGGGAGAGTGTAATATTTCTAAATACTTGGTGTTTAATGAATATCTATGGCAAATCAGTTTATGTATTAATTTATCATTTATTTTTGCTTTTATTCGTTTAAAGTTATTAAATGATTTTGGGGATGGTTCGCCTACCGGGGGATAGTGTAAGTGCCATCATGACCCGTGATTTGGGTCGTGTCACTTGTTCCTCCTGGTAACCTTGTTTAATTCCCAATAGACAATACACATCTGCATAGAACCATCTTTCTTCTTCAAAAATAACATGGGAGAAGCCCAAGGGAAAACACTCGGTCTGATAAAACCTTTGCTCAACAAATCCTGCAACTATTCCTTTAACTCCCTCACCTCCGCGGTCGTCATCTGATATGGCGGTATAGAAATAGGCCGAGTTCACGACTCCATATCAATACAAAAATCAATATCACGATCAGTTGGCATACCAGGAAAATCCATAAAAAATACCTCCGAAAACTCTTCATCACCGGTACCGACTCAAGCGATGGACTATCCATGCTGGTATCCCAAATATGCGCCAAATATGACAAACACCATTTGTTCACCAATTTCTTCCCTCTAAGGAATGATATGATCTTCTTAGGTGCATGTCTAGGACTAACCTTTGACTCTAACCTCAGAATACCCGGCATAGCTAACGTGATTGTCTTAGCATCACAGTTCAAGATAGCATGATAGTTCAAGATAGCATGATAAGGAGATCACAAGTCCATACCTAGGATAATATCTAAATCTACCATATCAAAGATAACCATATCTAAGCAAGTGTCATATCACATGAAAGTAATCACACAAGAGTTATAGACTCGATCCACTACCATAGAATCAACAATAGGAGTAGAGGCATAAATAGGAACAATAAGCAAATCACAATGCTTATCCTGACCCACAGAGAAATAAGCAGACACATAGGAGAAAGTAGAGCCCGAATCAAATAGGACAGAAGTCAACCGATAACAAATCAAAATAAGACATGTTATGACAATATCAAAAGACGTAGCCTCTTGTCTACCCTGAAAATAATAGCAATGAGAATGTCCTCCCTCTGACTTGCGTGCCTCTATGGCCACCACAACCTTTCTAAGACCCATTTCTCATTGACAAAGAACGACCTCTACCCGAATGATAACCACATGTGCCAGACTATGAACCTTTTCTACCAGAATACCTGCCTCATCTAATAGGTGGTGTTGTGGGACTAGCAAAGTCTGGGATACTCACTCACGATAATCCCTAGATCACCATAATGATAGCAAGTCCTGCTCGACATGCGCTTCTTAATTGATGTTGAAGAGCCAGAATATCCTCATCAGTCTGAATATCTCGAGTAAGAACCCCGGGATGTCTTCCTGGAACCTTTCCCACTATACCCTAAAGAAGCTCCTGCGGAAGTCTGAAGTGTTGACTGAATAGGGCGACTATAATGATGTTAATGACCCCTATCATAGTGTCCCCGACCTCTGGATGGACCACAAAATCTACCGAATCCGTGTGCCTTCTTGTTACCATCCGCTATACATCTGACTCCTCACTGACTCAACCTCCTTGGCATGTTCTACCACTGCCTGAAATGAAGCTCCAATAGCCATTAACTTAAAAGCAACAAAGGTAAAATAAGAAATTTAATGATACAAAAGCATATTAGCGGTCTAATTAGTCATAACCCTAATTTTGGAAGTTATCTAACCCCAATTAGGTCTTCAATTTCCCTTTTATATCAAAAACCCCGAATTTAGGTAAACCCTGGAAATTCCCCCAAATTTTCATGGGGTTAAATTAACAAATTGAACACAACAATAGGTTATTTTATCATTAAAAATTTAAATCTGAATTATCTCATCATAGCTTCAATCTTGGTCTCCAATTTCATGAATTTATTCCTCTATGTTACACCCCGCAATTTCATTCATCAAATATACCTTAACAGAGAGAGCTCAAGACAATGAAGAAGGTTCCCTTGGGTTGGTTAAGGAATGATCTAGGCCCTTTGTGCTTGTAATCCTTACATTGAGTGCGTCGGGTCATGCCAATGTAAAATAAAAAGAGTATAATGCCCATACAAAGGATAAGGAAAGAATTGGGCCAAGGTTGGAAGTATATTTAAAAGGTTGCGAGTTATAGCCGTTGTTTCGTGCACATTTAAGAGTATGGCTAATCGATTTGATTTCCGAAGACTCAAGCCCCATTCCGAGGGTATTTTATGATATAAATGTATGTTATAAAGGTCTATGTATGTTTATAAGTCATTGGGATCAAAGGAATCAGATCTCGACGAAGTTTGACAAAGATCGGACGATACGCTAAATATTTTGCATCGCGGAACCTATTTCGCTTTGTGAATGAGGCCACAGATCAAGAGACCTCTTTTACCACCTCCCTTCCACCATATTCAGTGGAGTATGCATCCGTAGAACCCCATCTACATCACACATCCCCCCATAGATGGGAGGCGGTGGGGAGGTTATATATAAGCCCAACTTCGGCCAATTGCTCCAAAACATTTCAATTTCACCCTAAACACTTCCTAGATGCTTTCAACCCTTCTATAAAGACCTAGACACTATTACAAGTCAAATCCTTGAGCTTTTGATGCAAATCTTCCATTATGGAGACTAGCTTGTCTTGGAAACCTATCTTGAATTCTTGAAAGGAGTTGGAGGTTTTTGAAGGATTGAAAGAAGATTCGGTGTAGGGACTTCTTGGTTGTCTGAAGGTATGTACCTACTAAGTTTTAGTGTTATTAACCCTCTCCTAGCTTTGAGTAATCTTTTGGACAAAATGAAACATGGACAAATTGAGATAACTCTATAGTTGATCATGATAGTTGTTGTGTTGGTTGTTGGATGGTTGTAATGAGGTTTTTGAGCTAACTATGGTTGGAATTAATGGAGTATGGTTGTTGTAATCTTGATGGTGTTTTTGTTATTGTAAATGAGGTAATAATAGCTAAGTTTCCATAAGAATAAGAGGAAATAAAGTATTCACGCTAAGTGTTTGACGGAATGTCACAACGATGAGATCTTAAAGCTATTGATATAGATTATATTATTTGCTTAGGTTAACTATTATAGGACAAGCAGGAAGCCATATGAGTGGTATTGGTCATAAATGAGGTATGTTAAGGCTAACGCTTTCTTTAATTTTGCATGACCTACGAATAAGCTCAACCATAATGAATGTTCCTCCAAAGAGAACTCTACTCTTAAGATTGGAGCTTATGAACACTTTTGTTTCATATTGTTATAGATTGTGACACTTATTGTTCTTTGTCGGGATCACTTCCCGTCTTGATAGCATCTTAAATCTTATGTCTTCTTATGATCCTTGTTGACTCTAGAACAATTGATACAATCATAGTTACATAACGATAGTCGGAGGATTACAAACTTGAGTCACTCCGATCAGATTCATAAGGCCCTTCTGAGTCATTGCATGTATTTTATATATATATATATATATATATATATATATATATATATTATGACACCACATCGCACTATAGTCGGCAGGGTAGGCACTTATATGTGCACACCACTGCAGTTGGGAAGTTAATGATGATAGCCCTAAAGAATGGCATAATGATGAAAAAATAGCCCCGATGTGTGGCATATAAATATATATACGTATACATATGTTTTAAATAAAAGTATGCATATTCCTTGACCACAGAGGCACTCAGAGTACAGGTTGTTTCTCTAGTACTCTATTCACAGTCATGCACTCAGCTATAGTTTCAGTTTATGCTCTATTTGCACTATTGTACTTGTTTACTGTTTCAACCTTACATATTCAATACATCTTTCATACTGACGTCCCCTTATGGGGCGCTGTATTTCATGCCCGCAGGTAGAGATAGAGATTTAAACGACACCTCACAGTGGGTAACTCGACTCAGCTGAAGGTTGTCACGCTTCTTTCTTCCGATGTTGTTTAGTGAGCTGATAGGTATGGTGGTCGCATGTACATATAGTTGGGTATGGTGGGGTCCTATATCGACCATATATTGTTAATGTATTCTATAGAGGCTTGTAGACAGTAGTCTAGTGTATAGTAGTTTTGTGTGGCCTTGTCAGTCTTGTTGTATATATGTATGTTGGGCCTTTTCTACGTGCATGTAGTTGTGTCATTTGATCATATAATCATTCATCAGAGGCCTTGTCAGCCCATATATTATTGAGTATACTACAAGTGTCATGAGTGGTACGCTCGGGCTTTAGAGCATCGAGTTCCGGCCACCCCCCCCCCCAAGGTTAGGGTGTGACAAACTTGGTATCAGAGTAGGTCTGTCCTAGGGATGTATACAAGCCGTGTCTAGTAGAGTCTTGCTTATGGGTGTGTTGCATGCCACAATTATAAACAATAGGCTATAAGGTATTTAAGATGTTCTCTTTCTTTCTTGATTTAGATCGTGTATTAGAGCCGAGTTGAAAGTTTTATTCCTAACCTCATCGTGCTTATGATTTCAGTAATGTCTTCTTCGAGAGATACACTTTCTATCGAGACCGACCCATTAGAGGATATGAGCGGGTTACCTCTCCATCAGTTTTTGACCTAGATACGATTAGGGGTGTCGAGGGAGACCCCCGTACTATCAAATATAGCCCCAACACCTTTTGATGAAGATGTTAGGAGGGCAATTCAGGTATTGATGTAGTTGGTTACCTCTCAGGCACGATACCACCCTGGTATGATTAATAGTGGTAGACCTCTAGAAGATTCAGGGAGTTCACAGCCCAGGGAGCCTGTTAAACAAGGGCAACTGATGTTCGGTAGGGCTGACTCAGTTGGAGCTAGGGAAAGGGCTAAGAGGGTTAAAATGGTTGGAAATTATTGGGGAATACTGAATGAAGAATGATTTCAGATACATGACCAGCAAGATAGATATTTGCGCCAGATCAGGTACGATCAGAGTTCTCGGGTAAAGCTGAGAAAGATATCACATCCCTCGATACTTCAGGATTAGACTAGGAGTGGTTCAGACTGAGTGGGGTTGTCTACGCCATGTTGTAAGATGTGTGGACAAATGCATGCAGGACCCTGTCGTAAGGAAATAGGAGGTTGCTATTGGTGCGGTAATCGAGGGCACAAGATACGACAGTGTCTCGGGTTGGCCTATAAGAGGAAAGAGGAGAGCGAGGATATAGTGTTGACTACGGACGCTACCCGAGTAGAGCAGACAAGCGCAGGTATGCCATTGATTTCTTTATTCATTTACCTACTTTCTACATGCACGATATGTATTTATTTTATACTCTAGACGAGTGACACTATTTTGGGGAGCTAATTTTTCTGAGTGACCTATGGGGGTAAGATATTCCAATAAGAAAAGAATTGTGACAGTAATGATATTAATTGAAGATAAAAAAAATTCTAGTCCAAGAGACAGAAGATCTACGTATGCATATTACGAATGGAAAAGACATGGAGCACCTAACCCAACCTAGGGCCGGAATAGTGGCATATTTTCGAATGACCCTATTAAGTAACCCCTGAATTTGTGATAATATATCATTCGATGATTGTGTGAAAGTCCCAGGCTTTGGGTAATAAATGGCGAGCTAATATAAGATCGAAAGAAATTGTGAGGCAAAAGGGATTACCAGATAGTTGGAATATTTTGAGAATGTTTTTCTCCTCTTAGTGACTCACATCCCTTTGAACGTGAGAATTTGTTATGAATGTGTGAGTTAAATAGTAATCGCGGGCCAAATAAATTAGGAAGACCCCAAAAGATTGATAAGGAGAATAGATTTCCGAAATTAGATCACATGGAGCTTCGCTCCAGGTAGTAGCTAAAGTAAAGGGGCAGAATGTAATGCCCAAACCAGTGACCCCAACTTCTCCTCAAGGATCGAGCTAATTAGGAGGGCTGATAACAAGATAAGTTCCATCGATAGAAGAAAAAGGGCATACATCGCTTAATGTTATCAATTATGTGTGTGGGCGGCAGTAAAGGACTGTAAGTTTTCAACACTGGGAAAGATCACGGCATGACAGAAGAACGACTAGAAGTGGTAGATGAATGTTTAGTAAGTATCAACAGAATGTTATAATGAAGTACTGAGGCCACAGGATGTTCCCCAAAGGGGGCAAACGGGTGCAAGAATTGTAATGGTAAGGATGCCTATAGAAAGATTAGAATGGAACCCACAACAATAATATCACCTGGAAAAGAAGGATAATAACGAAGAAATGATACTTAGACCCTCCCATCCAAAAAAAAGTGCAAATCCCGATGCCCAAAAGTGGGAGTACAAGAAGTACATTAAAACTGAGGGTACTTAAAATGAGTCAAGTGAGATATGTAAAGGTTAAAGGATCGAGTGACGGGTCAATGGAAAATTTAATTCCCATTAAGGGAGGAAGCTTGAGTAAGTAATAAATTGAAACCGGGATACGACCTAAACTTGGATATGTTAAACACTAGTTTCGGCCCGGATACCAGTAAGATGTTGTAGGGTAAGCAAATGGAAGTAATGATGAATAAGGCCTGATATGGGAATATAACGGAAAGCTAAAGTGATCAAAGTACCCCAAAGAGTCCAAGGTAGACATTAAAGAATAGAGTTAAAGGATAGTAATGACAAAGAAAAAAATAAGAGTAAGTAGGTAATAGTAACCTTTGGAATTATCAAATTAACCGAAAACTCCACGAGTTGGATAATATAATTAACGTAAAGTCTAAAGACACGAGTTGCAAAAGGAACCTAAGCCAAGCCATAAAAGTGAAAGCATTACCTCAAGTATAGTGATCATGGGGAATCTGGCAGATCGATGCCTTGCAGACATAAGTTCTTCAATGAGAAAAGGGGTAGGACGGCCCTTAACACGGACAATACTGAAGGATATTATTAATATGCCAAAGGTTTTCCTCCAAAAAGGTATATAAATACCCAGCAAAATAACAAATATGACGAGTAGTGAATTTAGAAGTTACAAGGGTCAAGCATTGCGCTCTTAGTATGGAATAAATGTTGCTCTCAAGGAGACACATGGCTAGAATAATTACAAACTGTGGATGCCTAAGAAATGAGGCCGATTAAGAGGAAAGACGTTAAAGGTTAGAGGATGTCTTATTTTCCATACGTAAACAATAGGGAATAATAAAGTGGGGAGAAAAGGGACGGTATGAACCTAGATGGGATACTTAAGTAACATGAGGATGATCAAAGAGGGATTAGCTTATTTCAGATTGGAAAATATTATCTACAGATGTTCGGTTGAAACGTCATGGGAAATAAGAGGTTCAGATATAGTGAATAATAAGGTAATAAACTACATGGTTACTTACCGTTGTCAAAGTGAACTAATATAAGGACGAAAGGAAAGAATTGACCCAAGGGGGGTAAAACATAGCTAACTTGAACAAAAGCCAAATAATGAGAATCCCCTGAATAAAAATGCAAAAAAAATCCTTTTTAATATTGAAAAGTAGAAGGATGCTAAGACAAATAGCTCCATCTAGAGTCCATTGAGAGGTATTGATATGGAATCAAGGTAGATATGAAAACCTTAGTGCGATCAGAGACATAGTATGCTGATCGATATCATATAAGAAAATGTGCACACGAAGCTGGAAAAATTAACTAAGGATTTTTAGTTGATACAGGAAATTGTTAAAAGTTATCTTATTGTCAGCATAAACTATTCTAATCTGGGAGACTAATGCGTAAATGTCTCATTATTTCATATCGTGACAACTAAGACTACATAGATGATCTAGAACTAGTGGCAATTTATATCAAAATGATTACTCATTTTCTTAGAAATTATCTCGAGCTATCGTACAAGCGCTCACCCTATAGTGAGAGACTTCTGGGAAGTTATATGGAAATAAATTTTGGATGTTTAAGATTAGCCCCACCTCCGTCCTAATATACTAGTCAATAGTGAAGTTCAAATCACCAGCAACATGTTGTGAGCGGACATATTGAACTCAAAAGGAAGTTGAGATGATTGTCTAAAAATCGATGGCTATTATGCGAAGTTCTACAAAGTAAATATATAAGGTGTTGTGTAAGGAAATGAGCAAGACTCCTATCAAATAATGAAAAAGGAAGTGACTCTAGGTAATAGTGTCCGACTTGAAAAGAGGGGAAGATTTCATCTGAAACGACTACGACCATAATACCCGAACATGACTAAGGAGTGAATGAAAGACAAATGAGTATATCCCTAACCATGGATGTCTACTCACCTGGTTATTACATTTTGACCCTAAGAGCGACATTTATTGAGAATCCACTTCAATTTTGGTCGTGATGGGAATGTAAAAGTGGAGAAGAGCTTACCAAATCAAATAATGATGGGACCGCCATGTAATCCATAATTTAAATCTACAAGGATGATGATATGACCGTAGTAAGAAGAAAATGTATGGAATTGAAGGACAGAAGGAGGAATGGACCGGGAATGTCCCTATGAACTCCTGACCTATGATGATCCTCTTGCAGTGACTTTTCTCTATATCCCTACTTATGTTCATCATAACAAAGGGATAAAAGAC
The DNA here is from genome assembly GCA_029783415.1 of Anisodus acutangulus. Taxonomy (NCBI): domain Eukaryota; kingdom Viridiplantae; phylum Streptophyta; class Magnoliopsida; order Solanales; family Solanaceae; genus Anisodus; species Anisodus acutangulus. The sequence continues at coordinate 5,821,357 of CM056510.1, read as the reverse complement.
ATAGCTCAGATTTCAGGATTTGACTGCTCAGGTAAATTACAGTCCACTATGTGATATTGTAAAAGAGATATATGACCATGTGGGATAGATGTTGTACTGGAATTTCTTATGTTGCCCTGTTAGGCAATAGTTATGACTTCTGACTGCGTGATAGGTTGAGATGGTCCTATTTACAGAATAAATTCTGCCAAAATATCCAAGAAATATAAGAATCACTATAGCCGAGCGATAATACCCCAACATTCGAGGATGAATTTTCTTAAGAGGGGAAGGATATTACACTCCACAATTTCATTCATCAAATATACCTTAAGCTAGAGAGTCTAGGATAAGGAAGAAGGTTCCCTTGGGGAGGTTAAGGAATGAACGAGTTGAAACACAAAGAAGTTGTAAGAGTTTAAGAGTCACTAGGCCCTTCGTGCTTGAAATCCTTACGTTGAGTGCATCGTGTCAAGCCAATGTAAAATAAATATAGTATAATGCCTATAAAAAGTATAAGTAAAGCATTGAGCCAAGGTTCGAAGTATATCTAAAAAGTTGCGAGTATGGCTAATCGATTTGAGTTCTAACAACTCGAGCCCTATTTCGAGGGTTATTTATGATATAAATGAATGTTAAGAAGGTATATGGATGGTTATAAGTCATTGAGATCAAAGGAATCACATCTCGACGAAGTTTCATGAAGATCGGACGATACGCTAAGCGTTTCAAATCGCGGATGAGGCCGCAGTTCAATGGACCTATTTGGCCACCTCCCTACCACAATATGCGGTGGAGGATATGGCCGCAGAATCCCATCTGCATTGCACATCGTCATGTAAATGGGAGGTGGTGGGGAGGTAATATTTAAGCCCAACTTCGGCCAATTTCCCTAAAGAATTTTAATTTCGCCCTAAACACTTCCTAGATGCTCTAAACCATTCTATAAAGACCTAGACACCATTAAAGGTAAAATCCTTGATATTTTGATGCAAATCTTCCATTATGGAGACTAACTTGGCTTGGAAACCCATCTTGAATTCTTGAAAGGAATCGGAGGTTCTTGAAGGATTGAAAGAGGGTTTGGTGTAGGGACTTATTGTATATATGTATGTTGGGCCTTTTCTACATGAAGGTTGTTGTGTCATTAGATCAGATAATCATTCATCAGAGGCCTTGTCATGCCCATATATTATTTAGTATTCTATTCAAATTATTAGTGGCACGCTCGTGCCTTAGGGCATCGAGTGTCGGCCACCCCCAAGGTTGGGGTGTCACACCTTAATTATCCTCAGTCATAAACCCTAGTTTTTAACTATCCAAAACATGATAATAATCCTAGATTTAAATATAGGTATGTTCCTACTATGTTTTAGTGTTCTTAACCCTCTCCTATCTTGGATTAATCATTTGGACAAGATAAAACATGGACAAATTGAGATAATTCTATAGTTGATCATAATAGTTGTGTTGGTTGTTGGATGGTTGAATGATAGCTAACTATGGATGGATTTCATGGAGTATGGTTGTTGTAATCTAGATGTTTTTGTTGGTGTTGTTGTAAAGGAGGTAAGAATAGTTAAGTTGCCATAAAAATGAGAGGAAATAAAGTATGCACGCTAAGTGTTTGACGGAATGTCACAACGACGAGAACTTAAAGCTATTGATATGAATTATCTTATTTGCTTATGTTAACGATTGTTGGACAAGTGGAAAGCCATAGGAGTGGTATTGGTCATCAACATGGTATGTTGTGACTCACTTTTTCCTTCATTTTGCATGACCTACGAATAAGCACAACCATAACGAATATTCCTCCAAAAATAACTCTTCTCTTATGATTGGAGCTTATGAATACTTGTTTCATATTGTTATAGTTCATGACACTTATTGATATTTGTCATGATCACTTCCTCTCTTTATAGAGTCTTAAATCTTATGTCTTCTTATGATCCTTGTTGACTCTCGAATAATTCATATAGTCACAATTACATAAATATTATTGGAGGATAACGATCTTGAGTCACATTGATCAGATTCATAAGGCCCTTTCGAGTCATTGCATGCATTATATATATATATATATATATATATATATCTATTTTATGACACCGCACCGCGCTATAGTCGATCGGGGTGACACTTATATATGCACAACACTGCAGTTTGAAAGTTTATGATAATAGCCGCAAAGAACGACGTAATGATAACAAAATAGCCCCGATGTGTGGCATATATATATATATATATATATATATATATATATATATATATATATATACATATGTTTTAAATAAGAGTATGCATATTCCTTGACCACAGAGGCACTCAGAGTACATGTTGTTTCTCTATTACTCTATTCACAGTCTCGCACTCAGCTATAGTTTCAGTTTGTGCTCTATTTATATTATTGTACTTGCTTACAGTTTCAGTCTTACATATTCAGTACATTTTTGTACTGGCATCCCCTTTTGGAGAAATGCGTTTCATGACCATATGTACAGATAGAGATTCAGACGACCCCTCACTGTAGGTGACTCGACTCAGCTAAAGGTTGTTACGCTCCTTTCTTCCAGAGATGTTTAGTAAGATGATAGGTATGGTGGTCGCATATATGTACATAGTTGGGTATGGCGGGGCCGAGTCTCGACCAAATATTGTTAATGTATTCTCTAGAGACATGTAGAGAGTCGTGTAGCGTATAGTAGTTTTGTGTGGCCTTGTAATTCTTATTGTATATATGTATGTTGGGCCTTTTCTGCGTGAAGGTTGTTGTGTCATTAGATCAGATAATCATTCATCAAAGGCCTTGTCATGCTTATTTATTATTTAGTATTCTATTCAAATTATTAGTGGTACGCTCGTGCCTTAGGGCATCGAGTGTCGGCCACCCCCAAGGTTGGGGTGTCACACCTTAATTATCCTCAGTCATAAACCCTAGTTTTTAACTATCCAAAACATGATAATAATCCTAGATTTAAAGATAGGTATGTTCCTACTATGTTTTAGTGTTCTTAACCCTCTCCTATCTTGGATTAATCATTTGGACAAGATAAAACATGGACAAATTGAGATAATTCTATAGTTGATCATAATAGATGTGTTGGTTGTTGGATGGTTGAATGATAGCTAACTATGGCTGGATTTCATGGAGTATGGTTGTTGTAATCTAGATGTTTTTGTTGGTGTTGTTGTAAAGGAGGTAAGAATAGTTAAGTTGCCATAAAAATGAGAGGAAATAAAGTATGCACGCTAAGTGTTTGACGGAATGTCACAACGACGAGAACTTAAAGCTATTGATATGAATTATCTTATTTGCTTAGGTTAACGATTGTTGGACAAGCGGGAATCGATAGGAGTAGTATTGGTCATCAACATGGTATGTTAAGGATCACTCTTTCCTTCATTTTGCATGACCTACAAATAAGCACAACCGTAACGAATATTCCTCCAAAGATAACTCTACTCTTAAGATTGGAGCTTATGAACACTTTTGTTTCATATTGTTATAGTTCGTGACACTTATTGTTCTTTGTCGAGATCACTTCCTCTCTTGATAGCGTCTTAAATCTTCTGTCTTCTTATGATCCTTGTTGACTCTCGAACAATTCATACAGTCACAATTACATAAAGATTGTCGGAGGATAACGATCTTGAGTCACTCTGATTATATTTATAAGGCCCTTCCGAGTCATTTCATGCATTAAATATATATATATATATATATATATATATATATATATTTTATGACACCGCACCGCGCTATAGTCGACTGGGTTGGCACTTATATATGCACACCACTGCAGTTGGGAAGGTTATTATAATAGCCCCAAAGAACGGCGTAATGATGACAAAATAGCCCCGATATGTGGCATATATATACGTATACATATATTTTAAATCAAAGTATGCATATTCCTTGACCATAGAGGTACTCAAAGTACATGTTGTTTCTCTATTACTCTATTCACAGTCTCGCACTCAGCTATAGTTTCAGTTTATGTTCTATTTATAGTATTGTACTTGCTTACAGTTTCAGTCTTACATATTCAGTACATTTTTGTACTAACGTCCCCTTCTGGAGTAATGCGTTTCATGACCATATGTACAGATAGAGATTCAGACGACACCTCACTGTAGGTGACTCGACTCAGCTAAAGGTTGTCACGCTCCTTTCTTCCAGAGATGTTTAGTAAGATGATAGGTATGGTGGTCGCATATATGTACATAGTTGGGTATGGCGGGGCCCTATCTCAAACAGATATTGTTAATTTATTCTCTAGAGATATGTCGAGAATCATCTAGCGTATAGTAGTTTTATATGGCCTTGTCGATCTTATTGTATAGATATATATTGGGCCTTTTCTGCGTGAAGGTGGTTGTGTCATTAGATCAGATAATCATTCATCAGAGGCCTTGTCATGCCCATATATTATTGAGTATTCTATTCGTATCATTAGTGGTACGCTCGGGCCTTAGGGTATCGAGTGTCGGTTACCCCCCAAGGTTGGGGTGTGACACTTTAATTATCCTCAATCATAAACCCTAGGTTTTAACTATCCAAAACATGACAATAATCATAGATTTAAAGATGGAATCATTAATAGGAAATGAAAAATAGACTACAAACCTTACCCTCAAGGTGAAAATGATAAAGAACCTTGGTTTTCCTCCACAACTGAGCTTAATTTCAAAAAAAATTGAGATATGGAAAGTGAACTCAAAATGAGGTTTTTTTATTAGGTTCTGGTGCAACGATTTAGCTCTAGTGGAATCTTCCTCGAAATAGCGGCTTTACTTCTGAGGCAAAACACCCGCATAAGCGGCACAACTTAATGTACCGATATCTCACAAAGGCGGAGATGACACCGCAAAAGCAGTTCGTCTCTGCGCACCGAATTCCGCCAAGGCAGAACTTCCCAACTCTTGCTCAGGATTGCATTTGCAGACCAAGTTTCGCAGAAGCGGCTCCACAGGTGCGTTTAAATTCGCAAGGGAGATTTCTCCCAGTTCTAAATTACTAAGTCCAAAACATCCCAGTACAAACTCTAATGCTTTGTATGTATAAATAACTAATCGAATTTACTCGCATCCTCGAATTATAGGCATGACATTATCACAATGTGTTTCTCCCATTAATTTCCCCTCGATTGCCCCAAAAAGCACATATAGTAAAGCTAAGGACAACCACATCTGATATCCTCGAAAAGCGAAACAAAACTCGACTACATCCTGCCTTGGCATCCCATACTTGGTGATTTTCAATGGAACTCTGAACCATAAAGGTTGACCGAAAGTTAATTATTTATGTTTCGAACTTAAGAGGCTTCTATCCTTATTATAATTATTTCTCCAAATCCACGGAAAATTAATCACGAGGCGCTCCATGCGAGCCACGAAATTGTGTTAAGAGTTAAGAAAAATGGTAGTTTGGTCGGATCAAGGTAAGAAACCCAAAACTACTGGATGCGTCGTTACACAAATCCAACTCATAGACTACCTCACCAACACGTTGAAGGATCTCAAATGGTACAATATACCTCAGACACATCTTGCTTATCTACCCAAATCTCATCACACCTTTCATAGGTGAGACATTCAACAGAACCTGATCACCTACCATTAACTGTATATCACGACCTCTCTGATCTGCATAGTTCTTTCTACTCTGATCTGCATAGTTCTTTCTACTCTGATCTGCTAGGAGCTTCTCTTGAATCAACTTCCCTCTATCCAAGGTATCTTAAAACAAGTTTGTGCCCCATGGAATCACCTCGAAAGCATCAAACCAATCAATTAGAGATTGACATCTCCTATCATACAAAGTATCAAATAACGCCAACTCAGTACTCAAATGATAACTGTTATTTTAGACAAACTCCACTAAGGGAATGAACTGGTCCCATTAACCACCAAAGTCAGTCACATATGCCAGCAACATATCCTTGGAAACCTGAATAGTTCACTCGGACTGACCATCCATCTGCGGGTGAAATGTCATACTATGATCACACTAGGTCCCCATCTCCTTCTGCAAGGTCCTCCAAAAATGAGAGGTGAATTGAGTGACTCAATTTTAAATAATAGAGATGGGCACTACATGTGACCGCACAGTCTCTCATATGTAGATCTTTGCCAACTATTCCGGATTATAGGTAGTCTGAACCAGAATGAAGTGCACAGACTTAGTCAATCTTTCCACGATAACCCAAATAGCATTAAACTTGCCCAAAGTTTTTTGCAACCCTACCACAAAGTCCATAGATATCCGCTCTCATTTCCACTCAGGTATAAGCATCCTCTAAGTCATAACCTGCAATTTCTGATGTTCATACTTAACCTGGTGTCAATTCAAACATTGAGATACAAACTCCACTATATCCCTTTTCATCCGACACCACCAATAATGTTGCCTCAAATCACGATATATCTTTGTAGTATCAGGATAAATAGAATATCTGGAACTATAAGCCTCTTCTATAATCAACCTAGTCAAACCATCCATACTAGGAATACAAACTCGCCCTTTAATCCTTAAAACTCCCTCATCCTTAATGAACGTCTCCCTAGTCTTCCCCTTCAACACCTTATCCCAAATATTGCACAACTTTGCATCCTCAAACTGTTGGGCCTTAATTTGTTCTAAAAGCGACGACCTCACTTCAACACAAGCTAGAACCTTTCCCAGTTTTGAAATATCAAGTATCACCAAAATATTTGCCAAAGAATTAACCTCCATAGCCAAAGGACGCTCATCCATGATCAAATGCTCTAAGCTACTCATACTCACTGCCTTACGTCTCAAAACATTCGCTACCACATTAGCCTTGGCCGGATGATAAAGAATTATAATGTCATAATTCTTGAGCAACTACATCCATCTACGCTGCCTCAAATTCAAATCCCTTTGATTGAATACGTGTTGAAGACTACGATGGACAATGCACACCTCACAATAGACCCCATACAAGTAATGCCTCCAAATCTTCAAAGCAAAGACTACCGCCGCCAATTCCAAGTCATGAGTAGGGTAGTTTTTATCATGCACCTTCAACTGCCTCAAAGATTAAGTTATCACCTTGATTTATTGGATCAACACATACCCTAGACCAATCCACGAATCATCACAGTAGATGACAAAATTATTCCCTTCTACTAGTAAAGCAAAAATTCGGTCTGAGGTCAATAAATACTTAAGCTTTTGAAAGATTTCCTCATACTCATCCAACCACTGAAAAGGCATATTCTTTTGGGTCAACCTGGTCAAATGGGAAGCAATACTTAAAATATATTCACGTCGATAGTAACTCGCGAGATATACGAAACTCTGAATCTTAGTTTTCGAAGTAGGCCTAGACCAATCTCAAACTACCTTAATCTTCTTAGGATCTACCATAATGCAATTCTTAGACACCACATGCCCCAACAATGCCACTTAACTGAGCTAAAACTCACACTTAGAAAACTTGGCATACAATTGTTTCTCCTTCAACAATCCAAGCACAATTCTCAAATATTTCTTGAGATTCTACCAAAATGTCATTAATGAAGACAACAACAAAGGTGACTAGGTAGGGCATGAAAACCCCATACATCAAATCTATAAAAGATGTGATGGGATTAGTTAGAACAAAAGACATAACCAGAACTCATTGTGACCATAACGGGTCATGTAGGTCATCTTCGAAATATCCTCTAATCTAATCTTCATTTGCTGGTAGCTCGACCTCAAATCAACCTTGGACAATGCACCTTTAAGTTGATCAAACAAGTCATCAATGTGGGGTATTGGATACTTGTTGTTGATAGTAACCTTGTTCAATTGTCGGTAGTCAATACACATATGCATAGAACAATCTTTCTTGTTATCATATAGCAGGGGAGCACCCCGAGGGGAAATACTTGGACTGATGAAACATTTGCTCAACAAGTGATGTAAGTAAGCCCGTTGACTTAAACTCTCAACCAAGGTCGAGAGGTGATTTATTAAGAGTGCCAAAAATGGCCCGTCATTCTATACTTAGATGTCTAACATGTCATGGAAAATGGAATGGAGTTGGGGTTATCATGTGATGATCTAAGAAACATGTTTTATTCGGCCTTCTTGTTGGTCTTGGCCGAGACCATGCTTTTATTTTAGCTTATCTGTTACTTATTAGCTTAGTTATTAGCTTAGGACATAGTATGCCACGAAATAACTACCTTAGGACACAATTAATAAGCCATGTAAAGGGTGACAAGGCCAAGAGCCTTCCAATAAAGTGACTAGACCAAAAGGTCTTCCAGAGGGATGACTAGGTCATGAGTTAGAGGACAAGATGGCAAGGACAAGAGACATCTAGAAGATGGGGATTTCAAGGAGAGTTTATGTACTAACAAGTTCATAAATTTAGATATAATGAAGACTTCAAGTCGTCCAAGAAGAGAAGAGTTGACCGAAATGATCATCAAAACAAATATCAAGAATAGAAGCTTCCATCACATTCCAAGAAGATGAGGTTATTGGGAAAATTTATGAGCCAATAAATTCATGAATATGGTTACATGGGAAACCTTAATCTCGGCCTATAGAAGAGGAAGAGGTGGCCGAAACACCTTGGCGAACAAGTCATCCCAAACTCGTCCACACTAGGCCTGATGGGTTATAGTTTTGTGTCCTTTTATCTTCTTCTAGAATAGTCCATTTTGAACTATAAATAGAGGCCTTAGGCCATTGTAAAATTCAGAGTTGATTGATATATAAAAGTGAGTTTTTACTCAATAGCTAATTGTATTCACTTGTGTGTGTCTACTTTTAGTTGGTCCTTGCGTGGGCCTTGGTTCTTGTGTGAACCAACCCTTAGTGTAAGTTGAAGCTAGGACTTGTGTGACCTAGTTAAACCCAGGATAAGGTTTCCCTTTTGTGTAAGCTTGGTTAAGACTGTGTGACTTAACTAAGTCCAAACTTAAGGAACCCCCTTCGGTGGTAAGTGGACGTTGGAGCTTGTGTGATCCAACCAAACCTAAGCCAAAGGGTCTATCATAAGGATTTCGACCATCCTTACTTGGTTTTCATTTGGGTTTGTACTTAGCAACCCCGATCAAGTCCTTGATTGGTCACCCTCATCAAGGTGTCGACTTGGGAATTAAAACCCCCTTGTCATTATCCTTACCATATCGACCGTACCTCACTTGAACCATACCGATCGATCCAACACTTAACCAAATCAATCCTAAACTCACCCGAGGTTGCTACTCGCAACTCATGTGCAACCCTTGTCCATACCAAAAAATAATGATAACCCTCTCCTCCCAAAACACCTCATAAAAACTCACAATAAATTCCAACACCCAAAACCAAGGGTACCTCCATGTTCCAACCCAACAACACCAAACAGTCCACAAAGGTAACCCTTATCGAAACCTCAGTGGTTCAGTTCAGTTCTGACACCCTCCATCATCAAACCACTGAACCCTGACCACCACTACAACGCTCAACGTGTCTATAACAACCCCACAAAAGTCCTAAGTCCGTTTCCAAGTACAACTACCCAAAAAAGCCATGAAACACCACCCTGTCTGGCCAAATCGAGAACCCGAGAACCACTTTTTGAGTCCTATTTTTGGGTTGACCCAAATATAGCCAACACATGACCCACTTACACATAAACAACCTCCTTACTTACATCAAATTGGTATCAGAGAGAGGCCATCCCATCCCACGCTTTGATGCTATGGCTCACATAGACAAAGAAGAACTAAGGAGAATCGTAAGAGACATGTTTGCAGAAAAAGTGCATGTCTTGAGAAAAGAACTTGTGAGGCATGCCGAGAGTAAAAATGACAAATTAAGAGTTGTGCAAAACAACCCAAGTCATGCAAGTAAAGGTACCCCAACGCCCAATGTTAAATCCATGAATGTTAAAGCAAAGGGCGGAATGTCTTTTACCAACCCTTTGTATCGCCAAGAAATTGAAGAGAAAAGAAAAAAGGTAGAAAGGGGTAGTACCTCCTTTACTAACCCTTTGTATAACCACGAAAGTCTAGAAGTTACAAAAGGGGTAGATAAAAGAAAAAAGAAGTGCTTCCGATGTTAAGAAGTAGGACACTTCGTAAGTGAATGTCCTAATTCCCGGGCCGTGCTTAGAGAAGAGTATCGAGAGTGTGGATTTTCCTTGGCTATTAAGGAACCCATACTACTATAAAAACAAGAAGATACTGAGGTTCCCTTACTTGATGCACCAGAGATAGAGAAAGAATTTAGGAAGGGGAATGCTATAGGTGTCGATGTGATGAAACTTCCGAAGAGCTTTACATCCGGGACACTATCGATGGAAAATGGTGAACTTTCTCTTGATTTATTTTCAAGAAGTTCATTGTCTACTCACCGATACTATGGATGCCATCCAGAAGAAACTAAGTAAGTGCAAGGCCAAGAACAAGAATTGGGAGGCAAAGACTATAATCGAAAGGCCTTATCCCCTACACAACACCCACCTTGTTGATGTCGAAAGAGAATGAAACTTGGCACTTGTATGTTGAAAGCCAAGCGGTCTACAAAGTCACCATGGAGTTCCAATCCCCCATGCCGAGAGTAGATGAATTGAGTGGAGCCAAATTGCTCGTCAAGATAGCATTAAGAAGTGGCTACCATCCAATGGGAATCCGAGAATAGTGTGAATGGAAAATGGTTTTCAAAGCCACACATGGTTTGTCTGAGTGGCTCATAATGCCATTTGGGTTGTGGAATATTCTGAACTCTTCCATGAGTTTCATACACAAGGTTCTACAACCATCTATGGGTTGTATCACACCGTATGACGGCATGTATAATGTTCCATCCACAGAGTTAACTTTCCAGAGTTGGCTCGAACCGTCGAATGGAAGTGTGGCAAAAGGTTCCCGTAGTACGGCTTCATTTCCTCGTCACTTCACTAAAATATTTTGGTCCCCTACTGGCCCTAATTCGAATATTAGAGTTGAATGTGATATTGGAGTCGTCTTACTTCAAGGCCAAGAGTTCATAACTTCCTCTAATGGAAGATTGGGTTACACACGACTTGTTTATTCTACTTACGACGTGGAATTTTGTGTGGTGCAAAGAAAGTTGAGTTCGAGCCTTGCTAATTGGGTGCCACGCTTACATTTTCCATCATCCGAGGGCATGTGTAATAATCCAACCACGGTGGAATCTAGCCAAAGGTGTTCCGAGACTATGAGTATAATTGCAGCTCATAGTTTCCTTGGTGTGGCTTCTTTTTCGTATCATTTTATTCAGAGTCATGGTAACCTTGCTGCCTCTATCAACGAACTAATGAGAACGGATGAGTATGAATGGCTCCAAAGAGCAACAAGAGTGTTTGAATACTTGAGAAAGAATATTTGTGAAGCTCCGGTTCTAATTATGCCAAGCCGTGAAAGCACATTGGACGTCGAACATGAAACTAAAGTAGGTGTCATCTTTTGCTCTAGCACAAAATTGAATGGTGCACGTCACCATTATTCTACCTATGTCAAGGCATTATGTCTTATGGGATTCATGGAACTATATGGACGACATTTTGGGTGAAAACCATTTGCCTTTTATTCGGATCATTACTTGGCAAGTTTTAAGGAAGGCGCCTACAAGATAAAACTTCCGGGCTTATCTAATGGTGGAAGTAATAGATCAACACTTGTGGTTGAAAGATTGTTACAACATTTAGACAGCGCGAATTTGAGGGCAAATTCCTTCAAAGAAGGGGAGATTGATGTAAGTAAGCCTGCAGACTTAAGCTCTCAACCAAGGTCGAGAGGTGATTTATTAAGAGTGCCAACAACGGCCCATCATTCTACACTTAGATGCCTAACATGGAATGGAAAATGTAATGGATTTTGGGGTTATCATGTGATGATCTAAGAAACATGTTTTATTCGGCCTTCTTATTTGTCTTGGCCAAGACCATGCTTTTCTTTTAGCTTATCTTTTACTTACTAGCTTAGATATTAGCTTAGGACATAGTATGCCACGTAATAACTACCGTAGGACACAATTAATAAGCCACGTAAAGGGTGACAAGGATGAGAGCCTTCCAATAAGGTGACTAGACCAAAAAGTCTTCCAAAGGGATGACTAGGCCGTGAGTTGGAGAACAAGATGGCAAGGACAAGGGACATCTAGAAGATGGGATTTCAAGGAGAGAATTTATGGACTAATAAGTTCATAAATTTAGCTATAATGAAGACTTCAAGTTGTCAAAGAAGAGAAGAGTTGACCTAAGTGATCATCAAAACAAATACCAAGAATAGAAGCTTGCAACACATTCCAAGAAAATGAGGTTGTTGGGAGAATTTATGAGCTAACAAATTCATGAATATGGTTACATGGGAAACCTTAATCTCGGCCTAGAGAAGAGGAAGAGGTGGCCGAAACACCTTGGCCACTAAGTCAACTCAAGCTCGTCCACACTTGGCCGAATGGGTTTTAGTTTTTTGTCCTTTTATCTTCTTCTAGAAAAGTCCATTTTGTACTATAAATAGAGGCCTTAGGCCATTGTAAAATTCAGAGTTGATTGATAAATAAAAGTGAGCTTTTACTCAATAGCTAATTGTATTCACTTGTGTGTGTCTACTTTTAGTTGGTCCTTGTATGGGCCTTGGTTCTTGTGTGAGCCAACCCTTAGTGTAAGTTGAAGTTAGGACTTATGTGACCTAGTTAAACCCAAGATAATATTTCCCTTTTGTGTAAGTTTGGTTAATACTTTGACTTAACTAAGTCCAAACTTAAGGAACCCCCTTCGGTGGTAAGTAGACGTTGGAGCTTGTGTGATCCAATCAAACCTAAGCCAAAGGGTCTATCATAAGGATTCCGATCATCCTTACTTTGTTGCATTCGGGCTTGTACTTAGCAACCTAGATCAAGTCCTTGTTAAATTGGTCACCCTCATCAAGGTGTCGACTTGAGCATTAAAAACCCCTTGTCATTATCCTTACCATATCGATTGTACCTCACTTGAACCATACCGATTGATCCAACATTTAACCAAATCAATCCTAAACTCACCCGAGGTTGCTACTCGCAACTCGTGTGTAAACCCTGTCCATACCACCAAATAATGATAACCCTCTCCTTCCAAAACACCTCATAAACACTCACAATAAACACCAACACCCAAAACCAAGTGTACCTACTTGTTCCAACCCAACAACACCAAACAGTCCATAAAGGCAACCCTTATAGGAACCTCACGGGTTTAGTTCAGTTCCAACACCCTCTACCATCAAACCATCGAACCCTGACCATCACTACAACCCTCAATGTGACTATAATAACCCCACGAAAGGCCTAAGTCTATTTCTAAGCACAACTACCCGAAACAACTACCAAACACCACCTATCCGGCCAAACTGAGAATCTGAAAACCACTTTTTGAGTCATATTTTTGGGTCAACCCAAATATACCCAACACCCTACCCACTTACATATCAACACCCTCATTACTTACATCAATAAGTCCTATAACTATTCTTTTAACTCCCTCAACTCCGTGGGCACCATCTGATATAGCGGAATAGAAATAAATCGAGTGCTGGCTCTAAATCAATGCAAATATCAATATCATGATCAGGTGGCATACCAAGCAAATTTGTCGAAAAAACCTCAAGAAACTATTTCACTACCGATACCGACTCAAGAGGTGGAGTCTTCATACTAGTATCCCAAATATGCGCTAAATACACCAAACACCCTTTGTTCACCAACTTCTTCGCTCTAAGGAACGATATAATTTTCTTAGGTGCAGGGCATTGGGTACTCAGCTAGATCTCAACACGGCATTTTACCCGCATAATATTTAGGTTCTGGAAGACATGTTGTGAGCATGTGTGATTTATTTTTGTGGCTATTGAGACCAGTTTTTTCCCTTGGTGGATTATTCTTACAACCGTAGTTATCATTCAAGCATCGAGATGGCACCATTTGAGGCCCTGTATGGTAGGATGTGCCATTATCCAGTTGGTTAGTTTAACTCATTCGATATGATACCATGGTTACAAACTTGTTGAGAGACTTCTTGGACAAGGTGAAGGTAATTTAGGAGAGACTCCTCACGGTAAAGTGTAGACATAAAAGTTATGCATCGGATGGTTTGCAATGTTGAGTTCATGGTTGATAATCATGTTCTATTGAAGATTTCTCTGATGAAGGGTGTGATAATGTTTGGGAAGAAGGGCAAGCTTAGCCTGAGGTTCATTGGTCCTTTCGAGATTCTTCGGTGCATTGGTGAGGTAGCTTACGAGTTGGATTTACCACCTAGGTTATCGGGTGTTCATCTCGTGTTCTACGTTTCTATGTTAAAGAAATACCATTCAGATGGGTCTTATATAATCCAATGAGACTTGGTGCTTTTAGATCAAATCTAACATTCGAGGAGAGCCAATGGCAATTTTAGATAGACATAGTATGGTCCAGGAGGCTGCTTGGGAGACTAAGTCAGATATGTAGAGTAGATATCCATAGTTGTTCATCAATTCAGGTACCTTCTTTTTTATTCTTTACCATTCGAGGATGAATGTTTGTTTAATTGGTAGCTGATATAGATACTCGTTTTGTTGTTTTATACTTTTTAGACTTTTCCCCAAAAAGGACCCTTCCCATAATTTTAGATCAGTATTTTTGACATGTGTTGTTAGGTGGCATGATTCCCGAGGAAATCACAAATGTTTTGGATGTTTGGTTGCAAAGTTTGAGTTTTTGAGAAAGTTAGAGTTATTTTGTGGAAAAGTGTGCCTTAATTATGTCAGATCAGTATTATAAGTGCGGGAGCAAGTTCGTAGCATCATTTATACTCAAGTTACATAATTAGTTTGTGTTCGGGAAATCTCAAACAAGTTTCGGGTATTGGTTTGAAAGTTTAGGGATTTTGGACTTTCTTATTTTATTGGCTTTCTAGTGCAGTTGAATTACTCTTCACATTTGCGAGGGGTGTCTCATATTTGTGAAAAGTCAGGTCTCCTGGTCATCATAATTGTCAAAGACGGTAAGCGATCGCTTAGAAGAAATGGGGTTGGGTCGATTCAGATCATGTGACCTTGTAGTCGCGTGGAGGTTTCTTCCATAGTGAATGTCATTTTATTGGGCCGGGTTGGTGACCTCATGATTTTGTTGTATATTCCATGATCGTGATTAAGAAATTGTGGCAAACAATGTTAAAATCAGGAAAATGTGGGAACTCTTTATTTTTGGATATTTGGAGTTATAGACCTCGAATTGGAGTGATTTTTGGTGGGATCTTCGAGTTTCTTCTGGGTAGATCTAACCTTCATTTTTGTGTTTTATCATTAAATTCCTTAGGAGTTTATCTTTTAAATCATGGTTGGTTGATGAAAATGGGGGTTTGTAATGACCCGTAGGGTTATTTTGAACTTTTAGACTTATTTTTTCTAAGAATACCATTCCCATAGCTTTACCTCGGTATTTGTGACTTTAGGGATTTTTGGCACGGTTCTCGAGGTAATTGGGTAGGCTTTGGATCCTTTTTGGAAGTTTGGAAATTTTTATGTTAGGAGAATAGGGAGGTTTGACCCATATTTGACTTTTGAGTAAATGCATCCTTTTCATAATTTACTCGGTTCCATTAGAACCGGAATGACATTTATGGCTTAGTCGAGCCTTCAGCTCAATTCCCAAGGCAACTAGATGCATTTTGGGTGATAGGTTATGAAATAGTGAAACTAGACCTTAAGGGTTGAGTTTGGTCAAACCTGAGCCTCAGAGCCCTTTTTGTGAATTTCGAGTGCGCGAGCAGGTCCGGAATTTGTTTTATGATATAAATACATATTTTGTTTGTATCGAGGGGTTCCAGAAGTATTTTGGTGTTTGGTGGAGAAATGACTAAGTTTAGATGTTGCTGGTTTTTGGTGTCCACACCAGCGTCCCTCTGTCCGTTTTTGCGTGTTTCCCCTGCGAAGGTTGGTCGTAGATGCGGGTATTATCTAAGTGTTAAGTTTTTGCTTCTGCAGATATTATTCTCTCGGACGCAATGTAATGACTCGTTCGGTCGTTATGAACCTTCCGCTTGATTTCCTATCATGTTCGTCATTTGGGCACTCGCCGATCACTATTACACATGGAAATTGTGAGTAAATTAACTCTTACAATTCATAAAGAGGATTTATAGATTTGATGAATTATAAAGAAATCAGTGTCCGTGTCGGCAGAAGGGCTGAGTCCGCATCTGTAAAATCTTTTCATCCTCTACGTTGTGGTGAGGTGTCAAGTGTCTATGCTTCAGTGGTCCTCTTTTACGCTAAAGCACATCCGCGCCCGTGGAATCGAGTCTACAGGAGCGGAATCGCTATCTGTCCATTGAGTTAAAAGCCCTAAGAATGTGCCACTTTCCAGAACATTGAATCTCGATATAGGGGTTGGTCTAATGGTCACTTTCTGAACCTTGTGCTTAGATTCTTCATGAGAGGTAATCCCTTCATCCAATTAATTGTTATTCATGTTTCTAGTCTTTGGATAACTATTAAGTGGGGAAAATGAGTTAAAAGTTCATGGTAGATTGGAAATAAATAATTCTTGATTTAAGCGTAAAATGAATTGGTTAACCATGTAATTGTGAATAGGTATTATAATTTATTAGATGACCATGTTGATGAGTTTAATTTGATTATCGAAACATTTTCCTTATTGGGGGAAAAACCTAGGTTTTGTAAAATTCGGGTTTTTATTGAATCATGAAATTGGGGGTTTAATTAAGGTTGTTTTTTCTATTAACTTGGGGATGGAACTAGTAATCATGTTTAAAAACTTTTCAAGTAATAAAGCTTGGATTTTGACATTGTGGGCCCAGGGGTGGATTTTAGGTGTATTTTGTGTAGTCAAGAACTAAGTCTTTGTATGTTCATTGGTTCAGTATTAATGTATAGATTATGCGTCTTAGACTACGTACTATGAGGCATCCCGAAGAAGTCAAGCTACGTGTACATGATTAACCGTTCGTGGCTTCTGCTCGGCTTTGAGGTAGGCTACAGTTTACTTTCACTAGACTCAAATAGAAGTAAGTAATTAGTTATAAATGTTGAAGGGTATTGGGCGTGTTTGGGGGTCCCATTCATACGGTTGTGATGAACGTTTAAATGGGTACCATTGTTGAACTATGATGATGGGTTGGGGAATCTGCTTCGAGATGATTCCAACTGCTATTTATTTGCGCTTGTCGCCATACTTGCTATTGTATGTTTATTCATCAAACATGCTTTCATTATGATATCCTGATTTATACATGGATTACGTGTTACTGAATTCGTGAAAGCATGTGATATTCATCTCTATACTTGGCTGCATCTCATTACATTATGATTCCTTACCTTGTACTGTCATTTGTATTCATACACTCATGATTCTGATGATATTGATATGAGAGTGGTATGGAATTGTTGTAGGTCCAAGAGATCAGAAAGGTAAAAGCTTTATGAAATTATGACAATATTGAAATAATGATGATGATACGCGGGGAATGGAGTTGCACGCCTGCAACAGTTATTCAGCCAAGAGATGGGTTCCGTTGAGAAATTTTGAATGAGTACATGGACTTTTCAAGTCCCCCATGGGTGTGTTGTTCATAGAATTTGAACGCCTATATACTGGAAGATTAAAGGTACCTGGCATATGTATTGCATTACATTCATATCATATATACATCATTCCATTGATTATCTGTTGGTGAACTAAGTGTTGGACTGGTATTGATGATTTGGTTAAGTGTTGTGATGAAACAAATTATTGGTTTGTTCTTATTGAACTGGGTTGGTTGCACTACTTGACATGGTATGTTGTACATTTGGTCCTATTATTACAACTTGAGAGTCTATGGAATTGCTGTTAAATTGTGGTTTGTACACTGTGACGTTAAACATAATTTAAAGGTACTAAACACGTAGAGGTGACCTTATGATTAAATTATTCACTTGATAACATGTCTAATAAGGGATTACCTGGCATGGTTTATGAGTCATATTGTCATGACCCGACCCGACGGGCCGCGACTAACCGCTCTAATGACGTCATTATACTAACATGTCACACATAATCCAACTAACACTTAATGAGTCTGAAATCCGGAAGCATAACGCCGCAATAGCAACATATGCCAGGGTAGGCAAGCCGACGAGGCTGCTTTTACCCAAGATTGTACCTGTCTCCTGAGGAGTCACAACTAGCCAATATAACATAACAAGCAAGCCGATAAGGCTGCCACCAGATAGTAACGTATATACATGGGAACACCCCAGCACAGAATACAATAACATGACCGACCAAAACAGAGTCATAACCCTTACATACGCACAACCCACCACTGTCTACAGACCTCTATAAGAAGAATAACGACATATGAGGGGACAGGGCCCCGTCGTGCCCCTAAATACAAACAGAAGTCTAAAAGAGGTTCGGTACCAAAATGACAAAGCTCTGGATCAAAGGAGCTTTCCAACCTGCTGAGTAGGAACCTAGGCCTGAGGTTCACCAAACTGAGAGCATGTACCTGCGGGCATGAAACGCAGCCCCCCCGAGGAAAGGGGGTCAGTACGAAATAATGTACTGAGTATGTAAAACATGAAGCTGTAAAAGAGATCATAAGTGGCCAACAGAAACAGAAGATCAGTATAAAAATCAGGATCCAAATCCAACTGTGCCATAAACCATAAAAGTCAGTTGTGCCTTATAAAAATGAGAGTCAAGGCAAGAAAACATGAATGACTGTCCATATACATATATATACCTGTGACGTAACCCGGCCCACTAATGCGGGACTCGGTGGAATCATATCATAACCCGGCCCATGCTGGGACTCGGTAAAGTCATCTCTCATCTATGGATCCATCCTACGTAACCCGGCCCTCTAGTGAGGGTCTCGGTGAACAATGCAAGGCTGTGCACGAGTCGTAACCCGGCCCGGGACTCGGTGAGGTGAAGTAGTAACACTTAGCACGAGTAGATATCGTGAGTAACCATATGCAAGTAAAAATTATCATCTGACTCTCAATAAAATCATTGTAATAATGTCATAATAAACTCTTTGCTGAAAAATCATAGGCACTTCTCATAACAATCCTCATTAGGAATTAAATCAGATAAGAATTAAGTACGTCCACTGCATTTTCATTAAATCATGCCAAAAAGAAGAAGTAAGAGTTTCACATACCTCTTAGACGAACTAATCAACTCTATATTAGAGTACGTCTCGATTTAGAATTTCAACCTATAATAATGGTAATACGTTCGTCAATTCTATGATCGCTAGCATACTTTATATCGAATAACGACTTCTTATTTTATAAAAATTCGGGCAGCACTTCCCCTGTTTATACATGTTTCCACAACTTCCAAACGAGACTAATAACATCAATAAACAAGCACCAATTAAGGGCACAACTAAGACAACAATAAAGGGAATTTACACACCCACTTCTCATGTAAATTTAGCCTCTTAATCCACCTTAAAAATAGCCCACAAAACAGCCCATGTTCCAACAACAACGAGGGTAGAATGTGAAGCCTTTCTATGCCTTTCCACACCCTTATTCCTTTAGGACTTACCTTAGCAATTACCACACTTAAACATGCATAATGGTGACTAAATTTTCAGAATTATAACACCACAAAACAGTCCCTAAAACAGCCCATATACATCACAACATGTCCAACAATTTCATGCAAGTTCTTGGCCACAACATGTCATAATTCCATAACTCTTATCTTAATTCCTATAATCCAATTTCGGATTTTAATACTTCCATTTAACTAATTCCAACTAAATCTCCACGTTTCCTTTCAATTTCATCATGCAATTAGTGATAATAATAACAACAATAATCAACGAATCCAACAACACCAAAATCTGTCCCAAAGTGGCAACTAGCCCAAAATGGTCACATGCAATGCTTAAATTCCAATTCTTCCTTAACACAAATTCATTACCTTAATTCTAACAACATGCATTCCAATTATATCATAGAAAGAAGAATTTTTATACCTCAAATTCGTCAAAACAGTCCGCAATTTTCTGCCACTGTTTTTCCGGAAATCCCCACTGTTTTGTAATTTTTCTCCTCCTTTTTGTTCACTTCTTCAACTCCAATTGACATGCAAGTGTTCTACAATGTTAAGCCATCATCCCTACACGTTTTTCTTCCAAAATTTCATCCCAAAAATCACAATTTTCTGGGCAATTTTCGGCCAAGCAGTGGCTGTTTTGCCACTGTTTTCGCCACGGTTTTTGGTGTTGTTTTGCTTCTAATTTTTGGTGAAGAATGTAGTCTAGAAAGAGAAGATAACAACCTTAATTTTGGTTATGGGTGGAGGGTGATTTTCGGATTAGTGTAGAGGAGAGAATGAGAGGAGAGTTATTTTTTTGTTTAAGTGTAGAAGAAGATGAAGAGGTAAGTGTAGGTTTATTATAAAAAAAATCTGATTTCTTTTTTACACTTTGGCCCCCAAGTTCTTCAATTAATAAATCTCAAACCCACTTCTTTTAATTCCCGAAAATTTCATAAGCCTCGTATCCTCAATGTTATAATTTTATAATACAATACTATTCCATAACAGGAATATACAATTATTGCTATAAGTATTCAACGTCACCCTTATTGTGACCAACATCTTTCCGGAATCACATCCTCTTGTATACTAATTTCCGGATTAGCATATATAAATATACTCTATATCCAAGATTCGAATCTTACCTCCTTAATTACGTCCTCTAATTATAGTCTTAAAATTACGAGGTGTAACACATATCATGTATGCCTTTCTTGTATGTCTTATGTGTGTGGACTTCTTTCTTGAATAAAAGGGTAAGGAAATGGTAATGACATAGGGTATATTTATAGAGTCTAATGAATTAGTGGGTGTATTGAATGTAATCGTATCTAGTCAAACTTGAGGGTAAGGACTGGAAATAACATGGTATTAATGAAGTAATCTCAACTTTAGAGTTATAATTTAGAAACGCATGACAGTAATGGATTAAAGAACTAAGTGTCAACTTAACGAATGTATTGTGTAATCGGATGTGAGAGGTCAAATCTGAGTCTGTGATTAATTGTTCAATTTGGGTGATTTCAGTGATTGATGAATTCTTATGTGGATTTATTGAACTATTATTGTGAACAGGGTGGCTATGTGATTAAAGAACTTTATATGATTGAGGTAGTTCATATGATTGTTAAGCCTTATTTGATTGAGTGATTTATGCATTTCACGAATCTGTTGAGGAACGGAATGACTTGTAGATTTCATAGAACTATTATGTGAACCATGTGATGTACTTGATTATTGAATTGTATAGGGTAGGATTATTTCATGTCAACTTGATATTTATCTCTAATCGTGTATCTTCCGTCATTGTCGGTCTATGATACCTACTGGGGTACGTTGTATACTCATGCTACGTTTGCTGCATCTTTTACGTAGATGCAGGTACTCGATTTATTTCAGGTTGCAGTTTGGAGCACGGGAAGTTGAGGCAGACCACTATTCTGATGCTTAATTTCCATCTCATTAGACTTCCTTCTTTCATTCGAGGTAGTATATGTTGTATTCTCATTCATCTGTAGAATCTTAGGGTCCTTGTATAAGTCAGACCAGGTTTTGGGAAAGAAGGTTGTAATGTAAGGATTTGTTATAAATGAGTTTTCAAATGGAAATATTGTTATTTATATTTTATTTATTCACTTCCATATTTTTCTTGACCTTGTACAGTTGTTTTGGGATTTGTTCGCCTACCGAAGGGATTGTGTAAGTGCCACCATGACGCCCATGATTGGGTCATGATAAAGTTGGTATCAGAACTCTAGGTTCACCGATGTCACTAGTTCAAGGACAGTATTTAGTAGAGTCTCACGGATAGGTACGATATCGTTCATACCAATCCTCATGAGGCTATGAGGCATTTTTAGGAACTTTTCCCATTACTATCCTGCTCCCTCGGTTACGTCAATATCTAGTTGAATCAAATTGGTATCTACTCGATTCCAATTAGTATCTAACTATGACACTCTATTGGAGTGGATCGTGTGTGGGAATCATGTTCAAAGGTTATTGAGAAAGATTTGAGTATTTGCCTAACTCTGAAATTTTGTTTTGGTTCAAGTATTATGCCTCAGTGTATTTCTACCGCGCCTGCAGAACCGCGCCTGTGATTGGTTGGCAGCAAAAGCGGGTACATTAATGTTATACCGTGTCCGCCTCGGTGATTATCATCCGCCTTAGTGAATCAGCGTCAGGGATAAAGTTTCATTGTGGTGAATACTTATGCCATGTCTACAGTCTACCTATGGGAGGTTTTCTGGCAGAAATGAGCTCGCCTCAGCAGAGATCACTCCCGCACCAGCGGAATCACTGGGCTGAAACTAGTCAGGTATGCCCTATTTTCTTCTTCAACCTATGCATATATAAACTTATACCATGGCATTCAAAATCAGAGAAAAACCAGTAAAACAATACAGATATCCAAGAGTAACCAAATAGCCTACAATCACAAGTCAACATAAGTGAAAAAAATATTTAATTGCCTGAAACTCCATCACCTAAGCAAACCTGAAAATAAAAGAAAGCAACCAAACCAAAATTATCCAAATATCCAGCAAGCACCAAAAATTAAAATTGTTTGAAATAAAGCCCTACATGGGCTAGAAACAAGTATTAAAAAGGAGCTCAATCTTGCCTCTTAGATCTCACAACCTCACCACCTCTCTCATTGCTTTTGTTGTTGTCTCCATCCTCGACATTACGCAGAAAGAAATAGTCTTCGTCATCATTTTCATCTTCAACCGCAAGTGGATCCTTATTTTTCGTCTGCTTGAACATGCATTTGATACCTCTCCACACCTTCACGAGTAGCTTTCCCTAAGACTTGTTCCTTTTCTTTTCCTTCATAAGACTTGTGCGGAGCATACCATGGTCTTTGGAAAAACTCTTATATGCAGTCTCCACAGTACCAACAGAGGTCTGAAGGTCTTTCAGTGCCTCGAGGTACTGTTTCATCTCCTTTCGGGTAAAATAGTTGGCATGGGCACTCGATGTACTAGCCCCAGTGGAAGGCCTAGGAAGTGCGGCAACCAAATCTCAAATTTCCTACAATTCTGAACCCATGGCACCAAATGGCCCCTATGGCTGTGACTGCAACTGCGACTGAGACCTATCATCAACATCCTCATCGCCACTCACATTCAAATACACTTTCCTCTTCTTGCTCTTAACTAAAGTACCCACTCCCGATATCTTCAAAAGATGAAAGACCCCCTCAGGATCAATTCGGTCATCGGTAAGACAATCACTCACTCCCGCCTTCCGGCATAGCTTCGTAATCAGCGATGGCAATATCAAACTCAGCCCGTCCCTGATCAGATATTCCCTACACTCTAGGATGACATGGTGGCCCACACTCACTGGGATGTCATCCAAAATGCAAGTAATCATCAGGGTGCAAACGTACGCGCAATCAAAAGTGTTACTAGAGGGACGTACCCTGTAAGTGATGATGTTTTTCCATCTATTTTCCTCCGCAGTAAAATATATGTTTGTGATTCCGATCTTCTTGTTGGCCCAGGTAATCTTACCCCTATACTCGTCAGCCACCAGTTGTGCAACTAAACACATTATGTTCTCACAAATATCGTTGTCATTTATAGACTCCACGGGATGGTTCTGCAGGCCATAAAGGGAATTAATCACCTTATCCCCAATTGGTACCATAGTACCCCGAATTTTGATCTCAGGGATAGGATCTATCGGCCTCACCCACTTCAGGTTTGCATTAAACTTCCTCAGCCAGTCCTCATTAGTCTTACAGAAAGATGGAGAAAGGCAATTCCATCCCATTCCCATTAGACGAGCATAAAATCCGGGAAGACGCTCTTTCATGTTGGTCATGTCACTACCCCTCTCCTTCAACAACTTCTTATCTCTCAAGTTGGCATAATAACGGTTCTCACAGTCCCTTGACATTGATCGGACAATGTCATAGCCAGCCGCGGGCTCTTTGTCAATAAGTCCATACGTTTGGGCAATATTTTTAATCGGATTTTGGTCCATTTTCTCCAAATCTACATGCATTGATCGAATTCTAGTCATTGCGGTGATAGAGTCATATGTATTATGTTTCTACATGCCAAACGAGCTAAAGAAACCAATGAAAATACCTGAGTCGACCTATACGAATTTACTTTTTTAGTTATCTCTATTTTGTTTCCTCTTTCGTGTAATAGGTATCGCTAGAGCGAATCTTCACAGTGAGAAAATTCCCGCTACTGTAAAGGATCTGATTTCCCCACCTGTTCACTACGGCGAATGTTTCTAGCGCCTCAGTGGACACCCTTCAGTTGAACTTGTCCACTGAAGCGAGGTCATCGTCCCAAACCAAACCCAGTCGGAAATCTACAGATTTTACCCCTATTTTGACAGGAAAATCCCTTCCTTTATTTATTATGTGAGCTTGCATGATGTGTAGACCCCTATTAACGTACAATTTCAACTGATCTATGGATCTACCTCCACAAAACCCATTATCCGTAATTTCAAAAATTATCTGCAATTTCTTAACTTGCTAGTGTGCTTCTACTTCAGTTTATGTTGTTTATCGTGTGTGGTACGAAGGTACTAGAATTTACTGAGTGATGGCATTTGAGTTATTGTGTGCGTCGAAGAATTTGCCCTTGTGCCTCGATTTCTGCACCACTGCCTCTTGAGATGGGTTTGGGTATACGGAAACTTAGGAAGATGGTGGGGGTAGGGTGTGATATTATGGTAAGTAGAATATAATCATGGGGGTAGGGTTGGGAGAAGTGTTGTTAGCAGTGTGGTGTTTGGGGGAAAGGTGTGGAAAAGAAAGGGGAACGATTAGTCTTTTGTGACTTGAAATTTGCGATTTTCGCTTCAGCATAGTGCCATCCACGCCAGTGTATGCATAGGAGTGGGTTCTCGATCCGTCCCTGCAAGGTTTTCCCTTTCTCTAATTGATCGCTTCGGCGATATATCTTGCACGTGTATGGGTGCGCTCCTGCGCACGGTTCCTCCGCCGTTACGTAGTTGTCTGATAAACATCTACCGCATGTGCGATGTATTCTGAAACAAATTGGCCCTTGATGAGTATTTCATCCCACCAGGTTTGAATGGAAATCTACCTTTTGGGTCTTATATAACTCGTGTGAATCGTCAGGCCCTGCCAATCTTTTATACTATGTGTTACTTTCCAGAGATTAAATTAATGAGCCTGCATGGGCAAACGATGTTACGAATTCAGTAGTACCGATATTAATTGATGTGGTGTAATGTGCGATAGTGTGATCGATGACATGGTGCTATACTGCAAGTATTGAAATTTTTCGAACGAATAGTTCTATCCATAAGATTATGATTATAGTTATTTGTTTGCATCGGCTAGTCTGAATTGCTCATAATGAGAACTATGTTATAAACCGAGGTTTGATGACGTGGGGACCTAGTTATAGTGTGTGACGTTATTCTGGTTGGGTTATGCGTGACTTAGGAGAATCCCTTGTAGGACCGGGTCTCGAGTCCTTACCTTATAAACTACTTTTCGCTTATCCCTGTTTGAGGATGAAGATTTGTTTAATTGGTATCTAATGTAATGACCCATTCAGTCATTATGAACCTTCCGTCTGATTGTCTATCATGTACCTCATCCGCGCACTCGCCGATGACTATTACACATGGAAATTGTGAGTAAAGTAACTCTTACGATTCGGAAATTGGATTTATTAAGTTGAAGAATTGGGAAGAAATTAGTGTCCACGCCAGCGAAGTCTTTTCCGCGCCGGCGGAAGGGTTAAGTCTGCATTTGTGAAATATTTTCGGGCTCTATGTTGAGGCGAGGTGTTAAGTTCATGTGCTTCAGCGGTCCTCTTTTACGTTGAAACGTGTCCATGCCTGTGGAGTCGAGTCCTCATGAGTGAAATCGTTGTCTGTCGAGTGAGTTAAAATCCCTAAAAAGGTCCTACTATTGAATCTCGATATGGGGGCTGGTCTAGTGGTCACTTTTTGAACCTTGTGCTTATATTCTTCATAAGAGGTAATCCCTTCATCCATTTTAATTGTTATTCATATTTCTAGACTTTGGATAACTATTAAGTGGGGAAAATGAGTTAAAACTTCATGGTAGATTGGAAATAAATAATTCTTGATTTAAGAGTGTAAAATGAATTCGTTAACCTTGTAATTGTGAATAGGTATTAGAATTGATGAGATGACCATGTTGAGGGATTCAATTTGATTATGAAAACCTTTTTCTTATTGGGGAAAAAACATAGCGTTTGTAAAATTGGGGCTTTTATTGAATCATAAATTGGAGGTTTAATTAAGGTTGTTTTTCTAATTAACTCGTGGATGGAACTAGTAATCATGTTTAAAAACTTTTCAAGTGATAAAGCTTGGATTTTGACACCGTTGGCCCAGGGGTGGATTTTATGTGTATTTTGTGTAATCAAGAACTAAGTCCTTGTATGTGCGTTGGTTCAGTATTAACGTATAGATCGTGTGTCAGACTGTATATTACGAAGCATCCCAAAGAAGTCAAGGCGCGTGTAGATGATTGACCATCCATGGCTCTTGCTCAGCTTTGAGGTAGGGTAGGGTTTACTTTCACTAGACTTCGATAGAATTACGTAATTAGTTATAAATGTTGAGGGGTATTAGGCGTGTTTGGGGGTCCCATTTAGACGATTGTGATGAATGTTTGAATGTGTACCAATGTTTAACTATGATGATGGGTTTTGGAATCAGCCTCGAGCTGATTCCGGCTGCTGTTTATTTGAGCTTATCGCCATTATGTGGGCTTGTCTCCATACATGCTATTGTATGTTTATACATTACACATGCTATCATTATGATATCCTGATTTGTACATGGATAATGTGTTATGGAATTCTTGAAAGCATGTGATATTCATCTCTATACTTGGTTGCATCTCATTACATCATGATTCCTTACCTTGTACTATCAATTACATTCGTACACTCATGGTCCTGATGATATTGATCTGAGAGTGGTATGGAATTGTTGTGGGTCCAAGAGACCGAAAATGTAAGAGATTTATGAGATTATAACAACATTGAGATGATAATGATGATACGTGGGGAGCGGAGTTGCACACCTGCAATAGTTATTCAGCCAAGAGCTGGGCTTCGTTGAGAATTTTCTGGAGGAGTATATGGACTCCATGGGTCCCCCATGGGTGTGCTATTCATAGAATTTGAATACATGTGTACTGGAAGATGAAAGGTACCTGGTATATACATTGTATTGCATTCATATCATACATACATCATTCCATTAATTATCTATTGGTGAACTAAGTGTTGGACTGGTATTGATGATTTGATTAAGTGTTGTGATGAAACGATATCACACCCCAACCTAGGTGAGGCGTGGCTGGCACCCGATACCTCACTAGGCCTGAGCGAACCAAGATGTAACTCGTATCATCTATGTCTCGAAAGATAAATTAGGCCAAGGAGGACAATCTTAAATGTAATATCGTATCTAGGGCCGATGAGGTTTTAAACTATAATATTTGTACTTCAAATTGACTCAGCAAGATGGGATCATCCCAACGCATACATGAATAACTAAATGGCCGACTAGGACAATATACATCTCTATGAGCTGCAAAACCCAAAATACATATATACAAAGGCCGACTAGGCCACCATACTGACAATACTGTAAATACAAGATACGTCTACAAGCTTCTAAAAAGACACAATTGTATCATATCTGGGACAGGGCCCTGGCCTACCCATACCCTGTAAATACACAAAACTAGACCTTTGAAAGACTTGGAACTTACCACAAAAGCTGATACTCGGCAAATCCAATGGTTTTGATCATCCCTACAATATGTCTGAACATACATGCATAAACACAGCTTCCCCAAGTAAAGGGATGTCAATACAAAATAATGTACCGAGTATGTAAAGCGACTGAAACTGAACTTTACTGAAATGTAAGATAATCAAAGTATAAACTGAAGAGGTAATAAAGTATTTTGTTACACTTACCCGCCTCTGTTATCTAATAGCTAAACAACATGATATTAACTACTTAACCTCATGTAAGGGATCTAGACATACGTAAATAGACCCGAAGGTAAATGCATAGCCCCGAAGGAAAGTGTATAGCCCCGAAAGCAATATGTATTTGAATAGCCCCGAAAGCAATCTGTATTTGAATAGCCCCGAAGGCAAGTGTATAGCCTCGAAGGTAATTTGTATCTGAGTAGCTCTGAATGCAAGTGTATAGCCCCGAAGGCAATCTATATCTGAATAGCCCCGAAGGCAAGTGTATCTGAATAGCTCATAAAGCAAGTGTGCATCTTTATATAGCCGCAAAGGCAACTCAATAAGTAAATAGCCTCGAAGGTAATAAGTGTGTAAGTTATAGCCCCGTAGGCGATGGCATAACTATTTACATTCAACTATAAAGTTTTCTATAGTCTCGACTGTATGTCTAAACTTAACTAACTACAGCTCATTCCCGACAAGGAAGAACTGCTAGAGTAGGGTCATGGTAGCCCGAAAACAATCTCTACAATTACCATATTTTTGTGCAATTAACCAGAATTAGCTCGATGAGGAAATCATGCCAAAAACAAAGAAGAGGGATAATCTTTACATATCTTTAGTCGATCTACTCGTCAAAACACCATATTTAATCCTCGACGCACCTCAATCTACAACAAACAATTATAACACTATCGGCAAGCTAACATAAAGCTAAAATAAGCTATAACGAGCAACAAGCTTGACTTTCTACTACATATCTTCTTCTAAACTCATTTTCCTTATCCCTTCTTATAACAAAAAAAAACAATAAATAAACCATGCTTCCATAATTTTTCAGCCACAATAACATCAAGAAAACATCTCAAACAGTCCATAATTTTCAACAATCCAAATATGACCTTTCGACCGCTATTCACATGTTCAAGTTCATGTAGCTTAGCTATGACTTAGATCTACTAAACTGCATGGAAGAGGAGGATATTTCTTACCTCAAACAATACCTACAACACTTTAGATCAGCCTTTCTTCACCTCGAAGCAATGTACAACTCAACTACAACGGGAGAAACAAGCTTCTACTTGCACCATCACTTTCTTGACGTTAAATAAACGTAACCCACCTTGGGATTTATGCTTTAACTATACGAGAACCTTTGAAGAGTGTTTAGGAGTGTTTTTGGGATGAAGAAGTCGAGAAATGAACCTTCAAAATGAAGCCATCCCCGGCGACATCTGATCGTGTACCTATATATATAGTAGTATTGTTTATGCTTGTTCATGTGATTTTTTTTCTTATTGTTGCTTCTATATAAGTATACATCAATGTGCTGGTATGTAATTATTATGAGAAAGAACCAAACTAATCTCTTTTATAACTCATCCTACTATTGTGGGGTCCACACCAAACTTATCATCCAAAATGAATCCACCTAATGTATATTTACTTAGTTGATGTTAAGGAAAACACAATTATTCTGAGAAAACATAGATAGCTAGAATGAACCAAAGTCAAATTGAATACCGATTGATGATGTAGTAACACAAAGTCTCAATAAAAGACCTTGTATTGAATTGAAACAATTCTCTGAAATTTGTATCAAAGTACAACTTAAATTACAAAATGATTGCAAACCCGAAAAAATGATTAAGATGTTAATATCCAAGACAATGGATAATCACCACCTATAAATAGAGGTGGTCTATTTGAGTTGTAATTAAGTGAGTAAGAAGTTTTCAAGAAGTCTCCTTAATTCCCACGTGGATCTTATAAAATGATGGAGCATATGTCATTGAACACTTATCATAATTAATAGTCACCAAATACGTTACTTGAAGGGACCATGTGTCATTTACTACCCATAAATAATTTCCTAATCTCAATTCACTTACACAATAATCATTTTAATATACTTCATATAACCCTAATCGTTATTGTATGATATAGCACTAATCCATAACCTCTTTTGGCACATACAATATTATTTCGGGACTTCATCCTTTTAAAACTATATACGATCCATATAACTTGTTCAAAATAGCGAACTTCGGCAAAAATCTCATCAATTCGTTTAACCTATAATCCTTCTAATACTTACCAATCATGATCATAAGCTTCTATAGCCTTAGGATGAACATATTTAACCACTTGTAACCTCAAAGCAAATCTCACTTCCAAACTTGCATCGACTAACTTAAACACAACTTAACATATAAAAATAAGAGATATAACATCATCCCCTCAGGAATATTCATCGTCAAATGTTGGACTTACCCATATACTATGCTATTCTCCTGACTCGTTAGCGAACATCTGAAGCTATTTGCATTATTTATCTTAAGAACGATACTATATCTCAATAACAATATTCCATAATATATCAACATGATCCATCTTCTGGGAGATATTCTAATTTCATGTGATAGTTGAAACCCTTTCTCGATGAACCTTTACTTCTATCTAAAAACATCATCATACTACCATACCTTGGCTTACAACTCACATCTTTTGATGAAAAGTATACATTACACACATAAAGTGTGCATTTTGTATATATGTGAAGTTGTTTTTAAAAAAGACATGCATTTATTTTTAGAATGCATAAAAGCATACATTTGTAAAACATTATTTATAAAATACATATAGAATTGAGAAAAGTATGCATTTTATAGGACATTATTCATAAAAATAGATGTAAAGTTTATTCCTTTACAAAAATACATATTTGGCGATTTGATAATAGAAGCATCAAATTTTTATTTATAATGTGAAGAGATGATTTTATGAAAATCTTTCAATGTTACAAATCGAATAAAACGCAAACCTTTTTTAGGATAAAAAAGTGAATAAGAGATAGCCAATTTTTTTTTGAAAGAGATTAAAGCATGCATAATGAACCTAAAAAAATAGAATAAAGTAACTAGTGGCTAAGTTTGGAACATACAAGACGGCCCTAAACAAATAAAGCTAGCGATGGGTTTCCAATTCAAACGAGCCTAAGAAATAAACTAATGGCAATTAAACTATCCTATTCATTCATATATTCGCGGCCTAATTATTCTAAGCATTCTAATGACAATACAGAATTAAATAATTATTACAACCCGAATAATAATGAAAGACAGATTAGACAATAAATAAAGGCAACGACTAGGGCGGATGACGATATCATCGCACCCTATTTGTTTTGAAGTTCCGAGGCCGGAGAATGCAATGAACGCAAATGTGGTACTTCATTTTGTACGTTTTGTACAAAGTCATGATGAGTCTCATAACGAGACTCTTCGTTACTCCCGATGCATTTCATGTAAATAAAAGAAAAGAAGGATTAGTAGACAGAACGAAAATATAAACACATGAATATTCTCAATATATATATATATATATATATATATATGAAATATACAACTTAAATGTACATAGGAATGCATACTCATGTCCGTATATTTTATATATGCTTAAGACATCATTTTTTTAAGATTTGGCACGTTAAAGTAGCAGAAGAAAGAGCATGTGCTAACACATCCAGTTCCAAATTCAAACAAGAATAAAATAGGCAAGGAAGACTAATGTATAAGTTATGTAAACAAACATGATAAATTCAGTTGAACCATCCTAATCTCAAAGAAACATAACATTCATAAACTTAAACCAAACGCACATACTATTATATAAACATGGATAAACTGACTCTTTCCAAATTTGCACATATTAATCTAGAATATAACATGTAAATATCGTCATTTAAATCAATTAAAGTATGCTAGCATTGTTTGATTTAATAGGCAGCAACCAAGCTAACAACATACACAACATACAATAATTTGAATATCAATAATCTGCAAAGTGACCTAAGAGCATTTAATCAAATCATAGTTCCTTCCAAACACGTATTAATCTTACATTATCCGTATTGCACTTAATAATTAACCCAAGATACTTTACTAGAACAAATAACAATAATTAGTTAACAAAAAAAACATCGAAGCAACATCATTTATCGCATATTAACTCCAAATCAGAATTACCCCAACGGCATATATACAATTATGCAAACAAAGCATTTTATTATCATATTAATTAATCAAGACTACACTACTTAGCAAAATATCATACTAAATCAAGCGCAAAACACACAATCAAATAGGCTTAAAGAAATATAGAGGAATTGAAATGAGTTTAACCTTTTCCGGACAGCGAACCAAGGCGTTGTTTCGAATCGTCGAATCCGCTCGAAAATGTTTAGAATTCTGATAATTTTGGATTTACCGGATAATCTAGAGAAATTTTTTCTAACAACAAAATAATTTTCCGATATATATTATCCTATTATTTCAACTATATTGTTTTATATAGCTCTAATATTTTTAGAGCTTAATGAATATATGAATAAACCAGCTTATAAGACAGCTATTAAAAAAAAATATCAAAATTAAAAAAAAAATTCATATTCCCACCATTTATATTATAGTAATGTATTAAATTCAACTATTAAAATAGAAGCTACTAAATCACTTATTAAAACTATTAGGCATCCCTAATTTAAAAGGCTCTATATTATAATAATAATAATAATAATAATAATATATATATATATATATATATATATATATATATATATATAAAAGGATAAGGGACTCCTTTGGACCTTTTTCTCACCAAACTAGTCTGAATTTATGCATAACAAAGCACGTCCGCTTGTTTCTCGTCAATAAGCTAACAAATTAATTTATTAAATAGATATTAAAAAAAAAATAAGTAAAAGAATAAACAGTAGTGATAAATATTTTCCAAACAAAATAGTAGTAATTTAGAAGGTATCAGAAAACTAATTGAGAGATATTTTTCTTCATTTAATTTCAGTGTGTAGTATTAAGATTTTGTTTAACATCATTTTCCCCCACAATTTCAAGCAAATAAAAAATAAAAAATATAAGTAAAACAATCAAACCCAGGGAAAAAATATTACTATGTATATCTATATCGAAGAAATAGAATGACATCAGATAATAAGCGGAGTAAACGATCGACATAATTATTCAGTATTTACACTGTATCATCATATGCCATAGGATTGAATCATAAAAAATCATCAGATTTAGACCCAAAAAATAGAATTTTTTGGAATTTCAGTAAGTCCAACCACAACAACATACACAGTAAAATCTCACATAGTAATGTCTGGAAGTAATAGTGCATGCACTTGTATAGCATCGTTTACAAGATGCATGTGAATTGATTTTGATGAAAAGCATGTGTTTGCATGTAAAATTGAGTTTGATGAAAAGTATACATTATACACATAAAGTGTGCATTTTGTATATATGTGAAGTTGATTTTGAAAAAGGCATGCATTTATTTTTAGAATACATAAAAGCATTATTTATAAAATACATGTAGAGTTGAGAAAAGTATGCATTTATAGGACATTATTCATAACGAGACTCTTCGTTACTCCCGATACATTTCATGTAAATAAAAGAAAAGAAGTATTAGTAGACAGAATGAAAATATAAACACATGAATATTCTCAATATATATATACGAAATATACAACTTAAATGTACATAGGAATGCATACTCATGTCCGTACATTTTATATATGCTTAAGACATCATTTTTTTAAGATTTGGCACGTTAAAGTAGCAGAAGAAAGAGCATGTGCTAACACATCCGGTTCCAAATTCAAACAGGAATAAAATAGGCAAGGAAGACTAATGTATAAGTTGTGTAAAAAGACGTGATAAATTCAGTTGAACCCATCCTAATCTCAAAGAAACATAACATTCATAAACTTAAACCAAACGCACATACTATTATATAAACATGGATAAACTGACTCTTTCCAAATTTGCACATATTAATCTAGAATATAACATGTAAATATCATCATTTAAATCAATTAAAGTATGCTATCATTGTTTGATTTAATAGGCAGCAACCAAGCTAACAACATACAGAACATCCAATAATTTGAATATCAATAATCCGCAAAGTGTCCTAAGAGCATTTAATCAAACCATAGTTCCTTCCAAACACGCATTAATCTTATATTAGACACATTGCACTTAATAATGAACCCAAGATACTTTACTAGAACAAATAACAATAATTAGTTAACAAAAAAAACATCGAAGCAACATCATCTATCGCATATTAATAACTCCAAATCAGAATTACCCGAACGGCATATATACAATTATGCAAACAAAACATTTTATTATCATATTAATTAATCAATACTACACTACTTAGCAAAATATCATACTAAATCAAGCGCAAAACACCCAATCAAATAGGCTTAAAGAAATATAGAGGAATTGAAATGAGTTTAACCTTTTCAGGACACCGAACCGAGGCGTTGTTTCGAATCGTCGAATCCGCTCAAAAATGTTGAGAATTCTGATAATTTTGGATTTACCGAATTCTGATTTTTCAACCCGAAAAACAGAATTGAATTCTGTTTCTGAAAATTCGACACGGAATCAAATCAGAGCCAAATTGAGCGAAAAATGTGAGGAATGAAATGGAAATTTCAGATTGTAATATTAAAGACTAAAAGTTGTATTTTCGGATTCGAAAATCTAAGAACAAAAGGTGTATTTTCGGATTGGAATTAAGAAAACAAGAGAGGTAATTTGTAACCAAAAATTAAGAACAAACAAACTTGATATTGTAGTCTTTGAACCCGGCCCGGAATCTAATTTTTTACCAGAATTCAACCCGACACGAAAACCGAAAAAACAGTGATGAATAGCAAAAATTTCAGATTCTTCAACACCAAAACAAAATAATTTTAACTTATATTTCGGAATCTTTAAGATGAAGAACACACGCAAAAAAAAAAGAACAAATAACCTTAAGAATATTTCAGATTTTGAAATCCGGACTTCTCAATAGTGAAGAACAACACAAACAAATACAATACAACCTTTAAGAAGATTTCGGATTTTCAAAACTTAAACCTAAATTTTCGGACCTAAAAATTGACCAAAAACAGTGAACAAAGGGGGGTTTTTATAGATGTATTTCCCAACAACGTTCACCCCCCCCCCTCCCCCCCCCATACCCCTTACAAAAATCGAATTCGAATTTCAAAAAATGGGGCGAAAATCTAATTTTTGGGGCGGATTTTTGGGGTACGTGTTGCGGATTTTTGGGGGATGGGTTAGTGAGGTGACGGGTTCGGCGACTGGCGGTGTCAGGTGGCAGTGTCGGCGGTGTCAGGGGGTTGGTGGTGGCAGTGGTGTAGGTCAGCGTGGGGGTAGGGGTATGGGGTGTGCGGCGATTTGGGGGCGAAAAAGGGTGTGTATTTTTATTTGTTTTAGGGTTAGGTTTTGTTTTATGGGGATAAGGAAATGGGGAAATGGGGTTTAGCCCGAATGGGTTTGGGCTTGGGGGTGGCCGGTTGGGCTGGTTTGGTGGTTTGGTCGATTGGGCCTTTCGGGTGGGCCGAAATGGGGGGTTTCAGTTGGGCCTCGTCAGGTTGGGCCGACTGGCCCTATTTTTTTGTGGAATTTGGATTTTTTGAGGGTTAGGTATAAAAATGAGTATTGAGTAAAATAAATAAAAGGGTTTATTGTTAACAAGGTGCTTTGCGAAAGATATAAATTATGTAAATAAAAT
The DNA here is from genome assembly GCA_029783415.1 of Anisodus acutangulus. NCBI lineage: Eukaryota > Viridiplantae > Streptophyta > Magnoliopsida > Solanales > Solanaceae > Anisodus > Anisodus acutangulus. The sequence goes on along the minus strand of CM056510.1, from coordinate 5,785,711 downwards.
ATAACGATGTGATAATAATAAAATAATATTTGCGAGACACTTAATATTTAAAATAAAAAATGCGATGTCGTTTTGCGAAAATAGAATAACATAGAATATTAGGGTAAAGTTATGATGATGATTTTTAAAAGGCAAATGATAGTAAAAAAATGTGAATAGTAATAACTATAAATAATGATATTTAAAATAGACGAAGATATTAAAAGCTTTATATATATATATATATATATATATATATATATATATATATATAAATTATTTTTGAGGTGTCAAAATATTTTTAAATTGCAAAATAATCGGAAAAGAGATGACAAAATTGGGTGTCAACAGATGCCCCTCTTTGGCCGGAGACGTTGAAAGAGTTTTCGGACAAAGACGTTGACTGATTAGCCAATTTTGCCCTGACCGTCGGGACATGAATAAAGATTAGGGATGCATGGGCGGAGATAGAATTCCGAGGGAGAAAAATTGTAAAAGTTGGTGCAGATTCAAGAAATGTTGCCCTAGTATCGAGTTATGATGACATTGATTGTATGTGTGGCAAAATATTGGGGAAAGAGCGGAACGACGTTCGAAGTAGGCCGCTGACCAAAATTGTCTCGATTCGCCATAAGAGATAGTTCCACGTTGTGCTAAAAGTTCCCTGCTTCTTTCAACCTGAAGAACCTGCACTCAAAGAAAATTTGTGAGTTTGGGGAGGGGCGGTTCATTCGTGTTGACTTTGTAGCTTTGGCCTTTGATACTGGCGCGTCCCACTGGTTTGGACCTGTAACCCCGGTCTAGTTTCCAGTCTTGGCTAGCCGTTAATGAAAATAATTTATTTATAAGAAAGTATGCATATAAAATAAGAATTTATGTCAAACTCTAATGAAAATGTTTGTTGAAAACAATTTGCTTATAAGAAAGCATGCATATTAATAAGAATTACCGTCGAACTCTCGAATAGTGACGTGCAGCGAAACAGAGCAAACGTCTTATCCAAAGTTCTTCTTTTGACATGAAGACTTAGTCGGTCAACACTTTCTATGTCTATCGGCGTCTTCTTGCAGTGAACCCTTAAAATTTGACCCAACTTCTGATATGTGAGGATGTTGAACTTTCAACTGGACCAAGTCGAGTCTTGTGTGGGTTGCTTGCTTGTTCTATCAAGGTGATCGGACGGGTATCCTTTGTTACATGTAAGATAAGGGGGGAATTTTTTAATGGTGTGACCGATGCCGATATAGGCCGCCTATGTATCCCAACAAGGGAATCAGGTCATAACGTAGTTCGTTACAAGCAAAAGGGGATTGTTAGGGTTTTTCTAAAGATGGGACCGAAGCTGATGTGGGCCGCTTACGTATCCCACCGAGGGAATCAGGTCATAACGTAGTTCATGTTACAAGTAAAAAATGAGATTTTGGGGAAATTTGTGCTCTAAAGAAACAGAACCCGACATGGGTTCTTTGAGTATCCCGCCAAGGTAGCGCAATTTTACAACATAGAAAAAGCATTACATAGAAAAATCTTAAATGTAGTATCTTTTCACCGCATATGCGTTAATAGCTTTTGGCCATACTTCGATGTCTATTTCAGCTATGATTAATGCTCCTCCAGTTAGCACCGGGTGAACCATATAAGGCCCTTGCCAATTAGGTGCGAATTTTCCTTTAGCTTCATTTTGGTGCGGGAATATATGTTTTAGCACCAATTGCCCCGGTTTGAAAGTCCTTGGTTTTACTTTCTTGTTAAAAGCTTTGGCCATTCTGTTTTGATAAAGTTGCCTGTGACAGACTGCATTCATCCGTTTTTCATCAATCAGCATCAATTGCTCGTATCGATTCTGTATCCACTTTCCTTCGTTCAACTCATCTTCTTGGATAATTCTCAAAGATGGTATTTCTACTTCTGCTGGTAACACAGCTTTTGTTCCATAAACCAAAAGATACGATGTTGCCCCAGTAGAAGTCCTGATTGCAGTGCGATAGCCCAAAAGTGTAGAAGGGCAAATGCTCATGTCAGTGCTTGTAATTATCAATCATCTTTCCCAGTATTCTTTTGATGTTCTTGTTGGCTGCTACGACTGCTCCGTTCATCTGAGGTCGGTATGGAGTGGAATTGCGGTGAGTGATCTTAAACTTTTCACATACCCCATGCATCAGATTACTGTTGTGAATTGCTCCATTATCTGTTATGATCGACGCAGGGATTCAAAATCGGCAAATGATATTATTGCGGACAAAATCAACTACAACTTTATTTGTCACTGACTTGTGTGACGATGCCTCTACCCACTTTATAAAATAGTTAATTGCCACTAGAATGAATATGTGTCCATTTGATGCGGCAAGTTCAATAGGACTAATGACATCCATGCCCCAAGCTGCAAACGGCCAAGGAGAACTCGTCACATTGAGCTCATTAGGAGGTACCCGGATTAAATCACCATGGATCTGACACTGATAGCACTTTTGCATAAAGAGAATGCAATTTATTTCCATGGTCATCCAAAAATACCCTACTCTCAGAATCTTCTTTGTTAAAGTGAAACTATTTATGTGAGGCCCGCACGTGTATCTGTGTATCTCTTCAACTAACCTGCTTGCCTCTTGGACATCAACACATCTTAATAAACCTAGATATGGAGTCCTCCGATAAAGGATATATCCATTTAGGAATAAATGGTTTGCTAACCTCCGAATTGTCTTCTTTTGTGTGTTGGTTATGCCTTCTAGATATTCGTCTGCCTGGAGATACCTCTTAATGTCGTCGTACCAGGGCTTTCCATCCAGCTCTTCATCTATATGGAAATAATAGGTCGGCTGATCCAACAAGTTCACCTTGATGGGATTAATGTAATTCTTACCCGGTTATTGAATCAAGGAGGACAGAGTCACCAGAGCATCAGCAAATTCATTTTGAGTTCATGAGATATGCTTGAATTATATCTAGCTGAACCTTTTGCACAATTCTTTCACGCAATGCATGTAAGAAAGTATATTCACGTTCTTGGTGGCCCATTCGCCTTGTATTTGATGAATCAATAAGTCTGAATCATCGATAACCAACAATTCTTGTATGTTCATATCAACGGTCATTCTAAGTCCGAGTATACAAGCTTCATAGTCTTCCATATTGTTGGTGCATGGGAATCTGAGCTTTGTCGAGATTGGATAGTGCTGACCCTATTCTGAAATCAAGATCGCTCTAATACCAACTCCTTTGAAGTTTCCAGCTCCGTCAAAGAACATTCTCCAAGTCGGGTACTCCTCTGAGATATCTTCTCCAACAAATAATACCTCATCGTCCGGAAAATAAGTCCGGAGAGGCATATATTCTCCATCTACAGGATTTTCAACAAGATGGTCGGCTAGCGCTTGTCCTTTGATGGCATTTTGGGTAACATATATGATGTCGAACTCACTTAGCAAGATTTGTCATTTTGCTAGCTTCTAGTAGGCATGGGCTTCTGAAAGATGTATTTGAGCGGGTCCATTCTTGAGATAAGATAAGTGGTATTTGCAGACAGATAATGTCTAAACTTTTGTGCAATCCATGTTAAGGCACAACAAGTGCGTTCAAGCAAAGTATACCGAGTTTCATAAGGTGTGAACTTCTTGCTCAAGTAGTACATAGTTTGCTCCTTCTTTCCTGTTTCATCGTGTTATCCCAGCACGCATCCAAATGTATTTTCTAACACATACAGATATAACAGCAAAGGCCTTCCGGGTTCTGGAGGCACCAAAACAGGTGGATTAGACAGATATTCCTTGATTCTGTCAAAAGCTTGCTGGCAATCTGTTATCCACTTGGTAGCAGCGTCTTTCTTCAGTAGCTTCAATATTTGCTCACATATCACCGTTGATTGTGCTATGAACTTGCTGATGCAATTGAGACGACCGAGAAAACTCATTATGTCCTTTCGACTCTTTGAAGGAGGCAAGTCTTGAATAGCCTTTATCTTCGAGGGGTCCAATTCAATACCCCTTCTACTCACGATGAAACCTAACAGCTTCCCAGTAGGGACACCAAATGCACACGTTGTAGGATTTAACTTCAGATTATACCGCCTCAGCCGGAGAGTTGCCACATGACAGATGTTGACAGTCGAGCCTCCATCAATCAACACCCTAGAAATGAACTTGTTCATGCACTTTAAATTTATGTTCAACGCTTTGTTGTGCCACAAGCCTTCAGGTGGCAATTCTTTGTCATGAAAAGAGACTTTATGGGCCCCTAAAATCTGTCCGACCAAGGCCGAGAGTTTCTCGTCGGTGGTCTCTTTCGGAATATAAGCTTCTTTGAGTACTTCCAATAAAGCACGCCCGTGGGTTGCGGAATTAATTAACAACTATAGCAAAGAAATTTGGGGCAGTGTTTTCTTCAGCTGTTCTACAATGAAATGTTCCTTGGTTGACATTTTCCTCCAGAACTCTTCCACTTCGGCCTCTGTTACGGCCTTTTTTGGATTGTCTTCCTTTCCTGGCGCTCCTCGCACCGCTTCTGCAGGGGCATAACAATGCCTAGATCTTGTCATACCAGCGACGACAACTTCTACACTCTATTTTTCTTTTCCCCTGCTCCTTTCCCCCGTCGAATAACTCCAAGGAACAATTTTGGTATCAAAAGACTGTGTCAGGGTACGCATCTTCGGATGAAGTACTTCCATTTCAAATGGTTCCCTTACGTGAACTGTAATTATAGGGGTGATAAAGGCCGATGATTCAACCTTTTCCTCTCTCTGAACTGGCACTCCCTTCCTAATTGTCTTCCTCATCAACGGTGATCATGTTCATATTGGAATTATCATGATTCGGCAAAGGGTTATTGTTTACATTAGGGTAAGGTCTTTTCAGTTGGATGATTCCTTCTTTGATCAATGCCTCGATCTTGTCTTTTAGGGCATAACAACTTCCAGTGTCGTGTCCAATGATTCCAGAGTGGTATGCACAATGCTTAGTCTCATCGTACAATCTGGGAATAGGATTGGGGATATTTCCTGGGATGGATTGGAGTATTCATGCGGTCCTCAATCTTTCGTACAACTGGGCTAGAGGTTCGGCTAAAGGTGTATAGGTTTTGACAGGCCTTCTTTCATAATTTGCGCAGGGTTTGGGAGCATTTGGTGGATGGGCTCGTGGATGGGGTGGATATGTAGGTTGATACTTTTGGGAATTTAGATAGGTAGGTGCACGAGGTGGGCTATATATTGGTTGGGTATGGTAGACAGGGTAGGGAGTAGGTGAGTGTTGATAATAAAGCTGAGGACTTTGGGTGTTTTGGCTATAGTAAGAGGGCTAAAGATTTTGGGTGTTTTGGTTGTAGTAGGGAGGCTGGGATGATGGGCTTTGGTAGGTTGCCATTTGGTTTGGCCTATGTTCCTGGACCATCATGACGTGGGATGCTCCATCCCTCTTCTTCTTGATTGCTCCCCCAAATGAGTCCGACCGAATTGCCTTACTCGTTGTCTGCAATGTTGCCAACTTTGTGATTCTTCCTGTTTTGATACCTTCTTCTATGAAATCTCCCATCCTTACAACTTCAGAGAAACTCCGTCCTATGACGCTTATCATTCTTTCATAGTATGTTGCATTTTTCAAAGATTTCACAAAGAGAGTGGTCATCTTACTTTCCATCATCGGGGGTTGAACCTTTGCTGCTTCCGCCCTCCACTTCATGGCGTATTCTCTGAAGGTCTCTATAGATTTTTTTTTCCAACTTCATTAAATAAAATCTATCCAAGACTGTGTCGGTGTTAAACCTGAATCTGTCCATAAAATTATGTGCCATTGCGCCCCAATTATGCCATTTCCGTGGATCTTGGCTTGTGTACCAGTCGAGCGCTTCTCCTGTCAAACTTCTTATGAACAACTTCATTATGATGGCCTGGTCTTTACCTACTCCAACCAGCTTGTCACAGTACGATCTTAAATGAGCGCGAGGATTTCCCTTCCCATCAAATAAGTCAAATTTTGGCACCTTATATCCGACATGAAACTGAACGTCGGGATGCATGTAGATATCTTCGTACTCGTGTCCTTTATGCCCATTGCTTGTTTGGATGTTCTTGAAAGCTTCTTTTAGTCTATGAATTTCTCTCGCCACACTTTCATCGGTACTGATCCTTGCTTGTTTTTCCATCTCTTCATACTGGTCTATTTCCTGAGGAGGTATGTTTGGTATGGTGGAATTAAAAGGTTGGGTTTCCGTCACATATATCGGTGGCACATACTACTTATTAGCGATGTGTGCCATCAGTATTTGTTGGGTTGCTTGGTAATTTTGCGTAGGAGGGATATTTTGGACGAGTGGAGTAGTTTGGGTAAGTAGAGCTTGAGGCGCATATGGAGTTGTGAAGGAAACTACGTCATTTTGTAGCGGACTTTGTTGTGGACTAGCTTGTGGGTTGATAGGATATGGATTAGTGTGTTGCGGGCTGACGTGTTGCGGATTGGTATTGCTTAGTAAGGGATTTTGGGGAATGTTTTGGGGAAATGGCGGTTCAGGAGATGGAAAGGTTTGCGGTGCAGTTGCGCTCGTCCCTTGTTCATGGAGTGGAGTATTGAGGCTGATGGACAGATTGGTAAGATTTTGGAGCCGCTCGATCTCAGTCTGCATGGTTGCCATTTGTTGCAACAGTTGGGCGAGGTATTCATCCTGGACGGTAGTATTTCTCCTTTCCGAAGTCTCTGGTTCACCTCCCGGAAGAGCGCCAAGTCCCAGGCTAGTTTGTTCGGATGCTCCTGAATCAGTCATTTTGTTGGATGATCGTGCATTTGATCTCGTGAAGTAGGGGTGTTCCACCAGTTTCAGTCAACACGAATCAACTTTTGGGGAAATAAATCAGGCAAAAATAAACCTTTTTCAAAATAAAGCAAACTAAGTTAGTACAAGACGAGTAATTATTGCTTTGAATAACATGTACAGAGTGGGAAGCAGTAAACAAGTAGCAAGCAGATTGTATGGAAATTAAATGCGCGTCCTAACATGCATGGGGCCTCTCTTATGCCAGAGGTGGGCCTAAACGCCAAATACGTGAGATGATGATAAATTGATCCAAGCCATTAAATTGTGATGCTTTTTGTTGAAAATAAAGGTTGAATTCTATTGTAATAATAATGCATACAATAATAAAGCTGATAACATAAAATATTCTTATGACCAAGTTTAAATCTCGCTTTTGATCACAGATATGAAGATGAAGCCCTAACACTGCTAGGTCCGACTCTTGCGTCTTCTAGGTACTGCATTATGTTTTGCATTTGATGCCACATTTCAGGGATAGCAACTCTGTCTCTGAGCCGAAAATTTCTTACCCAAATTGTTGTGTCAATATCTTCAAAACCTTGTTCGCCTTCGGGACTAAGGTGTGTATTACCGTGATCTTCTCGTAGCCATGCGTGATATTCTGGAGTACCTCATGCCTGACTATCTCCAATATCCATTTTGTCAATGTCGTTCGATTCGTCGAGAATTTGCCTAGCTCTGGGGATAATATTTCAGAAACTCTCATATTTGCTCGGAGAGGGATTATTTGCTTTTGACCAAACTATCAGAGTACGCGGAGTGGAGCATATGGTTGGAGGCCTTTCAACCCGATAAGCTCAATATAATAAAGCCTTCTGCATCTTATATAGGCTTTCTTGGCGCTCGGGAGCAATGGGTATTTCCATTGGATCTGATCACTAGTGCGGGATGCCAAAAACTTGTACCAATCATTGGTGTCGACTGGCGACACAAACCATTTTTTCCTGTCATAAAAGCTGACAATTTTGTTTGACTCGCAGAGGCATATGTCTACCATATTCGGGCGCTGATAAAAGTGTTCCATCGCCCACATTTGCAGGATAAGGTTGCAGCCTTCGAAGAAACTTGTTTCACCTCTTTTACATTTCCCTAGAGCCCCGAAATATCTCCGCAAAAATCATAAGGGCCAAAGTGAGTTATGCGTCGTCTACTCCTTCAAAAAGTGTCCGTGCCACGGAACATATGCAAGTACTGATCTTTCCGTGCTCAAGTGGGAATATCAAAGTCACTAGTAAAGCGACAGCAAATGTAATAGGACGTCTAGCCTGCCAATGGTCGGGAGTGCAAGAGAATTCATTTTTGAACAGCTTATAACCATCTCGACATCCGTATCTCTCATAAAGATAATCCAAAGAAACCCGGTTATTTTCAAAGCACCGAAGTTCCTTAGTGTTCTTCAGCCCCAAATAGCGGAGAAATTTTTTTCCGAACTGATCGTGCGGGATAATTTTTCCTCTACCTTCGTAAATTAAATTGGTGAAATAGTTGATCTCTTCCAAAGTAGGAGTCATCTCAAAATCTCTGAATTTAAAGACAACCCGATCTGGATCCCAAAAATGAATTAGTGCTTTAACCAAATGCTGATCGGGGGAGATATCGAACAATGAAATGAGGCAACACAATCTCCTCCTAATGGCCATCTAGCTGCCAAGGTCAAAATTTGCCCACCATAGTTTCAGCTTACTCGGAATCTCACTCACCATCCTGACTTGCAGCACAGATTCCATCTATAATACAAATATACAAAGAATGAATATACATTTTCAAATTTCGGCATGTCATGATTAGGCTTGGATCCGTCTATCATTATCACACTACACATAATATGATGACTGGCCGTTGGGTTGCGAGACCAATCGACAATTTTGGTGGATATCTTAATTGCGGAGTCGATGCCAATGATCGACTCACCTAAGGTGTATGCATGCATAACTTAAGATAAAGGGTGGTATAGCTTTATCCTAAATTTTCTAAGATTTGGCTGAGTAGACTCAAGGTTCCCGAGCGGACTACTGGAGTGAGAAGGCTACACGGCCACCGGATGGTCCGGACACTCTGCGCATAGGCCAACTCTCCTAAAATTTGGGTAATTTTGAAAGAAAATTTTGCGGGTGTGCGAAACACACGTCGCGTGTATGTGTGGTAATGTCAATTTTCCGAAGTGGAGGAAATATGAGCGGAATGCCAATTTAAGGAAAGCAGTAAGAGGATGTAGCAATTAAAGCAGTTATGCATGCAAAATTTCACAAAGGAAACAAATTAAAGTACTAAATCAAATAAGGAGCAAAAAAATAAGGCGCAATAATAATTAACCTAAGTTTGCTATGGTTAAGAACCTGAATTTTCCCAACGGACTCGTCATGCTGTCACACCCATTTTTTACCAACAGTCATGACGCAACGACCGTTTTCCCTGATGTTGATAAAATGCTTAAGGAGTCGCCACCTAATTATTCTACGGTGAATCACGACACCTAAATTTTAGCATAAATGCTACAAAAATAACTCCGATTTCTAGTCTGCGAATTTATGAGATTCTAGGTAAGGGTTCTTTACTATCCTAAATGGAAGGAGTTAGGCATCCTTTAAGATCCGCTAACTTGCGATTATCCGGTCAAACTCAGGTTATTTATTATGCAAAAAATGTATGTTTAAAAGGTATGAAGTTTAAGGAAAGGATATTGCAAATAATTGATTTAAAAGATGCATTTTTGCAAAATTGCATGGCTTTGTTTATAAAAATACATATAAAATGAATTTGTTAGTAAAAGTATATTTTGCATGGCATAACTTATAAAGTGTATGTAATAAAAAAAAGAGTGCATTTGTGAGATGCATGTGAATTGATTTTGATGAAAAGCATGTGTTTGCACGTAAAATTGATTTTGATAAAAAGGCATGCATTTATTTTTAGAATACATAAAAGCATACATTTGTAAAGCATTATTTATAAAATACATGTAGAGTTGAGAAAAGTATGATAAAATAGATGTCAAGTTTATTTGTTTACAAAAATACGTATTTGGCGATTTGATAATAGAAGAAGCAAATTTTTATTTATAATGTGAAGAGATGATTTTATGGAAATCTTTCAATGTTACAAATCGGATAAAACGCAAACCTTATTTTTTTAGGATAAAAAAAGTGAATAAGAGATAAAGAGATAATTGCTAACTCAACACCGAACCAACCGATATCTTACCAGTTAGCTAGCGAATTAATACATTTAAAAGTCAATAACCAATAAGCCAAATCGTTGAGCATAATAATCTGCCCAATCCGTCTGATAAGCCGCCCTAATCAACACCGCATCAGAAATCAGAAATTAATTGCGAGTTATTTTTCTTCATTTAATTTCAGTATGTAGTATAAAATTTTGTTTTAACATCATTTGCCTCCCCAACTTTAAACAAAAAAAAAAAGACATTTTCCACAAAAAAAAAAAACAAATTTAATAGATATGTATCTATGAAATAGAATGGCATCAGATGATAAGCGGAGTAAATAATCAACATAATTAATCAGTATTTACAATGTGTATCATCATCTGCCATAGTTCGAAAATTATAGGACTAAGGTAGGACCATTGTTTGCAAACTCAATTGACAAAGAAAAGCAAATGTATCTATAACTAATTTTTGCGAACTAGCAAATTGATTGAAGTATAGGAGAAAATATTGTTTAAATAGGAGGAAATGTTATTGTATTCATAACTTATACAAATATTTTTCAATCCATATATCCAAGGTAGCCATGGTCCAAATGCTCATTCAATATATATTGGAGTATATATGGAGCACTAATAGTTGCTTAAGTTGCAATAGTAGATAACTTCTGCATTTTGATTCTACTATTAGAGTTCAGAAATCACAATATCGCGATTTTTTAGTGTATCAATGTCTTGCAAACTTGAGGGACAAACAAGGGCATAAACTAATAGAATGCAACAAATGAAAACAGGAACCCATATCAACTAACTATGCTTCAATCACAAGACCATCTGGTTCTCTGGACCAGTGGCATCAATGACTTTTAGCAGTTATGCGCAAAAATAATGTCGTTTGTGGAGCACCTCAAAACCAAATTGCAGTAAATTTACATTGATTTAAATTAAGGCTGGGGGAGGTGTATGACCGGTACCAGCCCAGTCCAGCCCCGACTTACTAAAAATACAATTATGGGACCAGGACTAAAATCCGGAAGGGACATGATCTCGTCCCGGCCCGCCTCAGTCTTGTGACTATAAATCAAGAAAAATTCATCACTGCAAGCATATAAATCAGGAAAAATTCAGCATATTCGAAAAATCATATTAGCAAATCAAATTTAGCTATTAGCTTTCAGAGAATTTCCATAAAAGGAAGTTATGTATGCAGACAATCAACACGGCATCAATTCAGACCGCCCGTCAGCTTGTTTCACATCAATAAGCTAACAAATTAATTTATTAAACAGATTTAAAAAAATAGATTAAATAAAATAAGTAGAAGAATAAACAGTAGTGATAAATATTTTTCAAACATAATAGTAATTTAGACGGTATCAGAAAACTAATTAAGAGATATTTTTCTTCATTTAATTTCAGTGTGTAGTATTCATTTACTATGTATATCTATATCGAAGAAATAGAATGGCATCAGATAATAAGCGGAGTAAACAATCGACATAATTATTCAGTATTTACAGTGTATCATCATATGCCATAGGATTGAATCATAAAAACTAATCAGATTTAGACCAAAAAAATAAAAAAAAATTGGAATTTCAGTAAGACCAACCACGACAACATACGCAGTAAACTCTCACAAACTAAAGTCTGGAAGTAGTAGCTTGTAACAGACCTTACTCCTACCTGAAAGAAAAAGAGACTGCTTCTGGTAGACACTCAGCACAATAACAAACAATAAAAGGCAGTAACAAAACCAAAATAGCGGTAGCGATATACTATAAAATGTATTATAGAGCAATCTGAAAAAAAGGGCTACAACTACCACAAATTAATACGAGATTTCGGTAGGACCATTTGGCACAAATGCAATAAGAATAAGAATGCAATGAGCTGGTAAGCCAAGCATTTCAGTTTAAGCATCAGTTTTACCTCCTTGTTCACACCATCAACACAAGAAGAGGGTAAATCTGATGCTATAAACAACAAATATATTTATAAAACATGAGAAAAAACAGACAAGGGACTATTAGGCACCCCTAATTTAAAAGGCTCTATATAATATATAAATAAGAGACCCTTTGGACCTTTTTTTCACCAAACTAGTCTGAATTTATGCATAACAAAGTTGCTCAGAAATTGGAATTAACTAATCATGGATTATCATAAGTCCAGACATAATTTCAGCAAGTTCATCACTGCAAGCATATAAATCAAGAAAAATTCAACATATTCGAAAAATCATATTAGCAAATCAAATTTATTTTGTAAATAACATTAGCTATTAGCTTTCAGAGAAATTCCATAAAAGGAAGTTATGTATGCAGACAATCAACACGGCATCAGTTCAGACCGCCGTCCGCTTGTTTCTCATCAAGAAGCTAACAAATTAATTTATTAAACAGATTTAAAAAGATTAAATAAAATAAGTAAAAGAATAAACAGTATTGATAAATATTTTTCAAACAAAATAGTAGTAATTTAGAAGGTATCAGAAAACTAATTGAGAGATATTTTTCTTCATTTAATTTCAGTGTGTAGTATTCATTTACTATGTATATCTATATCGAAGAAATAGAATGGCATCAGATAATAAGCGGAGTAAACAATCGACATAATTATTCAGTATTTACAGTGTATCATCATATGCCATAGGATTGAATCATAAAAACTAATCAGATTTAGACCAAAAAAATAAAAAAAAATTGGAATTTCAGTAAGACCAACCACGACAACATACGCAGTAAACTCACACAAACTAAAGTCTGGAAGTAGTAGCTTGTAACAGACCTTACTCCTACCTGAAAGAAAAAGAGACTGCTTCTGGTAGACACTCAGCACAATAACAAACAATAAAAGGCAGTAACAAAACCAAAATAGCGGTAGCGATATACTATAAAATGTATTATAGAGCAATCTGAAAAAAAGGGCTACAACTACCACAAATTAATACGAGATTTCGGTAGGACCATTTGGCACAAATGCAATAAGAAAAAGAATGCAATGAGGTGGTAAGCCAAGCATTTCAGTTTAAGCATCAGTTTTATCTCCTTGTTCACATCATCAACACAAGAAGAGGGTAAATCTGATGCTATAAACAACAAATATATTTATAAAACATGAGAAAAAACAGACAAGGGACTATTAGGCACCTCTAATTTAAAAGGCTCTATATAATATATAAATAAGAGGCCCTTTGGACCTTTTTTTCACCAAACTAGTCTGAATTTATGCATAACAAAGTTGCTCAGAAATTGTAATTAACTAATCATGGATTATCATAAGTCCAGACATAATTTCAGCAAGTTCATCACTGCAAGCATATAAATCAAGAAACATTCAACATATTCGAAAAATCATATTAGCAAATCAAATTTATTTTGTAAATAACATTAGCTATTAGCTTTCAGAGAAACTCCATAAAAGGAAGTTATGTATGCAGACAATCAACACGGCATCAGTTCAGACCGCCCGTCCGCTTGTTTCTCATCAAGAAGCTAACAAATTAATTTATTAAACAGATTTAAAAAAAATAGATTAAATAAAATAAGTAAAAGAATAAACAGTATTGATAAATATTTTTCAAACAAAATAGTAGTAATTTAGAAGGTATCAGAAAACTAATTGAGAGATATTTTTCTTCATTTAATTTCAGTGTGTAGTATTCATTTACTATGTATATCTATATCGAAGAAATAGAATGGCATCAGATAATAAGCGGAGTAAACAATCGACATAATTATTCAGTATTTACAGTGTATCATCATATGCCATAGGATTGAATCATAAAAACTAATCAGATTTAGACCAAAAAAATAAAAAAAATTGGAATTTCAGTAAGACCAACCACGACAACATACGCAGTAAACTCTCACAAACTAAAGTCTGGAAGTAGTAGCTTGTAACAGACCTTACTCCTACCTGAAAGAAAAAGAGACTGCTTCTGGTAGACACTCAGCCCAATAACAAACAACAAAAAGCAGTAACAAAGCCAAAATAGCGGTAGCGATATACTATAAAATGTATTATAGAGCAATCTGAAAAAAAGGGCTACAACTACCACAAATTAATACGAGATTTCGGTAGGACCATTTGGCACAAATGCAATAAGAATAAGAATGCAATGAGCTGGTAAGCCAAGCATTTCAGTTTAAGCATCAGTTTTATCTCCTTGTTCACATCATCAACACAAGAAGAGGGTAAATCTGATGCTATAAACAACAAATATATTTATAAAACATGAGAAAAAACAGACAAGGGACTATTAGGCACCCCTAATTTAAAAGGCTCTATATAATATATAAATAAGAGACCCTTTGGACCTTTTTTTCACCAAACTAGTCTGAATTTATGCATAACAAAGTTGCTCAGAAATTGTAATTAACTAATCATGGATTATCATAAGTCCAGACATAATTTCAGCAAGTTCATCACTGCAAGCATATAAATCAAGAAAAATTCAACATATTCGAAAAATCATATTAGCAAATCAAATTTATTTTGTAAATAACATTAGCTATTAGCTTTCAGAGAAACTCCATAAAAGGAAGTTATGTATGCAGACAATCAACACGGCAGCAGTACAGACCGCCTGGTCCGCTTGTTTCTCATCAAGAAGCTAACAAATTAATTTATTAAACAGATTTAAAAAAAATAGATTAAATAAAATAAGTAAAAGAATAAACAGTATTGATAAATATTTTTCAAACAAAATAGTAGTAATTTAGAAGGTATCAGAAAACTAATTGAGAGATATTTTTCTTCATTTAATTTCAGTGTGTAGTATTCATTTACTATGTATATCTATATCGAAGAAATAGAATGGCATCAGATAATAAGCGGAGTAAACAATCGACATAATTATTCAGTATTTACAGTGTATCATCATATGCCATAGGATTGAATCATAAAAACTAATCAGATTTAGACCAAAAAAATAAAAAAAATTGGAATTTCAGTAAGACCAACCACGACAACATACGCAGTAAACTCTCACAAACTAAAGTCTGGAAGTAGTAGCTTGTAACAGACCTTACTCCTACCTGAAAGAAAAAGAGACTGCTTCTGGTAGACACTCAGCCCAATAACAAACAATAAAAAGCAGTAACAAAGCCAAAATAGCGGTAGCGATATACTATAAAATGTATTATAGAGCAATCTGAAAAAAAGGGCTACAACTACCACAAATTAATACGAGATTTCGGTAGGACCATTTGGCACAAATGCAATAAGAATAAGAATGCAATGAGCTGGTAAGCCAAGCATTTCAGTTTAAGCATCAGTTTTATCTCCTTGTTCACATCATCAACACAAGAAGAGGGTAAATCTGATGCTATAAACAACAAATATATTTATAAAACATGAGAAAAAACAGACAAGGGACTATTAGGCACCCCTAATTTAAAAGGCTCTATATAATATATAAATAAGAGACCCTTTGGACCTTTTTTTCACCAAACTAGTCTGAATTTATGCATAACAAAGTTGCTCAGAAATTGTAATTAACTAATCATGGATTATCATAAGTCCAGACATAATTTCAGCAAGTTCATCAGTGCAAGCATATAAATCAAGAAAAATTCAACATATTCGAAAAATCATATTAGCAAATCAAATTTATTTTGTAAATAACATTAGCTATTAGCTTTCAGAGAAACTCCATAAAAGGAAGTTATGTATGCAGACAATCAACACGGCATCAGTTCAGACCGCCCGTCCGCTTGTTTCTCATCAAGAAGCTAACAAATTAATTTATTAAACAGATTTAAAAAAAATAGATTAAATAAAATAAGTAAAAGAATAAACAGTATTGATAAATATTTTTCAAACAAAATAGTAGTAATTTAGAAGGTATCAGAAAACTAATTGAGAGATATTTTTCTTCATTTAATTTCAGTGTGTAGTATTCATTTACTATGTATATCTATATCGAAGAAATAGAATGGCATCAGATAATAAGCGGAGTAAACAATCGACATAATTATTCAGTATTTACAGTGTATCATCATATGCCATAGGATTGAATCATAAAACTAATCAGATTTAGACCAAAAAAATAAAAAAAATTGGAATTTCAGTAAGACCAACCACGACAACATACGCAGTAAACTCTCACAAACTAAAGTCTGGAAGTAGTAGCTTGTAACAGACCTTACTCCTACCTGAAAGAAAAAGAGACTGCTTCTGGTAGACACTCAGCCCAATAACAAACAATAAAAAGCAGTAACAAAGCCAAAATAGCGGTAGCGATATACTATAAAATGTATTATAGAGCAATCTGAAAAAAAGGGCTACAACTACCACAAATTAATACGAGATTTCGGTAGGACAATTTGGCACAAATGCAATAAGAAAAAGAATGCAATGAGGTGGTAAGCCAAGCATTTCAGTTTAAGCATCAGTTTTATCTCCTTGTTCACATCATCAACACAAGAAGAGGGTAAATCTGATGCTATAAACAACAAATATATTTATAAAACATGAGAAAAAACAGACAAGGGACTATTAGGCACCTCTAATTTAAAAGGCTCTATATAATATATAAATAAGAGGCCCTTTGGATCTTTTTCACCAAACTAGTCTGAATTTATGCATAACAAAGTTGCTCAGAAATTGTAATTAACTAATCATGGATTATCATAAGTCCAGACATAATTTCAGCAAGTTCATCACTGCAAGCATATAAATCAAGAAAAATTCAACATATTCGAAAAATCATATTAGCAAATCAAATTTATTTTGTAAATAACATTAGCTATTAGCTTTCAGAGAAACTCCATAAAAGGAAGTTATGTATGCAGACAATCAACACGGCATCAGTTCAGACCGCCGTCCGCTTGTTTCTCATCAAGAAGCTAACAAATTAATTTATTAAACAGATTTAAAAATAGATTAAATAAAATAAGTAAAAAGAATAAACAGTATTGATAAATATTTTTCAAACAAAATAGTAGTAATTTAGAAGGTATCAGAAAACTAATTGAGAGATATTTTTCTTCATTTAATTTCAGTGTGTAGTATTCATTTACTATGTATATCTATATCGAAGAAATAGAATGGCATCAGATAATAAGCGGAGTAAACAATCGACATAATTATTCAGTATTTACAGTGTATCATCATATGCCATAGGATTGAATCATAAAAACTAATCAGATTTAGACCAAAAAAATAAAAAAAAATTGGAATTTCAGTAAGACCAACCACGACAACATACGCAGTAAACTCTCACAAACTAAAGTCTGGAAGTAGTAGCTTGTAACAGACCTTACTCCTACCTGAAAGAAAAAGAGACTGCTTCTGGTAGACACTCAGCCCAATAACAAACAATAAAAAGCAGTAACAAAGCCAAAATAGCGGTAGCGATATACTATAAAATGTATTATAGAGCAATCTGAAAAAAAGGGCTACAACTACCACAAATTAATACGAGATTTCGGTAGGACAATTTGGCACAAATGCAATAAGAAAAAGAATGCAATGAGGTGGTAAGCCAAGCATTTCAGTTTAAGCATCAGTTTTATCTCCTTGTTCACATCATCAACACAAGAAGAGGGTAAATCTGATGCTATAAACAACAAATATATTTATAAAACATGAGAAAAAACAGACAAGGGACTATTAGGCACCCCTAATTTAAAAGGCTCTATATAATATATAAATAAGAGACCCTTTGGACCTTTTTTTCACCAAACTAGTCTGAATTTATGCATAACAAAGTTGCTCAGAAATTGTAATTAACTAATCATGGATTATCATAAGTCCAGACATAATTTCAGCAAGTTCATCAGTGCAAGCATATAAATCAAGAAAAATTCAACATATTCGAAAAATCATATTAGCAAATCAAATTTATTTTGTAAATAACATTAGCTATTAGCTTTCAGAGAAACTCCATAAAAGGAAGTTATGTATGCAGACAATCAACACGGCATCAGTTCAGACCGCCCGTCCGCTTGTTTCTCATCAAGAAGCTAACAAATTAATTTATTAAACAGATTTAAAAAAAATAGATTAAATAAAATAAGTAAAAGAATAAACAGTATTGATAAATATTTTTCAAACAAAATAGTAGTAATTTAGAAGGTATCAGAAAACTAATTGAGAGATATTTTTCTTCATTTAATTTCAGTGTGTAGTATTCATTTACTATGTATATCTATATCGAAGAAATAGAATGGCATCAGATAATAAGCGGAGTAAACAATCGACATAATTATTCAGTATTTACAGTGTATCATCATATGCCATAGGATTGAATCATAAAACTAATCAGATTTAGACCAAAAAAATAAAAAAAAATTGGAATTTCAGTAAGACCAACCACGACAACATACGCAGTAAACTCTCACAAACTAAAGTCTGGAAGTAGTAGCTTGTAACAGACCTTACTCCTACCTGAAAGAAAAAGAGACTGCTTCTGGTAGACACTCAGCCCAATAACAAACAATAAAAAGCAGTAACAAAGCCAAAATAGCGGTAGCGATATACTATAAAATGTATTATAGAGCAATCTGAAAAAAAGGGCTACAACTACCACAAATTAATACGAGATTTCGGTAGGACAATTTGGCACAAATGCAATAAGAAAAAGAATGCAATGAGGTGGTAAGCCAAGCATTTCAGTTTAAGCATCAGTTTTATCTCCTTGTTCACATCATCAACACAAGAAGAGGGTAAATCTGATGCTATAAACAACAAATATATTTATAAAACATGAGAAAAAACAGACAAGGGACTATTAGGCACCTCTAATTTAAAAGGCTCTATATAATATATAAATAAGAGGCCCTTTGGATCTTTTTTTCACCAAACTAGTCTGAATTTATGCATAACAAAGTTGCTCAGAAATTGTAATTAACTAATCATGGATTATCATAAGTCCAGACATAATTTCAGCAAGTTCATCAGTGCAAGCATATAAATCAAGAAAAATTCAACATATTCGAAAAATCATATTAGCAAATCAAATTTATTTTGTAAATAACATTAGCTATTAGCTTTCAGAGAAACTCCATAAAAGGAAGTTATGTATGCAGACAATCAACACGGCATCAGTTCAGACCGCCCGTCCGCTTGTTTCTCATCAAGAAGCTAACAAATTAATTTATTAAACAGATTTAAAAAAAATAGATTAAATAAAATAAGTAAAAGAATAAACAGTATTGATAAATATTTTTCAAACAAAATAGTAGTAATTTAGAAGGTATCAGAAAACTAATTGAGAGATATTTTTCTTCATTTAATTTCAGTGTGTAGTATTCATTTACTATGTATATCTATATCGAAGAAATAGAATGGCATCAGATAATAAGCGGAGTAAACAATCGACATAATTATTCAGTATTTACAGTGTATCATCATATGCCATAGGATTGAATCATAAAAACTAATCAGATTTAGACCAAAAAAATAAAAAAAATTGGAATTTCAGTAAGACCAACCACGACAACATACGCAGTAAACTCTCACAAACTAAAGTCTGGAAGTAGTAGCTTGTAACAGACCTTACTCCTACCTGAAAGAAAAAGAGACTGCTTCTGGTAGACACTCAGCCCAATAACAAACAATAAAAAGCAGTAACAAAGCCAAAATAGCGGTAGCGATATACTATAAAATGTATTATAGAGCAATCTGAAAAAAAGGGCTACAACTACCACAAATTAATACGAGATTTCGTAGGACAATTTGGCACAAATGCAATAAGAAAAAGAATGCAATGAGGTGGTAAGCCAAGCATTTCAGTTTAAGCATCAGTTTTATCTCCTTGTTCACATCATCAACACAAGAAGAGGGTAAATCTGATGCTATAAACAACAAATATATTTATAAAACATGAGAAAAACAGACAAGGGACTATTAGGCACCTCTAATTTAAAAGGCTCTATATAATATATAAATAAGAGGCCCTTTGGATCTTTTTTCACCAAACTAGTCTGAATTTATGCATAACAAAGTTGCTCAGAAATTGTAATTAACTAATCATGGATTATCATAAGTCCAGACATAATTTCAGCAAGTTCATCACTGCAAGCATATAAATCAAGAAAAATTCAACATATTCGAAAAATCATATTAGCAAATCAAATTTATTTTGTAAATAACATTAGCTATTAGCTTTCAGAGAAACTCCATAAAAGGAAGTTATGTATGCAGACAATCAACACGGCATCAGTTCAGACCGCCCGTCCGCTTGTTTCTCATCAAGAAGCTAACAAATTAATTTATTAAACAGATTTAAAAAAAAGATTAAATAAAATAAGTAAAAGAATAAACAGTATTGATAAATATTTTTCAAACAAAATAGTAGTAATTTAGAAGGTATCAGAAAACTAATTGAGAGATATTTTTCTTCATTTAATTTCAGTGTGTAGTATTCATTTACTATGTATATCTATATCGAAGAAATAGAATGGCATCAGATAATAAGCGGAGTAAACAATCGACATAATTATTCAGTATTTACAGTGTATCATCATATGCCATAGGATTGAATCATAAAAACTAATCAGATTTAGACCAAAAAATAAAAATTGGAATTTCAGTAAGACCAACCACGACAACATACGCAGTAAACTCTCACAAACTAAAGTCTGGAAGTAGTAGCTTGTAACAGACCTTACTCCTACCTGAAAGAAAAAGAGACTGCTTCTGGTAGACACTCAGCCCAATAACAAACAATAAAAAGCAGTAACAAAGCCAAAATAGCGGTAGCGATATACTATAAAATGTATTATAGAGCAATCTGAAAAAAAGGGCTACAACTACCACAAATTAATACGAGATTTCGGTAGGACCATTTGGCACAAATGCAATAAGAAAAAGAATGCAATGAGGTGGTAAGCCAAGCATTTCAGTTTAAGCATCAGTTTTATCTCCTTGTTCACATCATCAACACAAGAAGAGGGTAAATCTGATGCTATAAACAACAAATATATTTATAAAACATGAGAAAAAACAGACAAGGGACTATTAGGCACCCCTAATTTAAAAGGCTCTATATAATATATAAATAAGAGACCCTTTGGACCTTTTTTTCACCAAACTAGTCTGAATTTATGCATAACAAAGTTGCTCAGAAATTGGAATTAACTAATCATGGATTATCATAAGTCCAGACATAATTTCAGCAAGTTCATCACTGCAAGCATATAAATCAAGAAAAATTCAACATATTCGAAAAATCATATTAGCAAATCAAATTTATTTTGTAAATAACATTAGCTATTAGCTTTCAGAGAAATTCCATAAAAGGAAGTTATGTATGCAGACAATCAACACGGCATCAGTTCAGACCGCCCGTCCGCTTGTTTCTCATCAAGAAGCTAACAAATTAATTTATTAAACAGATTTAAAAAAAAGATTAAATAAAATAAGTAAAAGAATAAACAGTATTGATAAATATTTTTCAAACAAAATAGTAGTAATTTAGAAGGTATCAGAAAACTAATTGAGAGATATTTTTCTTCATTTAATTTCAGTGTGTAGTATTCATTTACTATGTATATCTATATCGAAGAAATAGAATGGCATCAGATAATAAGCGGAGTAAACAATCGACATAATTATTCAGTATTTACAGTGTATCATCATATGCCATAGGATTGAATCATAAAACTAATCAGATTTAGACCAAAAAATAAAAAAATTGGAATTTCAGTAAGACCAACCACGACAACATACGCAGTAAACTCACACAAACTAAAGTCTGGAAGTAGTAGCTTGTAACAGACCTTACTCCTACCTGAAAGAAAAGAGACTGCTTCTGGTAGACACTCAGCACAATAACAAACAATAAAAGGCAGTAACAAAACCAAAATAGCGGTAGCGATATACTATAAAATGTATTATAGAGCAATCTGAAAAAAAGGGCTACAACTACCACAAATTAATACGAGATTTCGGTAGGACCATTTGGCACAAATGCAATAAGAAAAAGAATGCAATGAGGTGGTAAGCCAAGCATTTCAGTTTAAGCATCAGTTTTATCTCCTTGTTCACATCATCAACACAAGAAGAGGGTAAATCTGATGCTATAAACAACAAATATATTTATAAAACATGAGAAAAAACAGACAAGGGACTATTAGGCACCTCTAATTTAAAAGGCTCTATATAATATATAAATAAGAGGCCCTTTGGATCTTTTTTTTTTCACCAAACTAGTCTGAATTTATGCATAACAAAGTTGCTCAGAAATTGTAATTAACTAATCATGGATTATCATAAGTCCAGACATAATTTCAGCAAGTTCATCACTGCAAGCATATAAATCAAGAAACATTCAACATATTCGAAAAATCATATTAGCAAATCAAATTTATTTTGTAAATAACATTAGCTATTAGCTTTCAGAGAAACTCCATAAAAGGAAGTTATGTATGCAGACAATCAACACGGCATCAGTTCAGACCGCCTGTCCGCTTGTTTCTCATCAAGAAGCTAACAAATTAATTTATTAAACAGATTTAAAAAAAAGATTAAATAAAATAAGTAAAAGAATAAACAGTATTGATAAATATTTTTCAAACAAAATAGTAGTAATTTAGAAGGTATCAGAAAACTAATTGAGAGATATTTTTCTTCATTTAATTTCAGTGTGTAGTATTCATTTACTATGTATATCTATATCGAAGAAATAGAATGGCATCAGATAATAAGCGGAGTAAACAATCGACATAATTATTCAGTATTTACAGTGTATCATCATATGCCATAGGATTGAATCATAAAACTAATCAGATTTAGACCAAAAAAATAAAAAAAATTGGAATTTCAGTAAGACCAACCACGACAACATACGCAGTAAACTCTCACAAACTAAAGTCTGGAAGTAGTAGCTTGTAACAGACCTTACTCCTACCTGAAAGAAAAAGAGACTGCTTCTGGTAGACACTCAGCCCAATAACAAACAACAAAAAGCAGTAACAAAGCCAAAATAGCGGTAGCGATATACTATAAAATGTATTATAGAGCAATCTGAAAAAAAGGGCTACAACTACCACAAATTAATACGAGATTTCGGTAGGACCATTTGGCACAAATGCAATAAGAATAAGAATGCAATGAGCTGGTAAGCCAAGCATTTCAGTTTAAGCATCAGTTTTATCTCCTTGTTCACATCATCAACACAAGAAGAGGGTAAATCTGATGCTATAAACAACAAATATATTTATAAAACATGAGAAAAAACAGACAAGGGACTATTAGGCACCCCTAATTTAAAAGGCTCTATATAATATATAAATAAGAGACCCTTTGGACCTTTTTTTCACCAAACTAGTCTGAATTTATGCATAACAAAGTTGCTCAGAAATTGTAATTAACTAATCATGGATTATCATAAGTCCAGACATAATTTCAGCAAGTTCATCACTGCAAGCATATAAATCAAGAAAAATTCAACATATTCGAAAAATCATATTAGCAAATCAAATTTATTTTGTAAATAACATTAGCTATTAGCTTTCAGAGAAACTCCATAAAAGGAAGTTATGTATGCAGACAATCAACACGGCATCAGTTCAGACCGCCCGTCCGCTTGTTTCTCATCAAGAAGCTAACAAATTAATTTATTAAACAGATTTAAAAAAAATAGATTAAATAAAATAAGTAAAAGAATAAACAGTATTGATAAATATTTTTCAAACAAAATAGTAGTAATTTAGAAGGTATCAGAAAACTAATTGAGAGATATTTTTCTTCATTTAATTTTAGTGTGTAGTATTCATTTACTATGTATATCTATATCGAAGAAATAGAATGGCATCAGATAATAAGCGGAGTAAACAATCGACATAATTATTCAGTATTTACAGTGTATCATCATATGCCATAGGATTGAATCATAAAAACTAATCAGATTTAGACCAAAAAACTAAAAAAAATTGGAATTTCAGTAAGACCAACCACGACAACATACGCAGTAAACTCTCACAAACTAAAGTCTGGAAGTAGTAGCTTGTAACAGACCTTACTCCTACCTGAAAGAAAAAGAGACTGCTTCTGGTAGACACTCAGCCCAATAACAAACAATAAAAAGCAGTAACAAAGCCAAAATAGCGGTAGCGATATACTATAAAATGTATTATAGAGCAATCTGAAAAAAAGGGCTACAACTACCACAAATTAATACGAGATTTCGGTAGGACCATTTGGCACAAATGCAATAAGAAAAAGAATGCAATGAGGTGGTAAGCCAAGCATTTCAGTTTAAGCATCAGTTTTATCTCCTTGTTCACATCATCAACACAAGAAGAGGGTAAATCTGATGCTATAAACAACAAATATATTTATAAAACATGAGAAAAAACAGACAAGGGACTATTAGGCACCCCTAATTTAAAAGCCTCTATATAATATATAAATAAGAGGCCCTTTGGACCTTTTTTTCACCAAACTAGTCTGAATTTATGCATAACAAAGTTGCTCAGAAATTGTAATTAACTAATCATGGATTATCATAAGTCCAGACATAATTTCAGCAAGTTCATCACTGCAAGCATATAAATCAAGAAAAATTCAACATATTCGAAAAATCATATTAGCAAATCAAATTTATTTTGTAAATAACATTAGCTATTAGCTTTCAGAGAAACTCCATAAAAGGAAGTTATGTATGCAGACAATCAACACGGCATCAGTTCAGACCGCCCGTCCGCTTGTTTCTCATCAAGAAGCTAACAAATTAATTTATTAAACAGATTTAAAAAAAATAGATTAAATAAAATAAGTAAAAGAATAAACAGTATTGATAAATATTTTTCAAACAAAATAGTAGTAATTTAGAAGGTATCAGAAAACTAATTGAGAGATATTTTTCTTCATTTAATTTCAGTGTGTAGTATTCATTTACTATGTATATCTATATCGAAGAAATAGAATGGCATCAGATAATAAGCGGAGTAAACAATCGACATAATTATTCAGTATTTACAGTGTATCATCATATGCCATAGGATTGAATCATAAAAACTAATCAGATTTAGACCAAAAATAAAAAACTTGGAATTTCAGTAAGACCAACCACGACAACATACGCAGTAAACTCTCACAAACTAAAGTCTGGAAGTAGTAGCTTGTAACAGACCTTACTCCTACCTGAAAGAAAAAGAGACTGCTTCTGGTAGACACTCAGCCCAATAACAAACAATAAAAAGCAGTAACAAAGCCAAAATAGCGGTAGCGATATACTATAAAATGTATTATAGAGCAATCTGAAAAAAAGGGCTACAACTACCACAAATTAATACGAGATTTCGTAGGACAATTTGGCACAAATGCAATAAGAAAAAGAATGCAATGAGGTGGTAAGCCAAGCATTTCAGTTTAAGCATCAGTTTTATCTCCTTGTTCACATCATCAACACAAGAAGAGGGTAAATCTGATGCTATAAACAACAAATATATTTATAAAACATGAGAAAACAGACAAGGGACTATTAGGCACCTCTAATTTAAAAGGCTCTATATAATATATAAATAAGAGGCCCTTTGGATCTTTTTCACCAAACTAGTCTGAATTTATGCATAACAAAGTTGCTCAGAAATTGTAATTAACTAATCATGGATTATCATAAGTCCAGACATAATTTCAGCAAGTTCATCACTGCAAGCATATAAATCAAGAAAATTCAACATATTCGAAAAATCATATTAGCAAATCAAATTTATTTTGTAAATAACATTAGCTATTAGCTTTCAGAGAAACTCCATAAAAGGAAGTTATGTATGCAGACAATCAACACGGCATCAGTTCAGACCGCCCGTCCGCTTGTTTCTCATCAAGAAGCTAACAAATTAATTTATTAAACAGATTTAAAAAAAATAGATTAAATAAAATAAGTAAAAGAATAAACAGTATTGATAAATATTTTTCAAACAAAATAGTAGTAATTTAGAAGGTATCAGAAAACTAATTGAGAGATATTTTTCTTCATTTAATTTCAGTGTGTAGTATTCATTTACTATGTATATCTATATCGAAGAAATAGAATGGCATCAGATAATAAGCGGAGTAAACAATCGACATAATTATTCAGTATTTACAGTGTATCATCATATGCCATAGGATTGAATCATAAAACTAATCAGATTTAGACCAAAAAAATAAAAAAAAATTGGAATTTCAGTAAGACCAACCACGACAACATACGCAGTAAACTCTCACAAACTAAAGTCTGGAAGTAGTAGCTTGTAACAGACCTTACTCCTACCTGAAAGAAAAAGAGACTGCTTCTGGTAGACACTCAGCCCAATAACAAACAATAAAAAGCAGTAACAAAGCCAAAATAGCGGTAGCGATATACTATAAAATGTATTATAGAGCAATCTGAAAAAAAGGGCTACAACTACCACAAATTAATACGAGATTTCGGTAGGACAATTTGGCACAAATGCAATAAGAAAAAGAATGCAATGAGGTGGTAAGCCAAGCATTTCAGTTTAAGCATCAGTTTTATCTCCTTGTTCACATCATCAACACAAGAAGAGGGTAAATCTGATGCTATAAACAACAAATATATTTATAAAACATGAGAAAAAACAGACAAGGGACTATTAGGCACCTCTAATTTAAAAGGCTCTATATAATATATAAATAAGAGGCCCTTTGGATCTTTTTTCACCAAACTAGTCTGAATTTATGCATAACAAAGTTGCTCAGAAATTGTAATTAACTAATCATGGATTATCATAAGTCCAGACATAATTTCAGCAAGTTCATCACTGCAAGCATATAAATCAAGAAAAATTCAACATATTCGAAAAATCATATTAGCAAATCAAATTTATTTTGTAAATAACATTAGCTATTAGCTTTCAGAGAAACTCCATAAAAGGAAGTTATGTATGCAGACAATCAACACGGCATCAGTTCAGACCGCCCGTCCGCTTGTTTCTCATCAAGAAGCTAACAAATTAATTTATTAAACAGATTTAAAAAAAATAGATTAAATAAAATAAGTAAAAAGAATAAACAGTATTGATAAATATTTTTCAAACAAAATAGTAGTAATTTAGAAGGTATCAGAAAACTAATTGAGAGATATTTTTCTTCATTTAATTTCAGTGTGTAGTATTCATTTACTATGTATATCTATATCGAAGAAATAGAATGGCATCAGATAATAAGCGGAGTAAACAATCGACATAATTATTCAGTATTTACAGTGTATCATCATATGCCATAGGATTGAATCATAAAAACTAATCAGATTTAGACCAAAAAATAAAACTTGGAATTTGAGTACGACCCACCCCGACAACATAGGCAGTAAACTCTCACAAACTAAAGTCTGGAAGTAGTAGCTTGTAACAGACCTTACTCCTACCTGAAAGAAAAAGAGACTGCTTCTGGTAGACACTCAGCCCAATAACAAACAATAAAAAGCAGTAACAAAGCCAAAATAGCGGTAGCGATATACTATAAAATGTATTATAGAGCAATCTGAAAAAAAGGGCTACAACTACCACAAATTAATACGAGATTTCGTGAGGACAATTTGGCACAAATGCAATAAGAAAAAGAATGCAATGAGGTGGTAAGCCAAGCATTTCAGTTTAAGCATCAGTTTTATCTCCTTGTTCACATCATCAACACAAGAAGAGGGTAAATCTGATGCTATAAACAACAAATATATTTATAAAACATGAGAAAAAACAGACAAGGGACTATTAGGCACCTCTAATTTAAAAGGCTCTATATAATATATAAATAAGAGGCCCTTTGGATCTTTTTTTCACCAAACTAGTCTGAATTTATGCATAACAAAGTTGCTCAGAAATTGTAATTAACTAATCATGGATTATCATAAGTCCAGACATAATTTCAGCAAGTTCATCACTGCAAGCATATAAATCAAGAAAAATTCAACATATTCGAAAAATCATATTAGCAAATCAAATTTATTTTGTAAATAACATTAGCTATTAGCTTTCAGAGAAACTCCATAAAAGGAAGTTATGTATGCAGACAATCAACACGGCATCAGTTCAGACCGCCCGTCCGCTTGTTTCTCATCAAGAAGCTAACAAATTAATTTATTAAACAGATTTAAAAAAAATAGATTAAATAAAATAAGTAAAAGAATAAACAGTATTGATAAATATTTTTCAAACAAAATAGTAGTAATTTAGAAGGTATCAGAAAACTAATTGAGAGATATTTTTCTTCATTTAATTTCAGTGTGTAGTATTCATTTACTATGTATATCTATATCGAAGAAATAGAATGGCATCAGATAATAAGCGGAGTAAACAATCGACATAATTATTCAGTATTTACAGTGTATCATCATATGCCATAGGATTGAATCATAAAAACTAATCAGATTTAGACCAAAAAAATAAAAAAAATTGGAATTTCAGTAAGACCAACCACGACAACATACGCAGTAAACTCTCACAAACTAAAGTCTGGAAGTAGTAGCTTGTAACAGACCTTACTCCTACCTGAAAGAAAAAGAGACTGCTTCTGGTAGACACTCAGCCCAATAACAAACAATAAAAAGCAGTAACAAAGCCAAAATAGCGGTAGCGATATACTATAAAATGTATTATAGAGCAATCTGAAAAAAAGGGCTACAACTACCACAAATTAATACGAGATTTCGGTAGGACAATTTGGCACAAATGCAATAAGAAAAAGAATGCAATGAGGTGGTAAGCCAAGCATTTCAGTTTAAGCATCAGTTTTATCTCCTTGTTCACATCATCAACACAAGAAGAGGGTAAATCTGATGCTATAAACAACAAATATATTTATAAAACATGAGAAAAAACAGACAAGGGACTATTAGGCACCTCTAATTTAAAAGGCTCTATATAATATATAAATAAGAGGCCCTTTGGATCTTTTTTTCACCAAACTAGTCTGAATTTATGCATAACAAAGTTGCTCAGAAATTGTAATTAACTAATCATGGATTATCATAAGTCCAGACATAATTTCAGCAAGTTCATCACTGCAAGCATATAAATCAAGAAAAATTCAACATATTCGAAAAATCATATTAGCAAATCAAATTTATTTTGTAAATAACATTAGCTATTAGCTTTCAGAGAAACTCCATAAAAGGAAGTTATGTATGCAGACAATCAACACGGCATCAGTTCAGACCGCCCGTCCGCTTGTTTCTCATCAAGAAGCTAACAAATTAATTTATTAAACAGATTTAAAAAAAATAGATTAAATAAAATAAGTAAAAGAATAAACAGTATTGATAAATATTTTTCAAACAAAATAGTAGTAATTTAGAAGGTATCAGAAAACTAATTGAGAGATATTTTTCTTCATTTAATTTCAGTGTGTAGTATTCATTTACTATGTATATCTATATCGAAGAAATAGAATGGCATCAGATAATAAGCGGAGTAAACAATCGACATAATTATTCAGTATTTACAGTGTATCATCATATGCCATAGGATTGAATCATAAAAACTAATCAGATTTAGACCAAAAAAATAAAAAAAATTGGAATTTCAGTAAGACCAACCACGACAACATACGCAGTAAACTCTCACAAACTAAAGTCTGGAAGTAGTAGCTTGTAACAGACCTTACTCCTACCTGAAAGAAAAAGAGACTGCTTCTGGTAGACACTCAGCCCAATAACAAACAATAAAAAGCAGTAACAAAGCCAAAATAGCGGTAGCGATATACTATAAAATGTATTATAGAGCAATCTGAAAAAAAGGGCTACAACTACCACAAATTAATACGAGATTTCGGTAGGACAATTTGGCACAAATGCAATAAGAAAAAGAATGCAATGAGGTGGTAAGCCAAGCATTTCAGTTTAAGCATCAGTTTTATCTCCTTGTTCACATCATCAACACAAGAAGAGGGTAAATCTGATGCTATAAACAACAAATATATTTATAAAACATGAGAAAAAACAGACAAGGGACTATTAGGCACCTCTAATTTAAAAGGCTCTATATAATATATAAATAAGAGGCCCTTTGGATCTTTTTCACCAAACTAGTCTGAATTTATGCATAACAAAGTTGCTCAGAAATTGTAATTAACTAATCATGGATTATCATAAGTCCAGACATAATTTCAGCAAGTTCATCACTGCAAGCATATAAATCAAGAAAAATTCAACATATTCGAAAAATCATATTAGCAAATCAAATTTATTTTGTAAATAACATTAGCTATTAGCTTTCAGAGAAACTCCATAAAAGGAAGTTATGTATGCAGACAATCAACACGGCATCAGTTCAGACCGCCCGTCCGCTTGTTTCTCATCAAGAAGCTAACAAATTAATTTATTAAACAGATTTAAAAAAAATAGATTAAATAAAATAAGTAAAAGAATAAACAGTATTGATAAATATTTTTCAAACAAAATAGTAGTAATTTAGAAGGTATCAGAAAACTAATTGAGAGATATTTTTCTTCATTTAATTTCAGTGTGTAGTATTCATTTACTATGTATATCTATATCGAAGAAATAGAATGGCATCAGATAATAAGCGGAGTAAACAATCGACATAATTATTCAGTATTTACAGTGTATCATCATATGCCATAGGATTGAATCATAAAAACTAATCAGATTTAGACCAAAAAATAAAAAATTGGAATTTCAGTAAGACCAACCACGACAACATACGCAGTAAACTCTCACAAACTAAAGTCTGGAAGTAGTAGCTTGTAACAGACCTTACTCCTACCTGAAAGAAAAAGAGACTGCTTCTGGTAGACACTCAGCCCAATAACAAACAACAAAAAGCAGTAACAAAGCCAAAATAGCGGTAGCGATATACTATAAAATGTATTATAGAGCAATCTGAAAAAAAGGGCTACAACTACCACAAATTAATACGAGATTTCGGTAGGACCATTTGGCACAAATGCAATAAGAATAAGAATGCAATGAGCTGGTAAGCCAAGCATTTCAGTTTAAGCATCAGTTTTATCTCCTTGTTCACATCATCAACACAAGAAGAGGGTAAATCTGATGCTATAAACAACAAATATATTTATAAAACATGAGAAAAAACAGACAAGGGACTATTAGGCACCCCTAATTTAAAAGGCTCTATATAATATATAAATAAGAGACCCTTTGGACCTTTTTTTCACCAAACTAGTCTGAATTTATGCATAACAAAGTTGCTCAGAAATTGTAATTAACTAATCATGGATTATCATAAGTCCAGACATAATTTCAGCAAGTTCATCACTGCAAGCATATAAATCAAGAAAAATTCAACATATTCAAAAATCATATTAGCAAATCAAATTTATTTTGTAAATAACATTAGCTATTAGCTTTCAGAGAAACTCCATAAAAGGAAGTTATGTATGCAGACAATCAACACGGCATCAGTTCAGACCGCCCGTCCGCTTGTTTCTCATCAAGAAGCTAACAAATTAATTTATTAAACAGATTTAAAAAAAATAGATTAAATAAAATAAGTAAAAAGAATAAACAGTATTGATAAATATTTTTCAAACAAAATAGTAGTAATTTAGAAGGTATCAGAAAACTAATTGAGAGATATTTTTCTTCATTTAATTTTAGTGTGTAGTATTCATTTACTATGTATATCTATATCGAAGAAATAGAATGGCATCAGATAATAAGCGGAGTAAACAATCGACATAATTATTCAGTATTTACAGTGTATCATCATATGCCATAGGATTGAATCATAAAAACTAATCAGATTTAGACCAAAAATAAAAAAAATTGGAATTTCAGTAAGACCAACCACGACAACATACGCAGTAAACTCTCACAAACTAAAGTCTGGAAGTAGTAGCTTGTAACAGACCTTACTCCTACCTGAAAGAAAAAGAGACTGCTTCTGGTAGACACTCAGCCCAATAACAAACAATAAAAAGCAGTAACAAAGCCAAAATAGCGGTAGCGATATACTATAAAATGTATTATAGAGCAATCTGAAAAAAAGGGCTACAACTACCACAAATTAATACAAAATTTTCGTAGGACCATTTGGCACAAATGCAATAAGAAAAAGAATGCAATGAGGTGGTAAGCCAAGCATTTCAGTTTAAGCATCAGTTTTATCTCCTTGTTCACATCATCAACACAAGAAGAGGGTAAATCTGATGCTATAAACAACAAATATATTTATAAAACATGAGAAAAAACAGACAAGGGACTATTAGGCACCCCTAATTTAAAAGCCTCTATATAATATATAAATAAGAGGCCCTTTGGACCTTTTTTTCACCAAACTAGTCTGAATTTATGCATAACAAAGTTGCTCAGAAATTGTAATTAACTAATCATGGATTATCATAAGTCCAGACATAATTTCAGCAAGTTCATCACTGCAAGCATATAAATCAAGAAAAATTCAACATATTCGAAAAATCATATTAGCAAATCAAATTTATTTTGTAAATAACATTAGCTATTAGCTTTCAGAGAAACTCCATAAAAGGAAGTTATGTATGCAGACAATCAACACGGCATCAGTTCAGACCGCCCGTCCGCTTGTTTCTCATCAAGAAGCTAACAAATTAATTTATTAAACAGATTTAAAAAAAATAGATTAAATAAAATAAGTAAAAGAATAAACAGTATTGATAAATATTTTTCAAACAAAATAGTAGTAATTTAGAAGGTATCAGAAAACTAATTGAGAGATATTTTTCTTCATTTAATTTCAGTGTGTAGTATTCATTTACTATGTATATCTATATCGAAGAAATAGAATGGCATCAGATAATAAGCGGAGTAAACAATCGACATAATTATTCAGTATTTACAGTGTATCATCATATGCCATAGGATTGAATCATAAAAACTAATCAGATTTAGACCAAAAAATAAAAAAATTGGAATTTCAGTAAGACCAACCACGACAACATACGCAGTAAACTCTCACAAACTAAAGTCTGGAAGTAGTAGCTTGTAACAGACCTTACTCCTACCTGAAAGAAAAAGAGACTGCTTCTGGTAGACACTCAGCCCAATAACAAACAATAAAAAGCAGTAACAAAGCCAAAATAGCGGTAGCGATATACTATAAAATGTATTATAGAGCAATCTGAAAAAAAGGGCTACAACTACCACAAATTAATACGAGATTTCGTAGGACAATTTGGCACAAATGCAATAAGAAAAAGAATGCAATGAGGTGGTAAGCCAAGCATTTCAGTTTAAGCATCAGTTTTATCTCCTTGTTCACATCATCAACACAAGAAGAGGGTAAATCTGATGCTATAAACAACAAATATATTTATAAAACATGAGAAAAACAGACAAGGGACTATTAGGCACCTCTAATTTAAAAGGCTCTATATAATATATAAATAAGAGGCCCTTTGGATCTTTTTTTTTCACCAAACTAGTCTGAATTTATGCATAACAAAGTTGCTCAGAAATTGTAATTAACTAATCATGGATTATCATAAGTCCAGACATAATTTCAGCAAGTTCATCACTGCAAGCATATAAATCAAGAAAATTCAACATATTCGAAAAATCATATTAGCAAATCAAATTTATTTTGTAAATAACATTAGCTATTAGCTTTCAGAGAAACTCCATAAAAGGAAGTTATGTATGCAGACAATCAACACGGCATCAGTTCAGACCGCCCGTCCGCTTGTTTCTCATCAAGAAGCTAACAAATTAATTTATTAAACAGATTTAAAAAAAATAGATTAAATAAAATAAGTAAAAGAATAAACAGTATTGATAAATATTTTTCAAACAAAATAGTAGTAATTTAGAAGGTATCAGAAAACTAATTGAGAGATATTTTTCTTCATTTAATTTCAGTGTGTAGTATTCATTTACTATGTATATCTATATCGAAGAAATAGAATGGCATCAGATAATAAGCGGAGTAAACAATCGACATAATTATTCAGTATTTACAGTGTATCATCATATGCCATAGGATTGAATCATAAAAACTAATCAGATTTAGACCAAAAAAATAAAAAAAATTGGAATTTCAGTAAGACCAACCACGACAACATACGCAGTAAACTCTCACAAACTAAAGTCTGGAAGTAGTAGCTTGTAACAGACCTTACTCCTACCTGAAAGAAAAAGAGACTGCTTCTGGTAGACACTCAGCCCAATAACAAACAATAAAAAGCAGTAACAAAGCCAAAATAGCGGTAGCGATATACTATAAAATGTATTATAGAGCAATCTGAAAAAAAGGGCTACAACTACCACAAATTAATACGAGATTTCGGTAGGACAATTTGGCACAAATGCAATAAGAAAAAGAATGCAATGAGGTGGTAAGCCAAGCATTTCAGTTTAAGCATCAGTTTTATCTCCTTGTTCACATCATCAACACAAGAAGAGGGTAAATCTGATGCTATAAACAACAAATATATTTATAAAACATGAGAAAAAACAGACAAGGGACTATTAGGCACCTCTAATTTAAAAGGCTCTATATAATATATAAATAAGAGGCCCTTTGGATCTATTTTTCACAAAACTAGTCTGAATTTATGCATAACAAAGTTGCTCAGAAATTGTAATTAACTAATCATGGATTATCATAAGTCCAGACATAATTTCAGCAAGTTCATCACTGCAAGCATATAAATCAAGAAAAATTCAACATATTCGAAAAATCATATTAGCAAATCAAATTTATTTTGTAAATAACATTAGCTATTAGCTTTCAGAGAAACTCCATAAAAGGAAGTTATGTATGCAGACAATCAACACGGCATCAGTTCAGACCGCCCGTCCGCTTGTTTCTCATCAAGAAGCTAACAAATTAATTTATTAAACAGATTTAAAAAAAATAGATTAAATAAAATAAGTAAAAGAATAAACAGTATTGATAAATATTTTTCAAACAAAATAGTAGTAATTTAGAAGGTATCAGAAAACTAATTGAGAGATATTTTTCTTCATTTAATTTCAGTGTGTAGTATTCATTTACTATGTATATCTATATCGAAGAAATAGAATGGCATCAGATAATAAGCGGAGTAAACAATCGACATAATTATTCAGTATTTACAGTGTATCATCATATGCCATAGGATTGAATCATAAAACTAATCAGATTTAGACCAAAAAATAAAAAATTGGAATTTCAGTAAGACCAACTACGACAACATACGCAGTAAACTCTCACAAACTAAAGTCTGGAAGTAGTAGCTTGTAACAGACCTTACTCCTACCTGAAAGAAAAAGAGACTGCTTCTGGTAGACACTCAGCCCAATAACAAACAATAAAAAGCAGTAACAAAGCCAAAATAGCGGTAGCGATATACTATAAAATGTATTATAGAGCAATCTGAAAAAAAGGGCTACAACTACCACAAATTAATACGAGATTTCGGTAGGACAATTTGGCACAAATGCAATAAGAAAAAGAATGCAATGAGGTGGTAAGCCAAGCATTTCAGTTTAAGCATCAGTTTTATCTCCTTGTTCACATCATCAACACAAGAAGAGGGTAAATCTGATGCTATAAACAACAAATATATTTATAAAACATGAGAAAAACAGACAAGGGACTATTAGGCACCTCTAATTTAAAAGGCTCTATATAATATATAAATAAGAGGCCCTTTGGATCTTTTTTTCACCAAACTAGTCTGAATTTATGCATAACAAAGTTGCTCAGAAATTGTAATTAACTAATCATGGATTATCATAAGTCCAGACATAATTTCAGCAAGTTCATCACTGCAAGCATATAAATCAAGAAAAATTCAACATATTCGAAAAATCATATTAGCAAATCAAATTTATTTTGTAAATAACATTAGCTATTAGCTTTCAGAGAAACTCCATAAAAGGAAGTTATGTATGCAGACAATCAACACGGCATCAGTTCAGACCGCCCGTCCGCTTGTTTCTCATCAAGAAGCTAACAAATTAATTTATTAAACAGATTTAAAAAAAATAGATTAAATAAAATAAGTAAAAGAATAAACAGTATTGATAAATATTTTTCAAACAAAATAGTAGTAATTTAGAAGGTATCAGAAAACTAATTGAGAGATATTTTTCTTCATTTAATTTCAGTGTGTAGTATTCATTTACTATGTATATCTATATCGAAGAAATAGAATGGCATCAGATAATAAGCGGAGTAAACAATCGACATAATTATTCAGTATTTACAGTGTATCATCATATGCCATAGGATTGAATCATAAAAACTAATCAGATTTAGACCAAAAAATAAAAAAAATTGGAATTTCAGTAAGACCAACCACGACAACATACGCAGTAAACTCTCACAAACTAAAGTCTGGAAGTAGTAGCTTGTAACAGACCTTACTCCTACCTGAAAGAAAAAGAGACTGCTTCTGGTAGACACTCAGCCCAATAACAAACAATAAAAAGCAGTAACAAAGCCAAAATAGCGGTAGCGATATACTATAAAATGTATTATAGAGCAATCTGAAAAAAAGGGCTACAACTACCACAAATTAATACGAGATTTCGGTAGGACCATTTGGCACAAATGCAATAAGAAAAAGAATGCAATGAGGTGGTAAGCCAAGCATTTCAGTTTAAGCATCAGTTTTATCTCCTTGTTCACATCATCAACACAAGAAGAGGGTAAATCTGATGCTATAAACAACAAATATATTTATAAAACATGAGAAAAACAGACAAGGGACTATTAGGCACCTCTAATTTAAAAGCCTCTATATAATATATAAATAAGAGGCACTTTGGACCTTTTTTTCACCAAACTAGTCTGAATTTATGCATAACAAAGTTGCTCAGAAATTGTAATTAACTAATCATGGATTATCATAAGTCCAGACATAATTTCAGCAAGTTCATCACTGCAAGCATATAAATCAAGAAAAATTCAACATATTCGAAAAATCATATTAGCAAATCAAATTTATTTTGTAAATAACATTAGCTATTAGCTTTCAGAGAAACTCCATAAAAGGAAGTTATGTATGCAGACAATCAACACGGCATCAGTTCAGACCGCCCGTCCGCTTGTTTCTCATCAAGAAGCTAACAAATTAATTTATTAAACAGATCTAAAAAAAATAGATTAAATAAAATAAGTAAAAGAATAAACAGTATTGATAAATATTTTTCAAACAAAATAGTAGTAATTTAGAAGGTATCAGAAAACTAATTGAGAGATATTTTTCTTCATTTAATTTCAGTGTGTAGTATTCATTTACTATGTATATCTATATCGAAGAAATAGAATGGCATCAGATAATAAGCGGAGTAAACAATCGACATAATTATTCAGTATTTACAGTGTATCATCATATGCCATAGGATTGAATCATAAAAACTAATCAGATTTAGACCAAAAAAATAAAAAAAATTGGAATTTCAGTAAGACCAACCACGACAACATACGCAGTAAACTCTCACAAACTAAAGTCTGGAAGTAGTAGCTTGTAACAGACCTTACTCCTACCTGAAAGAAAAAGAGACTGCTTCTGGTAGACACTCAGCCCAATAACAAACAACAAAAAGCAGTAACAAAGCCAAAATAGCGGTAGCGATATACTATAAAATGTATTATAGAGCAATCTGAAAAAAAGGGCTACAACTACCACAAATTAATACGAGATTTCGGTAGGACCATTTGGCACAAATGCAATAAGAATAAGAATGCAATGAGCTGGTAAGCCAAGCATTTCAGTTTAAGCATCAGTTTTATCTCCTTGTTCACATCATCAACACAAGAAGAGGGTAAATCTGATGCTATAAACAACAAATATATTTATAAAACATGAGAAAAAACAGACAAGGGACTATTAGGCACCCCTAATTTAAAAGGCTCTATATAATATATAAATAAGAGACCCTTTGGACCTTTTTTTCACCAAACTAGTCTGAATTTATGCATAACAAAGTTGCTCAGAAATTGTAATTAACTAATCATGGATTATCATAAGTCCAGACATAATTTCAGCAAGTTCATCACTGCAAGCATATAAATCAATAAAAATTCAACATATTCGAAAAATCATATTAGCAAATCAAATTTATTTTGTAAATAACATTAGCTATTAGCTTTCAGAGAAACTCCATAAAAGGAAGTTATGTATGCAGACAATCAACACGGCATCAGTTCAGACCGCCCGTCCGCTTGTTTCTCATCAAGAAGCTAACAAATTAATTTATTAAACAGATTTAAAAAAAATAGATTAAATAAAATAAGTAAAAGAATAAACAGTATTGATAAATATTTTTCAAACAAAATAGTAGTAATTTAGAAGGTATCAGAAAACTAATTGAGAGATATTTTTCTTCATTTAATTTCAGTGTGTAGTATTCATTTACTATGTATATCTATATCGAAGAAATAGAATGGCATCAGATAATAAGCGGAGTAAACAATCGACATAATTATTCAGTATTTACAGTGTATCATCATATGCCATAGGATTGAATCATAAAAACTAATCAGATTTAGACCAAAAAAATAAAAAAAATTGGAATTTCAGTAAGACCAACCACGACAACATACGCAGTAAACTCTCACAAACTAAAGTCTGGAAGTAGTAGCTTGTAACAGACCTTACTCCTACCTGAAAGAAAAAGAGACTGCTTCTGGTAGACACTCAGCCCAATAACAAACAATAAAAAGCAGTAACAAAACCAAAATAGCGGTAGCGATATACTATAAAATGTATTATAGAGCAATCTGAAAAAAAGGGCTACAACTACCACAAATTAATACGAGATTTCGGTAGGACCATTTGGCACAAATGCAATACGAAAAAGAATGCAATGAGCTGGTAAGCCAAGCATTTCAGTTTAAGCATCAGTTTTATCTCCTTGTTCACATCATCAACACAAGAAGAGGGTAAATCTGATGCTATAAACAACAAATATATTTATAAAACATGAGAAAAAACAGACAAGGGACTATTAGGCACCTCTAATTTAAAAGGCTCTATATAATATATAAATAAGAGGCCCTTTGGATCTTTTTTTCACCAAACTAGTCTGAATTTATGCATAACAAAGTTGCTCAGAAATTGTAATTAACTAATCATGGATTATCATAAGTCCAGACATAATTTCAGCAAGTTCATCACTGCAAGCATATAAATCAAGAAAAATTCAACATATTCTAAAATCATATTAGCAAATCAAATTTATTTTGTAAATAACATTAGCTATTAGCTTTCAGAGAAACTCCATAAAAGGAAGTTATGTATGCAGACAATCAACACGGCATCAGTTCAGACCGCCCGTCCGCTTGTTTCTCATCAAGAAGCTAACAAATTAATTTATTAAACAGATTTAAAAAATAGATTAAATAAAATAAGTAAAAGAATAAACAGTATTGATAAATATTTTTCAAACAAAATAGTAGTAATTTAGAAGGTATCAGAAAACTAATTGAGAGATATTTTTCTTCATTTAATTTTAGTGTGTAGTATTCATTTACTATGTATATCTATATCGAAGAAATAGAATGGCATCAGATAATAAGCGGAGTAAACAATCGACATAATTATTCAGTATTTACAGTGTATCATCATATGCCATAGGATTGAATCATAAAAACTAATCAGATTTAGACCAAAAAAATAAAAAAAATTGGAATTTCAGTAAGACCAACCACGACAACATACGCAGTAAACTCTCACAAACTAAAGTCTGGAAGTAGTAGCTTGTAACAGACCTTACTCCTACCTGAAAGAAAAAGAGACTGCTTCTGGTAGACACTCAGCCCAATAACAAACAATAAAAAGCAGTAACAAAGCCAAAATAGCGGTAGCGATATACTATAAAATGTATTATAGAGCAATCTGAAAAAAAGGGCTACAACTACCACAAATTAATACGAGATTTCGGTAGGACCATTTGGCACAAATGCAATAAGAAAAAGAATGCAATGAGGTGGTAAGCCAAGCATTTCAGTTTAAGCATCAGTTTTATCTCCTTGTTCACATCATCAACACAAGAAGAGGGTAAATCTGATGCTATAAACAACAAATATATTTATAAAACATGAGAAAAAACAGACAAGGGACTATTAGGCACCTCTAATTTAAAAGCCTCTATATAATATATAAATAAGAGGCACTTTGGACCTTTTTTTCACCAAACTAGTCTGAATTTATGCATAACAAAGTTGCTCAGAAATTGTAATTAACTAATCATGGATTATCATAAGTCCAGACATAATTTCAGCAAGTTCATCACTGCAAGCATATAAATCAAGAAAAATTCAACATATTCGAAAAATCATATTAGCAAATCAAATTTATTTTGTAAATAACATTAGCTATTAGCTTTCAGAGAAACTCCATAAAAGGAAGTTATGTATGCAGACAATCAACACGGCATCAGTTCAGACCGCCCGTCCGCTTGTTTCTCATCAAGAAGCTAACAAATTAATTTATTAAACAGATTTAAAAAAAAGATTAAATAAAATAAGTAAAAGAATAAACAGTATTGATAAATATTTTTCAAACAAAATAGTAGTAATTTAGAAGGTATCAGAAAACTAATTGAGAGATATTTTTCTTCATTTAATTTCAGTGTGTAGTATTCATTTACTATGTATATCTATATCGAAGAAATAGAATGGCATCAGATAATAAGCGGAGTAAACAATCGACATAATTATTCAGTATTTACAGTGTATCATCATATGCCATAGGATTGAATCATAAAAACTAATCAGATTTAGACCAAAAAAATAAAAAAAAATTGGAATTTCAGTAAGACCAACCACGACAACATATGCAGTAAACTCTCACAAACTAAAGTCTGAAATTAATAGCTTGTAACAGACCTTACTCCTACCTGAAAGAAAAAGAGACTGCTTCTGGTAGACACTCAGCCCAATAACAAACAATAAAAAGCAGTAACAAAGCCAAAATAGCGGTAGCGATATACTATAAAATGTATTATAGAGCAATCTGAAAAAAAGGGCTACAACTACCACAAATTAATACGAGATTTCGGTAGGACCATTTGGCACAAATGCAATAAGAATAAGAATGCAATGAGCTGGTAAGCCAAGCATTTCAGTTTAAGCATCAGTTTATCTCCTTGTTCACATCATCAACACAAGAAGAGGGTAAATCTGATGCTATAAACAACAAATATATTTATAAAACATGAGAAAAAACAGACAAGGGACTATTAGGCACCCCTAATTTAAAAGGCTCTATATAATATATAAATAAGAGGCCCTTTGGACCTTTTTTTCACCAAACTAGTCTGAATTTATGCATAACAAAGTTGCTCAGAAATTGTAATTAACTAATCATGGATTATCATAAGTCCAGACATAATTTCAGCAAGTTCATCACTGCAAGCATATAAATCAAGAAAAATTCAACATATTCGAAAAATCATATTAGCAAATCATATTTATTTTGTAAATAACATTAGCTATTAGCTTTCAGAGAAATTCCATAAAAGGAAGTTATGTATGCAGACAATCAACACGGCATCAGTTCAGACCGCCCGTCCGCTTGTTTCTCATCAAGAAGCTAACAAATTAATTTATTAAACAGATTTAAAAAAAAATAGATTAAATAAAATAAGTAAAAGAATAAACAGTATTGATAAATATTTTTCAAACAACATAGTAGTAATTTAGAAGGTATCAGAAAACTAATTGAGAGATATTTTTCTTCATTTAATTTCAGTGTGTAGTATTCATTTACTATGTATATCTATATCGAAGAAATAGAATGGCATCAGATAATAAGCGGAGTAAACAATCGACATAATTATTCAGTATTTACAGTGTATCATCATATGCCATAGGATTGAATCATAAAAACTAATCAGATTTAGACCAAAAAAACAAAAAAAATTGGAATTTCAGTAAGACCAACCACGACAACATACGCAGTAAACACTCACAAACTAAAGTCTGGAAGTAGTAGCTTGTAACAGACCTTACTCCTACCTGAAAGAAAAAGAGACTGCTTCTGGTAGACACTCAGCCCAATAACAAACAATAAAAAGCAGTAACAAAAGAAAAATAGCGGTAGCGATATACTATAAAATGTATTATAGAGCAATCTGAAAAAAAGGGCTACAACTACCACAAATTAATACGAGATTTCGGTAGGACCATTTGGCACAAATGCAATAAGAATAAGAATGCAATGAGCTGGTAAGCCAAGCATTTCAGTTTAAGCATCAGTTTTATCTCCTTGTTCACATCATCAACACAAGAAGAGGGTAAATCTGATGCTATAAACAACAAATATATTTATAAAACATGAGAAAAAACAGATAAGGGACTATTAGGCACCCCTAATATCTGGAAGTAGTAGTGCATGCACTTGTATAGCATCGTTTACACGATGCATGTGAATTGATTTGATGAAAAGCATGTGTTTGCATGTAAAATTGATTTTGATGAAAAGTATACATTATACACAAAGTGTGCATTTTGTATATATGTGAAGTTGATTTTGAAAAGGCATGCATTTATTTTTAGAATATATAAAAGCATACATTTGTAAAGCATTATTTATAAAATACATGTAGAGTTGAGAAAAGTATGCATTTATAGGAAATTATATTCATAACGAGACTCTTCGTTACTCTTGATGCATTTCATGTAAATAAAATAAAAGAAGGATTAGTAGACAGAACGAAAATATAAACACATGAATATTCCCAATATATATATATACGAAATATACAACTTAAATGTACATAGGAATGCATACTCATGTCCGTATATTTTATATATGCTTAAGACATCATTTTTTTAAGATTTGGCACGTTAAAGTAGCAGAAGAAAGAGCATGTGCTAACACATCCAGTTCCAAATTCAAACAGGAATAAAATAGGCAAGGAAAACTAATGTATAAGTTATGTAAACAGACATGATAAATTCAGTTGAACCCATCCTAATCTCAAAGAAACATAACATTCATAAACTTAAACCAAACGCACATACTATTATATAAACATGGATAAACTGACTCTTTCCAAATTTGCACATATTAATCTAGAATATAACATGCAAATATCGTCATTTAAATCAATTAAAGTATGCTATCATTGTTTGATTTAATAGGCAGCAACCAAGCTAACATTATACACAACATACAATAATTTGAATATCAATAATCCGCAGTGTCCTAAGAGCATTTGATTAAACCATAGTTCCTTCCAAACACGTATTAATCTTACATTATCCGTATTGCACTTAATAATTAAACCAAGATACTTTACTAGAACAAATAACAATAATTAGTTAACAAAAAAACATCGAAGCAACATCATCTATCGCATATTAACTCCAAATCAGAATCACCCCAACGGCATATATACAATTATGCACACAAAGCATTTTATTATCATATTAATTAATCAAGACTACACTACTTAGTAAAATATCATACTAAATCAAGCGCAAAACACACAATCAAATAGGCTTAAAGAAATATAGAGGAATTGAAATGAGTCTAACCTATTCCGGGCAGCGAACCGATGCCTCGATGAATCCGCTCAA
Source organism: Anisodus acutangulus (assembly GCA_029783415.1). NCBI lineage: Eukaryota > Viridiplantae > Streptophyta > Magnoliopsida > Solanales > Solanaceae > Anisodus > Anisodus acutangulus. Next base: position 5,742,326 of record CM056510.1, on the reverse strand, counting down.
AAATGTTTAGAATTCTGATATTTTTGGATTTACCAGATTCTGATTTTTCAACCCGAAAAAACAGAATTGAATTCTGTTTCTGAAAATCCGACCCGGAACCTGAAATGACCCGACCCTGAATCAAATCAGAGCCAAATTGAGCGAAAAAATGTGAGGAATGAAATGAAAATTTCAGATTGTAATATTAAAGACTAAAAGTAGTATTTTTGGATTCGGAAATCTAAGAAGAAAAGGGGTATTTTCGGATTGGAATTAAGAAAACAAGAGCGGTAATTTGTAACCAAAAATTAAGAACAAACAAACTTGAATTTGTAGTCTTTGAACCAGGCCCGGGATCTAATTTTTTTACCTGAATTCGACCCGACCCGACAACCGAAAAAACAGTGATGAATAGCAGAAATTTCAGATTCTTCAACACCAAAACCCAATAATTTTAACTTATACTTCGGAATCTTTAAGATGAAGAACACATGCAAAAAAAAGAACAAATAACCTTAAGAAGATTTCGGATTTTGAAATCCGGACTTCTCAATTGTGAAGAAGAGCAACATAAAAAAAATACAATACAACCTTCAAGAAGATTTCGGATTTTCAAAACTTAAACCTAAATTTTCGGACATAAAAATCGACCAAAAACTCTCCCCAAAAAACAGTGAACAAAGGGGGTTTTTATAGATGTATTTCCCAACAACGTTCACCCCCTCATACCCCTTAAGGGTGTGTGTGTGTTTTTTTGGGGGTAGGGGTATTGTGCGGCGATTTGGGGGGGCGAAAAAAGGGGGGGCGTGTGTGTTTTTGTTTTTGTTTTAGGGTTAGGTTTTGTTTTATGGGGGATAAGGAAATGGGGGGAAATGGGGTTTGGGCCGAATAGGTTTGGGCTTGGTTGGGCCTAGTCAGGTTTGGCCGACTGGGCCCTATTTTTTTGTGGAATTTGGGTTTGTTTGAGGGTTAGGTATAAAAATGAGTATTGAGTAAAATAAATAAAAGGGTTTATTATTAACAAGGTGCTTTGCGAAAGATATAAATTATGTAAATAAAATACAACGATGTGATAATAATAAAATAATATTTGTGAGATGCTTAATGCTTAAAATAAAAAATGCGATGTCTTTTTGCGAAAATAGAATAACATAGAATATTAGGGTAAAATTATGATGATGATTTTTAAAAGGCAAATGATAGTAAAAATGTGAATAATAATAACTATAAATAATGATATTTAAAATAGACGAAGATATTAAAAGCTTTATATATATATATATATATTTATAAATTATTTTTGAGGTGTCAAAATATTTTTAAATTGCAAAATAATCGGAAAAGAGATGACAAAATTGGGTGTCAACAGATGCCCCTCTTTGGCCGGAGACGTTGAAAGAGTTTTCGGACAAAGACGTTGACTGATTATTCAATTTTGTCCTGACCGTCGGGACTTGAATAAAGATTAGGGATGCATGGGCGGAGATAGAATTTCGAGGGAGAAAAATTGCAAAAGTTGATGCAAATTCAAGAAATGTTGCCCTAGTGTCGAGTTATGATGACATTGGTTGCAGGTGTGGGTAAAAAATTGGGGAAAGAGCGGAACGATATTCGAAGTAGGCCGCTGACCAAAATTATCTCGGTTCGCCGCAAGAGATAGTTCCACATTGTGCTGAAAGCTCCCGCCGATTCAAACTCCTTCGGACTAGAGCTAAGATAAAAAAATTAGTGCATAACTGTTGCATACAATGGGTATATGAGAATACGGCTTTGTAAGTTGAAATGACGCCGTTGCTTAGACGTTGTGCAGATGACGTTGGTGGTGGTCGCCTGATTGAAATTAGAATACCCGCATTAGGAGGTGGGCGCTTGATTAAAACAAAAATACCCGCATTGAAAGGTGGGCGACTGACTTAAACAAAAATACCCGCATTAGGAGGTGGGCGCCTGACTTAAACTAAAATACACGCATTAGAAGGTGGGCGCCTGATTTAAATTAAAATACTCGCATTAGAAGGTGGGCGCCTGATTTGAATTAAAATACTCGCATTAGGAGGTGGTCACCTGATTTAAATTAAAATACCCGCATTAGGAGGTGGGCACCTGATTTAAATTAAAATACTCGCATTAGGAGGTGGGCGTCTAATTTAAATTAAAATACCCGCATTAGGAGGTGGGCGCCTGATTTAAATTAAAATACCCGCATTAGAAGGTGGGCGCTTGATATGACGTCGTTGTATTGACGTGATGCAAAGATATCGTCGTTGCTCAAACGAAATGTAAAAATGATATCGCGGCATAGACGAAATGTAATGACGTCATTGTATTGACGTAATGCATTGTGGCCCTGAGGCCGAAATGATATGTTGAAGTTCTCGTAAACTCAATCTGGATGAAAAGCTAGTGCGTGGACATAGGCGATGTAAAAATTGAGTAGATGAGAATGTGACTCTGTGAGTCGAAATACCGTTCTTCGCATGGACATAACGCGATTGGGACCATGTAGGTCAACATAACGTCTTTGTACAATCGCAAAACAGGAAAGTGATCCTTGTGGTGAGTTGCGATGCGGAGATCCTTTGCGAATTTGAACATAAACGTTGCAGCTTCCCTGCTTCTTTCAACTTGAAGAACCTGTACTCAAAAAAAAATTGTGAGTTTGGGGAGGGGAGGTTGATTCGCCTTGACTTCGTAGCTTTGGCCTTTGATACTCGCGCGTCCCACTGGTTTGGACCTGTAACCCCGGTCTAGTTTCCAGTCTTGGCTAGCCGTTAATGAAAATATTTGAAAATAATTTATTTATAAGAAAGTATGCATATCAAATAAGAATTTATGTCGAACTCTAATGAAAATGTTTGTTGAAAATAATTTGCTGATAAGAAAGCATGCATATTAATAAGAATTACTGTCGAACTCTCGAATAGTGACATGCAGCGAAACAGAGAAAACTTCTTATCCAAAGTTCTTCTTTTGACATGAAGACTTAGTCGGTCAACACTTTCCATGTCTATCGGCGTCTTCTTGCAGTGAACCCTTAAAATTTGCCCCAACTTCTGATATGTGAGGATGCTGAACTTTCAACTGGACCAAGCCGAGTCTTGTGTGGGTTGCTTGCTTGTTCTATCAAGGTGATCGGACGGGTGTACTTTGTTACATGCAAGATACGGGGGGGATTTTTTAATGGTGCGACCGAAGCCGATATAGGTCGTCTACGTATCCCAACAAGGGAATCAGGTCATAACGTAGTTCATTACAAGCAAAAGGGAATTGTTAGGGTTTTTCTAAAGATGGGACCGAAGCCGATGTGGGCCGCTTACGTATCCCACCGAGGTAATTAGATCATAACGTAGTTCATGTTACAAGTAAAAAATGAGATTTTGGGGAAATTTGTGATCTAAAGAAACATAACCCGACATGGGTTCTTTGCGTATCCCGCCAAGGTAGCACAACTTTTACAACATAGAAAATGCATTACATAGAAAAATCCTAAATGTAGTATTTTTTCACCGCATCTGCGTTGATAGCTTTTGGCCATACTTCGCTGTCCATTTCAGCTAGGATTAATTCTCCTCCAGTTAGCACCCGGTGAACCATATAAGGCTCTTGCCAATTAGGTGCGAATTTTTCTTTAGCTTCATTTTGGTGCGGGAATATATGTTTTAGCACCAATTGCCCCGGTTTGAAAGTCCTTGGTTTTATTTTCTTGTTAAAAGCTTTGGCCATTCTGTTTTGATAAAGTTGTCCGTGACAGATTGCGTTCATCCGTTTTTCATCAATCAGCATCAATTGCTCGTATCGATTATGTATCCATTTTCCTTCGTTCAACTCAGCTTCTTGGATAATTCTCAAAGATGGTATTTCTACTTCTGCTGGTAACACGGCTTTTGTTCCATAAACCAAAAGATACGGTGTTGCCCTAGTAGAAGTCCTGATTGTAGTGCGATAGCCCAAAAGTGCAGAAGGGCAAATGCTCATGACAGTGCTTGTAATTATCAATCATCTTTCGCAGTATTCTTTTGATGTTCTTGTTGGCTGCTTCGACTGCTCCGTTCATCTGAGGTCGGTATGGAGTGGAATTGCGGTGAGTGATCTTAAACTTTTCACATACCTCATGCATCAGATTACTGTTGAGATTGACTCCATTATCTGTTATGATTGACGCAGGGATTCCAAATCGGCAAATGATGTTATTGTGGACAAAATCAACTACAACTTTATTTGTCACTGACTTGTGTGACGATGCCTCTACCCACTTTATGAAATAGTTAATTGCCACTAGAATGAATCTGTATCCATTTGATGCGGCAGGTTCAATTGGACCAATGACATCCATAACCCAAGCTGCAAACGGCCAAGGAGACTCGTCACATTGAACTCGTTAGGAGGTACCCGGATTAAATCACCATGTGTCTGACACTGATGGCATTTTTGCACAAAGCGAATGCAATTTGTTTTCATGGTCATCCAAAAATACCCTACTCTTAGAATCTTCTTTGTTAAAGTGAAACTATTCACGTGAGGCCCGCACGTGCCTCTATGTATCTCTTCAACTAACCTGTTTACCTCTTGGACATCAACACATCTTAATAAACCTAGATCTGGAGTCCTCCGATAAATGATTTCTCCATTTATGAAGAAATGGTTTGCTAACCTCCGAAGTGTCTTCTTTTGTGTGCTGGTTATGCCTTCTGAATATTCGTCTGTCTGGAGATACCTCTTAATGTTGTGGTACCAGGGCTTTCCATCCAGCTCTTCATCTATACGGAAACAATAGGTCGGCTGATCCAACAAGTTCACATGATGGGATCAATGTAATTCTTATCCGTATATTGAATCATGGAGGACAAAGTCACCAGAGCATCAGCAAATTCATTTTGAGTTCGTGGGATATGCTTGAATTCTATCTAGCTGAACCTTTTGCACAATTATTTCACGCAATGCATGTATGAAAGTATCTTCATGTTCTTGGTGGCCCATTCGCCTTGTACTTGATGAATCAATAAGTCTGAATCGTCGATAACCAACAATTCTTGTATGTTCATATCAATGGCCATTCTAAGTCCGAGTATACAAGCTTCATATTCTGCCATATTATTGGTGCATGCGAATCTAAGCTTTCTCGAGATTGGATAGTGCTGACCCTATTCTGAAATCAAGACCGCTCCGATATCAACTCCTTTGAAGTTTCCAGCTCCGTCAAAGAATATTCTCCGACCCGGGTACTCCTCTGAGATATTTTCTCCAACAAATAATACATCATCGTCCGAAAAATAAGTCCGGAGATGCATATATTCTTCATCTACAGGGTTTTCAGCAAGATGGTCGGCTAGCGCTTGTCCTTTGATGGCATTTTGGGTAATATTTATTATGTCGAACTCACTTAGCAAGATTTGTCATTTTGCTAGCTTCTAGTAGGCATGGGCTTCTGGAAGATGTATTTGAGCGAGTCCATTCTTGAGATGAGATAAGTGGTATTTGCAGACAGATAATGTCTAAACTTTTGTGCAATCCAAGTCAAGGCACAACAACTGCGTTCCAGCAAAGTATACCGAGCTTCATAAGGTGTGAACTTCTTGCTCAAGTAGTATATAGCTTGCTCCTTCTTTCCTGTTTCATCGTGTTGTCCCAGCACGCACCCAAATGCATTTTCAAACACAGACAAATATAACATCAAAGGCCTTCCGAGTTCTGGAGGCACCAAAACAGGTGGATTAGACAGATATTCCTTGATTCTGTCAAAAGCTTGTTGTCAATCTGTTGTCCACTTGGTAGCAGCGTCTTTCTTTAGTAGCTTTAATATTTTCTCACATATCACCGTTGATTGTGCTATGAACCTGCTGATGTAATTGAGACGATCGAGAAAACTCATCACGTCCTTTCGGCTCTTTAGAGGAGGCAAATCTTGAATAGCTTTTATCTTCGAGGGGTCCAATTTAATACCCTTTTTATTCACGATGAAACCTAATAGCTTCCCAGCAGGGACACCAAATGCACACGTTGCAGGATTTAACTTCAGATTATACCGCCTCAAACGGTCAAAGAACTTCTTCAAATCTGTCAAGTGATTTGAAGCCCTTCGCGACTTGATAATAACGTCATCCACGTAGACCTCGATTTCCTTATGGATCATATCATGGAAAATAGTGGTCATGGCTCTCATATAGGTAGCACCTGCGTTCTTGAGTCCGAACGACATTACCCGGTAGTAGTATACTCCCCAAGGTGTAGTAAATGCTGTCTTTTCTGCATCTTCCTCATCCATCAGGATTTAGTGGTAACTAGCAAAGCAATCAACGAACGACTGCAACTCATGCTTAGCACATTTATCAATGAGTATGTGAATATTTGGGAGAGGGAAATCATCTTTTGGGCTAGCCTTATTAAAATCCCGATAATCCACGCATACTCGTATTGTCCCATCTTTATTTGGCACAGGTATGATATTGGCTAGCCAAGTGGGGTACCTTGTAACTCGAATGACCTTTGCATCAAATTGCTTGGAAACTTCTTCCTTGACATTTAAACTCAAATCGGGCTTGATTTTCCTCGGCTTTTGCTTCACCTGAGGGCAATATGGCTCGATGGGTAATCTATGCGAAATAATATATGTGCTCAGACCCGGCATATAGTCATAAGACCAAGCAAATACATCAATATATTGCCTCAAAAGATCCACCAATTCTTTCTTTTGTGCGGTGCTTAGATGGACACTGATTCTTGTTTCCTTCACGGGTTCTGTGTCTCTCAAGTTTACTGCCTCTGTTTCATCCAAATTTGGCTTTGGCCTATTCTCAAAATGCTCCAATTCTTCGGTCAATTCTTCCGGTTGTGAATCTTCCTCATATTCTTCGAAGTCATGTTCGTCGTTTGAATTTTGTTTGCTTGTTTCATTATCGACATATTTATTAGCTTGCATGCTGAAAGAGAAAAGAAAATTATTAAACAAAACGAATTTTAAAATAGCAAAATCAACATGGATTTGTCATTTAAGCTTTCAAAATGTAGAGGCAAAATATATTAAATGCATAAAAGCGCTTCAGGCCTCAATCTGAATCACATTGTTTTAAAAAGCGCTAATACAATTCTACCAAGCTTCCCGGATAAACAAGGCTGGGGCACAAGTCCAATTTTTCAATATATCTCCCTGTTCTACATCCCAAATGTTTGGGTCTTCAGCGTAATCATCCAGAATCTCATTGCATTCTACTTTTTCTTCAACAATGAAAAGACTTTTGAGTCCTTCCACGAGGTTTTCTGCATCATCGTCCTTTGATTCCTGAGCAGCGCATGCTTTGACAAATGATTGATTTAGAGGTGGAACATGCTTTAGCAAGAGAGTATCTCTTTTCCTTCGGAGATTGGTTGACAAGACTTCTTCAGAAGGGGGTTCGTATCCTAGACCAAAAGTATCATTTTCACTGAGTAAATGAATCGGCTCTACTACACCTTCCAAATTTAAACTAAGGCCTCGACCAGGCTTAAAACTATTTTTCAACATTTCCTGGGCCACCATTGTGAGAACCCGGGGTAACTTCAACTTTTCAACTTTAGAAGCATATGCAATCTCCCTGATATGGAAAACAGATCCATCCAGCCTCTCCATACTTTCAATAACAGGGATTTGGCTTTTAAGATATATTGAATTGCTCCATTCTCCGTGTATCACGACCTCATGATGATTCCAGACAAACTTCAAACTCTGGTGTAGGGTAGAAGGGACTGCACCAGCCATATGGATCCAGAGTCTTCCCATTAGCAGGTTATATCCGATAGATATGTCTAACACTTGGAATTCCACGACGAACTCTACATGTCCTACTTGCAATGTCAAATACATTTCTCTCATAACACTAATTTGGGCTCCATCAAAGCCTTTAACCCTTACATGGCTTTCGCGAATCATTCCAATGCTAATTCCTAGGGCTCGGAGAGTTGCCACAGGACAGATGTTGCCGAGCCTCCATCAATCAACACCCTAGAAATGAACTTGTTCATGCACTTTACATTTATGTTCAACGCTTTGTTGTGCCCTAAGCCTTCATGTGACAATTCTTTGTCATGAAAAGAGACTTTATGGGCCTCTAAAATCTGTCCGACCAAGGCCGAGAGTTTCTCGTCGGTGGTCTCTTTTGGAACATAAGCTTCTTTGAGTACTTCCAATAAATCACGTCCGTGGGTTGCAAAATTCATTAACAACGATAGCAAAGAAATTTGGGGCAGTGTTTTCTTCAGCTGTTCTACAACGGAATGTTCCTTGGTTGACATTTTCCTCCAGAACTCTTCCACTTCGGCCTCTGTTACGGCCTTTTTCGGATTGTCTTCCTTTCCTGGCGCTCCTAGCACTGCTTCTACAGGGCATAACAATGCCAAGATCTTGTCATGCCAGTGACGACAACTTCTACAATCTATTTTTCTTTTCCCTTACTCCTTTCCCCCGTCGAATAACTCCAAGGAACAGTTTCGGTATCAGAAGCCGGTGTCAGGCTACGCGTCTTCGGATGAAGTACTTCCACTTCAAATGGTGCCCTTACTTGAACTGTAATTATAGGGGTGATAAAGGCCGATGATTCAACATTTTCCTCTCTCTAAACTGGCACAATAGGCCCTTCCAAACCGTCTTCCTCATCAACGGTGATCATGTTCATATTGGAATTGTCATGATTCGACAAATGGTTATTGTTTACATTAGGGGAAGGTCATTTCAGTTGGATAATTCCTTCTTTGATCAATGCCTCGATCTTGTCTTTGAGGGCATAATAACTTCCAGTGTCGTGTCCAGTGATTCCAGAGTAGTATGCACAATGCTTAGTCTCATCGTACGATCTGGGAATAGGATTCAGGATATTTCCTAGGATGGATTGGAGTATTCCCGCGGTCCTCAATCTTTCGTACAACTGGGCTAGAGGTTCGACTAAAGGTGTATAGGTTTTGACAGGCCTTCTTTCGTAATTTGCGCAGGGTTTGGGAGCATTTGGTGGATGGGCTCATGGATATGTGGGTTGATACTGTTGGGAATTTGGATAGGTAGGTGCTCGAGGTGGGCTATATATTGGTTGGGTATGGTAGACATGGTAGGGAGTAGGTGAGTGTTGATAATAAAGCTAAGGACTTTGGGTGTTTTGGCTATAGTAGGAGGGCTAAAGATTTTGGGTGTTTAAGTTGTAGTAGGGAGGCTGGGATGATGGGCTTTGGTAGGTTGGCATTTGGTTTGGCCTATGTTCGTGGACCATCATGACGTGGGACGCTATGTCCCTCTTCTTCTTGATTGTTCCCCCAAATGAGTCCGACTGAATTGCCTTACTTGTTGTCTGCAATGTTGCCAACTTTGTGATTCTTCCTGTTTTGATACCTTCTTCTATGAAATCTCCCATCCTTACAACTTCAGAGAAACTCTGTCCTATGACTCTTATCATTCTTTCATAGTATGTTGCATCTTTCAAAGATTGCACAAAGAGAGTGGTCATCTTACTTTCCGTCATCGGGGGTTGAACCTTTGCTGCTTCCGCCCTCCACTTCATGGTGTATTCTCTGAAGGTCTCTATAGATTTTTTTTCCAACTTCATTAAATAAAATATATCCAAGACTGTGTCGGTGTTAAACCTGAATCTGTCCATAAAATCACGTGTCATTGCACCCCAATTATGCCATTTTCGTGGATCTTGCCTTGTGTACCAATCGAGCGCTTCTCATGTCAAACTTCTTATGAACAACTTCATTATGATGGCCTAGTCTTTACCTACTCCAACCAACTTGTCAAATTACGATCTTAAATGAGCGAGAGGATTTTCCTTCTCATCAAATAAGTCAAATTTTGGCACCTTATATCCGACAGGCAACTGAACGTCGAGATGCATGCAGAGATCTTCGTACTCGAGTCTTTCATGCCCATTTCTTGTTTGGATGTTCTTGAATGCTTATTTTAGTCTATGAATTTCTCTCGCCACACTTTCATCGGTCCTGATCCTTGCTTGTTTTTCCATCTCTTCATACTGGTCTATTTCCTGAGGAGGTATGTTTGGTATGGTGGAAGTAAAAGGTTGGGTTTCCGTCATATATATGGATGGCACATACTGCTTGTTAGCGATGTGTGCCATCAATATTTGTTGGGTTGCTTGGTAATTTTGCGTGGGAGGGATATTTTGGACGAGTGGGATAGTTTGGGTAAGTGGAGCTTGAGACGCATATGGAGTTGTGAAGGAACGTCATTTTGTAGCGGGCTTTGTTGTGGACTGGCTTGTGGGTTGATAGGATATGGATTAGTGTGTTGCGGGTTGACGTGTTGGAGATTGGTTTTGCTTATTAAGGGATTTTGGGAAAGGTTTTGGAGAAATGGCGGTTCAGGAGATGGAAAGGTTTGCGGTGCGGTTGCGTTTGTCCCTTGTTCAGGGAGTGGAGTATTGAGGCTGATGGACAGATTGTAAAGATTTTGGAGTCGCTCAATCTCAGTCTGCATGGTTGCCATTTGTTGCAACAGTTGGGCGAGGTATTCATCCTAGACTGTAGTATTTCTCCTTTCCGAGGTCTCTGGTTCACCTCCCGGAAGAGCGCCAAATCCCACGCCAGTTTGTTCGAATGCTCCTTAATCAGTCATTTTATTGGATGATCGTGCCTTTGATCTCGTGAAGTATGGGTGTTCCACCAGTTTCAGTCAACACGAATTAACTTTTGGGGAAATAAATCAGGCAAAAATAAACCTTTTTCAAAATAAAGCAAACTAAGTTAGTACAAGACGAGTAATTATTGCTTTGAATAACATGTACAGAGTGGGAAGCAGTAAACAAGTAGCAAACAGATTGTATGAAAATTAAATGCGCGTCCTAACATGCATGGGGCCTCTCTTATGCCAGAGGTGGGCCTAAACGCCAAATACGTGAGATGATGATAAATTGATCCAAGCCATTAAATTGTGATGCTTTCTGTTGAAAATAAAGGTTGCATTCTATTGTAATAATAATGCATACAATAATAAAGCTGATAACATAAAATATTCTTATGACCAAGTTTAAATCTCGCTTTTGATCACAGATATGAAGATGAAGCCCTAACACTGCTAGGTCCGACTCTTGCGTCTTCTAGGTACTGCATTATGTTTTGCATTTGATGCCACATTTCAGGGATAGCAACTCTGTCTCTGAGCCGAAAATTTCTTACCCAAATTGTTGTGTCAATATCTTCAAAACCTTGTTCGCCTTCGGGACTAAGGTGTGTATTACCGTGATCTTCTCGTAGCCATGCGTGATATTCTGGAGTACCTCATGCCTGACTATCTTCAATATCCATTTTGTCAATGTCGTTCGATTCGTCGAGAATTTGCCTAGCTCTGGGGATAATGAAATTCGACCCGAATTGAAATTCAGAAACTCTCATATTTGCTCGGAGAGGGATTATTTGCTCTTGGCCAAACTGTCGGAGTACGCGGAGTGGAGCATATGGTTGGAGGTATTTCAACCCGATAAGCTCAATATAATAAAGCCTTCTGCATCTTATATAGGCTTTCTTGGTGCTCGGGAGCGATGGGTATTTCCATTGGATCTGATCACTAGTGCGGCATGCCAAAAACTTGTACCAATCATTGGTGTCGACTGGCGACACAAACTGTTTTTTCCTGTCATAAAAGCTGACAATTTTGCTTGACTCGCTGAAGCATATGTCTACTATATTCGGGCGCTGATAAAAGTGTTCTATCGCCCACATTTACAGGATAAGGTTGCAGCCTTCGAAGAAACTTGTTTCACCTCTTTTACATTTCCCTAGAGCCCCGAAATATCTCCGCTAAAATCATAGGGGCCAAAGTGAGTTGTGCGCCGTCTACTCCTTCAAAAAGTGCCCGTGCCACAGAACATATGCAAGTACTGATCTTTCCGTGATCAAGTGGGAATATCAAAGTCACTCGTAAAGCGACATCAAATGCAATAGGACGTCTAGCCTGCCAATGGTCGGGAGTGCAAGAGAATTCATTTTTGAACAGCTTGTAACCATCTCGACAGCAGTATCTCTCATAAAGATAATCCAAAGAAACCCAGTTATTTTCAAAGCACCGAAGTTCCTTAGTGTTCTTCAGCCCCAAGTAGCGGAGAAATTTCTTTCCGGACTGACCGTGCGGGATAATTTGTCCTCTACCTTGGTAAATTAAATTGGTAAAATAGTTGATCTCTTCCAAAGTAGGAGTCATCTCAAAATCTCTGAATTTAAAGACAACCCGATCTGGATCCCAAAAATGAATTAGTGCTTTAACCAAATGCTGATCGGGGGAGATATCGAACAATGAAACGAGGCAACACAATCTCCTCCTAATGGCCATCTGGCTGCCAAGGTCGAAATTTGCCCACCATATTTTCAACTTACTCGGAATCCCACTCACCATCCTGACTTGCGGCACAGATTCCATCTATAATACAAATATACAAAAAATGAATATACATTTTCAAATTCCGGCATGTCATGATTAGGCTTGGATCCGTCTATCATTATCACGCTACACATAATATGCTGACTGGTCATTGGGTTGCGAGACCAATCGATAATTTTGGTGGATATCTTAATTGCGGAGTCGATGCCAAGGATCGACCCACCTAATGTGTATGTATGCATAACTTAAGATAAAGGGTGGTATAGCTTTATCCTAAATTTTTTAAGATTTGGCTGACTAGACTCAAGGTTCCCGAGCGGACTACTCGAGTGAGAAGGCTACGCGGCCACCGGATGGTTCGGACACTCTGCGCATAGGCCAACTCTCCTAAAATTTGGGTAATTTTGAAAGAAAATTTTGCGGGTGCGTGAAACACACCTCACGTGTATGTATGATAATGTCAATTTTCTGAAGTGGAGGAAATATGAGCGGAATGCCAATTTAAGGAAAGAAGTAAGATGATGTAGCAATTAAAGCAGTTATGCATGCAAAATTTCACAAAGGAAACAAATAAAAGTACTAAATCAAATAAGGAGCAAAAAAATAAGGCACAATAATAATTAACCTGGGTTTGCTATGGTTAAGAACCTGAATTTTCCCAACGGAGTCGTCATGCTGTCACACCCATTTTTTACCAACAATCGTGATGCAACAGCCGTTTTCCTTGATGTTGATAAAATGTTTAAGGAGTCGCCACCTAATTATTATACGGTGAATTAGGGCACCTAAATTTTAGCATAAATGCTACAAAAATAACTCTGATTTCTAGTCTGCGACTTTATGAGATTCTAGGTAAGGGTTCTTTACTATCTTAAATGGAAGGGGTAGACATCATTTAAGATCCGCTAACTTGCGAGTATCTGGTCAAACTCAAGTTATTTATTATGCAAAAAATGTATGTTTAAAAGGTATGAAGTTTAAGGAAATGATATTGCAAATAATTGATTTAAAGGATGCATTTTTGCCAAATTGCATGACTTTGTTTATAAAAATACATATAAAATGGATTTGTTAGTAAAAGTATGTATTGCATGGCATAACTTATAAAGTGTATGTAGTATTAAAAAAAGAGTGCATTTGTGAGACATGTCTTATAAGATGTATGTAAAATAAAAGTGCATGCACTTGTATATCATCGTTTACAAGATGCATGTGAATTGATTTTGATGAAAAGCATGTGTTTGCACATAAAATTGATTTTGATGAAAAGGCATGCATTTATTTTTAGAATACATAAAAGCATACATTTGTAAAGCATTATTTATAAAATACATGTAGAGTTGAGAAAAGTATGCATTTTATAAGACATTATTCATAAAAATAGATGTAAAGTTTATTCGTTTACAAAAATACGTATTTGGCGATTTGATAATAGAAGAAGCAAATTTTTATTTATAATGTGAAGAGATGATTTTATGAAAATCTTTCAATGTTACAAATCGGATAAATCGCAAACCTTATTTTTTTTAGGATAAATAAGTGAATAAGAGATAGCCAAATTATTTTTTTGAAAGAGATAATTGCTAACTCAACACCGAACCAACCGATATCTTACCAGTTAGCTAGCGAATTAATACATTTAAAAGTGAATAACCAATAAGTCAAATCGTTAAGCATAATAATCTGCCCAATTCGTCCGATAAGCAGCCCTAATCAACACCGCATCAGGAATCAGAAAATTAATTGCGAATTAATTTTCTTCATTTAATTTCAGTATGTAGTATAAAATTTTGTGTTAACATCATTTGCCTCCCCAACTTTAAACAAAAAAAGACATTTTCCACAAAAAAAACAAATTTAATGGATATGTATCTAAGAAATAGAATGACATCAGATAATAAGCGGAGTAAATAATCAACATGATTATTCAGTATTTACAATGTGTATCATCATCTGCCATAGTTAGAAAATTATAGGACTAAGGTAGGACCATTGTTTGCAAACTCAAATGACAAAGAAAAGCAAATGTTCCAGCCCGGTCCCGCCCCGACTTATTAAAAAAAAATTATGGTACCAGGATTCAAACCGGGATGGGACATGATCTCGTCCCGGCCCGGCTCAGTCTCGTCAGGCCCGACCCGATCTCGATCCCGCCCGAAACTTCCCCCTGCACAAATAACCGTTCCCCCAACGGCCATTTTATATTTTGGCCGTTGTGCAACAACCATTTTTGGCCTCCCCCCTCCCCCAAACCTCCCCTACTCCTTAATATTGATTTTTAACTCATAAGTTATTATATTTACACTTTAACCCAATTTTTCAACTATAAATACTTAATTTTCTTTCATATTTCTCATAAATCTTCCTAAAATCTCTATATAGATGATAAACACAATAGTTCTTTTATTGCAGAAAATATTTATTAAGTGTGCGATTATTAAGAAATAACTGATAAAATTATGACAATTAACATTAGATAACGCTTCTTCTATTAATTAATTTATTAAAATTTTAAAAAATAGTTTAACTTCATCTTTTTCAAATCATTTTCATATAAAATATGTGTCATATATATAACTTAATTGTAAAAATTTATCTATCACTTTTTAAAAACATTCTTAGTAAAATACAAATTGCTATAAACTTTATTTTTAAAAATAATAGAATACAACGAAAAAAAAATATAAAAAACTTGTCACGATTGTTAACTACCTTATAGTAAAATTCAGAAGAAGTACACACTAGATAGAATTTATTTATACGAGCATATAGAAAACGTATAACTTTATTTGTTAACTCTTATAATCAAAATCTAGCTGATATGATTGTAAATATAAAGATTTGGAAACAGTTGGTGTGATTATCGATGACATTTAGAAAATAGTGCATTTTAGTTAGGTTAGGTTTATTAATTTAAATCGGATAGACTTATGGAGGTATTACCAGAATTATTTATGGTTATTCTAGTAAACCATTTCGAAGGATTGATGGATTTCGATTGGAAATAGAGGTATGACATGTTTACTGAGCGTTATTGGAGTTTACAGGGAGATTGGATATTATGTTGTTGATAGCAGTCATGCAAACAATTCTGATGGTCTACACAATTACTTTGAGATGTTTTAAGGAGGTACAATTGAAAATTCAGAAGTACACACTTTATTTGTATTATTAGTAATGTATTAAACTCAACTATTAAAATAAAAGATACTAAATCACTTATTAAAACTATTAGGCACCTCTAATTTAAAAGGCTCTATATAATAATATATATATATATATATATATATATATAAAAGGATAAGGGACTCCTTTGGACCTTTTTCTCACCAAATTAGTCTGAATTTATGCATAACAAAGCTGGCTGCTCAGAAATTGCAATTAACTAATCATGAATTATCAGAAGTCCAGACATAATTTCATCAAGTTCATCACGGCAAGCATATAAATCAAGAAAAAATCAACATATTCGAAAAATGATATTAGCAAATCAAATTTATTTTGTAAATAACATTAGCTATTCGCTTCCAGAGAAATTCGATAAAAGGAAGTTATGCGGACAATCAACACGGCATCAGTTCAGACCGCATGTCCGCTTATTTCTCATCAATAACAAATTAATTTATTAAACAAATTTTAAAAAATAGATTAAATAAAATAAGTAAAAGAATAAACAGTAGTGATAAATATTTTTCAAACAAAATAGTAGTAATTTAGAAGGTATCAGAAAACTAATTGAGAGATATTTTTCTTTATTTAATTTCAGTGTGTAGTATTAAGATTTTGTTTTACATCATTTGGCCCCACAACTTTAAGCAAATAAAAAATAAAAAATATAAATAAAACAATCAAACCAAGGAAAAAAATATAACTATGTATATCTATATCGAAGAAATAGAATGACATCATATAATAAGCGGAGTAAACGATCACCATAATTATTCAATATTTACAGTGTATCATCAAATGCCATAGGATTGAATCATAAAAAATCATCAGATTTAGACCAAACAAAATAGAAATTTTTGGAATATCAGTAAGTCCAACCATAACAACATACACAGTAAAATCTCACATAGTAATGTCTGAAAGTAGTAGATTGTACCAGACCTTACCCCTACTTGAGAGAAAAAGAGAATGCTTCTGGTAGACAGAAGGCACAAGAACAAACAATATAAAGCAGTATAAAAACAAAATTAGCAATAGCGATATACTATAAAATGCATTATAGAGCAATCTGAAAAAAAGGGCTACAACTACCACAAATTAATACGAGATTTCGGTAGGACCATTTGTCACAAATGAAATAAGAATAAGAATGCAATGAGTTGGTAAGCCAAGCATTTCAGTTTAAGCATCAGTTTTATCTCCTTGTTCACATCATCAACACAAGAAGAGGGTAAATCTGATGCTATAAACAATAAATATATTTATAAAACATAAGAAAAAACAGATATGGGACTATTAGGCACCCCTAATTTAAAAGACTCTATTTAATAATAGAGACTCCTTTGGACCTTTTTCTCTCCAAACTAGTATGAATTTATGCATAACAAAGCTGCTCAGAAATTACAATTAACTAATCATGGATTATCAGAAGTCCAGACATAATTTCAGCAAGTTCATCACTGCAAGCATATAAATCAAGAAAATTTCAACATATTCGAAAAATGATATTAGCAAATCAAATTTATACATCTATACCTATTTTCCGCAGCCTCGATTGATGAAAGAAAAGCACACTGATTGAAGAAATATAGTAGAAAATGTTGTTTAAATAGGGGTTTTGGGCAGTGCTAGGGTTTCCGGTGTGCGGCGTTTAGCAAGAAAACTGGTGAAGATACTAAATCACTTATTAAAACTATTAAAATAGAAGATCACATATTCGAAAAATGATATTAGCAAATCAAATTTATTTTGTAAATAACATTAGCTATTAGCTTTCAAAGAAATTCAATAAAAGGAAGTTATGCAGACAATCAACATGGCATCAGTTCAGACCGCCCGTCCGCTTGTTTCTCATCAATAAGCTAACAAATTAATTTATTAAACAGATTTAAAAAAAATAGATTAAATAAAATAAGTAAAAGAATAAACAGATTGGGCACGACAACACAACCACTAAGGTGATTTGCATAGAGGTATTTGAAGGTTTAAGAGGGATTCGATGGAGGGGTGTTGACAAGTAGCGTCGGCTCACGAAACGAGTCTAAGGGATTTGAATTTTGCGAAATCAACATTGGATAAAGTTAGTCTTTGGTAAAGATGCTTACAACGGGCTTAGTACAAAAGCCAATTCTCTTTTCTAGTCAGAGAGAGTCATGATTTAAACTTGCGGTATATAATAATGTGTTTTACGTATAGTGGGTATTAAGGACGACTTTGGGAGATATAGAATAAAGAGGAGTAGGATCAGGGCACCTTGTAGGTTCAGGTTTGATAGTAGGTTGTGGTCTCAGCAAAAAGATTATGACGATTATGAGGATTAGTGTGGAATCAACCAATTGCGTTCAGAGTTATGGTTATAACCAAGTCATAAATTTCAAGATTAGTCGGGTCAGATATGTGAGAATCAGACTACGGGGCTAAGTTGAAGGAAGGAACGATGGATTAAGTGAGCAAGTGAATTGTTATGAACTTGTGGTAGGGTATCAAGGACCTTGGGATGGTTTGAGGTTACTCGGGTCATTATGTACCGTTTGACTGAGTGGGTTCTTTTCATACTGAATCAGACTACTTACAATTCAGGTGGAGTTTGTACGTCATTTTACTCATAGACGGATGATCAGTCCGAGCGAACTAATCAAGTTCTTGAGGATATATTTCGGAAACGTGTGATCAATTTTGGTGGTCATTGGGATCAGTTCTTGCCCTTATAGGAGTTTGCCTACAACAACAATTATCATTCGAGTATCGAGATGGCGTGATTTAAGGCCTTATATGGTAGGAGATATCGGTCTCTGATTGGTTGGTTCGATGCTTTTCGAGGTGAGGCCATGAGGTACAGACTTGTTGAGAGATTCCTTGGATAAAGTGAAGTTGATTCAAGAGAATCTCCTAGCGGCTCAGGGTAGACATAAGGAGTATGGGGCCCGGAAAATTTGTGATATGGAGTTCATGGTAGGTGATCAGGTTCTGGAGAAAGTCTCGCCTATAAAAGGTGTGATGAGATTTGAAAAGAAAGGAAAGTTGAGTTTGAGGTATATTGGACCATTTGAGATCCTTTAGCGTGTTGATGAGGTAGCATATGAGTTGGCATTACTATCAGGTTTATCAGGTGTCCATCCGGTGTTTCATGTCTCTATGTTGAAGAAATATCATTTTGATGGGCACATCATCCAACGGGACTCAGTGTTGTTTGATCAAAATCTGGCATTTAAGGAAGAGCTTGGCCATTTTGGACAGGCTGGTTAGGAAGCTGAGGTCCAAAGATACCACTTCAGTGAAGGGCCAATGAAAGCATCGTCCGGTCGAGGAGGCCATATGGGAGACCGAGGCGGATATGCGAAGTAGATATCCTTAGTTGTTCAGTCCAGGTACCTTTTCCCAATCCTTTCCTTTTTTGTTCGAGGACGAATGATTGTTTGATTGGTATCTAATATAACGATCCGTTTAATCGTTTAACACTTTTAAGCCAAACATCCCTAAAACACTCTTCACGTGGTCTTGTTTTGGTGTCTATAACTTGAAGGGAGGGGTGACGCGCTTCCCAATGCAATTCGGTGAGTATCGGAGAAGAATTAGTGAAATTGAAAGTTTTTAAAGTTAAGAAAATAAAAATTTTGAGTCATCCTTGAACTATTGACGAGTAATTTTTAAAATATATTTAGTTAATGTATGTGAATAGTTTATTCATGTGAATATTATTTGTACCCATATAAGATATAAGTTGATAAATAATGTAATTCATTAATTGAGTCAATCTTTACCTTTAGTTGATGGTTAATGGGTCAAATCCATAATTTATTTAGTACCCATGTCACATGGTCTATATACAAGAATAAATTAAAGTTAGTAGGGTTCAACACCTTTGATTCATAACACTGTACTTCCTCCGTTCTACAATAAGTGGTTGTTTAGATCTTTCAATTTTTTTCAAAATAAATGGTTCTTTAGAATTTCAAGAATACTTTGGGCATGTTCTTTCAAAATTATCCTTATTTAAATGATCAACATTCATTAACTACATTTTCCTTTTCTAGGCATTGATTAACAGTATATTAGTAAAATCACTCCTAATTTTCTAAAAGAATCACTTATTGTGAGAAGGAGGGAGTAATTCCTAAAGGAAAATAATGGTGTTGACAAGAGTGACAACAGAGAGCTTTTGGATCAATAATGGCATAATGATCAGCTAACAACATGCATCCACTGAGCAATCACCATAAGATCAATTAGTAAATACACTTTTGCTCAATATGTACAAAGTAGTTTTCCCACTTTTCAATAACCAGGTGCTAACAATTTTAGTAGATGATGAGGCATGAAAATCAGGAGGTGCAGAGGATGCAGCATGGAATTCAGCAGGTGCTGTTTTTTCCACTGCTGGGGCTATTGTTTTAGGTCCTTCTCTTCCCATTTTTGCACTAGTCTCAACTTCTACTGTTGGTTTCTATCAAACATATAAAAACAATATTAGAACTGACCAATAAAACTTAAAACATGGCATAAAGTGAGTTACCTTTAGTTCACCTTTTCCCCTGCTTGAACTTGCTGGTTCTGCCCTTGTCGATGTCTCAACACCTTTACTCTTTAGACACCCTCTTTTGTTGTGGCCTCTGCTATGACAGTTACTATATGTCATGGCCATTCTGTTCTAGGAAACTTTTCAGATTTCTTAGTTTCATGAGCCTCTTTCTTTCTCACTTGTTATGGCCTGCTAGGCATGGGTTTGATCTCAGGTGGTGCAACAATGGAGTTAGTCGAGACATGCCACATTTTCATATTTGTGATTGATTGAATAACATTGTGATATGTTCTCAAGTAAGTCTCTTTGTCGTAGCATTTGTCAATGTAGTTGAGTGGGTCATATTTTTTAAAATGTATTGCAGCTTTAGTATGTGCACATGATATTCCCTTTAGTTGTCAGACCCTACAACTACAATGCCTTCTAGCAAGATCCACAGTGTATTGACATACTCTCTCTCTAATTTCAAATCCAGCAACTCCATTAAATTTAATGTTACAACAGTCCATTGACCTTGTAATATTCTCCTCTAATACCTTTAAAGCCATTTGAGAGTAATTGCTTCTCCAAGTATTCACAAACTCCCTCAAGTTATCAATTCTTATCGTCATCTTTACCCTTATCTTCTCAAGCATAATAATAATTGTCTTGTGCCTAGCAGCCAACAAGTTAGTAGAGTTAGTAATGATTAAGACATACTAGCAGCCAACAAGTTACAATCCTTACACACAGCAAACAACAACTGGCCTCAACAAACCCCATTCAAGTAACACCCATCTAAATTTATACATCTCATGCTGCCCAAAAATGCCTTTTCAATACATTAAAACAGATGTAAAAGCTCTGAAAAACATGCTTACAGAATTTGTCCAAGTTTCACAATATAAGTGCTCCCAGAATTTGTCCTTAACAATTCATCCATGTAGTCAAGAATTCTTCCAAATTTCAGAATGCAATCATCCATGATCTCTTTCAAAATTTTTAGCTCTTGCTCTCCTAACAGTAGTCTTTCCAACATGCACATAAAATTTGCAACTTGAAAACTCTAATATTTGGCTGCTCAGTTATCATTTTTCTATAGGCATCAACTAAAGATTTTGCATTACACAAGTAATTTCTGGTGCTCATGTTGCAAGTATGTTTTGAATTATAAGTTATAATCTTGAAATCATTGGTTGTATTATCAAGAGTTGCATACAAAAGTCATGGACAACCACCTTTGCACCTAACCCTAGCTCTTTTAGGCTCATTCACCCACTTTTCTACTTGAACTCTCCTTTGATCTACATACTTAGTTAATGCTCTTCGAAACTCCTTTGCATCAACAAATACCATATACCCAACCGCCATACAACTTTCTTGGCTTTGGGGTCATGAATTATCTTCTGACCATTTGTGCTCCTCCTAAAAGTCCTTAACCTTCTAGGTACATTTGCCCTTCCAGATTCAGCATCATCATGTTCATCCCAATACTCATCCTCATCTATTTTAAAGTAATCATAATCAGAACTTGGATAGTAAGGCTCATCACCTCCTAACATTCCTTCAACACTTATTTTACCTATTTCAGTTTCATCAAATTCTATATCTGGTCCAACTTCGCTATCAGGTGGTGCTCTCTCCCTTCTTTTTCTCCTCTGGAAAGTCCTTTCAGCCCTCAACTCCCTAACCTTCTCATGTACATCACTTTCATATTCCTCATCATCTTCACCTACTGGACCTAGATTTTCAGATTCTCCACTATCAGCGGTTGAGTAATCAGATCCATCATCAGTAAAATCATCACCAACAGGACCTAGATTTGGCTCATCTAAGACAATCTTTAGAAGTAGAGGGAGTTGTTGTATTATCAGCAATTGTAGCAGTAGAGACAACATGTGTAATAGTAAAGGCAACAGGTGTATTAGGACCTTTTAAAGGCTCCTCACCAATCCTATCATCAACCCCTATGTTTTCACCATCACATGGAGCATCACATGATTCAAAGTTGTTAAAAGGTGCACCAGACCCTATCCCCATAACTAACATTTTCTAATAAAGGGTGGACCACATGATTCAATGTGACTCACATACACCTCCACAATATCTCCATCTTTCAAAGACACTGTAGTGTATTCCAATTTTTTAATATAGTCTCTCAACTCAAAATAGGACATCAAGTACACATCAACCTCGAGAAATTCAGTAATTAATCCACCTTCATAATTTGGTTCCCCACTATTTAAATCTAAGACACCACAATGATACCATCTTAAAGTTATTAAAGTAAATCCACTCATCTCCTACCTGAATGCAATCAAACAACAAACAATAACAAATTTATCATATTGCACGATTATATCGAAATATAGTAGTAGATTCACAGTAATATCAAACCCTAATCGAACTCAAACAAGGGTTAAAGAATAACAAATACACGATATTAACAAGGACATAAGATAACATAACACATTTTAAGATTAAGAGTTGAGAATAGACCTCAACGAAGAAGATGCAGAGATAGACTTCAAAATCAACCTTCACTACCAATTTACGCTACAATGTAGATGAAGAACCTTAGGGGTGAAGTGGGAGTCGATTTCTTTTTGGTTAGGAATTTGGGGTGTGTTGTGATTTGGGGTAATTAAAATATGGGTCCGGGTTCGGGTCGGGGTTAGTTATAATAGATAATAATGAGGGAAATTAATATTTACGGAGTGGGGCCCAACACACCATACAAACAATACCACATATTTGATTTACATGGATATGTCAGCTTTTAAGAGGTATAGTATTCCACTTTTAAAATGAACACGGGTATTAGGCCCCCACAAAGGTTTGGTATGTAATTGGGATTTCAACTAAATATTAGGGGTTCATTTGGCTATTTTCTCTACAATATCAATTTCATGATTGAAAGGTGATATACATACACGCCACGTAGGCAGTTAGAATTAGCTTAGCTGGCAACTTGTATATAAACTACATTGTACTATTATTTTTAATTAATCAGATATTTTTCATTTTGTTCATACTATTTTGAGCTCCAATGTTGATTGTAGACTCTTGAGCAGTTTTCTTCTTTTCTTGTTAGTTCTGTAGCTTCAAGTTACTTCACATGATATTGGGCCCTCAAATTAAATTTCTCACGAACCAGATGTCCAGCACTGGGCGTTAGATGGGCTATTGAAGAATGAAAAAAGTACCATATATGTGGTTAATGAGATGGGTGGTCTCCTTATATGGACTTGGACAATCCTCCCCTCATAAGCTGACTTTTGGGGTTGAGCTAAACCCAAGATCCATTTTTACATGGTATTAGAGCTTTCCAAAACTATAGATCGACGGAGATTTTTCAACATGCAATGAATAATTCGAGGGATCTGTAGTTGGAATTGAAGAAATAAAGAATCGAAGAAATTGCTAGTCGTGAGTGCAATTGATACCGAAATCACAAAAATCAATTGAAATGGGAACTAACGGAGATGATGTAGCGAATGGAATTGCTGGATTGGTGACGACAAACATCAATCATTATCATCCTCTATATTTGTATCATCTGACATGCCAGGTTCGTTATATGTTGGAATTATGTTAACTAGAATAAATAACTATACATTGTGGAGTAGGTCATTGAAATTAGTTCCATTAGAGAAGAATAAGATAGGATTTATTGATGGAATAGTAAAAAGAGATGATTATCAAGGAGATTTAGCGAACAATCTAATGCAATTGTTGTATTGTGGTTGATGGGAAATGTGAGTAAGAATCTACTTGGTGGAATATTGTTTAATTCTGATTCGCACCATCTAGGAGGAATGGAAGGAAAGGTTCGATAAGATAAATAGCTCGAGAGCTTTTCAACTGCACAAGGAGATATTTACTCCAAGGCATGGAATTTTATCAATGTCTATGTACTATTCGAGACTCATAGACCTTTGGGATGAATATGACTCTATAGTACCACCACCAGCTTGTTTCCCTAAGTCTAAAGAGTTCATTGATCATTTGCAATATCAGAAAATGCTGTAGATTTTGGTGGGACTCAATGACAGTTATAGTCAAGCTAGAAGTTAGGTGATAATGATTCAACAAATGCCTAATGTGAACCAAATGTATGCAATGATCAATCAAGATGAGAGCCAGAGAATAGTTGCAAGAACACGCAAGATGACACAAGATATAGTGGATTCATCTTCTATGTTTACAGTAGTCAGAGGTAGAAATAGAAGTTCAAAGCAAAAAAAGTCTTATAATCCTAATGCCTTTTGTGATTTTTGTCATATAAAAGGTCACTTAAGGGCATATTATTTCAAATTAATAAAATGTGACTTTTATCACAAGACTGGACATGTACAAGATAATTGCTACATGCGCATTAGATATCCTGAAGATTTTAAAGGTAATACAAAGAAGGCAAATATGGTGACAAGAGACAATTTGTCCTTAGATGAAACTGGACAACATGTTTTGATGCAGTACCACCAACATGATCTGAAACAAATGCACCAACAATATGAACATTCACAGTTTTCTCAGCATGGACAAAGTTCACAGTTCATGCCCAATTTCAATCAATATCAGCAGCACCAGCAACAAGGAATGTCCTCACAGTACATGTCACAAAACCAATTCACACCAAGTCAACACCAACGTATCCTCAATATGCTTAACAACATGCCTACTATTAGAGAGACTAGTGTCAGTGCTAACCTGGTAGGTAACTGTATTTTGATACTGAAGCACTGTTGAAATGGATTGTAGACACAGGTGCAACAAATCATATGATTAGTGATCAGAAACACTTACAGGACAAAAAATTATTAGAAAATACAGGAAAAGTACAATTGCCTATATATGACTCAACTAGAATTTCACATGTTGGATACTATCATTTAGGAGGAGGTGATGTCCTTATAAACGTCTTGTGTGTACAAACATTCAAGTTTAACCTTATGTTTATTTTAAAGGTGACAAATTAATTGAATTGCAGTGTCACTTTCTTTCCAAGATGTTGTATATTTCAGGATCTCTCATCTGGGAAGGTGAGGGCGATTGGTAGTGAAGAAGATGGACTATACATACTATGCTTGGACACACAAAATAAAGGAGATGAAATGAGTAAGTGTTTAAGCAGCTACACAACACATGGATGCAACCATTTGGCACCAGAGGTTATGTTATGTACCTATAAATGTTTTGAAGAAGATTTAAGTTTTCAAAAGTGATGCTACTTTTGTATTGAATAATTGTGAAATATGTCCATTGGCTAGACATACTAGGATTTCATTTCCTATTAGTACTAGTAGAAAAACATGAGCTTTTCAACTCTTGCACATGGATGTATGGGACTACAAGGTTTACATATAATGAAATAAGATATATTTTTACTATTGTGTATGATTACTCTAGATGGACATGAATTTTCTTAATGAGATTAAAATGTGATGTGATTACATTGCTTAAGAATTTCTTTATTGAAGTTAATACTCAGTTTGGGATAAAAATTCAGAGAGATAAATCTGATAATGGAACAAAATTCTTTAATCACAACTGCAAACAATTGTTACAACAACATGGTGTGGTGCATGAGAGTTCCTATCCACATACACCACAACAAAATGATGTAGTGGAAAGGAAACATAGGCACATACTATAGACAGCTAGAGCTATCAAATTCCAAGGCAACTTACCAAATAGATTTTGGGTTTTTGTGTGAAAAGAGTTGTATATATCATGAACAAGATTCCATCTATTGTTACTGGAAATAAATCACCTTATAAGAAGATACTGTATAATAAGGCACCATCACTTTCTCATCTGAGAGTGATAGGTTGTCTATGCTTTGCACTAATCTGACTAAGCAAAGATAAATTTAATCCTAAAGCAGTGAGAGTTATTCTTGTTGGATATGGCTATTCTGTAAAGGGCTACAAACTTTATGATATGGAAAATATGATATTCTTCATTAGTAGGGATGTGATGTTCATGGAAACAATTTTACCCCTCAAAGGTAGGACAAATGAAAATACTGGTCCTATCCAATCACATGAACATTTTTGCTTTGATGATTTAGTTCATCCTCACACAGTCAGAATCTCACAAGTGGTGCCACATATTAATGAGCCTATTCCAGCTTCAAATGTGCAGAATACTGAATCACCTATAGAAGTTTAATCTGCAAGTGTTGCAGATCCAATTCATGATCATGCTCAGATTCAGAATCCTTTTACCAGCACCTACACTTGAGCATTGTACTAGAAAGTCTGTTAGAGCTAGTAGACCTCCAATTTAGCTTAAGAATTATATTACTAAGCATGGTTAAGCTAGTTGCTTATATCATATATCATATATAATGGATTATACTGGATTATTAGCAAAATACCAGAATTTTGTGGCTCATTTTCAACCAATATTGAACCATCTAGTTATTCAGAAGCTACAAAGAATGGAAGTGGGTTGAGGCCATGAGAGCTGAGATCCAAGCCTGGGAGAAGAATAAAACATTGGGAATTGGCTCAACTTCCAAATGAAAAACAACATAGGATGCAGCTGGGTGTATAAGATAAAAGTATAAAATAACATGAGAAATTGAAATATTAAAGGCAAGGTTGGTTGCAAAAAGGGTATAACTAGAAATAATGTCTTGATTATCAAGAGACCTTCTCACCAGTGGTCAATCTGTCCACTGTGAGATCAATCATTTCAATTGTTGCAGCAAAGCAATGGACAGTTCATAAGATGCATGTCTATAATGTTTTCTTATAAGGAGATCTCTATGATAAAGTTTATATGACTGTCCTAGAAGGTTTAGATGTCAAAGGTGGGCAAAAACAAATATGTAGATTGTTGAAGTCTTTGTATGGCTTGAAACAAGCATCAAAGCAGTGGAACATTAAGCTTACCTCAACTCTTATTTCTTCTGGTTTTCATCAAAGTCACATGGACTCTATTTACTAAGAAGAAAGATGACAAAATAGTGGTAGTGTTGGTGTATGTTGATTACTTACTGGAAATGATCCACTTCTTATTCATGCTACTAAGGAGGCCTTGCAGTCATCTTTCAAAATAAAAGACATGGGAGAATTCATGTACTTTCTTGGGATAGAGTTTGCTAGAAGCTCTGAAGGCATTCTGATGCATCAGAGAAAGTATTCCTTGAAACTCATAGCTGACATAGGCCTAGTAGGTGCAAACCTATTTTCTCTCCTATGGAGATGCATCAGAAACTAACCTCTACTGAGTTTGATCATCATCATATTTCTTCCACCTCATCCAATCCCATTCCTTCCTCCTCATCCAATACTGATCCATTCTTGAAAGATCCTAGTTTCTATAGAAGACTTACTGGAAGATTATTGTCTAACAACTACTAGACCAGGCATTGTCTTTGTTGTGCAGTGTCTGAGTTAGTTCATGCATTCACCTAAATCATCACACATGAAAGCAGGACTTAGACTAGTCAGATACATTAAACATGCACTAAGATTAGGTGTTCTTATGTCTATTCCAGTGTTCCTCAACTCAAGGTATTTTGTGATGCTGATTGGGGTTCTTGTATTAACAACAAAAGATCTATCACTGGTTACTTGGTCTTATTTGGTTCTTCACATGTTTCTTGGAAATTTAATAAACATGCCATTGTATCTAGGAGTTCAACAGAGGCTGAGTATAGGGTCATGTCTTCTTTAGTGGAAGGGGTGGTCTGGCTCACTCGTCTTTATCAATAACTTGGTTTGATTTTCAGTTACCAGTTTCATTGTTCAGTGATAGTAAATCTGCCATTCAGATTGCAACTAATACAATTTTTCATGAGCGAACATTGATTGTTATTCATCAGGGAAAATATTGAGGAGAGTCTCCTTTGTACTACCTACTTGCCACCTCAGCAGGATCTAAGAATGAAGAAGATCATCATATCTCTTAGCTTGAGTGGGGGTGTAAAAGAGATAGGCAAGTGCACTGATGTTCCATGAGGTGCAACACACATGATTTCTATCATTTAGTTTGTTTTAAGTTTTTTAGCTGTATAATTAATAGTTAGTTAGCATTTTTAGAGAATCTATGAGCTGCAGCATAGGCGGCTAAATGTTAGCTTAGCTGACAACTTGTATATAAACTATATGTTTTATTGTATAGTCTTAAGCTCGTAACTTTGTTTTGATTCATTCTTAAAGTGTCATAATGAAACAAACGATGTTGAGTTAAGTTTTGTGTTATAAGTGCTCGTATGGTCTTGCGGATGTCATTTGTATTTTATGAACTGATTAATAAATATGTTTATTGACCTAAAAAAACATATGATAGAGTCCCTAGGGAAGTACTTTGGAGATGCTTGGAGTCTGGGGGTGTGCATGTGGCTTATATCAGGGCAATTAAGGACATATGCGAGGGTGCCAAGACCAGGGTTAGGATAGTGAGAGGTGACTTAGAGTACTTTCCAGCCGTGATGGGGTTGCACCAAGGATCAACCCTTAGCTCATTTCTATTTGCCTTAGTGCTAGACGAATTTACTAATTATGTTCAAGAGGATGTGCCGTGGTGTATGTTATTTACAGATGATATAGTTTAGATTGATGAGATGCATAATAGTGTTAACGATAGGCTAGAAGTTTGGAGAACGACCCTAGAATCTAAATTTTCAGGTTGAGTAGGATTAAGACAGAGTACATGGAGTGCAAGTTCAGTGACGTAACACACGAGACAAATGTGGAAGTGAAGATTGAGGCACAAGCTCTACCTAAAAGAGAAAGCTTCAAGTACTTTGGGTTCATAATACAAGCGGACCCTGAGATTAACGATGATGTCGCACACCGTATTGGAGCAGGGTGGATGAAATAGAGGCTCGCTTCCGGGGTGTTTTGTAGAAAGTGTCGCCTAGGCTGAAAGGTAAGTTCTATAGAGTGGTGGTTAGACCAACATTGTTGTAGGACAAAATGTTGGCCAGTTAAGAACGCTCACGTTCAGAAGCTGCAGGTGGAGTTGATAAGGATGCTCAGATGGATGTGTGATCATACTAGGAGAGATATGATTAGAAATAAAGTTATACGAGACAAGGTTGGAGTGGCCTCCGTGGCAGACAAGATGCGAGAGGTGCGACCGAGATGGTTCGGACATGTGAAAAAGAGGTGTGATGATGCTCCAGTTAGGAGAGGTAGAGGTAGACTGAATAAGAACCAGGGGGAGGTGATTAGACAGGACATGACGCAACAATTGACTGAGGAAATGACTGTAGATAGGAAGATTTGGAGGTCGAGGATTAGGATAGAAGCTTAGTAGGTAGTTGAGTTTTGTCGCGATGTGTGTGAGAGAGGTGGGGGCTAGCCTTCCCATCTCCTTTTCTTAATAGTAGTATTTACGTATCACGTAGAGCATTATTCTTATATGTCCTATATGTGTATTACTTTATTTATTCTATATCTGGATATTTTGTTGTCTTATTTTTCTTGCATTCCTGCATTGACTACATTCTTTTTGAGCCGAGGGTCTATCGAAAATAGCCTCTATGCCCCACAAAGGTAGAGGTGAGGTCTGTGTACATCCTACCCTTCCCAGACCCAACTTTGTGAGATTACACTGGGTATGTTGTTGTTGTTGTTGTTGTTGTTGTATTAATGAATGTGTTAATTTGACATTTGCCTCACTTTGAATCATTTAATATTGTTATAAATAAATAAATAAATTGTGATATGGGCAACTTTGATCATTATTGAGTCTTTAAGTGAGAGATTGTAGCTTTAACAATGTTGTTTGAATACCTCCATGGAGCTTGCAAGGGGAATATTCCTCTTGATGGTTTCATCAATTTAGGTGTTTTTTGAATTATTAATTGAAGGTATTTGGCTTTATTTCCATAATAGTCTATCTTTGTTCTATTTTCTATCTTTGTGTTTATTAGATCCTTGCTTACATTATGTCTGTGTTTGGTGAATCCTTGCTTACATTATGTTTTTACATAAGAATGGGATGATGGAAATAGAGAACTGTTACTGGGGTAATATGTGATGTATAGGAGGATATTGACTATAAGTTTTACGAAATTATTACAAGACTAAATGTTATACGAGAATGAATATTGGGTTGGTGAATTTCAATGCATTCACAAGATGAGTGTCGTAAAAATGTGAGTGCTAAGATGGATGTACATTCATATAATTAGATAAGATTAAAAATGATCACATCCGTCAAAAGATATGAGTAGCACACATCAAGGATAAAGTGAGAGAAGATCGCTTGAGATGATTTGATCATGCCGTGTGTTGACCTCCAGATGCTTGGATCCATATACAAGTGTGATGTGACGGTGAGTGAATACATGGAAAAAGAAAGTAGCCCGGATAGACTTACAATGGAAGAAAAAAATTTAGGGGAACTTTTAGTAATTTTCATTTGTTTTATTTTTCTTTTCTATGATATTGGCATGAGAGGAATTTAAATGGAAATTACATGGTGAGGATTCATATAACATACCACAATTAGTTGGGATTGGAAAATAGTGATTGTTGTTATTGTAAACCAAATAAGTATTTGGCGAAATTAATTAGTTTACCAAGAATTATAAGAACATCTTTGGCAACAACTTTAAGATGTTTGCTAACAAGAAAAACTAACGGTCAAAAGTTTTACTATTTGTGGAGAAGTTATTAACATTAGCAATTGATTTACATTTCTTTGGTGCAATATGATATACAATACTTAGAAAATAAGTGTAAATCATGTAGACTTAAATAATTAATAGTTTGAAGATGGGAAATACCTGAGATGGAGTAGTGTGGACGGCGACGCCATTGACGATGTGTTTGAAGCTGTAAATCTTGTCTCCAAATTACTTTGTAGAAACTCATCATGGGATTTTGTCAGCTGATTATTTGCATGAGATTCTTCTAACTGTTATGTAGAAAAAAGTATTTTACGTGACCAAAAAAATATTAATATAAAGGGATTTGGGACACAATTAATACCGTTAGTAGAGGAATACGCGTGTCACATAAATTTTAATACATAGAAATCGATGGCCTAAAGTCTGACCAAACTTTAGATTATTATTATCACTTCCTCACTTATGATCATTGGAGAAAAAGAGAAAAACAATTAAAAAAGAATGAGTACTTTCACTGGAAGTTAAGAGTAAACATGTTTTTTTAAACTCACATAGCTAGCAAGCAATATTTTCTTTTTCTTTTTGTTTCCTAAGTTTTTTTGTAAAGCTCGTACACACCTATTTGGATCGAGCTTGTTCTCTTTTTTTGAAAATGAATGAAATACAACAGGATCACCCTCCATAAGAACCAAATATATTTTTCTATCTTCGCCATTGCATGAAACTAGAACTACAAAGAGAAGAAGCAAGTTATTTAGGACTAAAATCATGGCTAGCATCAATATGAGAAGACAAAAAGTGAGTTTAATTAAGTGAAGTTTTCATACCATTTGAGACACTAAAGTTCTATAAAAAGCATAACTAAGCATGAAACAGGAAGCACACACATTCTTGTTGTGAAAAAAGTCAAGCGTTACGTTTCTCTTGTTTCCCTCTTTTGTCTTGTTTCACATCTAGAAATTTGGTGAATCTACAATACAAGAATATCAGCTGTCCAAAAAGTGTAATCATCTGTGTCTAAATCTGAAAAATGCTTACCTGCACTTTGTATTTACATCAAACCTGTAAGCACCAACTTTATTATCCTTTCCAATATTTTCCTTTATTTTTTATTTGAGTTGAAATATTTCTTTATGTTTTAACTTTCCCCGTCCCAACTTTCCTTTTAGTCAGTGTAAAAAAGAATGACACATTTACTTATTTAGCAATAATTTAACTTTAAATTTTAATTTTTACACTTAACGAGATGATTTATAACCACACAAATATCTTTGGCTTGTTTTAGACCACAAGATTCAAAAATCTTCCTTTATTTCTTAAATTTCGTGCCGAGTCAAACTACATCATATAAATTGAGACGGAGGGAGTAATTTTTTTAAACTTTAGTTTTCATAAATTTAAAATCACAAAAAATAGTTGCAGTCCTTTCTATTTCATGACATTACTAAGAATTTTGAGCTTTATATAATTAGCCTTGTATTATTATGTAGGAAAGTTTTTAGTATTCATACATTCGACTCACCAGCACACACATTCGGATTCACACGTTTCATACACACACATAGTACACATTATATCTTACTATCCAAATCTGGCACTCAAGTCATAATCAGCGCCTAACAAGCATCTACCTCACGCGGGGTGTGCTAAAGCTATACTAAAATATGGAATTAATGCTGAATAATAGTTTAAAACGTTCTCATAAAGCGGAAAGAAAATTTAAAATACAAATGTGAATCCCAAATACCCAACTTTGCCAAGTCGTGGAGCAATCTAAAGACTAGTAATACAAAGATATGCTCAAAATAGAATACGGGAGGAAGAGAGCTCTTTGTATGGGTTGATTTTCTGGACTTTGTGTTATTTACAATGGTGCAGGAAACGGAAATAAGTAACTGCTAAGTATTACAACGAAATGAAATTACAACAAACTGAAATTTCAATAAACTGGAATAACAAACTGATTGTTGGGTCGAATGATGACACTCTGTCTTTAAGACAAGATTGCCCCGTATATATCATTTCTACGTTCTAGACAATAGTCTCCCAAGATAAAACATCAACTCAACAATTGAGCAAAGGAAACTCAAGTGTTACTTTGAAGAACTTTGAGTAATGAAATGATGCTGGAAAGTTGTAAGAAGAATCTGATTTCGTTTGTGTGTTAAGTGTAGTCTCAACAATTGAGCAAATGCTTCATTATATAGTTGTAAGGAGAGGACTTACCAACTGCCCACATAATTGCCGTTACTGGCCAAGTAATGAAAATTATGAAGCCAAAATAAATGGATTAGAGCCATTAGGGAGAGTTATTCAGCCAAGTAATGACTGAATTGATGTGCATATTAATGGAGGTTAACGTTCCAAAACCAACAGCAAAAGCACAAGTTCTCTGCCCAATTTAACTTGCCTGAAACTTCAAAGACCAAACTGTAAATATGAAGCAATTTCAGTCCAAAAAGATAACCACAGCCCACGACCGGACGGGCGGGCGGCGGCGCGCGCGTGGGCTTGGCCTCGAACCAAAGCACATCTAGGTTCTCCCTCCTTCAAACACATGGGATACCCCTTGAAGTCCCAAACCCTAAGCCAACTTTGAGACTTATAAACTAAACAAATCTTTCTTCCCCCACCGATGAGGGAGGATTGGTCTTTACCACCTTTTTCCATGCTTCAAAGTTCAAACACCTCACTTCGTGGACCAATATCTCTTTCATTTCTCAACGAAATTTGACGATCCTTGGCCCTACGGTCATCTACTTACTTAGTAGATTATGCACGTGTGAAGAATCAAAGTCTCCAATATGTGAAACCCTAGTGTTTAAGTCATTAAAGATGGTTGGACGCAACTCCCGCCAAAGATAAATTTCCAACACTTTGATGCTTATCTTCTTATGAATAAAAGGGTAAAGTTTAATAAAGGAGTTGAAAACCACTTGACCGTAAGAAGAAGAGCTTCCAAACCTTTTGATGGATTGTTGGTCGGCAACCACTAATGGTAAGACTTGTCGGCACTTCCACATACTAGTGGATGGCTCACCGCAACTGACGACAAACTGGACGAGCAACTCAACAATCAACAACTCTGTTGTCCTTAGCAGTATATGCACAGAGAAGTAAATGGTGAGTCAAAATGATCCAGTCAAATCCTCGACTTTCCCCTGTCCTACTCTTGGACAAGCTTTAAAAATTGTAGTGCATAACTACATAATAAAGCTTCATAAAATATAAAACGATTATACAAGTAAGAAACTAAATCACGATATGAAAATATGATACATAGATAAGCGCAACTGCTAAGTAAGCTGCTAAACCAATAAAAGTCATGTTGCCGCGAAGAAAGCTACTACGGAGCATGGAGTTAGTTAGCCCATATATCTTACCCGTCTTCAGAGCGTTGAGCACTTACCTTACCCGCCTAGCGCGATGCACTAACCATTTGTCTTACCCCTAAGCACTTAATATTATCGAGTCACTATAAGCTAAGTGAAATGTATTATTGAAGTGTGTGATCATTTGATCTAAAAGCTTAAGCTGTTAGATAAAATACACTTTTAATATTTGATTATATTCTCAACACACCCCCTCACGTGCTGACCTGATTTTTTTTCATGGTCCAAGCACATGGAAATTCTTTTTGATAATGGGTGGCGGTGGAGTTCGACCCCATGACCTTTGGCCTGCTCTGATACTATATTGAATTGTGTGACCATCTGATCTAAAAGCTTAAACTGTTAGATATAACACACTTTTAATATTTGATTATATTCTCAATATATATATACCCCGCTAAATAAGAAGCGTGAGATCAATATCCTAACGTCTTACCCACAAGTAATATAATGCAAGTAAGAGACAAGTAGTACACACCTGTTAAATCAGATATTTTAAATATCAAGAACGCTGAATAAGCATGCTCAATATCAACAATAGTTAATAAACATGCTTAATTATCATCAACTGCTAGATACTACTAAATAAATATGTTGAATATCAATAACGTAACTGTTAAAAGTATCATGACACAAAATATACAATGTTAAAGCCCTTGTGGCCAAATACCAGATACTTAAAATAATTATCTAGCTCTTACTTGGCTCACACATGACTAGAGAATATAAATGCATAAAGAAACTCATATAACATTCTTTTAATGAAAATTAAGTCAAACAAGAAGCTACAATCTTCACTTACCTCCCAGTCAAATTTGACCTAAAGCGGTATCCTAAATCCTTGTGAGTTTTCTTGCTCAAAGACTCGCAATCTATGCAAATATATGCATTTCGGAGTTAATAATATGTATTAGATTGGGTCCCATATTTTCATGACATTCCAAGGTCAAAGTCAACTCAAAAGTCCACCCTCACGTCAATGGTCTAAACTCCCCAAAAATTTCATAATCAGGTTACCCATTAGGTAGGATTCTAAGTCAATAATCAAAATCCAATTTTAACTTAGATTACTAGTCCAATTGCTCAATTTTTTCTTTTTAATTCTAGGTCTATGTTTTCCAATTTAGATTATTAAAACTCAATTTTTCATGGTTCAAATTACTCCACCTTGTTTGATCCCTACCTCGATAGAAAACCTAAGATAATGGTCTGCCGAAATTGTGAATCTAATATTTATACCTGGAAACCCTTTAGCATGACACTACGTTCACAATTCAGTTGTGATCTTGACTCAGCGTAATTATGGTTCTTCTTCGCGATTGCGAAGGCCAACTTGGTGGCAGGCATCGCGATCTTGTCTGACCATGTGATAGCGCTAAAGGTTGGCTCACCCTTTTTCGTGATCGCACGCCTAGATCACAATTGCATGGTGCACCAGGAAAATCTACAACTGCAATTCAAGGTTCAATGGTGCCAAAAATCATCTGAGCCACTCGGATCCTATCCCAAATCATGGCAACAAATCCCAAATAGTATTGTTGAATTATACGAAATCTCAAAACATGTTTTGGACTACAAATGCTCAATAAAAGGGGGTTAGGTGGTTACATTCTCCCCATTTAAATTAACGTTCATTCTCGAATGGGGGTAGAAATGTAGTTGAGGAGTCAAATAGCTATGGGTATCTTTCTTGAATGTCCTACTTCGCTTCCCAAGTCGATTTTCATTCGAATGGTTCTGTAACAACATTTTGACTAATGAAATACTCTTCGACCCCAAATAGTGGACATGTCTATCAAAAGTAGATATCAGTATCCCCTCATATGCTAAATTCTAATCTAACTCAATGGTATTATACTAGATAACATGACTTGGGTCTCGAAAATGCTTCTGAAGCATGAAAAAATGAAAAACTAGAAACCACATATAAAACATGTGGTAAGGCTAGTCTGTAGGCCATGGCTCCAAACCTTAGCAGGATTTCAAACAGACCACTTTACTCAAGCTCAAATTCCCTTCTTACCGAATCACATGACTCATTTGACAAGAAAAACATTCAATAAGATTGACTTACCCTCCATACATTGCAATTCCCGAACCCTCTTATCTAAAGAGAATTTTTGCTTGTTTTATATTATTGTACCAATTTCTGACCTAAAAGCTTTCTCTCATCGGGTTCAAACCGACCAATTGGAAAATGCCACCGCCTATCATATAAAGCCTAAAATGAGGTAAATCTGAAAGCTTGATTGGTAACTATTTTAATAAGCTTACTCCACCAAAAGGTAAATAATCATCCCAATGACCACATGCTATCGACATATGCTCCAAGATCTGAATGGCCCGCTTAGATGGATCTGTTGGATATAATTGCAGTACAGAAAGTAAATAAATATTATAAGTATTTGAAAGGATAAACAAACAACCAATATTATAATTGCCGCAAGCTTGTTGAGTCTTGAATGTTGATAACCTGAAATCAAGAAACACAAAATCTGGATTGTTACAACCGTGGTTGAGTCGAGAGATGACTCTCTGACTTTTACGTTAGCGGGCAATAGTCTCCCAAGATAAAACAATAACTAATCAACACTACAAAGCAAATAGGTTGATTCTGACGAAGAAAACAAACACGAAAAGACTTGCTGAAGAATGGAAAATTTAGAGGAAAAAGAAGGAAGAGTTTCTGTTTTCTGCTTTTTACAGGTTTTCTCCACTGTTTCTGCTCTCTTTTTAATCCTTTCTCTTTACCTCAAATCTGTTTTAGGTAATATATAGTGTTTAGAAGGAGGAGAGGTGATTAAGAGGTGTATTCAGGGCCAAAAACGTTTTGTAGTAAGTGCAAATATCATAAGAAGCCTAGAAGCCCATGATCCGAGCCTGGACTGGACGGGCGGCGGCGGCGCGCGTGTGGGCTTGGCCTCGAACCAAAGCGCATCTAGGTCCTCTCCCATTCAAACACACGGGATACCCCTTGGGATCCCAAACCCTAAGCCAACTTTGAGACTTATAAACTAAACAAATCTTTCTTCCCCCACCGATGAGGGAGGATTGGTCTTTACCACCTTTTCCCATGCTTCAAACACCTCACTTCGTGGACCAATATCTCTTTCATCTCTCAACGAAATTTGACGATCCTTGGCCCTACGGTCATCTACTTACTTAGTAGATTATGCACGTGTGAAGAATTAAAGTCTCCAACATGCGGAACCCTAGTGTTTAAGTCATTAAAGATGGTTGGACGCAACTCCCGCCAAAGGCAAATTTCCAACAATCCCCTCTTGAAAGAGATTTTGGTGCACACACAAGGTGCCTACTTTTAGCAATTTTTCAGTTAAAAGATATTGCATTAGGAGAGGTAGCTTCCGCTTTGAACCTTCCCTAGTGTTTAGTGTAAGCCAAGACAATGATACCAACACAATAACTCCCCTTATCCATTTTTTTCTTATCGTTATGTCCGTTGTGGCCGTGAACACACTTGGATTCTTAAGTACGTTCATTTGAAGCGTCCTGTCCTCGCACTTAAATAGGTGATCTCCTACAAGGTATCCCTCTATACCCCACTTCACAAGTGTTATAAATCATTAAAAGTTTTCCCAACCTTAACCTCAACCGTTTGAGGATCGTTAAAGGTTTGAAAGCTTAACCTTTACCCACCATGCATGTAGCACTTTAATGTATATCACGGGAAAAGCTTTGGATTCATGTTTTCTTACAGAAATCATCATCCGAAGTGCTCTTTCTTCCACTGAAGCGCTCCAATGAACCTTTTTCATCTTAGTTTTCCCATTGAACCAAATTCTTGGGATCTCCAGTCAGTATGGTTGTTTACCACCGCAAAGGTTCGTATTGTTTGGGTTTTAAGCCCATTCCCCTAGACAGGCAGAATTCTTGATCTTCGGGTAGTGCCTTAGTTAAAGGGTCCGCTATATCGTTTGATTAGTAATCAAGGAAGTGACACCCGTGATGATCAACTGCCATACGGTCTTATGTCTCCGACAGCTATGTCTAGACGTCGTCATCCGTGACCTTCTTAAAGTTGACCGACTAGCCACAATGTCTAACTGCCGAAGGCACGAGTTTCTCCCAACAAGGGACGTCCTCTAATGAGTCGTGAAGTTACTCAACCTCTTCTCATGCTTTGCTTAAAGCGATAAACTCCGATTTTATCATAAATCGACCGATGCAAGTTTGCTTAGAGGATTTTCCAAGACCCACCATACACATCCACTTGTGGCTTTGGTATTCTTCAAGTTCGATGTCCAGTTTGCATCACTATGTTCTCCCAGAACCGCTGGACATCCAAAATACCATTATCCGTAGATAAGTGAATATTTTAGATATCATCATATCCGACTTAACGCCTTCTACCGATCATTTTTAAAATCACGAGTGAACCTTAGTTCAACTGATCTACTTTGTAAGCCGATACCAGGTCGATTGTAGTTGTAAAATACATTGAACTATATGTGACCTGCGAATATCGCTCCTGGTATATGGATGCACCATGATTCCAATCAATTCTATGATTCATATCCATTGGTGGCTTCAAAGAGACTGTCAACTACCTCACAAATGAGTTTGAAATTAGACCAGTCCGTTAGTCGTCTTAGAAATTCCAATTCCAAAGATGTCATTTGTGATACCCATATTTTTCATATCAAGACTTTTGTGTCAATATGACTTCCACTTTCAGACTGTTGGTTTTTCAACTGTTGGTTTTCTAGTTTCAGAGTCAATGTTTCTATTGTCAGATTCATTGTTTCTGTTTCACCTAAAACTTCCAGGACCAAAATGTAAACATTTCAGGGACCAAAATGAAAGTTTAGGAAGAAGCCCAACAGTCCAACAAACCAACTCTGATCCTCCCCTTTCAACTCTTCGGTTAGGAAGACTGTCTCAACATCCATGTCACGCAAGACTGCAATGGCCCTGGATGTTAAGCTATTCACAAGGGAGCATATGTCCAAGTAGTCGAGGCCTTATACTCGATAATAGATCCATCTATTTTGTACTCAATTTGGGTATCCACTTTTACAACCCAAAGGTTCTTTTCCCGGAGGAAGGTCAACCATTACACAAGTATGGTTCTATCTGATGGAATCTATTTCTCTCTTTACAGCTTCTTTCCAAAGCAGCGCTTCTGGAGATGACAATTCTTTGTTAATTGTCCATGGTTCGTTCTCAATCATACAAGTTAGAAGGCATGGAACAAGTCTTTGTCCTCTCTTTGCTCCGCCTCGGTTCAACATCTAGAATCCTTGAGTTCTGTAGATTTGGAATATTAAGTTCCGAATAGTTAGTAACTTCTGAGTCCTGTAGCTCTGGAACGTCTGATTCCGGACAATCAGGCACTCGCGAGTTCTTGTTAACCTTGAGCAATTACTTCTTTTTCCTTCTCAAGGAAAGTTATCTTCAAAGAATTCAACATTTTTTGACACCAAGAGACGATAAACATTATTGTTATTTGCAGATCCAGTGGATATGCAATTTACAGTCTTAGGTCCAATTTGACCTGCTTCGGTATTCCAACCTCTACTAAGCCACCCACATCCCAACATTTGTAGGTGAGATCCTTTCCATGTTTCACACGGAGGGTTACCCTTACCCTTATGCGTAGTTCTGTTGAGAATCGCATTAGCGGTAAGGATCGCCTTGCCCCACATATTTTGGGCGTACGACTTACTGAGGTGAGTAATGAGCAGTCTTTTTGATCAACGATGCTTCACATTCTCTCCCTCTATCACTACGAATTCCTCAATCCGTAGGTTTAGTTGATTTTGAACTTCTACTTTGTAGCTCTTATCCACTTCAACAACTTCATTTTTGCTTTTCAACAAACAAATGATATAATACGTTGTACCATCATCACATTCTCCCCCTCTATCACAAAGTACTTGTCCTCCTCTATTTTGTATAAACTTCATCAAATCACCCATGTAGGTGTGACTAATTTCTAGAGGAGCGGTGCTTCTTTCGCTATTCATTTGACATAATGTAAAGGTGATTTTTCCTCTTCGCCTACCTCACATTCATTTTGAGGATTTATGTCGACAGAAGGCAACAATCTCAACTTCGTTAGTTTTTGAATGACTTTCTATTTAATGTGTCTTAATCTATGATGACATAGATGCACGGATTACAAATATAATTCATTTGGCTACAGGCATACTGTACCACTCTTAGGTATTACATACATGTTGGACTAGTCTCAAACCAGCTTGACCAACAACGTCCCCGAAACCAAGTTTGGGACATGTATCACCTCCTTTTAGAGTGATCTCATTCCCTAAAGTCCCTTTTAAGGACAACCTGTCCAACCCCTTCTACTTTAGAGGTGGCGTTGCTTTATATGAACAACCTCTTGCCCGTGGTTAGGGCGTAACCGGATCATATGTGATCTGGATACTCTGACCCACTCCAGTTGCTTTGGCAAACTGAGTGTCCAATACTTTTTGCCTTTCTTTTGGCCTTCAGATCTTTTAAGACCTGGAAATTCTGGCCCACTCCAGTCGCCCGTAGGCTTTGTACGACTGAGTGTCCAATATCATCCTATTAAATGAATTCTGTCTCACTCCAGTCGCCCGTAGGCTTTGTACGACTGAGTGTCCAATATCATTCTATCAAATAAAGTATCTTCTATCAATAAGTGTGACAGGTTCAACGTCTTAAGATAAGTCATTATCTTTTAGTCTTCTTCCTTTGAGATTAGTGCCCATACAATTCCTGGCGCTTGCTTAGGAGTGGTAACAGTTTTCACACAGTTAGTCGATCTTTCTCCCTCGTATGTGCGAATATACTTTACACATTTTTAGTAATTACACCCAAAAGAACGGGTCTTTTAAGTTTTATTTACAATAAAACCAATCTTTAAACGGAAATGAAGGTGAGATTAAACTTCTGAATTTTAAAACATAAGGTATATAATTTTTCTAGAAAATATTTTCATATTCCCAGCCTTACATTAAGTCCTTTTAATCAAACACCATTTAATCTCATTTTTGACAAGGAAGAAAAATAACTTATCCCAATTATGGATTCTGGCCCACTTCAGTCACTTCGTCGGACTCAGTGTCCATTTCCTCCTTACCATAATTTGGATCCTTTGTCTAGGACAGATATAGGCCTTCTGCTACAAGATAGAATAACATCTTCAGCCTTCTCCTCTTGTCCCGGTTGACATCCTCAGCTTCTCGTGGGCGCTTTTTTTCCACCACTCTCGAGAGCGGTGACACCATCAACACCTTGACCGTCAACATCATGATCATCATAAGCGCTCTGAACCTCAGCATCAGAACCATTGTCTAGTTTGTTGGCAGAAACAATGTTACTGTCAACAGAACTATTAATGGAATTGTCTTCAACCTGAACACCATAACCAAAGCCAGATTTAGTCACACAACTGTTGACCGACATCTTTCAAACACTAATACAATCTTGTCTTAAAATTA
Source organism: Anisodus acutangulus (assembly GCA_029783415.1). Taxonomy (NCBI): domain Eukaryota; kingdom Viridiplantae; phylum Streptophyta; class Magnoliopsida; order Solanales; family Solanaceae; genus Anisodus; species Anisodus acutangulus. The sequence goes on along the minus strand of CM056510.1, from coordinate 5,700,889 downwards.
TTAGAGATAAAGCAATACGGGAATAGTAAATAACTATTATAAGTGCTTCGAAAGGATAAACAATAAAGATTACAATAGCAACAAGCTTGTAGTAAATAAGAATTGTGACAACAAGTTTTTTGAGTTCTTGAATCAATCTTGAATCTTTATACCAATTTACAGAAAGCTCTTTGAATCTTGATAACCTGAAATCAAAAGACACTAAATCTGAAAGTGTTACAATTGTGCTGAGTCGAGTGATGACACTCTGTCGTATATATGCTTTTACGTTAGCGGGCAATAGTCTCTCAAGATAAAACAACAAACTATCATTTGTGCAAAGCAAACACAAGTGATTCTAGCGAAGAAAACAAATAACAAAAGATTGCTAAGAGGAAAGGATTTGCAACAAGAATTTCAGAATTGTTGTTCTTGAAAAGTGTGTGTAGAATTGAGCCAAATGCCTCAACTTATAGTAGTGTAAGAATGATCTCTTCAAGTGCCAAGTAACGACATTGAATCACCCATGTAATGGCAATGAATTACCCAAGTAATGACACCCATTTAATAACCCAAATAATGGCTAATTAAAACTGGAATGAATGCCATTGAGGGCAGCCCAAAAGTCTCCAAAATAGATTTTTGTCTAAGACTTTCTGCCAGGGAAGTGCCTCGGCGCAGCGGCCCTTTCCGACCCGTACCATCTTACACTTTGCACAATTCTTCCTTCGTTTATCGACATGGAACACTTGTTATTTAGCGAATAACCGTCCATTATTCTATGTCTCAAACATTTACTTACGTACCAATATCTCTTTCACTAATGAAATTTATGATGTTTGGCACTACGAGTGCACGTGTGTGGAAATGACATTTCCGACGTGCGGGGCCCCAATTGTTCGAGTCATAAATAATGGGATAAACTTAATTCCACATTAGTAAATTTCCAACACTTGATTATTGTATCTCTTATAATTAGTGGTAGATTCTTTCTTAATATTTAATCATGCATGAAAGGAGGTTTATTTTACTTTTACACAAGTCATACCTTAATTCATGCAATTTCAAGATTTGAAGTTTATAGATTTTAAATTTTAGCCCTTTGAAGTTATTGAGTTATATATTTATAATTTGAACGTATTAGATAGATTGTAATGTTAAATATAAAACTTGGACCGGAATTACTGAATTTTGTTGAGCCTTAAATGGTACATCCGCCCCTGATTGATGATTAGCTAGATTGATATCTTGGGCATGCAAAGGAAAGAAAAGAAATCTCCTTTTATTATGAGTTTTGTAAATGTTTTTATGCTTAATAATTGAAAATCCCATATCTTAGACATTGGATTAATGATTGCGATATTAGTCAAGAAGTTACCGTCTGAAACGGAAAGTTTCTTTAAAATCCTTTTTCTTAACTATCTTTGCTTAAAAGTGCATTTGTATCCAATTTTAACTTTGATTCTAATTAATCTTTGATAAAACCATCTTGGTGAAAGAATTAATTAACTAAATAAAGGAATTTCTCATCGAAGGAATTAAAGATACCTCGAGGAATCTGTTGGAAATTAGCCTTTGGCGGGAGTTGCGACCGACCAACTTTAACGGCTTAAACACTAGTGTTACGTATGTTGGAGAATCCGATTCTTCACACATGCATGATCTACTAAGTACGTAGATAACCGTAGGGCCAAGAATCGTTAAATTTCATTGAGAAATGAAAGAGATATTGGTTCACGAAGTGAGGTGTTTGAAGCATGGAAAAGTGTGGTATTGTGTTCAATTCCCCCTCATCGGTAGAGGAAGAAAGAATTGTTGTGTATATAATACTCGAAATTGGTTTGGGGTTTGGGACCCCAAGGGGTATCCCATGTGTTTAAAGGAGGGAGGACCTAGATGTGCTTCGGTTCGAGGAAAGACCACACGCGCGCCGCTGCCGCCCGCCCGTCCGGTCCGGTTATGGTTCCGATTTTGGGTTCTCGGGTCACGGGTCGTGGGTCGTGGGTTCCGTACTGCATTATAAAGTACAAAGAGTAAAAACTCCCAACAACTTAAGACAATATTGTATAGTATTACTATTAGTGTTCGAAAGATGTCGGTCAAAAGTTGTGTGACCAAATCTGGATATGACAATGGTTTTCTGGTAGAAGAGAGTGATGATGATAAACATGTTCATGATGTCACCGCTACCAAGACTGGTGGGAACAAGCGCTCACGAGAGCCCGAGGATGTCAACTGGGACAAGAGGAGAAGACTGAAGATGTTATTCTATCTTGCAACAAAAGGCCTATATCTGTCCCAGACAAAAGATCTGAATAATGGTGAGAAGGAAATGGACACTCAGTCTGATGAAGTGACTGAAGTGAGCCAAAGTCCGAAATTAGGATAAGTATTTTTTCTTACTTGTCAAGAATTAAGATTAAATGATGTCTGATTAAAAATGGATTAAAGTAAGGAGGAATATGAAAATAATTTATATTCCTTACGCTTTAACAAATCAGAAGATTAATCTCCTCTTCTTTTCCGTTTAAAGATTGGAGTTTGTAAACGACTTAAAAAGATCCATTCTTTTAAGTGTAAATTATTAAAAGTGTGTAAAGTATGTTCGCACATACGAGGGAGAAAGATCCACTGACTGTGCGAAAACTGTTACCACTCTTAAGTAGGGGTGGCCAGTGGGCTCGCTCTGGCGGGCTGGTCCGGGTCGGGCGGACGAGCCGGGGTGGGTGACTAGCGGGCCTAGCGGGGTCGGTCCGGCGGGACTGCTCAGCCTCGTCCCGATCCCGATCCCGCTTTCGACGGGCGAGGCGGACTCGGTTGGGCTCGGCCTGGCGGGCGGGGTCGGGTTTTCCTTTTTTTTTTTTTTTTAAATAACATATGTATAAAAAAAACTCAATAAACAAAACAAGATAGTGTAATAAAAACATCCCAAGGCTGTTTTTGTGCCTCTTATATTATTTAATAGACATATGATTTTTTGTAATACAAATACAATTGTCTAAAATCTAAAATGCAACTTTATCGTCTTGTCCAAAAGTTGGCAATTACATAATAAAATTGCAATTAAAAATTACATTTTCAAAAAATCTGTCTAATTGCTTGATGATTTCATGTGGTTCTTCGGTTGGAATAGGTATTTGTTGATCAAATTGATCCACGTCGCTTCCACTACCTTCGGTTAAGATTTCGTTGTAGTTTTCATCATCTTCTTCGTTGATCTCCGGTTGACCGCACCTTCTCCGCTCCGCTCATATCCAATCTCTGAATAATACTGCAATTTCCAAGCTGTCTCCGGCCAATGAGTGTCTGTGGTCTCCTATTTGATATCTGCCTGCAGAAAAAGCGCTTTCCGACGCAGTTGATGACGCTTGAATGTTCAAAACATCTCGAGCCATCAATGAAAGTGTCGGAAAGGTCTTCTCATTCCCCCTCCAGTATTTCAGCAAGTCTTCTTGTCCATCTTCATTGATAACTTCTTGATACGGTACAGAACCCTGCAAAACAAAAATATCCAACTCGCTAATTTGGTTAGTAGAGGTACGGCGCACATTCTATTTCTGAGGCTTTCAATACTAGCCGCAGAAACAGCATGTCTTTTGTGAGGTTGTGTTGAAGATGAAGAAGATGGTATGGTAGCCGGTACGTTACTAGCATTTTCTTGTTGATAAAATCTATATATATTTTTGCATTGGTGTTCTACGCTATTCAACACTTCTTCTTTAGTTTGTTCAATAGGTGGTGGGTGATTTAGATTTTTGGGACTTGGAGGTGGTAGTACTTCTATACAATCGTAAATAGTTTCAATTAGTGATTTAGTACCGTCTATTTTAATAGTAGGATTTAATACAGAACCAATAATATAAATAGAAGGAATAGGAATAAAATATTTTTATTTTGACAAACATTTTTTACTAGCCGCCTTATAAACTGGTTTTTCCATATATTCACTAAGTAATAAAAATATTAGAGTTATATAAAATAACATAGTTGAAATAGTAGGATAATATATACCGGAAAATTCTTTTGTTGCTTGAAAAAATTTCTCTAAAAATACAATAAGTTCGAAAAATTTTACCCAATCACTATCTAAAATCATATCAATTTGGGTTTTTATTATGAGAGTTAAAAATAAAGTTATAGGTAATTTATAGTCATAAGCAACAAGTAGTTGCTCGTATAAAGAATTCCACCTAGTCGATACTTCTTGTGGAATTCTTCTATAAGGTAGTCCACAATCGTGACAAGTTTTTTTATATTCTTTTCTACGTTGTACTTTATTACTTTTAAAAATAAAGTTTATAGCAAATTGTATTTTACTAAGAATGTCTTCAAAAGTGATAGACCATCCTTTACAATTAAGTTATATATATGGCACGCGCATTTTATATGAAAATGGTCTGGAAAAGATGGAGCTAAACTATTTTTTAACATTGTAATTGCGTAATTGTTATTAGAAGCGTTATCTAATGTAATAGTCATAATTTTATCGGTAATTCCGTAATAATCGCACACTTGATAAATATTTTCTGCAATAAAAGTACCAGTGTGCCTATCATCTATATATCTATACGCTAAAATACGTTTTTGCATAGACCATTTATAATCTATCCAATGACAAGTTACAGTTAAATAATCATGGCCGTTAGTACTACGACCTATATCAGACGTGATAGATACTTTGCCATTAAAATGATATAATGAAAAACGTAAATATTGTTGATATTCATGCGCAAATTTAAATACATCTCTCTTAACAGTTGACCTAGGAAAACCGTTAAAAGCAGGATTATATATATCTCTAATGTAATGAATAAAACCGAGAGATGAAGGAAATGAAAAAGGCAAACCCTCCACAAAGAACTAATTTTGATATTGCTTCCCTATCTCTATGTTTGTTGTATTTAGAGCCTACAATTCCCCGCCATAGGGTTAATTTGACCAGACTTGGTCCGGACATATCGATATGTGAACCTTGTCCCGATGGAGCGGGCGTTCTTGCACCGGTTTTGAAGCCTGGTATTGGGCATACCTAGCTGGATGAGCACTTACTACGTGTCTAATTAAACCCCGTCCCACCGTGACCTTTTCCGCTTTTAAATTTTAAAACATTTTTACAAATTTTACATATGGCTACTTGATTCTCTACGTCCCTATCAAAAAATGTCCATGCATCTGATTTTAATGGTCGTTTCTTTGGACCTCGCCTCATACTAGGGGAATAGGAGGTATTTCAGTTGAAGGTGCACTAGTGGGGGGGTTGACATGAATTTTAGTGGGTGCATCGTCTAGATCACCTTTTAACTTAAACTCTTCTTGAGTTCCAGAAGATAACTCGTCGTCTAACTCGAATGGTATTGCAGGAAAATGTTGAGTATCAACAAAATCATCCTGTGTAGGAATAAGATGACTAGAAGAAGTACCCTTGCCCTGGTTGCCTCTACTAGAAGAAGCACCCTTACCCTTACCCTTAAACATACCTTTTAATCCTTCCATTTTAATTATGATAATAAATAATTAAAGACAATAAAATTAAGTGCGCTAAATAAAATAAAGCAGACAATAATAATTTAATGAAGGAACGAATGTACCAAACGCCGACGTAACGTCGACGTGGAATCGAAAGGTTGAAAATTGAAACTTTGCTCGATGGAAGATCCTCAAGCTAGTTGCCAACTTCACTCCCAATTCCCAAATGAATTAATAAAATTGAATATTTAGCAAACAATGTAGAGAGATATATTGAGAAATTAGAGAGATTGTAGGAAGATTTGTGAGAAAGATGAAGAGAAAATGAGTTATTTATAGTTGAAAAATTGGGTTAAAGTGTAAATATAATAACTTATGGGTTAAAAATAAATATTAAGGGTAGGGGGTTGGGGGAGGGGGCCTAAAATGGCCGTTGGCCAACCATAATCTAAAATGGCCGTTGGTGCAACGGCCATTTTTGCAAAGGGATTTAAGGGTCTGGCGGCGGGCTCGGGGCGGGCTCAGGCGGTCTCAGTCCGGCGGGCCTGGGCGGGCTCGGGTGCAGCGGGACGAGACATCGTCCCGCCCCGAGTTCGAGTCCCGCCTAAAATTTTTTTTTTTTTAGAGCGGGTCGGGCGACCTGGCGGGTCGTGGCCGGGTCGGGCCGGGGTCGGGTCGTCCCGGCCCACTGGCCAGCCTTACTCTTAAGTAAGCGCCAAGAATTATCTGGGCACCAATCATAACGGAAGAAGTCTAAAAGTTAATGACGTTGAACCTGTCATATTATTTGGCAGAAGATCCTTCATAGGATGATATTGGACACTCAGTCATACAAAGCCTCCGGGCGACTAGAGTGGGCCAAAATTCCTTTGATTGGATGATATTGGACACTCAGTCATACAAAGCCTCCGGGTGACTGGAGTGGGCCAAAATTCCTTTGATATGATGATATTGGACACTCAGTCATATAAAGCCTCCGGGCGACTGGAGTGGGGCCAGAATTCATTTCATAGGAAAAGTAATGGACACCTAGCAAGGTGGGCCAGAGTTTCCAGGTCTGAAATGATCTGAAGGCCTAAAGAAAGGCAGAAAAGAAATTGGACACTCAGTCTGCAAAGCAACTGCAGTGGGCCAGAGTATCCAGATCACATATGATCCGGTTACGCCCTAACCACGGGCAAGAGGTTGTTCATGTGAAGCAACGCCACCTCTAAAGTAGAAGGGGTTGAAGAGGTTGTCCTCAATAGGACTTCAGGGAATGGGATCACTCTAAGATGAGGTGATACATGTTCCTAACTTGGTTTAAGGGACGCTGTTGGTCAAGCTGGTTTGAGACTACTCCAACAGGTCTGTAATAACTAAGAATGGTACAAGATGTGCAGAGCCGAATGAATGATATATTTGTAATCCGTGCATCTATGCCATCATAGATTAAGACACGTTAAATAGCAAGTCATTCAAAAGCTAGCGAAGTTGAGATTGTTGCCTTCTTTCGACATAAACCCTCAAAATGAATGTGAGGTAGGCGAAGAGGCAAAATCACCTTTTCAAATTCCGTCAAGGGAATAGCGAAAGAAGCACCGCTCCTCTAGAACTTAGTCATACCTACTTGGTTGATTTGAAGTTTATACAGAATAGAGGGAGGAGACAAGTACGTTGTGATCTTTATTGATGATGGTACAACGTATGTAATCCTTTGTTTGTTGAACAACAAAGATGAAGTTGTTGAAGCGGACAAGCGCTACAAAGCAGAAGTTGGAAATCAACTAAGCCTATGGATTGCGAAATTCATAACGATAGAGGGGGAGAATGTGAAGCATCGTTCATTAAACGACTGTTCATTACTCACCTCAGTCCAACGGTGTTAGCCAATCGCAAAGTCATACGCCCAAATTATGTGGGGTGGCTTGGTAAAAGTTGGAATACTGAAACAGGTCAAGTTGTACCTAAGACTGTAGATTGCATATCCATTGGATCTGCAAATAACAGTAGTGTTTATCGCCTCTTGGCATCAAAGAATGCTGGATTCTTTGGAGATAACTTTCCTTGAAAAGGAAAAAAGAGTAATTGCTCAAGGTTAACCAGAACCCGCGAGGGCCTGACTATCAGGAACTAGACGTTCCGTATCTACAGGACTCGAAAGTTGCTGGACATCCGGAACTTAATATTTCAGATCTGCAGAACTCAGCGATTCTAGATGTTGAACCAAGACGGAGCAAAGAAGGGGACAAAGACTTGTTCAAGTCCTTCTAGCTTGTATGGTTAAAAATGAACCATGGACAATTAACAAATAATTGTCATCTCCAAAAGCGCTGCTTTGGAAAGAAGCTAAAGAGAGAAATATATTCCATCATATAGAACCATACTTGTGTAATAGTTGATCTTCCTCCGGAAAAAGAACCTTTGGGGTATAAAATGTGCTCCCCTGTGAGTAGCTTAACATCTAGGGCCATTGCAGTCTTGCGTGGCATGAATGTTGAAACAACCTTCCCAACCGGAGAGTTGGAAGAAGAGAATCAGAGTTGGTTGCTGGACTGTTGGGCTTCTTCCTGAACTTTCATTTTGGTCCTGAAAGTTTCAGATAAAATAGGAACAATGAATCTGACCGCAGAAACATTGACTCTGAAGTTAGAAAGCCAACAGTTGAAGAATCAACCGTCTGAAAGTAAAAGTCATATTGAAACAAAGTCTCGATATGAAAGATATGGTTATCACAGATGACATCTTAGGAATTGGATTTCTAAGACATCTAACGGACTGGTCGATAGTTGACAGTCTCGTTGAAGCCACCAATGGATATGAATCATAGAACTGGTTGGAATCATGGTGCATCCATAGACAAGGAGCAATATGCACAGGTCATGTGTAGTTCAATGTATTGTACACACTACAACCGACCTGGTATCATCCTACAAACAGATCAGTTGAACTAAGTTTCACTGATGATCTTAATACATGATCAATAGAAGGCGTTAAGTCGGATATGACGATATCTGAATTATTCACTTATCTACGGATTATAGTATTCTGGATGTCCAGCAGTTCTGGGAGAACACAGTGATGCAAACTGGACATCAGATCTGAAGAACACCAAAGCCACAAGTAAATGTGTATGGTGGATCTTGGAAAAACCTCTAAGCAAACTTGCATCAACCAATTCATGATGGTATCGGAGTTTATCGCTTTATACAAAGCATGAAAGAAGTTGAGTAACTTCATGACTCGTTAGAGAACGTCCCTTATTGGGAGAAACCCGTGCCTTCAGCAGTTATACACTATGGCTAGCCGGTCGGCTTCAGGAAGGACACGGATGACGGTGTCTGGACATATCTGTCAGAATCTGTCGGAGATATAAGACCGTATGGCAGTTGATCATCACGGGTGTCACTTTCTTATTTACTAACTAAGGGACTACCCGGAGATCAAGTGTTCTTCCTGTCTAGGGGAATGGGCTTAAAATCCAAAATATACGGACCAATACAATGGTAACCCAACCTTACTAACTGGATATCCCAGTAATTTGGTTCAATGGGAAAACTAAGTTGTAAAGGTTCAGTTGATCGCTTCAGTGGAAGCATGAGCACTTCGGATAGTGATTTCTGAAAAGAAACACCAAATCCAAAGCCGTTTCCGCGATAGACGTTAAGTGCTATCTGCAGTATGGGTAAAGGTTAAGTTTTCAAAACCAGTAATGATCCTCAATAGTTGAGGTTAGGTCTTTAGGAAACTTTTAATGGTTCCTAACACTTATGAAGTGGGGTATAGCAGGATACCTTGTAGGAGACCACCTATTTAAGTGCGAGGACGGGCCGCCTCAAATGAACGCACTTAAGAATCCAAGACGTTGTCCATGGCCAAAACGGACAAAACATTACGAAGAAGAGAGTAAGGGAATTTGTTGTGTTGCCACCATTGACTTGGCTTACACTAAACACCGACGGTTCAAGACATCACGTTCACCGCACAGTAAGTAAGTCCAATGGTACTTAACTATGGAAGGTTCAAAGCTGAAGCTACCTCTCCTTATGCAACATCGGTCCGTTGAAATATTGCTGGAAATGAAAAGACACCATGTGAGTGCGCCAAAATCTATTTCAAGAGGGGATTATTGGAAATTAGCCTTTGGTGGAAGTTGCGACTGACCAACTTTAACGGCTTAAACACTAGTGTTACGTATGTTGGAGAATTCGGTTCTTCACACATGCATGATCTACTAAGTACGTAGATAACCGTAGGGCCAAGAATCGTCAAATTTCATTGAGAAATGAAAGAGATATTGGTTCACGAAGTGAGGTGTTTGAAGCATGGAAAAGTGTGGTATTGTGTTCAATTCTCCCTCATCGGTAGAGGAAGAAAGAATTATTGTGTATATAAGACTTGAAATTGGTTTGGGGTTTGGGACCCCAAGGGATGTACAGTTTGGTCCCTGAAGTTTCAAGATGTACAGTTTGGTCCCTGAAGTTTCCAGAAAGTCAGAATTTAGACAGTCAAAGCAGAAACGCCAAGCACTCAATTCAGCCATTTATTTTGGCTGAATTACTCCTCCTATAAATGGCCAATCCGTTGGTCTTTCATCATTTATGTTGGTGACTTTACTACCTCCATAATGGCCATTATTTGGCTGTTATGGAGGCAGTTTTCAGTCCCTCCCTCACCTATATAAACACCCCCTTACACCATTGTTGAGAACTAACACTAAGACTCACATATACATAAAAATACAGAAGCTTACACAAGCAGAAAACTCTTCTTCCTACAACTTCCAAGCATCATTTCGTTACTCAATATTCTTCACGGTAGCACTTGAGTTTCCTTTGCTCAAGTGTTCCATTGCTGTTTTATCTTGGGAGACAAATTGTTCAGGACGTATAAAGGATACATACGGGGCAATATTGTCTTAAGGACAGAGTGCCACACTCGACTCAGCAAAAACAGTTTTCAGTTTTTCTTGTGCAACAATTGTAATTTCAGATTTCTAGTTGAATTATTGAATCTTTGTTTATTCTTTCGAATACTTGTAATAGTTATATACTTCTCGTACTGCATTATAAAGTACAAAGAGTAAAAACTCCCAACAGAATCTACCTGAAAAAGCAAGATTTAAGGATATTTTATTATCGAGAAACAATGGCGGAGTCAGAATTATAACTAAGAGCATTCAAAATAAGAAGTAAAACACACAAAAAAATCAAGGAGACTCAACGTCTATTATATATACATAAAAGATAATATTAACATTGTATATACAATGTAATGTTTCGCCTAAGGGGTTCGGATGAACCCCCTTATCCCTACTTGGCTCCGCCCATGCCAAGAAATATCCTTTAATTTAATCCTAATAATTGATGCGCAGAATATAAAGACACAACTTTTATTTGTCTAGATGAGTTATTCTACACGCATGAAAAATTGTCCTTAAGATTACTTATCCTAAAAGGACCTAAAATTTGGCTACTTCCTCAATCAAATTTTAAGTAACAGTGACGAAAGAGATCGAAAATGAAAGGTCATGTGTTTTCTATATACTGTAACCTTGGTCCTCGAAGTAGATGGACATGTACATTATGTTGAATTGTGGAGCCTAATTCATTGCCGACACTATGAAGACCTTACGCAGAGTGTGGAACGCCGATCGACCTAGTTATTTAGTGGAGGGTATTTTGAAAATTTCAAGCTTGTATTATGTTCGTCCTAGTTTTCGCTATATATAGAGTAGGGACGCCATTTTCTTTTTTTGTCGAGCAAGAGAAAAAGTCGAGCAAGAGAGAATTATAAACACAAACTCCCTATTCGATTATAGTGAAATCTGCAGCGACAAAGTGGACGTAGCTCTCGCATTGAGAGTGAACCACTATAAATATGTGTGTTATTTGTTCTTCGCGTCTTTACTGTTTTATGATTAGGTCGGATTTGGGACTCAAATCCTAACAACTGGTATCAAGAGCGACATGTTATGTTGCGATTCAGCAAACGATGGGAGGTGAAGATGGTTCGGCACACGACATTGAGAAATACGATGGTATGAATTTTGCATTTTGGAGAATGCAGATTGAAGATTATTTGTACGGCAGAAAGCTTCATCAACCACCGAGTCCGAAGCCAGATGAGATGAATGATGCATAGTGGAATCTCAGATTCCTTGACAAACAGTGTCACGACCCAAATCGGAGGGTCATGACGGGCACCCAGACCTTACTTGCCGCGTACCACTAATCATGTATTTAGCATATAACCATAATTTCTCATGGCCCACAAGGGCCGTCACGAGATACCCTGTTGACATATGGAAATAGTAAACTGGAAAAGAATTATGTAAAATCCTACAACCAGAAGGACCCAACCTATATACATATACATCAAGGCCGACAGGGCCATACGCGATTGCTATACACAGGACAACTGTCTACAAACCTCTAAAGAGTACGTGACATCATAAGGTCGGTAGGGGCGTGATATATTATTAAGTGTAAATACAATGGCTTCAAGCTCTAAATCAGGATAGGGATGATTCTTTTCATAGTTTTTAAGCTACCTGAGGTGTAAGCAGTCATCTTGACTGTTTGTATCATAAACAAACCAAACCAACACGCGAGGCATCATAATACACTATATAACCGCCCTCTCGTAGGTAAGATCAAAATTAGTGGTGTAGTTAAAGCGGTCATGAGAGTTGCTGAAAACTCAACTCACATTTCTTAGACCATCACTGTTTAGTCAATAGAGTTGCTAAGGTCGAATAAGCTTACTACAAAACGCATGTAGTAACCCGCTAAGAGAAGAAAACTACATATATTCATAGGTGTAGTAGGCTAAGACACTGTTGAACTGCTTCTATATTCCTTAGGTTATACCTTAATGTCATACTTAGAAACCACGTAACCCAATAAAGCCATCTTCTCAAGCCAAAGCACACACCTTGAGAGTTTAGAATAAATCTTGTATTATCGATGTTCCTCTAACATTGCCTCAAATGATACTCATGCTTCGCTTGGTTGGTGAACTAGGATATCATCAATGAACATATTGATACATGTGTTAAGAAAGGTTACAACACTAGGTTCATAAGATCCATAAATGTTGTTGGGGTGCTCACAAGCTCGAAAGACATAATTAAAAACTCATAATAGCCATACCTTGTCTGAAAAGTTGTCTTAGAGATATTGTCACGACCTAAATTACCCCTTAGTCGTGATGATACTCGACTATCCCTAAGCCAGACAAATCAAATATTCATTACCCAAATTAAACTACGCGAAAGCAAATAATCAATTCTAACATACTGAATTATTATAAACATAACTAAAATATATGTGGTCATCACTTCATACTTGAAATATTAACATACAAAAATGACTTGGGTAAGAATCTGGAATATAAATGATAGAGGTTTCAAACATGTACGTAGATGTTTCTACCTGGATGTTTCAAACATTTTGTAAGATGTTTCGAATATCAATATGAGATGTTTCAAACTGGGAAGGGTGGTATCCTGTTTCTTGAGAAATCTGAAACATCCTATGAGATATTTTAAACTGAGAAGAGAAGTTTCATGTCCCCTATTTCCTGAGAAATCTAAAATATCATGTGAGATGTCAACTTACATGTCCCTCGGAAGTACGCTATGATCTATATGAAATCTAAATTTCTCCTCAAGATATATGACAACCCTCATATCCTTATATTTTATTTATTGAAAACGAACATTGAATTCATTCCTCATGTATGCTCATGCTGCAGAATAATAACATCCAAGGAAATCTCCACACTGAAATTTTATGCTGATTTTTCAACAAGGTGCCTCATGCAAAATTCATGATGAGCCTCAGTGTAATGCTATGAAATTCATTTTTCTATGCTCTTGTTCATATCATAGATCATTGTTTGGAAATATGTTGATCAATTGTTAAACAAAATAGTGTGAGGCATCAATTCGTAGTCTACTACACAAAATACCACAGGAAAAATTCTATTCGTTGTATCTTGTTCCTTGGCAGATAACAACACTCTGCCATACTTTTTCAGTTAAAATGTCCCGTCAATGGCTAAGACTTTTCTCATATACACAAACCCCTCAATGCTTACAAAGAAGTACTTGAACCTACCATACCTATCAAATTCATTATTATCTTACCTCCTTCATTTGTCATCCTGAGCACATAACAATTCGTATATAAAATTGCATAAGACTTTTCTCATATACACAAACCCCTCAATGCAAGCTCCATAAGCTACAAAGAAGTACTTGAACCTACCACACCTATCAAGTTCAATATTATCTTACCTCCTTCATTTGTCATCTTGAGCACACAACAATTCACATATAAAATTGCATACCCATAGTTAACCTTACAATCCAAATCTACACGAGCGGTTCCCCTAATTTCTTTGGTAGATGGACTCTTGCTCTCTTGAAAATTATTTTTCATGTATTCACCAATGACGTTTGTGTTGGAAATTAGCCTTTGGCGGGAGTTGCGACCGACTAACTTTAACGGCTTAAACACTAGTGTTACGTATGTTGGAGAATCCGGTTCTTCACACATGCAGGATCTACTAAGTACATAGATAACCGTAGGGCCAAGAATCGTCAAATTTCATTGAGAAATGAAAGAGATATTGGTGCACGAAGTGAGGTGTTTGAAGCATGGAAAAGTGTGGTAGTGTGTTCAATTCTCCCTCATCGGTAGAGGAAGAAAGAATTGTTGTGTATATAAGACTCGAAATTGGTTTGGGGTTTGGGACCCCAAGGGGTATCCCATGTGTTTAAAAGAGGGAGGACGTAGATGTGCTTCGGTTCGAGGAAAGACCACACGCGCGCCGCTGCCGCCCGCCCGTCCGGTGGGGTCTCGGGGTCTCGGGGTCTGATATTATCTTTTTGGGCCAGAAGTACAGTTTTATCCCAGAAGTTTCAGATGTACAGTTTGGACCAGAATTCTTTCAAGATGTACAGTTTGGTTCCTGAAGTTTCAATATGTACAGTTTGGTCCATGAAGTTTCAAGATGTACAGTTTGGTCCCTGAAGTTTCCTCCTATAATGGCCAATCCGTTGGTCTTTCACCATTTATGTTGGTGACTTTACTACCTCCATAATGACCATTATTTGGCTATTATGGAGGCAGTTTTCAGTCTCTCCCTCACCTATATAAACACCCCCTTACACCATTGTTGAGAACTAACACTAAGACTCACATATACACGAAAATACAGAAGCTTACACAAGCAGAAAACTCTTCTTCCTACAACTTCCAAGCATCATTTCGTTACTCAATATTCTTCACGGTAGCACTTGAATTTCCTTTGCTCAAGTGTTCTATTGCTGTTTTATCTTGGGAGACAAATTGTCCAGGACGTATAAAGGATACATACGGGGCAATATTGTCTTAAGGACAGAGTGCCACACTCGACTCAGCAAAAACAATTTCCAGTTTTTCTTGTGCAACAATTGTAATTTCAGATTTCTAGTTGAATTATTGAATCTTTGTTTATCCTTTCGAATACTTGTAATAGTTATATACTTCTCGTACTGCTTTATAAAGTACAAGAGTAAAATCTCCCAACAGTTTGTTGAGGCATGTGGATGATGTCATGTAAGATGTTGTACCCCGTATGTGCACTCGTTATTATACATGGTGATATGAAACCTTTCAAAAGTTTTATATTTCATGGTTTAGAACTACCATTTATAATTATCGTCTACACATTTGACATAGTACATAAGTTTCATATTCATCACAGATTTGAAACAAAAAGATTTCCACACGGCAACAAGCTTAACACTAACAACTAAGTCATGTTTGTCCTTAAAACTTAACCCCTATAAAACATGTGTCTATAATTGTGATTGCCATGTGTTAATTGTTGCATGTTAAAATTAGTTTGCAACTTATGGCTCTTTTCCCTGGTTTGTAGATGGTTCAGTGTCGCCACCTAAACCAGCACATAGGTTGTGCTAAAAACCATATTTACATCAGGCAAAAGTAAAACACTGATCCAACATTCTAACAAGATCCTAGAATATATATGATGGACTCAGTATCCTCTGGATAAATCTGCTTACACCATAAACAAAAAAAGTCTGATGCAATTTAGTTTGATCTTTTGTATGTTGTTGTCTCCAAAACACTTTGAATTCCTTTCTTTCCAAATTGTCCACCAGATACAGGCTGGAACAATCCTCTATCTATCTATGTCTGCAGCTCCTACTCCAGCCTCCTCCCAGCTATTTAGTGCATGAGTAATCTTGTTTGGCATTACCCACAAGCCAAGCCCCTAAGGTTGACAAAAATCCTCCAAAGCTGGACTGTTATCTTGCATTATAAAAAAAAGACGGCTGACTGTTTCAGCCTGTTCATACATAATAGATAGCATCTGGAACAAAGACTCCAAAGCTGGACTGTTATCTTGCATTATAAAAAAAGACGGCTGATACATAATATAGATAGCATTTGGAACAAAGATAGAACTTCCTCTTTTAAAGATTTTCTCTAGTCAAAAAAGCTTCCCATGCCAACAACCAAGTGAAACATGCTACTTTGTAAGGAATTTTCACTTTCCAAATATGCTTCCAAGGCTAATGTTGCACCTGTTGATTGCCTTGATTCAAGAATTTATATGTTGAATTCACTTTAAATATGCCTTTTTGTCTTCTTTACACCATAGTTTATCTACTCCTTTGTGAGTACGTTTGAACTCTTCCAATTTTCTAAAGAATTCAGTTAATTTGTCAATTTTCTTATCATTAAAATTCATCATAAACTGAGTGTTCCATCCTTGAAGTGTCCATGTTTCAGCTACAATCTTTTGTTGATGTACAACCAGCCCATAAATGTCAGGAAAGAGGTCCCACAAGGATGTTTTATCTCCCTTGTTTACCTTTACGGTTGTATGATTCCTCAAGAAAGGCCATAATGCTCTTATGGATCACCACAAACTAACTCCATAAGGATATTTCTTCTTGTCCTGATTCCTTGCCACAAAAAGTCCCTCCTAATCTTGTCAAGCCTTTGGATGATCTCCACTGGAATGGAAAATATAGACATCATGTAAATTGGCAGTGCATCCAACACAGAGTTAATAAGAGTGAACCTGCCTCCTAGAGAAATATATTGTGATTTTCATCTAGTTAACTTCTTTTCACACTTTTCAATCATAGAATTCCAAATACTCATGGACTTTGATTTAGCACCTAAGGGCGTTTCCAGATAAGTGGTAGGAAAATATCTAACTTCTTCACCTAAAATCCCATTCAACTCCTCCATATTAGGTACTACATTGATTGGATACACGTGACTCTTTCTCCAATTAATGTGTAAACCACAAAATCTAGGATTAATCTCAATATCTTTAGATGATCTTCATCAACATCACAAAAATTAAGGTAGCATCACAAAAAATTAAGGTATCATTTGCATATTAGAGATGTGTGACTTCCATATTGCCAATTGAGTTTGAATTTGTGTCTACCTCAAAACCTCTGATCCATTCATTGTTTCTTGCCACCTTATTAATCATATTTTTAGGCCCTCCATGACTAGAATGAACAAGAAAGGAGACAGAGGGTCACCTTGCCTCAATCCTTTTTGAGCTGAGAAAAAAACCTTCAGGTGAACCATTAATTAGGATGGAAAACTTGACAGTTGAGATGCAAAATCTAATCCACTTTATCCATTATCCTCCAAAGCCCATACATGACAGTGTGTTCTATAGGAAATCCCAATTGACATGATCATATGCTTTTTCAATATCTAATTTGCAAAGAATCCCCGACTTTTCTTATTTGATTCTGGAATCCACAACTTCATTAGCAATTAAAACAACATCCATTATTTGTCTGTCTTTAATGAAAACCATCGGTTGAACATCCACCAACTTGCCTATAACTCCTTTCAGTCTCTCCGTTAACAATTTGGATATCAATTTGTATACACTACCTGATAAGTGTAAAATCTCTTAACTCTTTAGCTCCAGTTTTCTTTGGAATCAAGCTATGTAAGTTGCATTATAATTTTTCTCAAAAACACTATGAGAGTGGAAGTTTTTGAAAGTTTCCATAACGTCTTACTTCAAAACATCCCAACATTTAATGAGAAAACCCATTGCGTAGCCATCTGGACCAGGAGCTTTGTCCATGGCACACATCTTCAAACAAGAAAGCACCCATTGTTCACCAAAATCCTCTAGTAAAGCTGCTTTTTCCTCTTCAGTGATGATAGGGCAATTGATCAGTTTGCAAGTTGGCCTCCAACAGTAGTATCTAAATAAAATTTCTGATAAAAATCAACAATTTCCTCCTTGATTCTTACTGGATCTTCTACAGCTTCATCTTGAATCACAAGTTGATCAATCTTGTTGCTCCTTTTGTGTGCCCTTATAAAAAAAGCTGGTGTTCTTGTCTCCTTCTTTGAGCCATCATATTTTTTCAAGACTGATTCCTCTTCTGATAACACATGTTCTCCTGGATTGCATCAAATGTAGCAAGTTGACTCAAAAGATGAGCCTTTTGTATTTCCAGATTTCCTTGGTAAGTTCCTCTAGTCTTTTAGCTTGCCTTTGAGAGCTTTGAGTTTACAAGATAAAATATAATCAAGTTTGCCTGTGAAGATGAAGGAATTCCACCATTCTCTAATTTTTTCCATAAATTATTCGGTGTTCAACCACTAGTTAACAAATTTGAAATAAGACTTGTTATGTTTCCAAATTCCACATTGTAGATAGGGAAGTGATCAGACTCCAACCTCTGTAAAAGAGATTGCTTGATGTTCATGAACTTATCATCCCACTCTTGAGAAATTTTCCTATCTATTCTTGAAGCAGTCCTGTAGCTCTCTCCCTTGAGCCAAGTGAAACATCTGTCTTCCATTTGAAGATCCAAAAGCTTTATGCCTTCTATGAAATCTGAAAATTCCTCCATAGCAGGGATTCTTCTTCTATGATTTCTTTTTTTCATAAGGAAATCTAGTGACATTGAAATCACCACATATAGCCCACAGGACTTCAAACATACCCCTAATAGCTCTTAGTTCTTCCCACACATGTACCCTCTCATACCTATAATTTGGAGCATATTCTCCAGTTATATGGCATTCGAACACCTGCAAGTATATGCTCCAATTTCCAGAATTTCCCCTTTCCAAGCTCTGCTGTCCCACAATAATAATATTCTTCATCTAGTGCCACTAGCTTGTAAACATGCAAATTTTACCATCTGCCCATAGGTCTTTAATAATCTCTGCATTCCAGTTGTATATTAAACTCTTCACGATTCTTCTCTTATCCCCATTGTTCAATTTCCTCACATTCCAAGAAATCAATTTGACCTTCATTGTACAAGGTTTCCTTCTTTCTCCTTAGCCTTCTTCCCATTACTTTTAAACTTTACATCAAAAGAAACAAACCCTTAAGTTCCTGTGTTCCTTTGAATATTGGCTTTTTTGTGATAGCCTTACTCTCCATCTTTCTTGCTTGTCTACATCTATCAATTTGCATTAATAATTCTCTTGCTTCCTCTCATACCCTTGAAAATCAACCCCAGAAATTTTCCCCAATCTGATCATGTTTTGTTGCACCCACGCTGATGTTGCCCTCTTCTTTTCTTGCATTGGACTCGTGTCTCATTGAATTGGTTCCGCATCTTCCACCACCCATTCTTCAAACTCTGTATCTCTTTGCCTGAGCATTGTGATCACTTGCTCTTTTTGTTTCTGTGAATCATTCTCTGAATTGACACCAATGATAGAAACCACCTTCCTTTGCATGTCTTCATAAAACACTTCTGAAGCTTCTCCCTCATAATTTACTGTTT
The DNA here is from genome assembly GCA_029783415.1 of Anisodus acutangulus. Taxonomy (NCBI): domain Eukaryota; kingdom Viridiplantae; phylum Streptophyta; class Magnoliopsida; order Solanales; family Solanaceae; genus Anisodus; species Anisodus acutangulus. The sequence goes on along the minus strand of CM056510.1, from coordinate 5,681,643 downwards.
CTTCATGGATCTCGATCTCTATATCTGCAGAAATCACCTTGCGTCTTGACATTCCCAGTTATTTCCACCACAATTTCAAATTTATTCTCCCACTGTGGGAAAGTACTGTATTGTGGTCTGGGCACAATTTCAAAATCGATCGAGCAAAGTTTCAATTGTCAACATAGTTTTTCCATAATTGAATTGAGTCTGGGCCCAATATTTCCTAAGGCCTGAATCCTCCTTATATGTTGGGCTTGTTGTTATAATAGTCTCAGAGACTCCATCAATTACAGTGTGTCTCTCACATGACATTTATAAAATTTGCTCCTGCTGTCGACGTGCCCACGTGCCAAAAAGGCTGTATTGGCGTTAAATCTGTTGATAAAGTACTGGGTATTTCTAAAGTAGATACGCTACCTCTATTATCCAGGGGACTTAGGGTTTCCTCTTTACCCGTCGTCTTCTTTCTTCTGACGGTTTCCGAATTTTCGCACCAAATCGGCAGTTTGAAGATAAAGCCTCTCCACCTCTCTTGGGACTTCTACTCCATCGCCTTTTACTTTGATTCGTGTTTCCTACTCTGTTTCAATCCACCCACCACACGTATCTCTGATCTGCTTGAAGGTGGTTTGCGACCGCAAATTCAAAGGCAAACCATAAATACGAATCCATACCCAACATCTTGCCTCACCCTTCGGACAACAACCAACAATAGATGACCACTAATCCAACGTCAGTTTGGATTTCTTCCATCTCCATTCTCTTTTGACTCAAAAAAATGTTCTGCCTCCTTTCTGGATGGAAGCTCAAATAGAAATTGAGAATCGTTCATTACATAAATTGACTCCATCGGAAGAGTTCCAGACACTGCATACCCATCTCCAGATGTCATTCAGAGTTAGAATTTCTTAGTTTCGATCCAAGAACTTTCCTACAATGCATCTGCCGAGCACGTCATTTGCTGAGACCATTGAACTACATAGGACACTGATTCTGGAGTTGGTGGTCTGAGATGTCAATCCTTTCGTTGCTTCTATTGTCCATTTGTTACTGTTGCAAATTTACTAATTGTGGAATTAAGTATATCCCATTATTTATGACTCAAACAATTGGGGCCCCGCATGTCGGAAATGTCGTTTCCACACACGTGAACACGTAGTGCCAAGTATCGCAAATTTCATTAGTGAAAGAGATATTGGTACGTATGTAATACGTTTGAGACATAGAATTATGGACGGTTATTGGCCAAATAACAAAGTATTCCATGTTGGTAAACGAAGGAAGAAGTGTAAGATGAAACGAGTCGGATTTCGCTGCGGAGTCGAGGAGGGCCGCGACGCTAATTGGTTGGCCAGTCACTGGAGCTGCGACGCTAATTCACAGAGTCGCGACACTTCGGAGGCAGAATGCTACGATGGGAAGTTGGAAAGTTCTGACCTTTGGCTGGTTTTGGAGCATTGATTCTCCATTACTTGGCACATGAATTCAGCCATTACTTGGCTGAATTTAACCCCTCAATCAAGTGTCATTACATGGCTATTGAAGGCCATTAGTTAGCTAGTTGAGGGGTCTTCTCCTTACACTATAAATTGAGGCATTTGGCTCAATTGAAGAACACTACACACAACACTTAGAAAATACTCCAGAATTTTCTGAATTCATCTTCTTCCTCTATAGCAAAGTTACTATACTCAAAGTTCTTCAAGAGTAACACTTGAGTTTCCTTTGCTCAATTGTTAAGTTGTTGTTGTATCTTGGGAGACTATTGCCCGACTACGTAAAAGGAGATATACGGGGCAATCTTGTCTTAAAGATAGAGTGTCATCACTCGACTCAGCATATCACACAAGCAGTTTGTTAAGTTATTGATTTCCAGTTTATTGTTATATTTAGTTTATCCTTTCTTACTATTGTAATAGTTACTTACTTCCCGTTCCCTGTAATAATTGTATCCCAACAATTTTAAGACAAGATTCTGTTGTAAGTACCTAGAAAGATGACTAGAAGAGATCAAACTGCTTCTGATTCTTATTTTGATGCTGCTTCTACTCAAGGCAATCCCTCTGCCTTCCCCACTGCTCAAGGCACACCTAATGCCTTTCCGATTGCTCAAGGCTCATCCAACTCCTTTACTGTCGCTCAAGGGAATGTTGCCGTTCCTCCACCAGCTGGATTTCACCATGAACGCCTTGAAAAGTTTATGGGCTCAAACTTCAAGGGATGGCAACAAAAGATGCTATTCTATCTGACTGTTATGGGAATGACACATTTCCTAACAGAAGATCCTCCACAAGCTGGAGATGAAATGGACCCTTCGCCTTCTGAAACGACTGAAGGGGGCCTAGGTATCCATGTCATTAATGGCATGAATATGGTTCTTGATGCATGGAGTCATAGTGATTTCATGTGTAAGAATTACATATTGAACTGCTTGTCATACCCTCTCTACACGGTGTATTGCACCGTTGGCACCGCCAAAGAGTTGTGGGAAAAACTGCAAAAGAAGTACAACGCACAAGATGCAGGTACTAAGAAATTCATCATTGGAAAATTTCTGAAAGACATGCAGGTACTAAGAAATTCATCGTTGAATTTTTTTTGAAATACAGTGATGTCCCAAGTCCAGGAATTCCAAATGATTCTACATCACATGGATTTGAAAGGTATGAAGCCAAATGAGCAGTTTTTGGTTGCATCTCTAATTGAAAAGTTACCTCATTCGTGAAATGAGTTTATGAGTTACTTAAAACTCAAGACAAAGGAGATGACCTTTGAAGAACTTATTATCAAACTCCAAATTCAGAAAGATAATAAGAAGGCCTTACCTAGGGGTAAACAACCCGCTGAGGCAAATGCAAATCTGGCTGAGGCCAAAGGGAACCCAAGCAAGAAACGAAAGTTTCAGAAAGACGGCAAAACCTAAGCAACGTAGAAGTTCATAGGAAATTGTGAAACCTGGTCACATGATCAAGGACTGCAGCAAGCTCAAGACTGAGCAACAAGAAAAGGCCAAGGCTAAGGGCAAGACACAGGTTAACGTCGTCAAAGACCAGTTTCTGGACGACATGATTGAGGAGTTCTCAGCGGTGGTGCTAGAAGCAAACCTTGTCGAGAATCCCATGCAATAGTGGATGGACACAAGTGCTATAAGACACATCTGTTCCAATAGAGATGCCTTCTCAATTTATACACCGATTACAACCAAAAAGTTATTGTTCATGGACAACAATGCTTCCTCTGACGTGCTGGGGGGAAGGAAATGTAGTCCTGAAGATGACTTCTTGAAATGTGCTCACTCTGAAGGAAGTGATGCATGTTCCTGAGATTAGAAAAAATTTAATTTCAGGTCATTTATTGGTTAATGCTGGTTTTAGGCTAGTGTTTGAGTCCAATAAATTTGTAGTCACTAAGAATGGAACATTTGTGGGAAGATGATTCGTCTGTGAATGCCTCTTCAAAGTTAACGCTATGTCTGTATTACGTACACGCAATAAAATTGAAGCTTCTTCTTACTTGTTTGAGTCCTCTAATTTATGGCTTCATAGATTAGGCCATGTCAACTACAAGTCCATCCAAAGGTTGGTAAAGTTGGAGTTGTTGCCGTCTATCGACGTAAATCCTCAATATAAGTATGAGGTATGCGTAGAGGAAAAAACTCACAAAGCTTCCTTTTTGATCCGCCGAAAGGAATACCGTTCTTCAAGAACTTATTCACACAGATATATGTGATTTAAAGTTTGCACAAACTAGGGGGGAACAAGTACTTTGTGACATTCATTGATGATAGCACAAGGTATTGCTACCTTTACTTGTTGAAAAGTAAGGATGAAGCCTTTGAAGCGTTCCGACGTTACAAAGCAGAAGTTGAGAACCAACTAAGCATGTGAATTAAATCCATTCGTAGCGATAGAGTGGGAGAATATGTAGCGCCATTTGAGGAATATTGTGCCCAATCAGGCATTATTCATCAAACGATGGCTCCATACTCACCTCAATCGAACGGTGTGGCGGAATGTAAGAACCGCACATTGAAGGAAATGATGAATGCCTTCCTTATCAATTATGGTCTCCCCCAAAACATGTGGGGGGAAAACCTGTCCTTACTGCTAATACGATTCTTAACAGAGTCCCACATAAGGGTAAGGACAAAACTCCATATGAATCATGGAAAGGAAAGAAACACACCTATAAATATTTAAAGGTGTGGGGTTGTCTGGCAAAGGTCGAAGTACCCAAGCCAAAGCAGGTCAAGATTGTGCCTAAGACTGTAGATTGCATATTCATCGGATATGCAAATAACAGTAGTGTTTATTGCTTCTTAGTGTATAAGTCAAATATTCCAGATATCCACGGGGGTACAATCATGAAATCAAAGAATGCACAATTCTTTGAAGATAGCTTTTCGAGAAAGGAAAAAGATATAACCTCTCGCAAACGAAGTTATGAACAAAGCTCTCAGGAATCGGGAGTCATTGACGGCCCGGATCTCGATAGTTTAGATCTAGTGGATCTCGAAGTGGCTGAATATACGGATTCTAGTGTTCCAAATTCTCAGAACTTGGAGACTCCGGAGATGGAACTAAGGCGAAGTAAAAGGGCCAGGAAGGATAAATCCTTCGGTCCTGACTTTGTAGCTTATATGGTTGATGATGAACCAAGGACAATTGTTGAAGCATTGTCAACTCCAGAGGCACCGCTCTGGAAATAAGCTATTGAGAGTGAAATAGGCTACATTCTGCATAACCATACTTGAGAGTTGGTTGATCTTCCTCTGGATTGTAAGTGGATACTCAAACGGAAGTATAAAGCAGATGGGTCTATAGATAAGTACAAGGTCAGGTTGGTAGTCAAGGGCTATCGGCAAAAGGAAGGCCTTGACTACTTTGACACGTACTCCCCGGTGTCTAGCATGACGTCCATACGAGTATTCATTGCGATCGCAGCGTTGCGTGACCTTGAGATACATCAAATGGATGTCAAGACAACCTTCCTAAATTGGTGATTTGGAAGAATAAATCTATATGGAACAATCCGAGGGGTATGTGGTTCCAGGGCAAGAGAAGAAATTCTGTCGGCTTGTCAAATCTCTGTACGGGCTGAAAGATGCCCCGAAGCAATGACACGAAAAATTTGATAGTACTCTACTATCGAAGGGTTTTGCCATTAATGAGTGTGACAAATGTGTCTACATGAAAGGTAACTCTGACTCGTTCGTTATGATATGCATGTATGTAGACGGCATGATGATCACATGGAGCAGTCCTAGCATAATTTTAGAGACTAAGAACATATTGAAATAATATTTCGACATGAAGGATATGGGTATCGCAGATGTCATCTTAGGGATAAAAATCTCTAAGACGTCTGACGGACTGGTCTTATCTCAGTCTCACTACATCGAGGATGTTTTGAGAAAGTTCGAGATGTTTGGCAGTTCGCCTATAAAGTCACCAATGGATAGAAATCAAAATCTTGATAAAAATCGTGGTGCACCCATATGTCAGGAGCAATATGCATATGTGATTGGTAGTTTGATGTACATAACAAACTGCACCCAACCTGATATTGCGTATGCAGTCAACAAGTTGGCTAGGTTTACCCGTAATCCGAGTAATGATCACTAGAAGGCGTTGAATTGGGTAGCAATATGCACATGTGATTGGTAGTTTGATGTACATAACAAACTACACCTGACCTGATATTGCGTATGCAATCAACAAGTTGGCTAGGTTTACCCGTAATCTGAGTAATGATCACTGGAAGGCGTTGAATCTGGTACTACAATACCTGAAATACAAGCTAACTTTACGGGTTACATTATTCGAGATATCCAACTGTACTAGAGGGGTACATTGATGCAAACTGGATATCTGACATAGAGAACACCAAGTCCACTAGTTGGTATGTATTTACAATTGGTGGTGGAGCTGTGTCTTGGAAATCCTCTAAGCAAACTTGCATCGCCCGATCCACGATGGAATCGGAGTTTATCGCTTTAGACAAATCAAGAGAAGAAGCTGAGTGGCTTCACAACTTCTTAGAGGTTGTTCCTTATTGGAACAAACTCGTACATTCTGTAATGATTCACTGCGACAACCAGTCGGCTCTAGGAAGGGCATAGAATTCTATGTACAACGGTAAGTCTCGTCATATTTGACGGAGACATAAGACCGTTAGACAGCTGATCACCACAGGTTAATATCCATTGATTACATAAAATCAAAGGATAACATAGCAGACCCACTGAAAAAGGGCTTGGATCAAATGTTCTGCCTGTCTAGGGAAATGGGCTTAAAACCCAAAGTATAAGGACCAATACGGTGGTAACCCAACCTTACTGACTGGAGATCCCAGAAATTAGGTTTAATGGGAAAACTAAGCTGTAAAAGTTCAGTTGATCACTTCAGTGGAATGATTTATGTGAAGAAACACCAAATCCAAAGCCGTTCCCGCGATAGACAATAAGTGCTATCTGCAATGTGGGTGAAAGTTAAGTTTCCAAAACCTTTAATGGTCCTCACCGGTTAAGGTTAGGTTTGGGGAAACTTTTAATGGTTCCTAACACTTGTAAAGTGGGGTATAGCAGGATACCTTATAAGAGACTACCTATTTAAGTGCGAGGACATGCCCGCCTCAAATGAACGCACTTAAGAATCCAAGAAGTATCCACGACCACAATGGACAAAACATTATGAAGAACTGAGTAAGGGAAGTTGTTGTGTTGGTACCGTTGACTTGGCTTACACTAAACACTGACGGTTCAAGACATCACGTTCACCGCGCAGTAAGTAAGTCCGATGGTAATCAACTATGGAAGGTTCAAAGCGTATGCTACCTATCCAGATGCAACATCGGTCCGCTGAAATATTGCTGGAAAAGGCACCAAGTGTGTGCGTCAAAATCTCTTTCAAAAGGGGATTGTTGGAAATTTACTAATTGTGGAATTAAGTATATCCCATTATTTATGACTCAAACAATTGGGGCCCCGCACGTCAGAAATGTCATTTCCACACACGTGCACACATAGTGCCAAGTATCGCAAATTTCATTAGTGAAAGAGATATTGGTACGTATGTAATACATTTGGGACATAGAATTCTAGACGGTTATTGGCCAAATAACAAAGTATTCCACGTTGGTAAACGAAGGAAGAAGTGTACGAAGTGTAAGATAAAACGAGTCAAATTTCGCCGCGGAGCCGTGGAGGGTCGTGTCGCCTCCCAGGCAGCGCCGCGACGCTAATTGGTTGGCCAGTCACTGGAGACGCGACGCTAATTCACAGAGCCGCGCGACGGAAAGCTGGAAAGTTCTGACCTTTGGGTTTGGAGCATTGATTCTCTATTACTTGGCACATGAATTCATCAAGTGCCATTACATGGCTATTGAAGGAAATTAGTTGGCTAGTTGGGGGGTCTTCTCCTTACACTATAAATTGAGGCCTTTGGCTCAATTGAAGAACAGTACACATAACACTTAGAAAATACTCCAGAATTTTCTGAATTCATCTTCTTCCTCTCTAGCAAAGTTACTATACTCAAAGTTCTTCAAGAGTAACACTTGAATTTTCTTTGCTCAATTGTTAAGTTGTTGTTGTATCTTGGGAGACTATTGCCCGACAACGTAAAAGGAGATATACAGGACAATCTTGTCTTAAAGATAGAGTGTCATCACTCGACTCAGCAAATCACACAAGCAGTTTGTTAAGTTCTTGATTTCTAGTTTGTTGTAATAGTTACTTACTTTTCATTCTCTGCAACAATTTTATCCCAACAGTTACTTCTGATGGCTTCAACAAAAGAAGATGTGAGTTGATGTTGCCTGATCTGTTGTTCTCTCACCCCTTTCTAGAACCATAATGAACTTCGTAATTTTTTGTGCTATTGTTGTCCACCCAGTATTTAATGTAATATCAGGAGTTATAATCACTGACCTGATCCCCCTTGTATTGGAATCAAACAGATGTACCTACCATGTTCATTGTATTTAAGAGTGCAATATAATTAAGCGAAGTGGTCCCTTGTTTTCCATCTCCTGACTGACATTATTTGCTCCTTCGATGCTGCAATAAATACATGAACTAGCCATCTCATAGCTTTAAGTCTTAGAGTTACTTTCCTCATTAACTTCCTGCCATGCTCAGTCCATTCAAACCATGTTTCTGACCTAGAGCTGGACTTAGAAATGTCATAAGATTTAAAACCAGCATGATAATAAATCCTTTCTTCCCCATGAAGAAAAGCTGAGAAACTAGAGCTGAGAAGATGAAAACAAAGGAAAAGGTTTGGAAGCCAACACAGAAGGTGATAGTTTGGGTTGAGAAGAAAGGAACGAAAGGTTTTCTGATTGAAAGAGTTAATGGAAAAGGTGAGCTGCCGTCCTAGGAAGTAGGAGAGAGAATGTACTTGGGAAAAGTGTCCGGGAGCATTCTTCTCCTCCTAGGTAATTGTGTGACTGACTACCTTAAACTCACCATCATTATTTTTCTAATTTTAAGTATTTAGTAGGAAATCTATGTGTCTTGCAATGTCTAACTCTTGTTAGTCTGCAAATTTGATGAGATTCTAGGTAAGGGACTTATTCTAAGTGGAAAGTGTTCGTCATCCCTTATAATCAATCTAACAATAGCTCCTTAAACTTGGTCTAATTAAAGAAGAGGGGGTTTATTTATTTTTGAACCGTTTTAAAGAAAATAAGAGAAAGTGTTGAACGTTGATAAAATATAAAAAAATATGTAAAGTAATTTATTTTCTACTTTAAGGAGTATATGTACGACAAATAAAGTGTGCACACATATGTGTGTTATATGCGTAGTTTATCCTTTGGAGAAAAATAACATGTAAAATATACGTACCTTTTGTCTTGCTTTTGAAAGTACCTTGGGCTAACTAATTGGTCCATAATGATAGAAACCCCTTTCTTCTTGGTCTTTTGATACGTCGTTGTTCAACTGCCTTGTGTTATTTGTGTCACGACCCGACCCGACGGGCCGCGACTAACCGCCCTAATAACATCATTATACTAACCTGTCACATATAATCCAACTAATCACTTAATGAGTCTGAAATCCGGCAGCATAACGCCGCAATAGCAACATATGCCAGGGTAGGCAAGCCAACAAGGCTGCCTTTACCCCCCGAATATACCTGTCTCCTGAGGAGTCACAACTAGCCAACACAATATAACAGACAAGCCGACAAGGCTGCCAACAGATAACATAACAGGCAAGCCGACAAGGCTGCCAACAGATGCTAACGTATATACATGGAAACACCCCAACCCAGAATACAATGATATGGCTGACCAAAACAGAGTTATAACCTTTACATAAGTACAACCCACCACTGTCTACAGACCTTTATAAGAAGAATAACGACATATGACGGGACAGGGCCCCGTCGTGCCCCTAAATACGAACATAATTCTAAAAGGAGGTTCGGTACCAAAATGACAAAGCCCTGGATCAAAGGAGCTTTCCAACTTTCTTGAGTAGGAACCTAGGCACGAGGTTCACCAAACCGAGAGCATGTACTGCGGGCATGAAACGCAGCCCCGAGAAAGGGGGTCGGTCTGAAATAATGTCTTGAGCATGTAAAACATGAAGTCAGTAAAATAAATCATAAGTAGCCAATGAAACATGATATCGATTATAAAAATCGGGATCCAAATCCAATTGTGCCATAAACCATAAAAGTCGGTTGTGCCTTGTAAAGATGAGAGTCAAGGCAAGAAAACATGAATGCCTGTCCATATACATATATATACCAGAACGTAACCCGGCCCACTAGTGCGGGACTCGGTGGAATCATATCATAACCCGGCCCATGCTTTGGGACTCGGTAAATCATCTCTCATCTATGGATCCATCCTACGTAACCGGCCCTCTAGTGAGGGTCTCGGTGAACAATGCAAGGTGTGCACGCAGTCGTAACCCGACCGGGACTCGGTGAGGTGAAGTAGTAACACTTAGCACGCAGTAGATATCATGAGTGCCATGCAAGTAAAAATCATCATTTGACTCTAAATAAAATCATTACAATAATGTCATAATAAACTCTTTCTTTGAAAAATCATAGGCACTTCTCATAACAATCCTCTTTAGGAATTAAACTATATAAGAATTAAGTACGTCCACTGTACTTTCATTAAAGCATGCCAAAAGAAAGAAGTAAGGGTTTCACATACCTCTTAGACGAATTAATCGACTCAATATTAGCGTGCGCCTCGTTTTAGAACTTCAACCTTGTTGTCGAATTTATCTAAGTTCATGGGTCCTTGTAAGCCCCTATGAATGCTTATCTACATCATACGGATGATTTAAATCATAATCGACACAACATTTTAAAAACAGATTCTTAGGGATATTCTAACGAACACCTTAACCGCGTAGAACCTATATTCCTTCTATATCGAAATCTATGTAAGTAGTGAAACATCCAACTCTATTAATCCTCCTTCTTATACTACTAAAATCTCCGAAACAATACCACAATTTCACATGCAAACCCAGTAACTCTCAGTAACGACAGTCCCGACAACACCCAACCCAAATTCGCATTTTCGACAATCGTCTTTAGAACTAATAGCAAGAATCAAGTCTAGAACTTGTACAAACTTAGAGAATAAAGAAGATTACCTCTCTTAAACGCAGTGACGAGTGTCGTCGAACCTGTCATCCCAACAGCTTCCGAAAGAAAACTGAAACAGAATCCCCAACATTGATTCACCCCGGAATCCTTTCGCATTCAAGGTTTCTTGTTTAGCTTCTGAGTTTCTAAGCTCGTTCTTGGCTTCGATTCTACTGGAATCAAAGCCCAGAACACCTTGAGTTCTCCCTCGTTTTGGTTATATGGAAGCTCCCGAAAATCCCTAATTTTTGGTCAAAAATTTCAGAAACCCATCAACTGAGCTTGCTCCTGTTGCTAGAAATGTGACCCTTTAATCCCTCCTGGGTTCTTGAAGAAGATGAAGGTTGAAGAAATGGAGTGAAGAAATGGAGAAAAAAAATGGAGAAGGAGGGCTTACGGTTGCTGTCGATCGATCGGTTTGGGGGCTTTGCCACCCCAAATCGTTTATAAAACTCCCTCTTACCAACTCCCACTATAAATTGTCCCCTTCCTAATTAATTAATCCCACAATTAATTAATTATACACACCATTAAACTTCCGGTCTCCAATTATTTAAATCCCGACGATTACTAAAATCCTCATATGTCAATATCCTACTTCCCGTAATAAAATACCAGTCTATACTCTCTACGGGATACACAATTATTTAAACTCCGTCGTCATACTTACTAAATCCCAAAATTATTTCGGGATCACGCCCTTTTATATACTAATCCTCTTATTAATATATACCAGTACAACGAAATTTTCCCGGGTCCGGGTCTACTTACCTACGCTACGAGTTCAACCGCTATCCGAAAATACGGGGTGTTACATCCTTCCCCCCTTAGAAACATTCGTCCTCGAATGTCGATCTGACAATCTAACCTTCGACACCATACAAAAAGAATACACCAATTGTTATTCCAAATCCTCAAAACAAGTGGGTACGACATTCAGGATTAATTCAAACTATCTTTTAAAGCTGTGAGGAGATACATATCCATCCATAACTACTTCTAACGAAATAGACTCGAGTTTCATATGCGAACCAAAATAAACACATGGTGACTACATTCTTTAAATTCAAACAATAGGTAAAGGAGGTAGAAGGTCCTAATATCTAATTTTAGAGTTCTATACGCAACCTAGTTATTTATAAAAGCTCACACCTCAATACAATTAGCCATGCAACTGTTTTTATACCATTGCGGTTGATACTTTTATTGCCTTGTTTTTGGGCTAGAGCGCGAACACAATCAGCTGATTTTTCACTCCGCCTCTGCCCAGAATTTTGCAGCAACATGCTTCAAAATAAGGCGACAACATGTGTTTGTGCAGGGCACAATTTCACCAAAAATCTGGCTGAATTCAGTAGTACATAACAAGAAAGCAATGGGCCAAAGAGCGATCAATCAGTAGCCAAAACAGCAGCTAAATAACAGCAGAAAATGAACTCAAATAACAGTCCAAACACCAGCCAAAACAGCAGCTAATAACAACAGAAAATGAACCCAAATAACAGTCCAAACAGCAGCCAATAACAGCAGGAAAATGAGCTCAAATAACAGCCAAGATATCAGCCAAACAGCAGCTAAATAACAGCAGAAACTGAGCTCAAATAACAGCCAAAATATCAGCCACAACAGCAGCTAAATAACTGCAGAAACTGAGCTCAAATAACAGCCAAAATATCAGCCAAATAGCAGCTAAATAACAGAGAAATCGTGATCTAACAAAGAAAAAAACAAGAACCACAAAGGAGGTAAAATGCAGCAAAATTTGGTCACAATGCAGCCACTACTTACCACATGGCACAAAGAACCCAAAGACCTCACTCGGCTATACCTCACACAACACATCACAATGTCTTCCTATAGTGTAGTATCTGTCTTATCCTTGAGGAAAGGACAAGACTCATCAAGATCATGTATCGCAGAAAATATCTTTGCAGACCTTGGATAAGAATGCGACATTTTGTAATCAAAATAGAATGGCCCAAAATTTTTGCAATAAGTCATACCCAAAGTAAAGTGTTAATGCTAAGGTATAGCGATGCAAGGTCTAAAATTATCTCAAAATATGACAGGTTCCACCTTAAACACACATCATTTATCACCTCAATCACTGCGTAACTATAATTGAATTTAGTATTTTAAGAGCCACACCAGTCTTAACAATGAATAAGATAACTAAGAGAGCACCACATGTTTGAAAACAGGACCTTTGAGGCTGAAAAAGAGCGACAACATATGTGCCAACCGAGGCAATAATATGTGATTAAAGACCCACAGGACAGCGATGGCAGAACAAAACAAAGATCTAATCAAGCGGTAACAAGACTAGTCTAAACATGCTAGACATTTCATAAACAAAGCTGGTCCTTAGGCAACATAAAAACAAGTAACTAAATGCAACCTACTGCAGTTAGGTGTGCAGAAATGGGGCTTGACCATGTTGAGCCTCTATTCCAAGCATAACCCGGTCGGCACCTTAATTAATACAGATTCATTTACCAAGTTCAGATCTAGATTGGTGGTGCCACTCACCTATGGACATGGCTATGTAAAGCCTAACATCAGGAAAAAAAAAACAACTCGAAATGCCAATACTAAGTCAAACACCCCTTTATACCATAGTTAATAGGCATCAAATACTTGCCGGGTTAATCTTGCTTCAATACCTGCACCTAACCTACAATCACACCATATCCAGGGCCACAACAAATACCTTAAGAGGCTGCATACCAACAGTTCATATAAGCAGAATTACAGGGTCCAGAGAAATTTTCTGAATCACCCCTTTAAAGGCCATCATGCTGAAATTAGCCTAAGTTTATCATTTTAACTTGTTAGGAGCACATGTCAACTAGCATAGTGGTTCTAAGCTTTTATTCCTACTTATACATGCACTTAACTAGGTGGATTGGTTTACACATTGGCAATGATAACATGGATACATGAATGGGTGCAGAAATACTCTTTTCTAGGCATTCATAACATTGATTCACCCCGGAATCCTTTCGCATTCAAGGTTTCTTGTTTAGCTTCTGAGTTTCTAAGCTCGTTCTTGGCTTCGATTCTACTGGAATCAAAGCCCAGAACACCTTGAGTTCTCCCTCGTTTTGGTTATATGGAAGCTCCCGAAAATCCCTAATTTTTGGTCAAAAATTTCAGAAACCCATCAACTGAGCTTGCTCCTGTTGCTAGAAATGTGACCCTTTAATCCCTCCTGGGTTCTTGAAGAAGATGAAGGTTGAAGAAATGGAGTGAAGAAATGGAGAAAAAAAAAATGGAGAAGGAAGGCTTACGGTTGCTGTCGATCGATCGGTTTGGGGGCTTTGCCACCCCAAATCGTTTATAAAACTCCCTCTTACCAACTCCCACTATAAATTGTCCCCTTCCTAATTAATTAATCCCACAATTAATTAATTATACACACCATTAAACTTCCGGTCTCCAATTATTTAAATCCCGACAATTACTAAAATCCTCATATGTCAATATCCTACTTCCCGTAATAAAATACCAGTCTATACTCTCTACGGGATACACAATTATTTAAACTCCGTCGTCATACTTACTAAATCCCAAAATTATTTCGGGATCACGCCCTTTTATATACTAATCCTCTTATTAATATATACCAGTACAACGAAATTTTCCCGGGTCCGGGTCTACTTACCTACGCTACGAGTTCAACCGCTATCCGAAAATACGGGGTGTTACAATTTGTACCTCGCAAAAAATGAAATAAAATAGTTAGTGAAAAAAGCATGCCACCTCAAGGTGTGGCATCGTAGAAGTAAGCACAAATAACTCTTTTCGGATTAGTATCAAAACATTAAAACTTTTGATTATGTAGGCTCAGATCTGTATTCCGTATTTGGACGAAAGAAAATCCGACATGCCATGGCTGCAATCCAGTTGCTCGTCAACCGTCATGGATGCCTCGCCGAGATATATGCTCGTAAGCTTCTTTGCCTTACCACTATTTAGATCTTTCGTCATCGCATGTTTCTGAAGGAACCAAACCGAGGGACAACCCGTAGGGGGCATGGCCTCAATTTAAATTTCATCAGCCTTGGGGTAGTATCTGTTCGAATCAGTAACTTTATACCAAGAATAGTAGTGATTTTAAACAGATTAAAGCAACAAGTTTTTTTACCAAAACGCAGCAGTAGTTCGGCTCAAAAGCACAATGATAATGAACTCAAATCTGCTAAAAACGCAGCGGTAGTTTGGTCAAAATACAGCAGTGGTGTAACTCAAAACATAGCAACAATTGGCTCAAATTTGGCCAAGAAAACACACCAAGAATTTGGCCTTAAATCTGCCTAAAGTGCAGCAGTAGTTTGGCCAAAACGCAGCAGTGGTTCAGCCTGAAATAGCATCGAAATGCAGCAGCAAAATGGCAACAAATATAATAAAGGTAGCAGCAGCCAGCCCAAGTATAGCAGCCGAAAGTACAGCATTTTGAGCCTCAAAACGCCCAAAACACAGACAACACTAAGCCTCAAGAATGCAACGTACTTTAGCCTCCAAACGTAGCAGTTAATTTCCTCTGAATGAAGCATCTGTTCGCTTAAAAAAGTGCAGCAGAAACACAACAACCATCTTCACCATGTGAAGCAACTCGACAAAAACTTGACACCAACTAGTTCATTAAAACACCTCAAAGGCATTTATGTTTTGTGTTAAGAGTCCCACATCGAAAATGGAATGGGAACATGGACTCCTTATATGGCCTTGGACAATCCTCACCCTACAAGCTAGCTTTTGGGGTTGAGTTAGGCCCAATATCCATTCTTTACATGATATCAGAACCAAACCCATTCCAATTCTTTGTTCACCGATGTTGGACCCCCAAATTATATTGTCCACGCTCCAGTTAACGAGGTATAGACGTGCGGGGAGTGTTAAGAATCCCACATCAAAAATGGAATGAGAATATGGACTCCTTATATGGACTTGGACTATCCTCACCCTACAAGCTAGCTTTTGGGGTTGAGTTAGGCCGAAGATCCGTTCTTTACAGTTTGAAACTCCCAAGTCATGCAAGAAAGTATAAGGGTGAAGAAGTACATGAGTCAAGAAGTTTAATCATGATTGGAGACATAGTTAAACAAGACACATGCTAACAAAGTATATTAACTGGACCATTGGTTTTTTAAGCAAACAACAAAATTATTATTATAACTAAACCAACATCATAACAGAAATATGAGAAATGCAAACTCGAGGTTACTCCACAAAAGAACCAAAGAGCCAAAAAAAACAGTGCACATTTAACTATTCCCGGAACTAAGTGAATAGATCTTTCGACACACCTATTGACTATATCATGTCATGAACTCTCAAAAAGGCAGAAGATTTTAAAAATCAAACATCATGGCAGAACAGTGAAAGAAGGCTACAACCATCCGCATTTAAATCACATCCCCCTTTTATCCCAAAGAGTTAACCACTCACCCCTGTAGATTTACAACTCATATTAGACTAAACATTGGTATATAATAGGTAAAGTATGATAAAGGTGGAAGGTATTCATGAAGTATGTAGAATAGAATCTCCGAGTAGTCCTACGTTCGATAAACTATTTCACACACTGATAGTCCCTCTTTCTTAAATAACAAAGTCCATATCAAGCTTCACATATTTCTTAGTGTAACTGAATCATGATAACGACGACCCAACAAATCATGGACCTGAACAGAATTTGGGCGACCGACATGTAGAGAATACTGATTTTAGGCAAGCGACAGGACATTTGAAGTTCATTTTTAATAGACATGGAATGAAAACAGAATACAAACAATTAGACATTCATTTTGAACTCAAACAAATGAAGAAAACATTTAAACAAATTCTTTCACCCTAACCAGTGTTGACACCCAATTTTGTCCCGTCTTTTCCAATTTATTTGCAGTTTTAAATATTTTTAGCACCTCAAAACAATTTTAAATCTATATACATACATGCGTATATATATATATATATATGTGTGTAAATATCTCATTATTATTATTATTATTCACATTTTTATATCATTTTGCATTTTATAATAATCAGTTTTATCCATAATATTCTGTGTTATTTTATTTTTTCGCAAAATGACATCGCATTTCTTTTTTTTATTTAAGCATTAAACATTTCGCAAATATTATATTTTTATTATTTATCACGTCGTTATGTTATTTTAAATAATTCACATCTTTTACAAAACAAAAATAATATTTTAATATCAAACCCCTTTTATGTTTTAAACCCATAACCCAGTTTTATTTCCTAACCCAAAACAATTTCTACCCAAACTAAAACCCATTTCAAACAAAGCCCAAACCCATCCCCCTTATAATCTTCCCTCACTCAAAATAAACCATAACCCACAAATAAAATACTCACCAGCCCATTTCCCCTTATACCCCAACCCATCACCCGTCGGCCCACACCAAAACCAAACTCCCCAATTAAAATACCCATTTCCCCTTATACCCCAACCCATCACCCGTCGGCCCACACCAAAACAAGCCCAAAACCAAAACTCCCCAATTAAATATACCCTTTTCCCCTTATTCCCTTACCAAACCCGCCCAGCCCAATACCCCAAACCCATTCCCTTTTATCCCCTTAACCCAAAACCACAAAACATTTCTACCCAAACCAAAACAAAACAGCCCAACCGGTCGACCCACCAGGCCCAACCGGCCGACCCACAAGCCCAACCCCAAATTAAAACAACCCAAGCCCAATCCACAAAGTAAAACCCCCCCATTTGCCCAAAACCTAACAAAAATCGCCCCCCACCCCAAACAAAAAAAACCTTTCTCTCCTCTCAACCAAACCAAGCCGCCAGACACCCCATACCCCATACCCGACCCCATCCGACCGGTCACCTCGCCCATCGCTACCACCCACTCCCCGCCACCAACCCCGACACCACCACACCCCTCCCACACTTCGACCCACGCCCATACCCCTAAAATTCGCTTCCAAAATTCAGAAACCTTTACCTTTAATTCAAATTTCAAACTCGTTCTTGGGGGGGAAATCCACCTATAAATACCCCATGTTGTTCTTCATTTTGGGAGAGAGATTTTTCGGGATTGACACAGATTTTTTGAAGGATTTTTCGGAAGATTATTCCATATATACATAAAATATTTGCTGTGTGCTTGATTTTAAAACATCCGCTTTCTTTGTTGTTCAAGATACAAGTCCGAAATAGGCCCAAGATTCGAAAGAAAGGAGGTGAGTTTCGTTCTTGAACTTGGGTTTTAAATGCCTCTATTCGGTTTCTGAAAAACCGAGTCCGAAAGTCTGTTTTGCATTTCTTGTTGTTCTTCACTGTTTTCGGGTCGGGTCGACCCGGTTTGGGTATTATTTTCAGAATTCTTGCATTTTCATATTTATGTATGTTGGTTATCTGAATTTGGTGTTAAAATCTGATTCGGGTTTGGACCACTGATTCGGGTCGGGTCGACCCGATTTGGGTAATTTTTTCAGAATTCTCGCATTTCATTTTCTTGTTATTGGTTATCTGAATTTGGTGTTAAAATCTGATTCGGGTTTGGACCACTGATTCGGGTCGGGTCACTGACCCGGGTCGGTCGACCCGGTTTGAGTAATATTTTCAGAATTCTTGCATTTCATATTTTTGTATGTTGGTTATCTGGAATTGATGGAATTATTTGATGTCGGGTTGAATCTCCGATTCGGGTCGGGTTACTGACCCGGGTCGGGTCGACCCAGTTTGAATTTCCAAATTTCTTGCATTATTCTTTGTTGTTATTATTAGTTAATCGAAATTGATGAAATCGATTGATTCCGGGTTGAACACATGATTCGGGTGGGGTCGTGACGGTCAGATCGACCGGTTTGATTTCCCAAATTTCTTGCATTTCATATCTTGTATATTGGTTATCCTGAAAAAATGAAAAAATCTGATTCGAATTGGTCGTTGACTCGGGCCGGTCGACCCGATTTGGTATATTCCAGATTATGGCATTTTTTCATATCTGTTGCTGGTTATCTGAAAAAGTCTGAATTCCTGATTTCATTCGGGTCACTGTTCACGATCCGGGTCGGATTTTTCCATAATTACTTCTTAATCCTGTTTCGGTTCCAACATTTCAGAATTTGGGTCGGATACTTTAATTGCTCACTGCTCGTTTCTTTTACTGTTTTATTGTTTTATTAATATTGCATTAAGGCCGATGAAATTAACTTCGAAGCCGCGCTTTTCTTTTGTTTCGTTTCTCTATTTTTTTTAGCACTGTATTAAGTATTCGGGCAACAGATATCTCACTGTTTTACTATTTTGAATAAATATCGCATATTTTCGGGTACTACTTTCTATTTCAGTTCACTGCTCGGTTCCAAATTATTGTTCTACTGTTTTTCTGTTTTAAACTATACACCGCGTCATTTTCGGAAATTTTTTTTTTCTCTCTGCCTCTGTTTTCCTGCTTGCTGCCTACTGTTTACTGTTTCATTTTAATTTTACTGATTTGAACACGATACTACACTGGCCGATGAAAAATATCCGTCGATTTTGAGGCCTCCACAGTTGTAAAGACGGAAAAAATATAACTTCTGGGCAATGATGAAGACTTAAACCTTTTATTTCATCCGAGATCAACATGTTTAGTAGGCGAGGTGACTAAAATAACCAACAAGTTATATATTCGCAGCCACAGCGTGATTATAGTGATCTTTTCTATTTCACCCGAGAGACCAACACGTTTAGTAGGCGAGACAATCAAAATAAACCACGTTAGTCATATGTTTGCAGCCACGACGTGATTGGAATGTTCTTTTCAAAATTTAAGTCTGAGCCCTCCGTGATCAAAACATTCACTGTTTTGAATACGGATATGAAGTTATTTGTATTTAACTGTTTCTAACCGTTTGTTCTTGACAGCTTGCAAGGATTAAAGTAAATAACGGCGAATTATTCCTTGGAGTTTATTTATTTTATTTCTTTCTTTAATTCAGCTTTTATCCCGCTTTGTATTGTAATATTATTTATCGCACTTATGTAACTATTGAAATGCTTAGAATAGGCAAACTTAGGATTAATTCATAGGGTAGTTTAAGATTTGAAACCCGTCGCTAGCTTATTTATTTGTAGGCTCGGTTGAATTCAAACTTAGAAATCCTTCGCTAGTTTATTTATTTTAGGCTCGTCACGCGTATTCAAGATTTTCAAAACAACTTTTGTCATCTTTTATTTGCTTTATTAATCATACCGAATAAGTTTATCTTTTGTCAATTTACAATTCATTGATTCTCAAAATTTACTTCTTTGGCATTATAAATAAATTGTTTTACTATCAATTGTCAAATACATATTTTTCCAACTCTACATGTATTTCTCTTTAAATACCATACAAATGCATATTTTGAAAAAATCTCTACATTTATCTATCTTTTAAAATGCATCTCTTTTCATTAATTATTTGCAAACATCTTTTAACTTCATGCTTCAAATATGCATTTTTTCTAGTAATAATTAACCTGAGTTTGACCGGATAACCGCAAGTTAGCGGATCTTAAAGGATGCCTAACCCCTTCCCTTTAGGAGAATAAAGAACCCTTACCTAGAATCTCATTAGTTTCGCAGACCATTAAAATCGGAGTTTACATTGCAGCACTTAGTTTAATATTTAGGTTTCCTAATTCACCGTAAACATAATTAGGTGGCGACTCCTCAACCCTTTTTACCCAGGAATCACCGGACACGTCTGTGCTCCGCTTTGACCCGGGCAAGGTCAAAATAGGGCGCGACAACCAGGATTATGAAGGGAGACAAAAGGAGAAAAAGAGTAGAGAAAGAGAAGAACATGACCTGTTTTGGAGCAGCGATGAGCTTCGGGATTGATCCTTTCACCAATGACGAACAAGATTTGGAAACTTTGTTCAACTCAAAATAGCTAAAACAAAAAGGAAAGGGGAAGTCTCTCTCAACTCCTTGAGAGCAGTCCATTAAATCATAGATAGCATAAAAGGGAACATGAGGCGACCTCTTTGAAATCAATCCCAAAAGAGTATTTATAAAGGAAGCCATCAAGCTAGGGTTCTACGTTGAGCGGGATTTCGAATTCAAACTGCCCAAAGAGCCGTTTACTTGTGAACGCTGGTGATAGCGGAAGCAAGGACGAAGGGGAAATGATTCACCCCAAAATTAATTTGGAAATTATTTTTGGCTTGGCAAACAACTTCTTTTGCTCTTTTAAAAATTTAAGAAGCTTAACCAATTAATTAAACACGAGGAAGAGCCAAAATTGGATGTCAAAATTGATGGTTCTACATCTTGTAAACTGCTTGCAACTCTAGGAAAGTTTGCATATTCTCTTTTTCATTTCCTAGAATATCCATATTTAAAGGATCTTCATCAATATCATCCAATTCATGACTATAATGTTGTTCATTTGGAGGTGAAATTGGAAATTCTACCGACCTTTCAACCATAAATACCCTTAGAATAGGCCTACTTTCATATTTCAAATAATAGCTCAAAAGATCATTATTCTTTATTTTAAAGGGAGCTATTATCTTTTGCTTTTTACCAATGCTATGCATGTTAGTGATGGAAACATCACTTGAATCACAAGTTAAATTAGAACTAGTAATGATCTTGTCAACAAACACATCATATATAACATCTCTACACACCCTCATGGATACCATTTCGTACCCTTCGAACGCCAAGTATAACGGCTAGGGCACTCCACCCATGCACCATGACAATCAACTCCCACTATTATAAAATTCATAATATATGATCACAAAACCTAAAGATATCACAAATATATAAATAAATGAGTCATACATTTAATAAGATGTTTCGAACATCTAACATGGCCTTTTAAACACCCTTACATGATGTTTCAAACATTCAAATAGAAGTTTAAACATCTCTCAGGATGTTTGAAAAATGCAGCTAGGTTACATTTTTTCATAATGTACCCGACCTCGAAAGGACTCGGTAATATCAAAATCAACTGTAGTGGTGTGCACGTATAAATGTCGTACTCGATCGACTATACCACGAATATATATATATACACGCACACACACACACACACATACATATATATATATATATAAGTGTAATGCAAGACCTCAGAACCTCAACAAGAATAGGGTGAAGTGACCTAAAGTCGTTAACCCCCGCTAATCGCTATGGAATCATATACAGTGAAAGTTACAATCCAACAAGAGTTCTTAGAATCATGTGTATAACAAGGATATCATAAGATGCGAATAAGAGTTTTTGTTACACCCCGGAGTTTGGTACGCGGATGAGAGCATAGTTAGACGGTTTGAGCCGGTGATTCGAGATTCTTTCCGAGGGTCCCTTACGTCTTGGATGAACATTATGAAGGTGTACGGAAGGTTAGAGGCAATTGGGATTGGAGGAACCATCCCTCGATGATGTTCGACGAAGTTACAGTGATATGCTAAGCATTTCGCATCGCGGATATGATCTGCCTAGCAGATAGGGGCACGGGAAGGAAGCTAGAAGTTGAGGGAAACCTGGGAAGATATGTGGCCGCATATGGCCATATGCGACCGTCTATGGTATCGCATCTCTGAGATGGTGGGGCGGTAAAACACTTATTTAAAATGGTGGAAGCCTCATTTCTCATTCAGTTTCGACCAAAACCAACCCCTTACTCCCCAAGAGGCCCCCCAGCCTATCTTAAATATCCAAGAGTTATTCCAAAACAAATCAACTCAACTTTATCTTGAAGATGTTGGAAACTACAAGAGGAAGCTTGTGTGGTGTTCATGTGAAGTTGAGGGCTGTTATGAACTAGGTGGAGCTTGGAGTTCAAGCTGAATCTACTTTATAAGGTAAGTTTAACCTCTTGATTACTATGCTTAAGTTGGTCTTTGTAACACTTCGTAAATCTGAATTAGGTGTGGATGTATCACATAAGTATTAATGTGACATTTTAGACATGTGGAGTGCTATCGGGATGAGTTTGGGAGGAAATAGTTATTTTGAAATCAAGATGAGTAGTGAGGTGCTTAAGATTCGATAGAATCGGCTAAGTTTACGGCATGTCTACCTTCCAGCCCGATTTCGTGAACATCCATTGACAACTTGAGAAAACTTAAAACATGAAAGTTGTAGATCTTTGAAACACCTTTCCAATGATATATTGTGGAGCCAAACAGAGTTGTGTGCTGGAAGTTATGACCATTTTATCGAACACTATGCAGAAGCTGACACAACCACCGGCGATGGCCACATGTCGTGCTTGTTGGCGTGTGCGATGGCCCCGCATCGCAGGCTGGTCACACAAAATTGCCCTCTCTAAAAGTTTGACCTACAAAGGGTCATGCGATGGCCCTGCATCGCGGGCCCATCGCGAATGGGCTGGGTTTCGGGTCAAAACTTCAGATTTTCGCATTTTTCTTATATTTAAGCTTGCGGTTTATTTTCCTAACATCCCTAATCATTAAATATCACCCTAAAGTCAGAGAAAACAAGTCCCAAGCATCAATAACCCTCCAAGGTAAGTTCCCCAATGATTCTAGCATGAATTCAAGTTTTTAGGACCCTTTTAACTTTATTAAAACCTTTCTAATCCATAGAATTGTGATTGAAACGTTATTGTGAGGCGAGGAGCCCTAGATATCGAATTCAATCTTCTTGAAAATAAAAACGGTATTAGTTTCATCCCTTAGTTGATTGTAGTATTTGATTAATGATTATAAACCATAGATTCTTGATATAAGCTAATGAGTTCGATGAAGAAAACCATATGAACTATTGTATGAGTTGAATTGTTGACTTAAGGTTGTTGTAAGCATATGGGTGATGAAGAATAATGTTGTTATATCTATTTGGGATTGTAGAATTACCTAGAAATAAGAGGATGGGAAATTAGGCGTGGAAACACCATTAATAAGGAATATGAAGCTTTATGCCCACCAAGTGTTTGATAAAATGCCTAAATGGCCAAAATATGAGAATTATTGCTAATGTTGATTCCATTGACATATATTAATATAGATTAAAGTCGTAATAAAGCAACGAACATAGTATTACGCTCAAAATCATGAAGTTAAGGTATGCGAGGCTAACTCTCAATGTTTGGGAATGTTGATGATTGTCCCTATGCCACGTTCTTTATTAATTATTACGAATTGCCTCAGAACATAGTTATGTCTTAGTTTTCTGAATAGGTGCAGAACTTATATTCTCTAATTTCGTAATTCGTTCATGATTGTCATTTCGAACATTATGGACTCAAAACGTAATCAATTTAGACCCGTGTTTGGTATCCATAAGTCTCAGTCTAGAAACTCATCAAGTCTAGAAACAGTTAAGGCTTCAGGTCTCATAATCAGTTCATGAGTACATGTCTCAGTTAGTGATGTTCTTTTTTCCAGTAATCTCAGTTCCTTAATAATAACAATACTTAATGAATATTGAACATATGTAATTGCCTAAGGGCACAATCTCATGTATACATATACTTGGCCAAGCCCATTAACTGACGCACTTACTTGGCCAAAGCCATAGTTTGTGCATTTATTAATAGGCCAAGGCCCCACATATAAAGACATATTATCAGATGTTTTAGATTCAGAACAGGAAGTGCTCATAACTTCACTTTTCTTGTTCATTACAGTTATAAGTTACAGTTTCAGTATTTATTACATGTTTATTGATTTGGGTTATCCTTTTACAAGCACCTTGCTTACATATCTTTATTTCAATTGCTTTACATACTAGTACAATTCAAATGTACTAACGTCCCTTTGCCCGAGGCCTGCATCTTGCGATACAGGTAGCGATTTACAAGATGGCGTATCAGCGCGTTAGGATCTCTGATATCAGCTGAGTTGGTGAGCTCCAGTATTTTGGGGTGTTATCTTATTTACATTCTTTAATTAGTTCAGACAGTCAGGTATGCCGGGGGCCTTATCCTAGTAACGGTCAATAATTCATTATTCTTAGAGGCTTCATACACTAGAACAATAATCAATCAGTACTTAGCACGCATTTATGTTAGCCATATCGGCTATATTCATATATTTCAGACTTATTCCGCATTTATGATTTATCAGTTAGACTTTTTTTTCAGTATCTCAGCATGTTCATCAGTTATATTCCTCATTTAGTATACTACATGTTGATTTAGACAGCCAGTTGGTTCGCTCAATTACATGCAGTTAGGCACCAAGTGTTTTGTTATGCCCAGGCTATGGTTCTAAGCGTGACAAAGCTTGGTGTTGATTGAGTTGGAAAAGTGAAGAACTATAAGAAAAAGGTAAAAATGTGGTCTAGAAAAGTGTTGTTGTCTTGTTGAGTTGTTGAAAGTATATCTATATTTTCTTATGGCTGGAAATTGTTAGAAATAACTTGATTATGATGTTGATATGGTTGTTATTATGAGAGTTGAAGGAAGGAGGAAGAGGGCTAAGGTTAATTCTAAATCGAACTTGTTGACAATCGTAGTTGCTACTAGTTGTGACAATAATATTTGTATACTCGTTTTGATATATATATATGGAAGTGCGTTGCGGCCAGTTACATCACCTTGTTGAGACTAGATACGCCAAGGTATGTAAGCAAAATAGTAAGGCTATGTACGTGTGTACACTACCTATAGGGGTATAATTATGTATTTTTTACTTACCACCGAGCTACGATCGGTTGGGTAGTTACCACCAGTTGAGCAGTTACGTATCGTTATTTACCATTGGTTGGCAGACACGTTATTTACCACTGGCCATGACCGGTAGGATAGTTACCACCGGTTAGGAAGTTATATATATTCTTATTAACCACCAGTTAGGCAGGCATATTGTTACCACCGAGCTACGACTGGTTGGGCAGTTACCACTGATCAGTTGGACAGTCGAGCAGTTAGAAGTACAACATTTTTATAATGACAAAGAATAAGGTTAGAAGATAAGAATGACCATTATGTATGTTGTCGCCCTCATTGGCATTTCAGGAGTTCAGATTTATTCGTATCTCTCTCTTTTATCATTACTTACTATTGTGGTTTATTTTCTGCCTTCCTTATTCAATTCATTATTTGTACTAATATCCCTTTGCTTGGGGATGCTGTGTTTCATGCCATGTAGATCTAGGTAGGCGAGGAGAGGACACACCCTTGTAGATCACGTTCAGATAGCTGCTTTTGTTGGTAAGCTCCACTTCCTCTTGGAGTATTGCCGAGTCAAAGTGGTATTTATATTTATATCCTTTTGAGTACTTTGGGTAGGTCCAGGGCCCTGTCCCAACATATATGTTATGTCGACGTTTCCTTCTTAGAGGATTTGTAGACTTGTCCTGTGTTGTACAACTTGTTCAGTACAGCCTTGTAGGCCTGGATGTTGGATAAAGATTTCATTGGCCTTGTCAGCCTTAGTATGTATATATGCATAGATTGGGTTCTTTTGTTTGCTGGGTTTGATGTCGTGTGGTGTTACAATTATTATTTTGAGGCCTTGTCAGCCCAAACGGTTGTACGTTCGTGTGATAATGTCCAGTTGGTTCACTTGGGCCATCCAGGCACCGAGTGCCTCCCCCCCAAGGTTGGGGTGTGACAAACTTGATATCAGAGCAGGTCGTGTCTTAGGGAGTCTACAAAGATGTGTCTAATAGTCTTATTTATGGATGTGTTGTGCACCACATTTATAAACAGGAGGCTACAGGACATTTAGGATTAATTAACCTTCTTTCTGATACAGATCGTATTGTATAGAGCTGAGTCATCAGGAGTCAATATCGAACTTCTATTCTATAAGTATTGTGTAGAGATGCTTGCAGTCCGAAAGATTATCGCCAGCTAGAGGGCCAATACAGTTGTAGGTAAAAACATTTGTAGAGGGTATTTCAGATGATATTAGGTCCTGAGGATGTCAGAAGGTAGAAGTATAAGTTCTAACAGACGAAGGGAGCAATGTGAAAAAAAGATGAGATATCCAGTTAGTGAAGGACCATCAGGCAGTAGTAGATCTCAGAGAAGATAAGATTATGACCAGCGTAGCTGGTTTGAGGTAAGTCAGGGATCAGGGCACATAAAGTACATGATAAAAAATGATAATTTTCAGTATAAGATTTTGCGCTTGAATAAAAAAGAACGAGCATCGAAAAGGAAGTAATAGTCGTATGTTGCTGATGTCCATAGATAAAAGACCCCGGTGTGAGAACAATCGCAATCATGAGGTAGCTAAACGTGTTAACCCTAACATTCAAAGACGAATGTTCTTAAGGGGAGAATGATGTTACACCCTGGGTTTTGGTATGCGGATGAGAGCATAGTTAGACGATTTGAGCTGATGATTCGAGATTCTTTCTGAGGGTCCCTTATGGCTTGGATAAACATTATGAAGGTGTACGAAAGGTTGGAGGCAATTGGGATTGGAGAAACTATCCCTCGATGATGTTCGATGAAGTTACAGTGATACGCTAAGCATTTCGCATCTTGGATGTCATTTGCCTTGCAAACTGGGGTGTAGAAAGGAAGCTAGAAGTTGAGGGAAACTTGGGAAGAGATACAACCGCACATGGGCCCGCATATGTCCATATGCGACCGTCTATGGTCTCGCATCTCTGAGACGATGGGGCGGTGCAATACTTATTTAAAGTGGTGGAAGACTCATTTATCATTCATTTTCGACCAAAACCAGCCCCTTACTCCCCAAGAAGTCCCTTAGCCTATCTTAAAGATCCAAGAGTCATTCCAAAGCAAATTAACTCAAGTTTAGCTTGAAGATGTTGGAAACTACAAGAGGAAGCGTGTGTAATGTTCATGTGAAGTTGAGGGTTGTTATGAACTAGGTGGAGCTTGGAGTTCAAGATGAATCTACTTTATAAGGTAAGTTTAACCTCTTTATTACTATGCTTAAGTTGGCCTTGGTGTTTATTGGGTTGGAAAAGTTAAGAATTGTGAGAAAAAGGTAAGAAGGTGGTCTAAAAAGTGTTTTTGTCTTGTTGAGTTGTTGGAAGTGTATCTATATTTTTTTATGGCTGGAAATTGTTAGAAATAGCTTGATTATGATGTTGATATGGTTGTTATTATGATTTTCCATGTGGCGGATTGTTGATGGAAGTGAGAGTTGAGGGAAGGAGGAAGATGACTAAGTTTAATTCTAAATTGAACTTGTCGACGATCGTAGTTGCTAATAGTTATGATAGTAATGTTTGTGTACTCGTTTTGATATAGATGGAAATGTGTTTCGGGCCAGCTATGTTGCCTTGTCGATACCAGATACACCAAGGAATCTTAAGGCTAACTCTTCCTTCTTTTGGCATGACTGTTAAAGTGACGACGTGTGATGAAACATTCGCTAAAGAGACTCTATTTCGGTTTAGGGAAAACATGTTGATATCTCGTGACTCCTTGTTGATTTTATAAGAACTAGACATGAATGATATTGTTTGTTGACTCGTATGTGATAAGTATTTATTGATAATAGGTTCAAAATGCTACTCGGAGGTTAATGACCCTACGTCACTTCGATGAGTTCACAACGCCTTCTTATGACTTCAATGATAGTATGAATGTGTGGATCTAATGGTGACATGTAAGCAAAGTAGTAAGGCTATGTATATGTGTACACTACCTATAGAGGTATAATTATGTATTTTTATTTACCACCGGGCTACGACTGGTTGGGCAGTTACCACCAGTTAAGCAGTTACGTATCATTATTTACCATTTGTTGGGCAGATATGTTATTTATCACCGGGTCGTGACTGGTCGGGTAGTTACCACCGGTTAGGCAATTATGTATATCATTATTTGCCACCAGTTGGGCAGGCGCATTATTACCACCGAGATACGGCCGGTTGGGCAGTTACCATTATCAGTTGAGCAGTTAGAAGTACAACATTGATATAGCAACATAGAATAATGTTAGAAGATAAGAATGACCATTATGTATGTTGTGGCCCTCAGTGGCATTTCAGGAGTTCAAATTTATTCGTATCTCTCTCTTTTATGATTACTTACTATTGTGGTTTATTTTCCGCCTTACATATTCAGTACATTATTTGTACTAACGTCTCTTTGCTTGTGGATGTTGTGTTTCATGCCACGCAGGTCTAGGTAGGCGAGAAGTGGACCCACCCTTGTAGATCACATTCAGATCTCAACTTTTGTTGGTAAGCTCCACTTCCTCTTGGAGTATTGCCGAGTCAAGGTCGTATTTATATTTATATCATTTTGAGTACTTTAGGTAGGTCAGGTCCCCTATCCCAGCATATATGTTATGTCGACGTTTCCTTCTTAGAGGCTTTGTAGACTTGTCTTGTGTTGTATAGCTTGTTCAGTACGACCTTGTAGGCCTGGATATTGGATGGAGATTTCATTGGCCTTGTCACCCTTAGTATGTATATATGTATAAGTTGAGTTCTTTTGTTTGCAGGATTTGATGTCGTGTGGTGTTACAATTATCATTATGAGGCCTTGTCTGCCCAAACAGTTGTACATTCACGTGATGATGTTCAGGTGATTCGCTCGGGCCGTCCAAGCTCCGGATGCCGGCACACCCCCCAAGGTTGGGGTATGACAGTTTTGACAAGGAAAATATACAGGAATCATAAGCCTTATCAGAGTGTAAATACAAGGTTATCAAGTTATTAAGAATGTGATTCGTTCAACAATGCTTGTCTCATTTTCACTTTAACCAAGATCATGCCAAGAGAAATAACAAGCCTTACATAGCTTGTCGCTCAACTTATATAGATTCCAAGAGCCCTCAGTCATTCTATGCATGATTATCTACATTATATAAACGATTGATATCATCAGCGAATTCAATTCGTAAGGAAACTCATTTGGTCATTCTATCAAACAACTTGTGTTCATGAAGCTTATATGATCTTCTACATCCATTCTTGTATGCATTTCAACACTACAACCTCTCCAATTCTCCTTCCTTAGTCTTTACAACATATACAACAAGTTTTATTACTCTCACGACTGCATAATCCCAACAAAATAGCCTAATAAGATCATACAATTCTAGTTCAAGGTTTCCAGGACTTAGTTTAAGATTAAGACTTAATGCACACAGGATCATGGACACAATAATCTTATAAAGAGATAACACTTAAAATATACCAGATGCGGAAGACATTATCACGAAAGAAGAAGCGTTACTTATGGGAAATTGGTTTTTACATCTTTTCCCTAGCCTTACATTACCACATCCATCAACGATGGAAAAGATGTAGAGATTTTATGGTAACCCAATAGGTAGAGGTAGGACCAATTTATAGGGTTTGTAACTTAATACGGTACGTCAATCAAGTAACCGATCTAACGGATGAGATTTATTCTTCATTAGCTATTAGTTAAGGGCTTTACATTAATTGGGCCACATATTTTAATTAATAAAATCTAACATTCTCCCACTTGGCCCAATGACCACATAACACTAATACTTAATGACATAAACATTAGTTGCGCATAAAATAAATCTCTTCTATAATGTCCGTCATACATACCATAATATGACAACCCACTCATGCGAGTTATGGCAGTTATACATAAATTTTGTGCTACATACTCCTTTCCGTATACTACAACATTAGCAACTTATCATACCAGGTTCATAAGCTATAAAATATTCAACATTATGGTCCACAATAATGTCTTGAGACTTATCCTGTAACATCTCAAAACAATAATGTGTACACCATTATGAGAAACATGAAATTCATTAATGTATATCAGAAACACATAATTGAGCTTAGAGTGTCAATACATCATAAAAACATTAATCATAAGTACGACCAAGACCCATTCTATGTACATGTCTTTAAATTTGTAAGCCTTTCGTTAGTGGATCTGCAATCATGAGATCAATCATAATATGCTTAAGTGACACTCTTTGATTCTGAACTTCATCCTTGACGGTAAAGTACTTTAATTCCATATGTTTGGCACCTTTGGCGTACTTATCATTCTTGGAGAAGAATATTGCTACAATATTATCACAATAAATTTTCAGCGGCTTGGTAATGGTGTCGACAACCCCAAGTCCTGAAATAAAGTTTCGCAGCCATAATGCATGAATTGTGTCTTCAAAACATGCCACGAATTCTGCTTCCATTGTGGATGTAGCAATGATAGATTACTTAGCACTCTTCCACGATATTGCTCCTTCAACTAATAGGAACAAGTTATTAAAAATGGGCTTTCTAGTGTTAACACATCCAACAATATCTGAATTCGAGTATTCAATAACTTCCAAACGATTGGATCACCTATACGTGAACATATAATCCTTCATTCCTTTCAGGTACCTCAAGACTTTTTTTGCAGCTTTCCAGTGATCAATTCCCGAGTTACTCTGATATCTTCCTAGCACTCCGACCGCAAAACTAATATCCGATCTTGTGCAAGTTTGAGCATACATCAAACTTCCAACAATAGAAGAGTAAGGAATTGACTCTATTTCTTTTCATTCTACGTCACTCTTTGGACATTGCATGAGACTAAATTTGTCCCCTTTTTGAATTGGAACAATTTTTGCTGAACAATTGTTCATGATAAATCTCTATAGAATTCTTTTGATATAGCCTTTCTGAGACAACCTCAATAATCCTTGTGATCTATCACGGAATATTTCTATCCCTATCACATAGGATGCCTCACCCATATCTTTCATTTCAAAATTCTTAGAGAGAAAATCTTTCGTCTCATGTAATATGCCTAAATCATTAGCAGCAAGTAAAATGTCATCAACATACATGACTAATAATATAAACTTGCTCCCACTGATCTTTTGGTATATACACTGATCAACGATGTTCTTCTTAAATCCAATAGTTGTTATGGTATCATTAAACTTTATGTACCCTTGTCGTGAAGCTTGTTTAAGTCCATGTATTGACTTCTTAAATTTACACACCATTTGACATTTTTCTTTAATTTCGAAACCCTTTAGTTGGTCCATATAAACTTTCCCCATTAAGAGAGACATTTTTCACATTCATTTGGTGTAAATCTAAATCATAATGAGCCACCACGGATATAATAATTCTTAATGAGTCTTTCTTTGAGACCGATGAAAAGGTCTCTTTATAATCAATGCGTCATTTCTAAGTATAACCCTTGGCAAAAATTCTGGCTTTATATCACTCAATATTGCCATTTGAATCGCGCTTGGTATTGAAGACCCATCTATACAATTGGATTTTTTTTGGAAATTGGAAGCAGTTAATAATTCATGATCTGGCATGTACAGAATGAAAACTTCATTCTCGATTCTACGAGAATATTCTTTTAGAACTTTTTGGCAATTCAACAAGATCTCAAACTTTGTTGTATTCTATGGATTTTAACTCTTCTTTCATGGCATCAATCCAATTGTCAAACTCATTACTTTCTATGGCTTGTGAAAATAAACCGAATCTTTATTAAGTCCAATGTCAAAATTTGACTCTTGTAAATAAACCACATAATCATCTGGAATAACTGATTTACTTTCTGTTTGAGACTTTCTTAATGGCATTGCTTGTGGTTCATTTGCGATATTTGTGAGTTATTTTCTTCCTAGAGTGGTTCATTCAAATGTTGTTCAATATTGTCAAAGTGTTCTTCGACAATAGGAACAATATTTGTTATTGGTGTAGAAGTAGGCACATTCATGGGAAATGGAACATTAACCCTTACCTATTTTATTTCCACACTTTGTCGTTCAACACTCCCACTAACTTCACCATTTTCAATGAATCTTACATTACATATTTCAATAATTTTTTAGCTATGGTTTGGACAGTAAAACCTATACCCTTTAGATTTCTTTGTGTAACTAATAAAGTAACCACTTACTGTTTGAGAATCTAATTTTTTTTCATATGAATTATAAATTCTAGCCTTCGCTGGGCATCCCCAAACTGCACGTGCCTTAAACTAGGTTTCCTTCTAGTCCACAGTTCAAAATGAGTCTTATTAACTGCCTTACTAGGAGTCCTGTTTAATAAATACGCAGCGGTACTAAGAGCATACATCCACAAAGATTTGAGTAATGAGGAATTACTTATCATACTCCTAACCATATCCATAAGTGTGCAATTACGCCTTTCTGCAACCCCATTTTGTTGAGGTGTTCCTGGCATAATATACTGTGCACATATGCCATGTTCCTCGAGGAACTTTGCAAATGGACCTGGACATTGTCCCGATTCGTTATATTTCCCATAATAATCACCACCTCTATCTGACATAATGATTTTCACCTTTCTATCTAATTGTCTTTCAACCTCATTGACGTATACTTTGAGAGCGTCTGTTTCTTGAGATTTTTCTTTCAGAAAATAGATATATCCATAACATGAAAAGTCATCGATAAAAGTGATAAAATAATTTTCTCCACCAAAATATGGAACATCAAAGGGTCCGCAAATATTTGTGTGTATAATTTCAAGATGTTGAGTGCTTCTTGTAGCACCTTTCTTACTATGCTTGGTTTGCTTTCCCTTAATACAATCCAATTATATATTAAGATCAGTAAAATCTAGATTAGGGAGAATCTCATTCTTTACTAATCTTTCTAACCTTTACCCAAACGTTTGTGTCACAAGTAAGCAGAACTTTCATCCAGTGAACTATGTTTAATTCCAACATTTTGATGAATAGCAAGAAGGGATTCAGAAAAAATATTATCAAGTTTCAATTTATATAAACCATCAATAAGAACACCAGAACCATAAAAATAGCATTCTTATATAAATTGAAACATCCATGTCCAAACTTAAAATCAAATTCAGAAACATCAAGTCTTCAAAGAGAAATAAAATTCCTAGAAACTGAAGGAACATAAAGAGTCTGTAATAGATCAAGGTGATGTCCAGTCTCCAAGATCAAACGATAAGTCTCTATGCCTTCAATTTTATCCTTCATACGATTTCCCATGAACAAGAAATTCTTATTTGGATTTGTAGTTTGGATCGTAAGGAATCCCTTTCTTTTCGAACCAAACTTTACGTTTCTGGCAATCTTTATGATGGTGCCCTTCCTTTCTACAGAAATGACACACATGTTCCTTGAGTTCATTATGAGCATCATGTTGAACTTTATCAGGTGTTTTCTTTTTCTTGAACTTGTTGGCTTTCACTTTGAGTCCTTTACCAGCTCCATGACCCATGAGGTTAATAGAATGACCTCCTTGTTTCTTAAGTCTTGATTCCTCCTGAGTAAGAATACTGGACAATTCACTAACATTACACTTATCCTTAATAATGTTATAGTTAATTTGGAATGGTCCATACTCAGGAGGCAATGAGTTTAGAATAAACTGAACCAAGAAGGAATCACCCACTTTCATCCCCAAGGTCCGGAGTCTTGCTGCAATGTTAGTCATCTCGATGATATGATTTTGCATACTATGTGAACATCAAACTTTATGATCGTGAGTTCAACCATTAGTGTACCAGCGAGAGACTTATCAGCAGAACGAAAATGTTCTTTCACAAACTTTAGGTATTCCTTGGCACTTTCTATCTGTGGAATAGTACTTTTAATCTTGTTGGCGATAGTCATTCGCATAAACATAAGGCTAAATCTGTTAGAGCGTTCACATGCTTTATGGAGAGACTTCTCATCCTCACTGCTCGTATTAGTAATGACAGTGAGTTTCTCTTTTAGCAAAGCCAAGTCAAGATCCATCACACCTAAGTGGAACTGGACTTGTTCATGCCACTCAGATAAGTTCAATCCATTGAACACAGTAACAGATGAAGCAAGCGAATGAAGTGGAATAGCTGCAAAATAGATATACATGCTCACAAATTAGAAAATAATGTGGATTCAACAAACAATAAAAATATATTGTAATTCTCCTTTGGGTGAAACTACGACACACTATCATAATTTAAATGCCATTTTCAACTTTAACAAGCAATTAAATATTTTCAATCAAACATATACGACATCTTTGGATATACAATACATATTTGATTAAAGAATACTAATTTACCTCATTATGTTTACTATTCATAGAATAATTGACTCACCTTTGGGTAAATCCTTAAGTTCTAGCAATAGTGAAAGTCAATTTATCCATATATTTTCAATAATAGACATTTCATTAATTTTCATGGATAAACAATAATTTTATGTTTGCATATATATATATATATATATGAAACATATTAGTTCGGCCACTTTGGTGACTAACAAACTACATTAACATAAATGCACACATAAAATAAATATCATAAATTTTATGCATGTGAATATTTTAAACATTCAAGATTGGCCACTTTGGTGACTAACAAACTATATAATCAAAATACATGCATAAAGTTAAACATGAGTATAATGTATGTGTAAATATCAATATTCTAGTTTGACCACTTTGGTGACTAACAAACTATACGACTTTAAATCACATACATAATTATTGTTCAATATAAATATCACATTTAGTTATTGCATAATATAAGAACCAAACCGCAGTAAATACATTACGTGAGATTAACGTGTAATTACCAAGGTTCATACATTCAGAATGCAACATCAATCACCCGCAAGGGTAGCTAAGTTGGTGTAGCAGTAGAGCGCGGGACCGCAAGATCACGAGTTCGATCCCCTGCATAAACCTTCTTGGTTGAGCCTGTCACACATGACTTGCCAAGTGTGGTTAATCAACTGACGTGGTTTGCAGGCTATTGCGTCAGTCCGGGATTTACCCTGTGCGCACTCGAAAGAGTAGCGGCGAATGCAACATCAATCACTTTAATAGCCTAAGGTATTTAAATAGCAAGAAATCTAATATTATAGCCCAGAATCATAATAGGTGAAGACTTAAAATAAATATATTTTATTTCATGGACCATTAAAGATTCATAATGATGCAAGATACATGCAATCACGGCATCACCAAAACGTCAACCATTTAAAATAGACTAAAGATCTAAAAAGATCAATCCATACAATATCAATACAAACTCTAAGTCTATTATTTTAGGCAAAACTCAAAGCATTCTGTTACAGAATTGAAACAAGTGTTTTCCTTTCTCTTGTTATTTTATTTTGTAAATAGTATTTTAAGCTACTAGTTTATCAATCCAAAACAGAGGTTAATAGGAAGAGAAAGAAAATACACTACTGCATAAAGCCATAAAGACCGTGAAGTACAAAAAAAATTGACACATAAATTGACAGAAATAGAGGATGGCCATGCATATGATGTTCTTTACATAACTACGATAATTCATAAGTGACATATGAAAGTATATGTATGTTCTAGAGACAATTCGTATTAGGACAAATGTATTTTATACACGTTCGTATTATTATTAATGGAGATTAATATTTTGGCATCTGCAATTATTGAATTATTAGTTGATTGTTTATAATATTCTATAATATGCATCCCTAGAGGTTACGTTGTTATTAATAATGTGAGATATTAATATTATAAGGTAACTCTTAAAATAACCTCGACTAATGATCATCGAGAATGGATATCGATGATATGTGATAAGTCGACATGTGGTCTGCATCACATCCTTAGAGGATGTAGTATGTCTCACCTGCTACGAGTAATGACTACTCGTGATGGACACATGGATACTTTGAAAGTATTGGTATACCCTGCTGATATACTGTTTGTTATATTTGTCTAAAGTATGATCAGCGTGTGGGAGATAGAAGTCCTTAGACTTGAGGTCAATGCGCACCTTGTCTACAGAGTAATATACTTTGATCATGTCCTAAGCTCAAATGCCTTATAGGTTGAGATACAACTTGTATTGGGTACATTACGATGTGGATTAAAGGTGGTAGTTGAGCCAAGATTAGGATTCATTCCTCGAATGTATACTCGTGAGAACACTCAGATTCTCAGTGATATTAGGTTGACTAAGTCGTTGGCCAACATAATAGACATATTTAGAACATGGTCTAGTTGTTAACTAATATAGATGAGATACAATGATTAAGCCATTTGGATAGACACTTGACAAATTCTAAGCTTAATCGGGTGTGTCGTGAATGAAATGATTTTATCTTACCACATAGATGTTAAGTTTACTGGATTCGTCTAAACGTACTTCACATATTGAGTTCGTCTTGCGGCGTCGTCTAGGAGTTTCGCGTAGACCTTAATTTGATTAGTGTCGATATGAGAAGGCCTGTAGGGTCATACTATGCCGATTGTCCTTTCGATCTAAGGATGTATTGAGAGAGTATTAAATATTTGATTTAGAATCGAGATATTTAAATGCATGATGATTGTTTTAATTAAGTCAAAATTGGATTTTAGATTTAATTAAGAATGTGCTGAAAGTTTTTGGGCCAGGCCCAAGGTCAAACCCTAATCCGGTTTGACCTAATTTTTCACCTATAAATACAGACCTACACTTCATTATTCATTACACTTAATTTTCATATAATTATTCTAAGTCTTAGAGACTCAGAATCAAAACACTCTCTCGAACCTCTGCCGGATTTTCTAGCTTTCCAAAGGAGGAATACATTGAAGCTTGGAGCTTGCAATCGAAAGGGCATTCGCGTGCACACCCACAATTGATAAAGATTTCAGATATTGTAAACATGTAAGTACCATTCAAGTATTATGTTTACAATTTTAGATTATCCTATAGTCAAACAGTTCTACGTTTGTTGGGTTTGAAACAAGTTTTCAATATCCGCTGCGTACAAAGCTTGAAAGAAATCCCAACAACATACGCATAATCATATATGTTCTTAATGTTATATTCTTTAGCGAAGATTATCGGTTTAAATATCCAGGCTCGTATGCCACATGTAAGATTAAGACTTAATGCACACATGATCTTGAACACAATAATCTTACAAAGAGATAATACAGAAAACATACCAGATGCAGAAGACATCATCATAAATGCGGAAGCGTTACTTGTGGGAAATTGATTTCTACCTCCTTGTCCTAGCCTTACGTTACCACAGCCGTCAGCGATGAAAAAGATGTAGTGATTTTGTGGTAACCATAATGGGTGGAACGAAGACCAATTTATAGGGTTTGTGACTTAATACGGTACATACATCAAGTAACCGATCTAACGAACGAGATTTATTCTTCATTAACTATTAGTTACGGGCTTTACAATAATTGGGCCACATATTTTAATTAATAAAATCTAACAATATACCCCTGTTATTACACATGCTGCAAATATTCTCATGCCATTACAAATGGTGTAAATATATTTTTTTCGCTAACAGATTTTTTTAACAAGAGGTTAAGCTCATAAATTAAATTTAACACTTGAATTCGCCTCTAATCTCATCTATTACATTCGTTGGTAACATTGCTTGTTTCTTCCAAGCTTTTCGATAAAAGAAATTCAATTGAAAGAACAATATAGGAAGTTATCAAAAAAGAAGAAAACATTGTCAATTGTTGATTTTTAACTATGCACTTACACTATTAGAGCAATTGATATGGACAAATCATCTTACACTGCCTTTATAGAGTTTCAAAAGTCACAAAATATGACTTTTATAATAAACTGCGATATGCCAATAAAAGTACTGATGTTGAGAAATTATGATGTACACGATCTTAAAGTGTTCTTGATGTTCTACAATTGTGAATAAAAAATAATTAAAAATTATATAACTCATAATCTTTAAAGTCATAACTATAAGAATAAAGAAAGGGAGAAAAGAAGATTATGGTGGATGCAAAAAATACTTAAATCAGAACTGAAATAAAAAGACAAACTAAGAAGTAGAAAAAAAGCTTCGTAAATATCCTAAATATTACAATATAAAATCGTGACAAGAAATTATGTCTTTGAGAAATAATATATATAAATATAAAATAAGTAGCTCACTTCCGTAGAAGCAATTTTAATTAAAAGAATAACAACACTGTGTTGCAATAGTTGAACATCGATGACTTATGCCAATGTTGTTCCTTCCTTACACTGCAATCTTCTCTCATCTAATATAAATACTACTCCGTTTTAAAAACATTGTTTTGTTTTGATTTAGGATAAAGTTTAAGAAAGTGGATACTTTTTTTTTAAAGAGGTGTTGTGATTTTAAATATGTTATGTAAAAAATTAAAATGAAAAAATTACAAAAAAACGAAAAAGCGATTTAAAAACAACTATTTTTACATCATTAACTCTCCACTCTTAAACTGCAATGGAAAAGGGAGAAAGTTCTAAACTTCCGGAAGAGGATGTCCGGGCGAAACTCAGTAAGTTATCCACTTTTTCCTTTATTTTCTTTCTTGCAGATTAAAGGGTGTTGGGTTGTCATGTTTTCTAAGAACCAAAAAAACATTATGAATGGGAATCAAAATTATGAATACTTTCTTGCAGATTAAAAGGGTTGTCATGTTTTGTAAGAACCAAGAAAATTTACTCCACAAATTTTCCTTTTTTTTTTTTTTGCTATTATCCCAAAATTAGAATTCGATCAAGGACGGGAATAAAAATTGTGAATTGTGATAAATGAACAATCGGGGGTTGTGACATTGAAACATGTTCTTTATTTCGTGAAAGTGGTTAACTTGGATTTCAGTGCAAGGATGGTTTGTCTTGAAAAATGGGAAAGAGAAGTATTTTCTTTGCATGTCAATGAGTAAATGTTGCAATTTCAGCCATCTTTTGGCTACTTTATGTGGTGTTAAGAGAGTCCAAGAAAACATTTTTAAGGTTTCTTGAAGTATCTTAGTGGTTGAAGTAGCCTTCTCTTTGCTTAATTTTGCGTAACAAATTGTATATTGTTCCATATCAGATGGCATTGGCCTAGATAAATTGGTTTTGACGTGAAACACCTATCTTTTAACTTAGTGCATTTGTGTGTAGTTTAATTTGGAAGTTCTAAATCCTTGTTATATATATAATCCATGTAGTTCGGCTTTGTTCTATCATAGGGCCATAGGGTGTGGTAGAGTGGAAGGACGAAGGCGGATTGATTAACTATGATTATTGGGAGATGCCCTGAACGTTTTAAATCATGGATAGCCGATAGGGTGTATATAGAGTAGACAACATATCCTGTAATTTACATAGTTAAATATTAGTGTTACATCAAAAGAAGCTCGTTTTAAATATTAATTCAATGTGAATTGCTTGAAGGGAAAAGGTCCAGGGCTGATTTTCGCATATAAGATCATCAAATAGTATATTTCAATCCATGTTCTGAATTTCTTCTCATTGCTTATGCAATTAAAGAAACAGGAGTTGGTTAAAATAGGATCTCCAGTGATGTGTTAAAAGTTTGTTCTCTACAACACCAGAGTTTTTCTAGAGTGTCATTGATCAATGGTATTTGGCTTAAGATATTTGCTTAACTTTCACGTTAAAACGGCTTCTTATTTGTTTTCATTTGACTTAAACGGCAACTGTTCTTTAAAAGTTCAAATCTATTAGTAAACATTTTGGTTTGCTTTGTGGAGATAAATCCCTTGACCTGCAAGGAATCAGCCTATTGTCGACCCCCTTCCCGGTTCGCAAGCATGTTGGTGATGATCAGTTATGTGATTAATATCAGCTTAATGTTTTATACTTCTGTTGACACTCTGTACTTTTTGAGGTTGACTAACCGAATTGGATCTATCACTATCCTTTTCGTAGCACTTCCTAAGTGGAACCTACTTTGCTGAAGATGGAGATGACTAGGAATTATGCTCGTTTTCTTATCACTCAATTTTGTGGTGATACTTGATTTTATTAATCACTAGATTTATTAGTATCAGAACAGCATTAAGAGAGTGCTGAACTACATACAGTAGGACCAAAAGACAGAATGCAAAACCAGGATATTATCCAAGCCATCCTCGTAATGATTCCTTGGTGTCTAACAAAGTCTCAGCCTCATTTACATACTTCATATTACACCAAAAATGTAAATAAACGAAAACAGTTAAATTTGATCTGCCAAATTAGTTTTGAAGTATCCTCAAAATATCTCATATTTCTTTCTTTCCATAAAGTCCAGGAAATGCAAGTCGGAATTGTATTCACCTCTTTTGAGATTGTTTATCCAACCCTTTCCTACCAACAGCTCAATAGTTCTTTTGTTGATTAAGCTTCAGTTACTGTAGTCTTATCATGCCGAAAAGTAACTGCCACAATTGGTAAGAAACTTGACAGTGCAAGAACATGGTCACAAACCAGCATCTGCCACAAAGTTGGAAGATTCTTCTTTGTAAAACCTCATGGCTTAAGCAGGCATCTTTTGTTACCAACCAAGAGAAACGACCCACTTTGTATGGAGCCTTTGATCTGCAGATTTGTTTTCATGGCAAGGGAGTGTTTTGGGTTCATTTGTAATCATTGAAGCATAGCAACAATTTTCCCCATCTGATACTCATTTAATGCTTTTCAATAAACTAAGAAACTCAGCTATGCTTTCCAACTCCCGGTCATTTAAATTACCTCTGAAATGGCTTTGGAGGTTTACAGAGGAGTAAGCTAATCATAGAAAAATATGGTGTCATCCTCACATGGAGTACCTGAAAGAGTATCCGGATGTTATGGCCAGAATTTGTGATCAGGACTGCTATCATTGTACGAGATGGAAGAAAGGTCTCCTTTTGGAATGACAATTAGATTAGACACTGCACTTTGGAGGAAACCTTTTCAAATTTGATTGGTATGGCACCAGAAAATTAGAGCAACTCTTTATCAGAATAGATGGGGTATAGCTTTCAGAGGTAATCTAAATGATCGGGAGTTGGAAAGCATAGTTGAGTTTCTTAGTTTACTGAAAAGCATTAAATGAGTATCAGATGTAGAAAAATGTTGCTATTCATCAATGATTACAAATGAACCCAAAACACTCCCTTGCCATGAATCGAATATTTGGAGTGCAAGTTTAGTGATGTAACACATGAGCTGGACGTAGAACTGAGACTTGATACATAGGTCATCCCTAAGAGAGGAAGTTTTAAGTATCTGGGGTCTTTAATCCAAGGAAATGGGGGCATCGACGATGATGTCGCACAACTTATTGGTGCGGAGTGGATGTGTGGGCATATCAGGAGCGATAAGATTAGGAATGAAGATATCTGTGACAAGGTCGAGACAAGATGAGGGAAGCGAGACTGAGATGGTTGGGGCATGTGAAGAGGAGATGCGCAGATGCCTCAGTAAGGAGGTGTGAGAGGTTAACGGTGGTGGGTTTAAGGAGGGGTAGAGGTAGGCCGAAGAAGTATCAGAGAGAGGTGATTAGACAGGACATGACACAACTTCAGCTTACCGAGGATATGACCTTAGATAGGAGGCTATGGAGGTCGCGGATTAAAGTGGATGGTTAGAAGTAGTTGAGCGTTGTCTCGCTCTCCCGCAGGATAAGCTTGTTACGTAGATAGTTTTAGCATTATTCTCATAGTTTCTTGTCCTTAAATTACTTCTGCTACCTGTTGTTTTTTGTGCTACAATTATCACTTTATTTTGTTCTGAATTCTATGTTACACTTTCTCTATTTTTTGCTATGTTTTATCTGCTATGCTTTTTTACTTCTGGTTTGTCTTTTTCAAACTGCCTTGTTATGTCACTTGAGTCCAGGGTCTTTACGGAATAGACTCATTATGTCCACGAGGTAGGGGTAAGGTCTGCATACACTCTACCCCGCCCATACCCCACTTGTGGGATTACACTGGGTATGTTGTTGTTTGATGATTTTAGCTTTTTAGAAGTACAAGGAAGATCAGAGCTGATATAAATATTGCTTATTGACAAGCATTTATCTTTCGAAGGGGAGCCTTGGAGTAAATGGTAAAGTTGCTGCCATGTGATCAGGAGGTCATGAGTTCAAGCCGTGGAAACAACCTCTTGCATAAATGTGAGGTAAGACTGCGTACAATAGACCCTTGTGGTCCGAACCTTCCCCGGACCCCGCGCATAGCGGGAGCTTAGTGCACTGGGCTGCCCTTTTTTTTTGACAAGCATTTATCTTTGTAAATATAGTACGATGGACCCTCCCCATTCTGAAATTGAGTTAAGGTTGAAGGAGACTGTAATATGCAGTGAAGTGAATAACTCTTCTGGAAAGCAAGAATGGTGTAAGATAACAAGGAATGTGGATTTAGTTTCTTCCATGATGCAAAATAAGAGGTAAACATTTCTGGTTCTGTAAATACTTCATTTTGCGCTAATGTATTTGTTCATTCTGTGCTGTAGTGGTTTAGGATAACTTCTTAATGATTTATCTTACAAAAGAGAAGCTAAACTATTATCTTCCACCCAGTTCTTGGGACCAAGATTGTTTTGCATTCTCCTGCCCAAATTGATTTTTGTAGTAGAAGTACTAGAAAAAGTGCTGCTAAACTCATACTATTTCCTTCCCTGAATAAAAAATGAATGGAATAATAGAACATCTGTTTATGTACTTGAGATGCATGCAGGTGTACTATAATTGGTCTTTAGTGGTATATTTGGTATCAGCAAAAAGGGAATACTGGTTTTTGGGTTTCCTTCAGTGTGACCTTGCATGCACAGACATGTTAATAGGATTTTGTCTAGAAAATCCGTGAGTTCTCTCCGTAGATTAATAATTTTCTGAAGTAACTTCTTGAAGCATGCTTGCTAAGTTTATTAGTTGAAGTGCTCGAACTAATGCTCCTAGACCCAAGAATGCCAGTGTTGCATTTTCTCCTGGGAAGAGATTGAACCTGTAGTAATATTTCACTTAACTATATCTTCAATCTCTCTTTTGATGCAATAGTTTGTCAGCATTTCGTGAATATGACAGGATATGGACATCCCAATTTCTTAGGTTAAGTCACAGCTTTTTGAATGCATAATAATTATGCATGGTAACCTTCATGGAGTTTGAATAGATATACATGGTCAGATGGACCTGGAGCTGTTGGTTCAACTACCTTCAGTGGCAAGGGGCAAATATCATCAATCCTTCATCCGATCGACCTAGCCTACTGTGGAAGATACTGTGGCACACTAAAGTTTGAAAGAAGGTTATTCTTTTACTTCGTGTGCTATGGGGGTTGCAATATTAATGCAGCAACTTAAGGAGAGAAGTTGAATTGTAATGAGTTGATAATATTTATGTAAAGAAGGTAGAGTAGATACGTACGCATCATGTATGTTGTAAACAATTACATAGTTGTTGTCTTGTAGGATCTTGCGTGTTCACTGGTTAATATTGGTTGGGTGGCACTAAACACCATAGAAGAAACGATCACAAGTTGGAGGTGGCAAGGACATAAACGTCATTATGGAGAGCTATGCTTCTTCGTATTTTTTTGGCTAAGTTGGAAGGAGAAAATAGGGAACTATGTTGTAGTAGTGTCACTAGTGGGGGGAATATACTCCCTCCGTCCCAATTTATGTGACACTATTTGACTTGGCACGGAGTTTAAGGCAGAAAGGAAGACTTTTGAAATGTGTGGTCCAAAACAAGTCTTAGTTAAATGTGTGGTTATAAATCATCTCATAAAGTAAAATTATTTCCAAATATAGAAAGGTGACATTCTTTTTGGGACAGACCAAAAAAGAAATTGTGCCACATAAATTGGGACAGAGGGAGTAAGTGGTATATTTTTTTTGTGCCATATACTTTTTTGGATTTAGGGAGAATCATGATCGAGATAGCATGGTAGCTGAATGTGGTTGAGTCCCTCGCTCGGGACAATGAATGATATTCTGATTTATCAGGAAATCTTTTTTTGTTTGTTTTTGTTGTTTCCGTCAATTGTTACTTTGTGGATTGGTTCTTTCTCTAGCAGTTTAAAACTGAATAATTCTCTTTAACAGTTGTTAGTGACACATGTTGTTTCCGTGGTT
Organism: Anisodus acutangulus; assembly: GCA_029783415.1. Lineage (NCBI taxonomy): Eukaryota > Viridiplantae > Streptophyta > Magnoliopsida > Solanales > Solanaceae > Anisodus > Anisodus acutangulus. The sequence continues at coordinate 5,637,312 of CM056510.1, read as the reverse complement.
GGTGCTTTTCCTATGCCACTTTCTCTTGGTCGATTGCATTTGCTTTTTGTTTCAGTGAAAGTTGTATCTGTGTTGACTATCTACATCGTTCTCTCATATAGTTCGAAAGAAATTCTTGTTGATGAGACGGTTTGTCCAGGATGAGCATGCTGCTGTAATTAAGTGTGGCAGTGAAATTTCACTGAGTCCCAGTGTCGAAGGTGGGTGTTATTTCTAATCATATTCTTTTTTGGAATCATTAGTCTGCCTTATGCTTTTAAGAAATTTTCGATATCTGCCGTGGTGTCTACCTGTCCACTTTTATTACATGCACTGTACTTTTTTAGGTGTATTATCCAGGAGAAAAAAGGAAATAAAACTCTTTAACGCCATTCTGCTCCACCATGAGCGATATGAATCCTAAACTCTTTAATACTGAATTTGTTGTTATATGTTCCTCTCCAATTTGAGCCTTAGTGCACCGGTAGCGTTTCTACTTTTATGACCTATAGGCCATGGGTTGAGGCATCGAAGTAGCCTCTTTGCCAAAATAAGGGGAATGCTACATGCAATATACACCCATCCTCCTCTACCCCCAAATTAGTCCCGGTGCATTTCATGCACGGCGCACCCTTGTTCCTTTTCAATTGTATTGCCATTTAAAAGATGTTTTTATGGTCATATTTGATCTTTTTAGTAACTTACAAGTTATATATTGAATTCAGTTGGCCATTTGAATAGATTACTAGGTCAAGGAGGGTTTGATGAAGAATATATCCACTCTAGTCATTTTATGAAATGTAATCTTAACCCACATTTCAACTCGGAATGCATTAGAATGACACATCTTATGGGCAATGATGTGTGGCTTATAGCTTTATGCTTCAATGCTGTTAGGTTTTGTGAAATACCGATTCGAAATGATGCCTACTGAGGAATCTCGCAGATATATACAGGTAAGTTGTGTAAGCTTTTAGCAACTGGTTTCTATTCATTATTATCAGTTTATGCTGTGTTACATGGCCTATTGTTCTGCTAGGTTTCTCTCGATGTTGAGTATGCAAAATGCTGTATCTGCTTAAATATCTGGCATGATGCTGTCACAGCTGCACCTTGCCTTCACAATTTCTGGTTAGTGGTTTGAAGAATCATTTAAATTTTCATCCTTGACTAGATGTGCTATCATTTATGTTCGTCGTTCTCCAGTAATGGATGCTTTTCAGAGTGGCTAAGGAGGTCCCAAGAGAGGCGTTCAAGTGTTTTATGTCCCCAGTGCAGAGCAGTTGTACAATTTGTTAGAAGGAATCATTTTTTTGCATAACATTGAGGAAGTAAGACATGAAATTAATTTACTTTTCCCCGTATTTCCAGTTGGACATACTGCCCATTTTAAGTAATTCTTTTTCAAACTTTAGGATCAATCCTTTTAAATAAGTCATATCCAGTTCAAGTTGTAATTCTGTAATGTTGTTCTGCCTTTTGTAATCTAACATGTCTTTCTTTGTGGAAGCATTAGATGCATGTTATAATTCATTGTGACTTGTAGTTAAAAGCTTATGCCCTTATTATGCAGGATATACTGCTTGCTGATCCTTCTTTGAAACGCTCGAGTGAAGATACTAAGCTGCTTGATTCCTGTGCATCAATAAAATCACCTCTTGTAAGTAGTCTAAGTTATCATATGCGATTTTTTCGTGAACTACAGCTACAGCGTAAGGCTTTGTATAGGTACTCTTTGCCAAGTCGTATGCTAAGTATTCTGTCACTATGATGTCTTCAAAATGTTATAAAATTTTATTACAACATTATAAAATTTTATTACAATTCTACTATGTATGGATTTTAGATACGCGTTTTTCCGTAGGTTTTAGGCTTGCTGCTGTGCTTCGAAAGATCTTTGGACTGGATTTTCTGGCATTGGTGTTTTGTGACCGTATGCTGTAATTATCTTGCCGTGCAGTAGATTTTCAGGAGTTCCTCTTCAATTTCATGTGGTCTGTTTTGAGGACTATCTATTATATGTCATGATTACACCAATTAACATATGATTGTATCTTTACTATCATTAACGCTCGACAACTTGTTTTCTTTTAAACATACTAACCCCTAGGAGCAGGTCCTCAATAGTAGAAAAAGTCGCTGGAAGAGGGAACATTCTCCATCAGATGCAGCAGATAGCTGGGAGCATTCATGCCCTCAGTGTGGTAATTGCATTTTCATTCTTCTAGATGCTATTTTCATTTTGTAGACTGATACAAAGTGAAACATGTTAACTTATTCAGAAGAAGTGCTTAGTTGACTTATTGGGCAATGTAAATCCCATGTAAAGCTTGAGAATCTAATAGTGTTCTCTTGTGACTTTAAATTTATTATAGTTTTTTGTTATGTATTTCAACCATTTAAATTATGAACTTCTATTTTCTAACATTGAGCAGTTTACACTCAGACACCGAATTTGGAGGTTTTAAGTGCAATGAAAGCACAATTCATCTTCAATGTCAAGTGTGTGGCGGAATGATTCCTTCTCGATTAAACATTGGAGTGCAACAACACTGTAACTACTATGCTTCCAAACTTCACTATTATGTTCTTGTTTCTGTGATTTTATGTGTGTCCTTTCCTTCTTAACTCGAAATATCAAAGTCTCTGTCCTCTTTGAACTGTTTGGTGTGTGAAACCTAACGCGGTTGTGTTGTAGGTTTGGGATGTGATCGAGCATTTTGTGCTGCTTATTGGCATTCTCAGGGAGTCAATGGGAGCAATTCACATCCACTCTGCAGTCGTGAAACGTTCAAGCCTGTAAGTACTTAAAATCTGATTTGTGCGAATTATGTTTTGGTTATACGGGTAAGAAACCTTTGATGTTTAGTCATCTTCCAACTGAACTTGATATGTTACATAAAGTTGAAGTGAAATTTTAGAAATTTATTTTCATGGGCCTGTAAGAGGACTTTATTGTGTTCTTCCTCAGGCATCTGTATGTTTTCGAGGAGCTCGGGTTTAAAACTTCAGAAAACTTATATACCTTCAAACTAATGGTTGAGAGATGAAATTGTTCTGATATCTAACAGTTTTAATTAATTACCAACCTGAATAGACGCAACGCCTAATGATTATGTCTTGCTGCTGCCTATCCTTGTAAAGTCTAGTACAGTAACCCTCTGTCTCACCCACTTTTGGGTGGAAATAATCTTGAAACTTTCTTCTGATGGCTTTATCACTCTCGTTCTCTCCTGCTTTCAGTTTTTTTGCTATACTCTCTTTTTTTATCGCTCCTTTTGTTATGGTTGATATTATCTCCAAAATTGTTATTTCTGTAACTAAGAGAGTTCCAAGTTGGTTGAATAGTCGAGGTGCCGCCTAGGCTAGTCAGGATACCACTGTCATAAAAAAAGGTTCCAAGTTGGTAGGTGGTCCTCATTATACAAGTCAACTTGAAGAGATGATCTATAGTTTGACATTTCTTCTCCTTGTTTCTTCATTTGATTGCACTCTCCTTTTTTCCTGTTCTTTTTCTCGTTGATGGTGGTATTACTTTTGTTGAGTTACTTCCAGCATTTACGTGTGAAGTCTTGCTTTTTATAGAATATATCAAAATGCTGCACATGTTTCTGCAGATTGCAGAGCATACAAATACTAGAATTCCCTCCTTGGCACATGAGAAGAATCATTTTGAACAAAATGTATGGCTCTTTTTTTTCTTTATGGGTTTCTTGATACATTGTTATTATTCTGAATAATTTAGTTAGAATACTAGGTCTCCTGACTGGCTGACTGTGTGTGATCCTCTAATAGATCACTGAAAGATGCATTAGACAGATGGGAAGGTCGTTGCAAGATGTGGTAGCTGATTGGATTTTGAAGTTGGATAAGCGGGAGATAGGTAATTTGACTGTTGGAAACTTGAGAATCACTTCCTTTTCATCCTGTCTTTCTCTGATATTAGTTACGGTGTATTCCTCTCTCTAAGCGCATATATCTGTTAGCTTATTGTCGACTTTTATTGTTTGACCCCCATCCCCAACTCTCAGACAAAAGCTACCACCTCTAGTCCAGAAGATCTAAAAGGAATTAAAAACACTTTGAAAAATCGGCAGTCTGGAGAACTATACTCTCTTCATGGAAACAAGCATAATGAGGACCAATTTAGTCATGTTTTCATGTTCCAATTGAACACTATCCTTTTTTTTATTGTACTTAAGGATAAGATTATTCTCTTTATCAAACATATGCGGATCCAATCATGATATTTTATATATAAAAAATCTATTTCTGGATCAATCTGTTTGCCCCTTTTTTAGTTAACTTAGCTGATGGGTCCAACAAACAATAACAACAACATGCCCATTGTACTTCCACAAGTGAAGTCTGGGGAGGGTAGGATGTACGCAGACCTTACCTTACCTTTTGGGTAGAGAGACTATTTCCGATAGACCCTCGGCTCAAAAGAAGTAAGCAAAGCAGGATTGAAAGAAAAATAACAACAAAATAGCAAGATAAATAAAGCAAATGAAGCAACCGTATTAGTAAGAAATGAATAATAAGATACTGCGCGAATACTAAATAATACTACTAATTAAGGAGAAGATGAGTAGATGAGACTAGCTCCCTGCCTCTCCCATATAAAAGTAGGACAAATGGTCCAACAAACAATTAATTATAACAAATATCTAAATTCTAAAATAAAAAATAATAAGTAATTAGACTAAGATTCTACATAAAGATTTTTTTTTCTGTGTGTATACCTCTCTTCATGGAAACACGTATAGACACTTTTTTCAGAGTGTACGTACCAGAAATAGGACACCTGATTGGTGCAGTCATACTAAATAATACTATTAAATAAGGAGAAGATGAGTAGAGGAGACTAGCCCCCTGCCTCTCCCACATAAAAGTACGACAAAGGGTCTAACAAACAATTAATTAGAATAACAACAACAACATACCCAATATAATCCCACCTGGTGGGGTCTGAGGATGGTAGAGTGTACGCAGACCTTACTCCTATCTTGTGAAGGTCGGGAGGTTGTTTCCGATAGACCCTCGACTCAAGAAAAGATGCAAAGACAATAATAATAGGCAGTAATAGCAATAATATAATTAGATAAATGAAGTAAAGAAACAATTGAGTCATAATAGAGATCTAAAAAAATATGCTAATGTACAAAGATAATAATACTCCTAGTACGAAAAAGAAATCCTCGCGGAAACCTACTAGCCCTCTACCCTGATGCCTGACCTCCACACCCTCCTATCTAAATTCTAAAATAAAAAATAATAAGTAATTAGACTAAGATTCTAAATAAAGGACATTTTGTTGTGTGTATACCTCTCTTCTTGGAAACAAGTATAGACATTTTTTTTAGAGTTAGTACGTACCAGAAGTAGGTGAAAATTTCACCTGATTGGTGCAATCATACTATTAAATAAGGAGAAGATGAGTAGAGGAGACTAGCCCCCTGCATCTCCCACATAAAAGTACGACAAAGGGTCCAACAAACAATTAATTAGAACAACAACACCATACCCAATATAATCCCACCAGGTGGGGTCTGGGGATGATAGAGTGTACGCAGACCTTACTCCTACCTTGTGACGGTCGGGAGGCTGTTTCCGATAGACCCTCGACTTAAGAAACGATGCAAAGACAATAATAATAGGCAGTAATAGCAATAATATAATTAGATAAATGAAGTAAAGAAACAATTGAGTCATAATAGAGATAAAAAATATATGCTAATGTACAAAGATAATAATACTCCTAGTACGAAAAAGAAATCCTCACGGAAACCTACTAGTCCTCTACCCTGATGCCTGTCCTCCACACCCTCCTATCTAAATTCTACAATAAAAAATAATAAGTAATTAGACTAAGATTCTAAATAAAGGACATTTTTTTTGTGTGTATACCTCTCTTCATGGAAACAAGTATAGACACTTTTTTCAGGGTGTGTACGTACCAGAAGTAGGATTTCACCTGATTAGTGAGGTAATTAGAGCTCATATTCATCTTATTCTTTTCTTCCTCTTCGTCCAGTTTAGTACTCCAAATGACATATATAGGAATTGCACTTGCTTCTTCCATTCCAAGAAACATTGTCACTTCCCATTGTTTGGGGGAAGATCAATCATATTAAAACTTGTGACTAGTTTTTTTAACTCTTTGTCTTCAGCAGCATAGTAGGTATTGTGTGGAAAACTTCCGTTATTCCCTTTTGGTGCACCCATGAGGTTCCTTTATGTATAGAGGGTTGGGTGTCATTTGCACAAAACGTTCCTCTTCGTCCAGTTTAGTACTCCAAATGACATATATATAGGAATTGCACTTGCTTCATCCATTCCAAGAAACATTGTCACTTCCCATTATTTGGGGGAAGATCAATCATATTAAACTTGTGACTAGGTTTTTTTAACTCTGTCTTCAGCAGCATAGTAGGTATTGTGTGGAAATCTTCCGTTATTCCCTTTTGGTGCACCATGAGGTTCCTTTATGTATAGAGGGTTGGGTGTCATTTGCACAAAACCGTGTTTGTTGTGAGGTTTTCTATTTTTTTGGTGTACTCCTTGTATATGAACATGTTTTTGCCATATTTTAAAATGAAATTTATTACTTTATCAAAGAAAAGTATCTCGAAACCAGAAGTCAACTTGTAGCATTATACACTTAATTTCTAATTTCTGAATCTTATTAGCTAAAGGAGTAATAATGCTTGTCCTCCTCAACCTAAAAAATTGGGAAATTGAGTATTGGACAATCATACTGGATAGACGACATACCATGTTCTCGATTAGCGTGATAGAAGAAATGGTGGAGGTTGTGTCTCCCAAATGCACACACAAGTGCACGTGGTCGCCAAGTAATATAATGACTAGAAAGTCGGATATCGTACCCACAAGGACTTATGATCAATGGTTATGTTAGACTTTACTATTACCATTGATTGAACAAGTATTTATGAACAAAGGTTGTTTTGTTTATAAACTACTGCCAAATTAAAAGACGAAGTAATTATGCTAACAATTTGTCACGGACGATAGTTCAAAGCTTAGGATTAACACAGAGAGATGAGTATTCTAGCGTTGTGGTCTTGTTTCCCAATCCTATTGAGTCATCCAAGTATTCCTCCTTGATCAAATTTATCAACGATGACTAATTAATTGGATTACTAATGCTCGTAGTAAAGGGTAGCCCAGTGCACAAAGCATCCCGCGTGAGCATGGTTCAGGGAAGGGCCGCACCCCAAGGGGTGTGATGTAGACAACATAACTGCATTAGTGGCTACTTTCACGGCTCGAACTCGTGACCTATAGGTCACACGGAGACAACTTTACCATTGCTCCAAGGCTCCCCTTTTCTCGAATTACTACTCGCCTATTGTAAACATTTCACCGCTTATATTCCAATGGAATTGATCTGTTAAGAACACAATACATGTACCATATTTAATTGAATGCGGCGACTAAGTATATTGCTATCCTAACCGCAAATTCTTGCGCTACTGTGGGGAATTAGATCACGCCCTCTTTACTTTTCTAATGTAACAACTTTCTCATGTTTGAATATAACATAGTAGATTGCACTCGACCGTGGCACGCGGTGAGGGTTGCGCCGCGTGGTCCATCACTTCTTGGGGGGACTTAGCTAGGAAATTCTTGGCTAGGTTCTTTCAATCATGGAAGACAACGAGACTTAAGTGAAATCATGGCTTTCAGGCATATAGATGGAGAGACTCAGTATCAAGCATAGGAGGGGGATTGTCCACATCACCATCAAACGAACGAGGTTCTGCACATACGTTTATTGAGGGGCTTGATCCTCACACTAAAATATTGTTAGACCTAGCAGCAGGTGGGCAAATCCTTGAAAAGAACTATGGCAAAATCTATGTTCTCTCGAACAAGTTCTCCCAGAGCAATCCAGATTGACAGGTAGGGGTAGGTAGGGGTGGGTGTATATCGGTTCATATCGGTTTTGTATCCGAAAAATATGAACCGAATAAAAGTCATTTTTAAAAAAAAAATGAATCCAACTTTAAAAAGAAAAAACCGATATGTTCGGTTTATATCGTCGAACGTATCAGATTATATCGGTTTTTTCTAGTGGGTCGGGTCATGAAATTTTTTGTTTTTTTTTAAATTGAATTTCCAACACTGAAATTGGCATTCACACCTACATTACCACGAAATTTCGATGTTGGAATGTATTGTATATCGTGAGATGTTTACTAAAGAAAAAAGAAAATTAGAAATCGATTTGGGGAAAAACACAAATTGATTGAGAAAACGGACGTTTTCGTAAAAATTGGAGGCGGAAAACTGCCTTGCAGTTTGCCCGGCCACGTTTCGAAAAAATACGCAAAATAAAAAAAATCGAGTAAAACGGACATCCGAGCGCAGAGTTATGACCATTTAAAGTTTCACCAATTTACAACTACTTTCTCATAAATGCTTTTGTGGTGATATGTTAATCAAGTTCATGTCGCATTCGACTTCCATAAAAGCTTCATAGATTGACTTCTATGGCTATGATTCAAGAGATAGCGGTAGCTTAAAATAAAAAATAAGATTAATTACATATTTAATTCGGTTTTTCGGTTCGGTTCGGTTCGTATCCAAAATTTAAAAACCGAACCGAATCACTAAATCCTGATTCGGTTCGGTTCGATTTTTTCGGTTCTCCGGATTTTTTGCCCACCCCTATTGCTAGGTTGACTTGAGCAAAAATAGAGTTAAAAAGGCAGTCGGGGTTATTGAATTGGATGCAATCTCAACATTATCAGCACAAATATCGACTATGCATAATCAACTAACTAAATTTACAACGGGGCCACCTCAGCCACAGGTTCAGTCAATGCAACAAGCTCAGGGATTTGGTAAAGTTTGTGAAGAAGGCCACACCAGTGATATGTGCTTTGCAAATCCAGAGTCAGTATATTTTGTGGGCAGTGTTGGCAGAAGCCAAGGTAACCAAAACCAATACGAAAACAATTACAATCTGAATTGGAGAAACCACCCAAATATCTCGTGGGGTGGAAATCAAGTCACACAGAATCAGTAAAGGCCACAGGGACATAATCAGAATTATCAGCCAGCTTAGGGCAAGCAGGCTACTGATCCTGCGAGCAGTGTTGAGGAGATGTTGAAAAAGAATCATATCTTCTTCTTTCTTTCCAAATCCAAATACAATGGGATGGGCATCTTTCTATTTCTACTACTATGCCTCTTGTGTACTGTTTAGTTCAGTGGCTGATATGCAAAAGTTAATGGTTGAGAACCAAAATTGTGATTTAGCTATTTGTAATCTAGAGAGGCAAATGGGCCAAATAGCTGGTGCTCACGATACTAGACCACATTGGCGCTCCCAATTGATATTGATCCTAATCCAAAAGCACCGGTTAATGCAGTAACTCCTAGAAATGGTAGAGAATTGGAGGAACTCTCCCCAAGAAAGCAACTTAGGAAAAGTTGAAAAATAGGTGAATTCAGATGATGTGATCGAAGTAGAGCAGGCGGCGAAGGAACTAGTAGTGAAGCAACCACAAGTTGGTAGACATGTTGCAGGGAATTCCTAAGTATGCTAAGTATATTAGGGATATTGTGGCTAGCAAGAGTCAATTCATTGAATATGCCACAGTAGCACTTACTGAAGAGTGCACCCCTCATATTCAAAACAAGTTGCCTACGAAGCTTAAAGATCCTGAAAGTTTTGTTATTGAGATTACCATTGGGAAACAGTTTACTGCACAAGCACAGTGTGATCTTGGGGTGAATACCAATCTAATGCCTTCATTTATGTTAAAAAAGATGGGTTGGGAAACCCGCATCATACTACTATCATTTTGCTGGCAAGACCTGAGGGTGTTATTGAAGATGTCTTCTTGCAGGTTGGGTCTCTCATAATTCCAGCTGATTTTGTCATCTTAGATTTTGAGCCATATCTGGAAGTCCCACTTATCTTGGGGCGTCCTTTTTCGCCGCGGGCAGAGCTTTAATTGATGTAGCAACGGGGCAGTTGACTATGACAGTACATGATAAGGTTGAGGTATTCGATGTATACAACCCAATCAGTGAGGAGCTGTCCGTGATCAGTGTGCTGAACTATAATTCTGAGCTACCCCTTATCACGTGAAGCAATTCATCAGAAAGAGCACTTGTGGGGGATGATATTTATGGTGATGCAGAGGCAAACAAATGGGTGCAAATTCTAGACGTGACAAGCATCTAAATCAGAGAGGGTAAGTTCGAGCCACTTGACATACCTGTTGGGCCACTACCCAAGTTATTAATTGTGGAGGCCCTGAAGTTATAACTGGAACCTTTACCTGCAAAACTCAAATATGCATTTTTCGGTGAAGGTAAAACATTGCCGGTCATTTTAGCATCCAAACTCACTGAAATGGAGATAGAAAAGTCATTGAAGGTGTTACGAAATCGCAAGAGAGCACTCGGGTGGCAGTTAACAGATATTTAGGGTACCAGTCCAACAGTCTCTGTGCATAAAATACTCTTGGAGGAAAGTCACAAGCCGAGTCTTGAGCACCAAAGAAGGTTAAATCCCGTGATGAAATAAGTGTTCAAGAAAGGTTATAAAGAGGTTAGATCCAATTATTGTCTATCCTATTTCTAACAGTAAGTAGGTGAGTCTAGTACAATGTGTCCCTAAAAAAGGAGGGATGACAACGATTACAAATGAAAACAATGAGCTCATGCGAACAAGAACTGTAACAAGGTGGAGAATTTGCATGGATTACAAGAAGCTGGCCAAGGTCACGAGAAAGGATTATTATCCTAACCCTTTTATTGTCCAGATGCTTGACAGAGCCGGGGGAATATTATTACTTTCTTGATGGGTATCCCGACTACAATAAGATAGCTATCGCTCCAAAGGATTAGGAGAAGATGACATTGACCTGCCTTTACGGTACATATGCATTCAAGCGACATTTCAGAGGTGCATGGTGACGATATTTTCTGAGATGGTGGAAGTGGTCATAGATGAGTTTTCTGTCTTTGGGAAGTCATTCGATGCATGCTTGAATCGCCTCGATTGAGTACTTGAAAGATGTGAGGAAAGGAACTTGGTGCTCAACTGGGAGTCCAAAAGGGAATTGTCCTCGGGCATAAGTTGTCAAAGAAGGGCTTGGAAGTTGACCGCGCTAAGGTAGAAGTGATTGAGAAATTACCACATGTGTGTTAGGGGTGTGCATAGTCTTTAGGCCATGCTGGTTTCTACAGGCGCTTCATTAAAGACTTCTCCAAGATATCTAGTCCTATGTGCAAGCTGGTAAAGATGGACTAGTGACTAGAAAGTCGGATATTGTACACATAGGGACTTATGATCAACGATTATGTTAGACTTCACTATTACCACTAATTGAACACGTATTATCCTACAAAGATCGTTTTGTTTATAAACTACCGCAAAAATTAAAAGACTGAGTAATTATGCTAACAATTTACCTCGAAAGGTAGTTCAAAGCTTAGATTAACAAATAGAGATGAGTATTCTAAGGTTGTAATTGGTTCACCAATCCTATTGTGTCATCCAAGTATTCCTCGTTAATCAAATTTATCAACTATTGCTAATTAATCGAATTATTAATGCACGTAGTATTCTCCTGAATTACTACTCGCCTATTTTTAACAATTCACCGCCTATATTCCTATGAAATTGACCTGTTAAGAACGCAATATATGTACGGTATTTAATTGAACACAACGACCAAGTATATTCCTATCCTAGCCGCAAAGCCTTGCCCTACTGTGGGGAATTAGATACGCCCTCTTTACTTCTTTTCTTATCTAACAACCTTCCCCAGTTTGTATATTAGCTAGTAGATAGAAATTGACTTTTGCAGAAAGTTGAGAAACTTCTTCATATACAAACTTGGGGAAGTTGTTAGATTAGAGAAGTAAATAAGGCATGATCTAATTCCCCACAGTAGGGCAAGGATTTGCCTGATAGGAATATACTTAATCGCCGCGTACAATTAAATACCGTACATGTATTGCGTTCTTAACAGGTCAATTCTATAGGAATATAGGCGGCAAACTGTTTAGATTAGGCCAATAGTAATTCGAGAGAATACTACGAGCATTAATAATCTAGTTAATTAGCAATCGTTGATGAATTTGATTAAGAAAGAATACTTGGATAACTCAATAGTATTGGGGAACCAACCACAACCCTGGAATACTCATCTCTCTGTGTTAGTCCTAAGCTTTGAACTATCGTTCGTGACAAATTGTTAGCATAATTACTTAGTCTTTTAATTTTCGCACTAGTTTATAAACAAAAGGCCAAAGTCATCCGCGGCCACCTAAACTTGTAACAAATTCCACTTAGACACCTTAACTTGTTCCAATTGAACACCTACACTATTCAAAATTGTACCTATTGAACACTTTTTGCTGACATGGAAAAGTCTGTACTACACGTGAAAGAAGCGCGTGAAAAGTTGTTTTTTAATAAAAAATATTTTCCCCCTCTTCTTCTTCATTGTTTATCATCCACCGCCACTGCTGCCCCCATTATCATTGCTGCAAATACACACCAATCACTCTTAAACTCATTCTCATGTCTTTGATGTCTGTCCCACTAAAAGAGAATAAGAAAATTAATTTGGGTGTCAAAATAATTTCCGGTGAAACTCCATTTTTTTGTCCAAGAATCTGTCCCAGCATGTTACTATATTAATGTAATCTAACAATAATAGATCACACTTCTTAAGCAAAGTTGCAGGAACCAAAAAAAAAGAGAAGAAGTTCGTCAAGAGAATAAATCAGATCCGGGTTCAAGAAAATTTCCGGCAAAACTCCGTTCTTGATTCTTATACCACTGGGACGGGGAAGAAGATCCTTGTACCAATTGAGAAATAAGAGTGAAGAAGGTGGAGTGGGGTTTGGGCAATGGCTACGTACTGGCGAGGAGGGTTCTGGGGAAGGGGTAAGGAGGGGTTGGGTATGTGGGGGTGGGGTTTAGAAAATACCTTTTTTATTTATTAATATTTTTTAGCTGAAAATAGTTTTTCTTTTATTTTTCCTTATAACTTATTATTTAATTATTATTCTGGATCTAAATGCCACGTGTCATCTTATAATTAGTCATTATGCCATATCATCGCGAGTGTAATGCACAGACTTTATAGCAACGTTCATACGAATTTCTTAATTTTTAGCGGAACTCCGTTCTTGATCCTTGTACTAGTGGGAAATGGGATGGGGAAGAAGATCCTTGTACCAACTGAGAAATGAGAGGGAAGAAGGTGGAGTGGGGGTTTGGGCGATGGCTAAGTACATGTGAGGAGGAGGATTCTGGGGAAGGGGGAAGAAGGGTTGGGTAAGTGGGGCTGGGGTTTAGAAAATACCTTTTTTTTTTGCTGAAAATAGTTTTTCTATTATTTTTCCTTATAATTTATTATTTCATAATTATTATGGACCTAAATGCCACTTGTCATCTTTTAATTAGTCATTATGCCATGTCATCGCGAGTGTAATGCACACACTATAATTTTAGCTGATTATCAAAAAGTGTTTAAGTGGTTCAAATTCCGAGTGGTAGAGGTGTTCAATAGGTATAAGTCTAGGTTTAGGTGTCTAAGTAATTTTGTGGACAAGTTTAGGTGACTGCGGATGACTTTGGCCTAAATAAAACAACCTTTGTTCGAAAATACTTGTTCAATTAGTGGTAATAGTGAAGTCTAACATAATCGTCGATCATAAGTCCTTGTGGGTTTCGATGTTCGACTTTCTAGTCACTAGTCCTTCTCTAGCAGTTTGCATATAGGATTGGATATCTTGGAAAAGTCTTTAAAGAAGTGGCTGTAGAACCTTGCATGGCATAAATATCTACAAACACCCCTAATAGACACAGGAGGTGGTAATTTCTCAATCACATCTACCTTAGCATGGTCAACTTCCAAGCCCTTCTTTGACACCTTATGCCCAAGGACAATTCTCTTTTGGACCATAAAGTGACACTTCTCTTAGTTGAGCACCAACTTTATTTACTCATGTTTTTCAGGCACTCGATCCAGGTAATTCAAGCATGCATCGAATGACTTGCCAAAGACAGAAAAGTCGCCCATGAACACTTCCAGAAAACCTTCCACCATCTCAGAAAATATCGTCACCACGCACCTCTGAAATGTCGCTGGCACGTTACATAATACAAACATCTGCTTGAAGGCGTATGTACTGTAAGGGCATGTGAATGTCATATTTTCCTGATCCTATGGAGCGATAACTATCTGATTGTAGCCGAAATGCCTATACCGAAATGCCTATCAAGAAAACAATAATATTCTTGTCTGACTAACCTGTCAAGCATCTGGTCAATAAAAGATATGATAATAATCCTTTCTCGTGGCCTCGTTCAGCTTCCTGTAATCCTCCACCCTATTACAGTTCTTATTGAAATGAGCTCATTGTTTTCCGTTGTGATCACTGTCATCCCTTCTTTCGTACTGGACTCATCCACTTACTATCAGACATATGATAGACGATACCTGCATCTAACCACTTTATCACCTCTTTTCTTGACCACTTCTTTCATCACATGATTTAACCTTCTCTGGTGCTTAGTACTCGGCTTGTGACCTTCCTTCAAAACTATTTTACGCATAAGAATGCTGGACTGAATATCTGCTAACTGCCCACCCAGTGCTCTCTTGCGATTTCGTAACACCTACAATGACTTTTCCTTCTTTTGCCTTAGTGAGTTTATGTGCTAAGATGACCGACAATGTTTTACCTTCACTCAAGAACACATATTGGAGGTGCGCAGGTAAAGGTTTCAATTCTAGCTTCAGGGCTTCCATAATTGCTAACTTGGGCGGTGGCCCAAGAGGACTTTCATGTGGCTCGAACATACCCTCTTACATGTAGATGTGTGCCATGGTTAGAATTTGCACCCATTTGTTTGCCTTTGCATCATCATAAATATCATCCCCCACTAGTGCTCTTTCCAATGGATCGTTTGACATCATAAAGGGTAGCTCAAAATTACAGTTCACCACACTAATCGCAGACAACTCCTCATAGAGTGCAAGGCAATTTGTATACATCGAATATCTCAACCTTGTCATGTGCTCTCAGAGTCAACTGTCCTGCTGCTACATTAATTAAAGCTCTGCCTGTGGCCAAAAACTGACGCCCCAAAATAAATGGGACTTCCAGATCTGACTTAAAATATGAGAAACCCAACCTGCACCAGACATCTTCAATAATACCTTCAGGTTTTGCCAGCTGCAAAATAACAGTAGTAGGATGCCGGTTTCCCAACCCCAACTTTATGAACATAGATGAAGGTATTAGATTGATACTCACTCCAAGATCATACAGTGCTCGTGCAATAACCTGCTTTTCAATGGTAATATCAATAGTGATTCTTTCAGCTTCGTAGGCAACTTGTTTTGGATATGAGAGGTGCACTATTTAGTAAGTGCTATTGTTGCAGTGAATTGGCTCTTGTTAGCCACAATATACTTAGCATACTTAGGAATTCCTTGCAACATGTCTACCAAGGAAACATTAACATGCACCTTCTTAAGTAAGTCAAGAAACTTCTTATAAGTCGCCTCTTCTTTTTGCTTTATCAAACGTTGTGGGAAGGGAGGTGGTGATTTGGCAACCACAGGTTGTGGCTGCTTCACTACCGGTTCCTTTGTTGTCCGCTCGACATCTATCACATCATCTCAATTCACCTCTTTTTCAACTTCACCTGAGTTCTCTTGGGGGTGAGTTCCTTCGATTTTCTACCGTTTCTAAGAGTTACTGTATTAATCGGTGCTTTTGGATTAGGATCAGTATCACTTGGGAGTGCCCCCTGTGGTCTAGTATTATGAATACCAACTATCTGACCCATTTTTGCCTCTCTAGATTTTGAACAGCTAAATCACGATTTTGGTTCCAAGCCATTAGCTTTTGTATGTCAGCCATAATCCTTTTCAATATCTCCTCAACACTCCTCACAGGAGCAGTATCTTGATTGCCTTATGCTGGCAGATAATTCTGCTGTCCCTGTGGCCTATACTGATTCTGTGTGCATTGATTTCTATCCTACTAGAAATTCAGGTGGTTTCCCCAGTTCGTATTGTAATTGTTTCATATTGTAAGTGTTTCCGTACTGGTTTTGGTTACCTTGGCCTCTGCCAACATTGCCCACAAAATATACCAATTCTGGATTTGCAGGGTATCACTGGTGTGGCCTTCTCCACAAACCTCACAAAATCCCTCAACTCGCTACACTGACTAAACATGCGGCTGAGGTGGCCCCATTGTAAATTTATTGAGTTGATTCTGCATAGGTGATATATGTCCTGATAATGTAGAGATTGCATCCAATTTAATAACCCCGACTGCCTTTTTAACCCCATTTCTACTCACGTCGACCTGCCAATCTAGATTGCTCTGGGAGAACTTGTTCAAGAGAGCATATATTTCGTCATAGTGCTTTTCAATGATTTTCCCATCTGCTGCGGCTAAGTCTAACAATATTTTAGTGTGAGGATCTAGCCCCTCAATAAAAGTATGTGCCAGAACGTCGTCCGTTTGAGGGTGATATGGACAATCCCTGAGAAGTGGCTTGAACCTTTCCCATGCTTGATATAGAGTCCCTCCATCTTTCTGCTTGAAAGCCATGATTTCACTTCTGAGCCTTGTTGTCTTCCCTGATGGAAAAAACCTAGCCAAGAATTTCCTAGCTACATTTGCCAAGTAGTGATGGAGTTTGTGGGTTCCGCCTTTAACCATCTTTTCGTTTCCTAAGAAAACGGAACCAGTGTGAGCCTGACGTAATCGAACGAAACCCCTGTAGTGATATAAGTATCACTAATCGCCTGGAAGTTCTGAATGTGCTGTCGAGGAACGTCATGCAACAAACTCATGAACTCCGCTGGAGTGAAGCAATTGAATCATATTTTGCTTCAGCTCGAACCGCCCAGTGATGTTGGGCTTAACAATGCTCAATGTGACATTGCCCACGAGAGGTACAGTGCGAGATGCACTGCTATAGGGTTATTTTCAGCCGCGACAATTGAATGAGTGTTTGCTGGTTTTCAAATAGCTTCACGTCTCTCCTTTGCTTGTGGAATGTTTGTTCAGTTTCCCTGTCAAACTCCACAAGATTGCTGTCGCTAGCAACCCGCCGCATTCAACTGTAGTTCCTGCGTTAACAACCACTAAGATAAAAACTTTAATACTTGAATAATGAAAGTAGTAATCGATAAGTTTATATAACCCGTTAATTTCTAAGTACCCAACAACAACGCCAAAAACTTGCTGCTCCCAAACGCACACGCAAGCGTACGTAGTTGTCAAGTAATATAGTGACTAGCTAAGCTGCTCGGACTCGGGTGCGGGTATCCGACACGGGTATCGTTCTGAGTGTCGGATTCTGCAAAATCTAAATTTTAAGATTCGAGAGTGCGGATCCAGGTATAGATACGGGTGCTCGGCTAAGAAAATTAAAAATTATAAAATTAGAGCTATAAAGGCGCCCCAACTTCTTCTTTCAACCTCTCCGGTTCTTCCCCTCAGAAGAGAAAAAGAAAGCCATTCAAGGCCTTCCATCGACTCTCCTTACAGATCACTACTACTATCTACCAAAAGGCAAAACTCAGAACACAACCCCTTGAATTCTTATTTTAACTCAGAACACAACCCCTTGAATTCTTATTTCTCTATGTTTGCCCTGAAACATGAAGCAACAAATATGAGACAAAAGGACTATAACATTGAAGGTATGCCATTTCCCGTGTCTTAAATCTGTTTATCTTTCATTTTGAGAAATCAAAATCTCAATTTTTTCCCAAATTTGTCCATGGACTCCAATTAAGGTACTAAAGTTGGTTGACCATATCCCGCTCCCGCTCCCGCACACGCACACGCACACGCACACGCACACGCACACGCACACGCACACGCACACGCACTCTATTGAGACGGGTGCGACAACAAAAATGAAGAGTCCGTGCAACTTAGGTGACTAGATAGTCGGATATCGTACCCATAGGGACTTATGCTCAACGATTATGTTAGACTTCACTATTACCACTAATTGAACAAGTATTTTCCAACAAAGGTTATTTTGTTTATAAACTAGTGCAAAAATTAAAAGACTTAAGTAATTATGCTAATAATTTGTCACGAACGATAGTTCAAAACTTAGGTTAACACGGAGAGATGAGTATTCCAAGGTTGTAGTTGGTTCACCAATCCTATTGAGTCATCCAAGTATTCCTCTTTAATCAGATTTATCAACTATTGCTAATTAATCGAATTATTAATGCACGTAGTATTCTCCCGAATTACTACTCGCCTATTCTAAACTGTTCGCTGCCTATATTCCTATGTGATTGACCTGTTAAGCAAGTAATACATGTACAATATTTAATTGAACACAACGACTAAGGATATTCCTATCCTAGTCGCAATCCTTGCCCAATTGTGGGGAATTAGATCACGCCCTCTTTACTTCTTCTCTAATCTAACAACTTTTCCAAGCTTGTTAGTAGATAGAACTCGACTGTTGCGCGTCAATCAAGCAATTAAACACAGAAGTAAAGAAATAATAGCAATTGATAAATCAACTAAGATAGAAATACTATTCAAACGTCAATATTCATGATTTTACCACAACTCTAGAATTATGAAGTTTAGCTACTCATACTCGGATTACAACAAAGATTGTTCATGTTTAATCCAAGAAATAAAGATAAAAGTGATAACCTTATGTATAATTGCTTTGATCCTTGCTCTCTTGTGTCAAAATGGCTGAACCCCTTCAAAAACGAGCTTGGGGAATTTCTATAGGCTTCGGAAGAGTCCTAGAGAGAATTTCCAAAGCCAACTCAATAAAGAGGAATCCACTAATCCCGGTCATCCCAAGCACCCTCTGCCGACCAATAACTAGAGCCAAGGGGTCCCAGCGTAAGGAGCCACTCCTCTCCCTCAGCTCCCTCCTTAATGGCTGGAGAATCGACTTCCATGGTCCCGGAGATAGAGATCTTATCCCTGGTCTACCTTGCCGCTCCCTAGAGTGTGTAGAAGGGGCGAAGAAGAAGTGCCTTATTGAATAAGGATAAGGGGCTCCACTCTTATGGGAACCGACTGGCTAACTTCCTGCCGTTGGGGACCTGACCGTGGGCTTTAGCGAGAGTTCAGACTCTCTTTTCTTTTTTCCTTCTTTCTTAATTGGGAAGACGCCCTTCGTTGGAGTAAATAAATCTTGACCCGACACACCCTCGTCGCGTTGCGGTGCCTATCGCGCCAAACTTGGACGCAATGGTCATCGCGTCGCGTTGAACTTGGTTGCTTCATAATTAGCAAATTTTCCTGTGATGGACCTCGCTCTGGGTTGAAGTCTTCTATTCCATCTTTTAGTCAATTAGCCACGCTACTCTAGTCATCGCGCCGCAACCCGCGATGGCCAAAGCGGCACATGGAAGCCTTGGGCTTTCAACACTTATCCGAATTGTGATCTCTTTTACTCCAAAACGGAGCATTTTCGTCATAAAGTACCTAGATTCAACATTTAAAAATCATACTAGTTCCATATCTCAGAATTAGTATTAGTTAGGTGTATTTAATACATTAGCACAAAAACGAGGTAGAAAAGTGAGTAAAGTAATGTGCAAAGACGTGTAAATACACCAAACGTAAGAGGTGAAAACAATATATCAGTCCAAAATGACTATTGGTTACAATTCGACCTATAAAAAAGGACTATTGGTTGCTACTTGTCATATCTTTGAGATTGTCCTCGTTAGAAACCAACATTAGCTTAGACCAAAGTTAGTGAAGCAGGAGGAAACAAAACTTGATTAGTTTCATTGAATATCGTCATTGAATTGATTATCCTGCTGTTTTATGTGTGCTTTTGTTTCCTTCAGATGGCACAAGGATGCCTTTGAATCATGCAGAGATGATAAGTTCTCGTACATATACTTGTAGGTGAGTAGGTTTCTTTTTGGAGATACTGAATGATTTAGCAAGTTCTCATGTTGTGTTTGGACGACTTTTGTATTTCTAGAAATCATGTCATTTTGCACCTGATGACTACTTTTCCCTGAAGTTAGGAAAATGGCTGTTGTTCAATACAATTTAGAGATTTCATTCAGTGAAGCAATTTCTTCCTGCTGATTGTTTTTATTTATATGCAGTGAGTGCTACGACAAGTTAGTCTCATTCCTTTTGTATTGGTTCAGAGTTGCAATGACAGGAGTTG
Organism: Anisodus acutangulus; assembly: GCA_029783415.1. Classification (NCBI taxonomy): domain Eukaryota; kingdom Viridiplantae; phylum Streptophyta; class Magnoliopsida; order Solanales; family Solanaceae; genus Anisodus; species Anisodus acutangulus. The sequence continues at coordinate 5,617,106 of CM056510.1, read as the reverse complement.
TAAGTTACCACTGATCCTGGTTGATTCTTCAGTTATTTCCACTTTTACTTGTGGAGTTGCTTAAAACGTAAAAGAGGTCTAATATTAGAAGTTGAGTAAAATATATAATAAGCTTTTATCTAACATCGCATTGCAGCTCAAACTCCTGCCCCATAACAATTATTCCCTCTGTTCCATTTATATGGCTCTTTCCTTTTTAGGTCTGTTTATTAAAAAAAAAAGGAATTACAGTGTTCCACATTTGAAAATAATTGCATTTATCCTTAATGACGTGCTCTTATAGCCATAGAAATGTCATGACATGTTTAAGACCGCTAGTTCTAAGGATACTATTAAAAGTCTTTTTTTCTACTTTGATTACACTTTCTTTGAGCTGAAGATCTCATCCAAAACAGCCTCTGAGCCTCTCTACCCCACAAAGGTAGGGGTAAGGTCTGTCTACATCCTACTTTACCCAGACTCCATTTGTAGGATTACACTAGGTATGTTGTTGTTGTTCTCCAATTTAACACCACCATGTAAAATGAACGGAGGGGGTATGTTGCATCAATCTGGCCCATTTCAATCTTGAACGTTGGATCCGCTGGCTTCTATAGTGTAGGATTTGACTCTTATCGCATGTTTGTCAAGCTTTGGAATTTTAATGGTATTAGCAACTTCTTTCTTTTCTCCTCAGCTTTTTTACCTTCAGGGGAAGTTCAAAGGGAAGACTGCTGGTATGGATATGCTTGTCGCACACAGCACCATAACCAAGAACATGCTCGGAAGAGAAATCATGTCTGCCGGCCAACGAGGGTTAATCATATGTAGAAATTCTTCATATAGTTTTCTGTTTGAAATTTCTGCTTCAGCTGATTCTCTAGTTGTGTAAATGCCAGTCTTGAACTTGATTCTGTTTTTGTGATTCTCGTCTATGATGAACCATAAACATCTGATGTTTTTCTTCTTTTCCTTTTACTGTACATATGTTCTTTTTTTGTGTTACATTTAGTGGTGAAGATATAACAAGTTCATAAACTGGAACAAGTGAAATAAGAAGTAATTCTCCGACTTTAAAAAAGAAATGAGGTTCTTTTCACATCTATAGCTGACAAAAGATGCAAGAATTGTTATGCCTTACAGCGTCAGGGACACAAATAGAACTTGATACTGAACAGAACACTACTATTGAAATTTCCTTTTGTAAGATTTTTCAGAATTTATCCACACAAACTCCATTTAAAATACGGGGATGGTTACATTTTTTTTTCTGTCAAGAAAGATAGTTACTTGGCAATACTTGCAAAATGAGAAAATGAAAAAAATAACAATTTGCAAATTAATGTATCAAAGAGCTAAAATATAGGGCGTGTTTGGTATGTGAGAAAAACATTTTCTCGAAATTCTGATATGGGACACAGGAAAATGTAAAATCAGAGAAACAAAAGGTACAAAACCATGCCTAGTGAAATTTCACAATGTGGGATTTGGGAGGGTAGAGTGTACGTAAACCTTACCTCTATCTTGATAGGTAGAGCGGCTGTTTCCGAGAGACTCTCGACTCAAGACAGAGGATAAGCACAAGCAAAGCAAAAGTAAGAAAACGATCAGATCCGGTCAATTTTTTTTAAAGCAATATGAAAGGCTACTACACCAAAGACGCCCTCGATGGCTACGACATCGAAAGCAACTTCAACAATGCTGATATCAAAAGCGAATAAGACATGATAGCGCATTCTGAAAAAAGTAAGCAGTAATTAGCGCATGTAAATAAGCTAAACAAAGTACACTAAAGAACACATAGTAGCAAAAATCAAACTATAGGGGACTATAAAGTCATACTGTGCCTATTTGTATGATAGGCTAAGCGAGCCTACAGTATAACACTACAACTACCAGTTTGCAAGCGTAAGTAAGACTACACTCGCTACCTACTACCCTTCTACCCTAATCTGTGTCCTCCACAACCCCCTATCAAAGGTCATGTCCACAGTAAGTTGCACCTGCGTTATATCCCGTCTAATCATCTCTCCCCAATACATCTTCGGCCTACCTCTACCCCTCATGAACCCATCCATAGCCAACCTTTCACACCTCCACACTGGGGCATTTGTGTCTCTCCTCTGCAAATGCCCAAACCATCTCAACCTCGCTTCCCGCATCTTATCCTCCACCGAGGCCAATCCCACTCTGTCTCGGATATCATCATTTCTAATCCTATCCCTCCTTGTATGCCCACACATCCATCTCAGCATTCTCATCTCCACAACTTTCATCTTTTGGATGTGCGAAGTCTTGACTGGACAACACTCCGCCGCATACAACATAGTCGATCTAACCACCACCCCGTAGAACTTGCCTTTAAGTTTTGGTGGCACCTTTTTGTCGCATAAGACTCCAGATGCGAGCCTCCATTTCATCCACCCTGCCCCAATACGGTGTGTGACATCGTCATCAATCTTTCCATCCCCTTGGATAATAGACCCGAGGTACTTGAAGCTTCATTTCTTTGGAATGACCTAAGTACCAAACCTCACCTCCACGCATGTCTCAAGGTCGCTTCCGTTATTGAACTTGAACTCCAAGTATTCTGTCTTGGTCCTACTCAGCTTGAACCCTTTAGACTCCAGAGTCTGTCTCCAAACCTCCAGCTTAGCATTCACTCTGCTACGAGTATCATCAATCAGAACTATGTCGTCTGCGAATAACATACACCATGACACCTCCCCTTGGATTTGTCGCATCAGTCCATCCATCACCAAGGCAAATAAGCATGGGCTAAGAGTTGATCCTTGGTGCAACCCATAATCACTGAGAAATACTCAGAGTCTCCTCCTACTGTCCGTACCTTGGTCGTAGCTCTATCATACATATCCTTGATCGCCCTAGTGTACGCTACAGGTACACATCTAACCTCCAAACCTCCATAGAACCTCCCTAGGGAATTTGTCGTATGCTTTCTCAATGTCGATGAAAACCATATGTAAGTCTCTCTTCCTCTCCCTATAAGAGAAACAAAAGGTAATGAAATAGAAAATGTCCACCAACTGACTGAAGAAATCGATTTTGTCATAGTGGTTTGTGACTGAATGTGTTTCTAGATAAAATGACAATCTAGCTCGATATGTTTTGTCCGTTCATGGAACATAGGGTTAGCTGCAATGTGAATAGTTACTCGATTGTCACAAAAAAAGGGAGGTATACAATACATGAATGTCTTGTATGATCTGTTTGAGCCAAATAATTAATCTCATTGGTTCTTAGATCGCCATGAGATTGTGAAGAACCAAGAAATATGATGTAACTAGTAGTTGACTTGCGTGTCCTGCCCAATCTGCGTCACAATATGTTCGCAAAGATGTGTTATTATTTGAAGAGAACAAAATACCTCGTACTGATAGCCCTTTCAAATAGTGAAGTAGGAAACATCAGAATGAGGTTGTCGCGGTTCATGCATAAATACAAAGAACATGTAATGCATATATAACTGATGTTAGGAAGAGCGAAATTGAGATACAATAATCGACCCACTAAGAACGGTATTCTTCTGGGTTGTTTCAAATCTCACCGGAATCATTAGAAGGCTTGTGTTACTGCTCCATTGAAAAGGAAGCTGGTTTGCATATAGTTTGACCACATTTGGCCAAAACGTCAAGAACATACTCGCAGTTGGCTAAAAGATATCCCTACTTGCCAAAGGTCACCTCAATCTACAGAAAATACTTAGGCTTCCCAAGATTTTTTATGTGAAGTTCTATATCCAAGTAACTTTTCAACTTACAAATACAATCTAAATTTTCCCCATGATAATAACATCATCAGACAATAATAGCAACAAAAGATCCTCCATGAGAGAAATGAATAAGGAACAATCTGCAATGGATTGCTGAAAACAAATAGCCAGAAGTGAAGCACTAAATTTTTTGTACCAATTTCTAGCTTGGCGAAGTCATGAAGAAATTTTGTAATTTGTGACACGTTGAAGCTCCCTCTTTTTGGCGAAGCCTTGTGAAAATTTCATACACTTTTCCCTCCAAATAACGATGTAACATGTCATTGTTTACGTGTAATTGATTTTCTTCCCAATTTTTAACTAAAGCAATGGCAAACAAATAATGGACGATGACTAATTTTGCAACGAGGGGAAACACTCTCATGAAATTTCATTCCCTCAATCTAGGTGTAGCCTTTTACAATTAGATGCGCCTTGTAACATTCATTGCTCAAATTATTATGTCAAAAAGAGGCAAATCCAAAAAAATAGAGAAAATAAAAGCACTAGATTTTAACGTGAAAAACCTTTTCAAATCGATGGTAAAATCCACAGAATCACCTAAACCCAGATAGCTCCAGTATAACAATTGTTTTTCACAAGATAGCTCAGCTATAACAATTGTTTCTGTCAAAAGAGACTTTCCCGAAGCGCCGCAATAGAAAAAACACGAAAAAGGGCCAAAAGTGCTCCTGGACTATTAGAAAATGTCTAAAAATATCATTTTCCCACCTATTTTGCTAAACATATCATTCAGTTCACCTTTTTGGCTCACTTATGTCCTTTGACTAACAGTCAATATTAAATTAAAAAATATTATTTAAATTCTACATGACATTTTATTACTAGTCCAGTTTTTTAAATCAAACAAATTGAATTTTTATAAAATCTGGAAGAACTATTTTGTTTTTAAAAAAATGTGATAAACCCTTTAAAAATAAATAAATCAGGTTTGAATTTTTATTAACAAATATGGATTTTTTTAAATCTGGAAAATTATTATTTTTAAAAAAAACAAAAGTGGAAAACCCATTTTCACATTTTTTTTGTAAAAAGAATAAGTTTTTCTAGATTTTTAAAAAAATCATTTTTTTTTTCATATTTTGAAAAAAAATCCACTTTTCCCTTTTTTTTTAAATTTTCCTAAAAATAAAGTCATTAAAATCTGAATTTTTTAGGACACTTTGTTTTTTAAAATAATTCAATTTTCCTGATTAAAAAAAACATTTTCCAGATATTTTAATTAAAAAATCTAGTTTTCCATTTTAAAAAAAATGAGTTTTAAAAAATCAAATTTTCTTGATTCTAAAAAAAATAATGTATTTCCAAATATATATATTTTTTAAAATTAGACTAATAATAAAATGTCATGTGGAATTTAAATAAATTTTATTTTTTAATTTAGTGTTGACTGTTAGTCAAAGGACATAATTGAGCAAAAAGGTAAACTGAAGAATATTTTTAGTAAAATAGGTAAAAAAAAATGTGTTTGTTGTCTTGAAAGATTTTCTCTAGCCTTATCCATAATTCGTGAGCTGAAGCACCTGTCTTCATAATGTTGGAAATTTACTAATGTGGAGTTAAATTTATCCCATTATTTATGACTCGAATAATTGGGCCCCGCAAGTCGGAAATATCGTTTCCACAAACGTGCAATCTTAGTACCAAGTATCGTAAATTTCGTTAATGAAAGAGATATTGATACGTAAGTGGAATGTTTGAGACATAATGATGGACGGTTATTTGCTAAATGACATGTGTTGCACGTTGGTAAACGAAGGAAGGATTGTGCGAAATGTAAGATGGTACGGATCAGAAAAGGGCCACGGCACCCCCTAGCAGCGCCGCGGCGCCTGACTGGCAGTAAGCGTCGTCGATTTTCTGGTTGAATTAGCGGCGCGGCGCAGCGCTAATGTGGCAGAGCCGCGGCGCTTCATTGGCAGTGATTGCTCGACGGAATTCCAAAGGTTTGGCTGTTGAGCGGGTTTCAATGGCATTGAGTCTACCCAATAATGGCCATTACTTGGACCATTATGCTGTTGCATTACTTGGGGGTTAAATTTCATCCATTACATGACATTTAAATGACCATTACATGGGCACTTGAAGAGGCCATCTTGCACACCTATAAATTGAGGCCTTTGGCTCAATTCTATAGATGAAGAAGAAGACAATATACATACAAGTATACAACACCACAAAAAGATCAGATTTTCCTGATAAGCAATCCTTCTCTTAGCAATCTTCACCGTTCGTATTCTTCGCTGAGGTAATTTGTGTAGGCTTTGCACACTTGATAGTTTGCTGTTTCATCTTGGGAGACTATTGTCCACACTTCCGTAAAACCTATATACGGGGGCAATCTTGTCTTAAAGACAGAGAGCCATCTCTCGACTCAGCCGGTAGTGTTGTGTTTATCTAATTGGTTGCTAAGTGTTTCAGGTGTTATCTCAACAGACGAAGAACTCTAATCGTTCGTACTCTCAGCGGTTCTACAAGCCACAAGTGTAGCAGTTCATGTTCTTGTATTTCCGAATACAAGACCCATATTTGAAGTTCCATTTTAAAGATCAAGAGATTGACAACTTGTTGTAATTTTAGTTGTTTATCCTTTCGATCATTGTAATAGTTATTTACTATTCCCGTTGTTGCTTTACATATTCCAACAATTTTAAGACAAAATTTGTATTAGTGATTCGAAAGATGTTGGTCGACAACTGTGTGACCAAATATGGCTGTGGTTTTCTTCTTGAAAATAGTTCTGTTGACAGTTTTGCTAACAGTTCAAACAACAACCGTGCTTTCAAGATTGGTCCTGGTTCTCTCTCTCTTTGACGAGAGTTACAAGTCTGTTTCCGTCAAAGGTGGGATCTCTGGATATGATGGTGAGCTTCAAGATACTACTGATAGTCATGCTAGTACGACTAAAGATCAAGGACGAGTTGGTGTCACCACTCCTGATGGTGGTGGAAACAAGCGCCCACGAGAGGCTGAAGATGTCAACTGGGATAAGAAGAGAAGGCTGAAGATGATGTTCTATCATGTAGCAAAAGACCTAGATCTGTCCCAGACAAAGGATTCAAATTATGGTAAGGAGGATGTGGACACTCAGTCTGACTGAAGTGGGCCAAAATCCAAAAAGTCTAAGTTGATAATCCTTCCTTATCTATAATGTGTTTAGTTAATATATGAATAAAAGTGTGTAAAGCAAGGCTGAGAATATGAAAGTGTTTTCATTAAAAGCTTATATTTCCTACACTCTAAAATCAAATATTGAATCTCTTTCCTTCCCGGTTAAAGATTGAACTATTGTAAACAAAACTTAAAAGATCCGTTCTTTTGAGTGTAATTATGACTAGTGTGTAAAGTATGTTCGCACATACGAAGGGTAGAGATCCACTGACTGTGCGAAAACTGTTACCACTCTTAAGTAAGCGTCAGAGATTTCCCTGGGCACCAATCACAAGGGAAGAAGACTAAAAGATAATGACTTATCTTAAGACGTTGAACGTGTCACACTATTTGATAAAAGAGACTTCATTTGATAGGATGATATTGGACACTCAGTCGTACAAAGCCTATGGGCGACTGGAGTGGGCCATAATTTATTTGATAAGGATGATACTGGACACTCAGTCGTACAAAGCCTACGGGCGACTGAAGTGGGGTCAGAATTCATTTGACAGAAAAGTAATGGACACCTAGTGAGGTGGGACAGAGTTTTCAGGTCTTAAATGATCTGAAGGACAAAAGAAAGGCAGAAAAAAAATTGGACACTCAGTCTGCCTAAGCAACTGGAGTGGGCCAGAGTATCCAGATCACATATGATCCGGTTACGCCCTAACCACGGGCAAAAGATTGTTTATGTGAAGCAACACCACCTCTAAAGTCGAAGGGGTTGGAGAGGTTGTCCTCAATAGGACTTCAAGGAATGAGATCACTCTAAAAAGAGGTGATACATGTCCCAAACTTGATTTAAGGGACGCTGTTGTTCAAGCTGGTTTGAGACTAGTCCAACAGGTCTCTAATAGCTAAGAATGGTACAATATGTCTGTAGCAAAATGAACGATATATTTGTAATCCGTGCATCTATGTCCTCATAGATTAAGACACGTTAAATAAAAAGTCATTCAAAAGCTAAGGAAGTTGAGATTGTTGCCTTCTGTCGACAAAAACCCTCAAAATAAATGTGAGATAGGCGAAGAGGAAAAATTATCTTTCCAAGTTCCATAAAAGGAATAACGAAAGAAACACCGCTCCTCTAGAACTTAGTCACACCTACATGGGTGATTTGAAGTTTATACAAAATAGAGGGGGAGAGACAAGTACTTTGTGACCTTCATTGATGATGGTACAACGTATTGCATCATTTGTTTGTAGAAAAGCAAAAATAAAGCTGTTGAAGCGGATAAGCGCTACAAAGCAGAAGTTGAAAATCAACTAAGCCTACAGATTGAGGAATTCGTAGTAATATAGGGGGAGAATGTGAACCATCGTTCATCAAATGACTGCTTATTACTCACCTCAGTCTAACGATTGAAAGTCAGACACAAAGCCGTACGCCCAAAATATGTGGGGCAAGGCGATCCTTACCGCTAATGCGATTCTCAAAAGAACTCCGCATAAGGATAATGATAACCCTCCATGTGAAACATGGAAAAGATCCCACCTACAAATGTTGTGATGTGGGGTGGCTTGGTAGAGGTTGGAATACCGAAACAGGTCAAGTTGGACCTAAGACTGTAGATTGCATATCCATTAGATTTGCAAATAACAGTAGTGCTTATCGCCTTTTAGTGTCAAATAATGCTGAATTCTTTGAAGATAACTTTTCTTGAGAAGGAAAAAGAAATAATTGCTCGAGGTTAACAAAAACCCGCGAGTGCTGACTGTCCGGAACTAGACGTTCTGCACCTACAGGACTCGAAAGTTGCTGACTATCCGGAACTTAATATTTCAGATCTACAGAACTCAAGGATTCTAGATGTTGAACCGAGACGGAGCAAAGAGGGGAAAAATACTTGTTCCAGGCCTTCTAGCTTGTATGGTTGAGAATGAACCATGGACAATTAACAGATAATTGTCATCTCCAGAAGCGCTGCTTTGGAAAGAAGCTACAGAGAGAGAAATATATTCCATCAGATAGAACCATACTTGTGTAATAGTTGATTTTCCCCCGGGAAAAGAACCTTTGGGTTGTAAAAGTGGATACTCAAAACTGAGTACAAAGTAGATGGATCTACTGACGAGTATAAGGCCTCGGCTACTTGGACATGTGCTCCCCGGTGAATAGCTTAACATCCAGGGCCATTGCAGTCTTGCGTGACATGGATGTTGATGTCGCCTTCCTAACCGAAGAGTTGGAAGGGAGAATCAGAGTTGGTTTATTGGATTGTTGGGCTTCTTCCTGAACTTTCATTTTGGTCCCTGAAATGTTTACATTTTGATCCTGGAAGTTGACAACAAAAATATTGAATCTGAAGTTAGAAAGCCAACAGTTGGAAAACCAACAGTCTGAGAGTGAAAGTTATATTGAAACAAAAGATATGGGTATCACATATGACATCTTAGGAATTGGATTTCTAAGACATCTAACGGACTGGTCTAACTCCAAACTCAGTTGTGAGATAATTGACAGTCTCGTTGAAGCCACTAATGGATATGAATCATAGAACTGATTGGAATCATGGTGCACCCATATACAAGGAGCGATATGTGCAGGTTACATGTAGTTCAATGTATTGTACACACTAAAACTGACCTGTTATCGACTTACAAAGCAGATCAGTTGAACTAAGGTTCACTCATGATTCTGGAAATGATCGACAGAAGGCGTTAAGTCGGTTATCACGATATCTGAAATATTCGCTTATCTACGGATTATGGTATTCTGGATGTCCAGCGGTTCTGGGAGAACACATTGATGCAAACTGAACGTCAGATATGAAGAACACCAAATCCACAAGTAAAATATATGGTGGGTCTTGGAAAATCCTCTAAGAAAACTTGCATCGGCCGATTCATGATGAAATCGGAGTTTATCGCTTTTAACAAAGCATGAAAGAAGTTAGAGTAACTTCACGACTCCTTAGAGGACGTCCCTTATTGGGAGAAACCTGTGCCTTCAGCAGTTATACACTGTGGCTAGCCGGTCAACTTCAGAAAGGGCACAGATGACGGCGTCTGGACATATCTGTCGGAGACATAAGACCGTATGGCAGTTGATCATCACGGGTGTCACTTCATTGATTACTAATCAAAGGATATAGCGGACCCTTTAACTAAGGGACTACCCGAAGATCAAGAGTTCTGCCTATCTAGGGAAATGGGCTTAAAAACCCAAACAATACGAACCTTTGCGGTGGTAACCCAACCATACTGACCGGAGATCCCAAGAATTTGATTCAATGGGAAAACTAAGCTGCAAAAGGTTTAGTTGAGCGCTTCGGTGAAAGCAAGAGCACTTCATATTATGATTTCTGTAAAGAAACGTAAATCCAAAGCCGTTCCCGCGATAGTCATTAAAGTGCTACCTGCATGGTGGGTAAATGTTAAGCTTCCAAACCTTTACGGTCCTCAAATGGTTGAGGCTAAGGTTGGAGAAACTTTTAATGATTCCTAACACTTATGAAGTGGGGGTATAACATGATACATTGTAGGAGATCACCTATTTAAGTGCGAGGACAAGACGCCTCAGATGAACGCACTTAAGAATCCAAGAGGGGATTGTTGGAAATTTACTAATGTGAAATTAAGTTTATCCCATTATTTATGACTCGAATAATTGGGCCCCGCACGTCGGAAATATCATTTTCACACACGTGCAATCTTAGTGTCAAGTATCATAAATTTCGTTAATGAAAGAAATATTGGTACGTAAGTGGAATATTTGAGACATACAATGATGGACGGTTATTTGCTAAATGACATGTGTTCCACGTTGGTAAATGAAGGAAGAATTGTGCGAAGTGTAAGATGGTACGGGTTAGAAAAGGTATGCGGAGCCGAGAAGGGCCGCGGCGCCCCCTAGCAGCGCCGCGGCGACTGACTGGCAGTAAGCGTCGTCGGTTTTCTGGTTGAATTAGCGCCTCAGCGCTAATGTGGCAGAGTCGCGGTGCTTCATTGGCAGTGACTGCTCGACGGAATCCCAAAGGTTTGGCTGTTGAGGGGATTTCAATGGCATTGAATCCACTCAATAATGGCCATTACTTGGACCATTATGTTGCTGCATTACTTAGGGGTTAAATTTCATCCATTACATGACATTTAAATGACCATTACATGGGCACTTGAAGAGACCATCTTGCACACCTGTAAATTGAGGCCTTTGGCTCAATTCTATAGATGAAGAAGAAGACAATATACATACTAGTATACAACACCACCAATAGATCAGATTTTCCTGATAAGCAATCTTTCTCTTAGCAATCTTCATTGTTTGTGTTCTTCGCTGAGGTCATTTGTGTAGACTTTGCACACTTGATAGTTTGTTGTTTCATCTTGGGAGACTATTGTCCACACTTCCGTAAAGCCTATATACAGGGGAAATCTTGTCTTAAAGACAGAGAGCCATCTCTCGACTCAGCCGGTGGTGTTGTGTTTATCTAATTGGTTGCTAAGTGTTTCAGGTGTTATCTCAACAGAAGAAGGACTCTAACCGTTCGCATTCTCAGCGGTTCTATAAGCCACAAGTGTAGCAGTTCATGTTCTTGTATTTTCAAATACAAGACCCATCTTTGAAGTTCCATTTTAAAGATCAAGAGATTGACAACTTGTTGTTGTAATCTTAGTTGTTTATCTTTTCGATCACTATAATAATTATTTACTATTCCCATTGTTGCTTTACATATTCCAACAATTTTAAGACAAGATTTGTATTAGTGATTCGAAAGATGTTGGTCGACAACTGTGTGACCAAATATGGCTGTGATTTTCTTCTTGAAAATAGTTCTGTTGACAGTTTTGCTAACAGTTCAAACAACAACCGTGCTTTCAAGATTGGTCCTGGTTCTCTCTCTCTTTGACGAGAGTTACAAGTCTGTTTCCGTCAAAGGTGGGATCTCTGGATCTGATGGTGAGCTTCAAGATACTGATGATAGTCATGCTAGTACGGCTAAAGATCAAGAATGAGTTGGTGTCACCGCTCCCGAGGGTGGTGGAAACAAGCGCCCACGAGAGGCTGAGGATGTCAACTAGGACAAGAGGAGAAGGCTGAGGATGTCAACTAGGATGTAGCAAAAGGCCTAGATCTGTTCCAGACAAAGGATTCAAATTATGGTAAGAAAGATGTGGAATTGTATAATTCTCCTTGTATCAAAATAATAATTACAATATAATAATTACAATATATGAAGATATAAATATATTCTCTATCAAAATAGACTAAAAGTCATTGGCTAGTGCGCTGACTACAAATTCAATTAAAGAAAGAAAGTTGATTGTTAGAAAATGTGAAAGATCGCAGAGCCATGAGAATTTCTCTCTGTGTTGTCTCCATTATTTGTTGGAACGTAAATTACAAAAACAAATTTAAAGGAAATAAAAAACAGGGGGAAATTTAGTAAAGCATTTCAACAGACCTCGTTATCCTACAAAGGTTTATCAACTCTTGCACAACTTCACCTATTTCTTTCTCTCCATTACTCTTCAAAATCTCACTATACTCTCTTGCTTTTTTTCTCAATCTTTGTCCACTTTTCTCTGCCACCACTTTCCTTATAACCTTTGCCACTTCATGCCTGTCAATATTTCCATATTTGTCCCTAACAGCCTCTTCTCCTACCCCTGCATCTACTATTAACTTCGCATTTAATGGCTGATCAAGATGCATTGGCATGGCTATAATTGGTACTCCAAGTTTAAGTCCTTCCATTACTGAACTCCATCCACAATGACTTACAAATCCTCCTATACTTGAATGGCCTAATATTCTCAACTGTGGGGCCCATCCTTCTACTATTTTTCCTTTTTTACCAATTGTTTGAAGAAATTTTTTTGGTAGAGCTTCTTCAAGGCTGATTTTTTGTCCCCCTGGGAATCTAACAACCCACAAGAAATTTACCTTGCTAAGCTCTAGACCAAGAGCTAGTTCTTCCATTTCGTCCTTGGAAAGGAAATATTCACTACCAAATGAGGCAAAAATTGTAGAACATCTTTCTTTCATGTTTAGCCAGTCCATGATATCTGAATGATCATTCTCTGTTTCTGGTGCTCTAACAAGAGGTCCAACCGGAACATACCTGGAAGAACATCTTTGCGAATAAGTGAAATGAAAGCTTGAACAAACAATTCATAAGATAACCAATTTGCCACCTCTAAACATACCTCTTATAGGATAAAGTTGAAAGATAATTTATGTATTTTCCTTCTAGTTCTCTGAAGGACTTAATCAAGATAATTTCAGATGATCCATCCATGCATGCATTGACTCTTCTCTGTGTATCTGTAAATCCATCACCTACCTCATCATCTTCTTCAGTTGGTTCAAACATATGTCTGTTCCTGTTATACTCGTGATCTCTAAGGTAAATGGCCGGAAAAGGGTACTCAAAAACAGGTTTCTTTCTACCAATATGAAAAAGATAAGAACCTGCTGCTGCACCAGGGGTAAGAAAAAGAACACAAGGTATATTAAGTGTAGCAGACATAGTTGGAACCCATGGATGAAGAAAATCATACATAATTAAATCTGGTTTTAAAGTGTTAATGATGTTGGAAAAGCTAGGTTTGGCTATATCCATGGCATTTTTTAGAGTGGACATGAGATGGGGTGGGAGACCATTAGTGGTGTGGTAATGAGGAGGTAGGTCTGGCAAATTTGGAAGGTGAATTTCCACCATCTTTATTGATATTGAATCCATTTCAGATATTGTTTGTTTGAATGAATTGATATTGACTGGTGTGGAACATATGTAGATGTAGAAATTTCTCTTGGAAAGTGCTTTGGCTAGCTCTATGAAAGGACATATGTGACCATGTGCTAGCCATGGTAACATTGCTACTCTAATGCTTCTCTGTCTTGTATCCATCGAAAGTTTGAAACTTTTTTGTAATCACAACAAAGGGGGGGGGGGGATTAGACCGTGTAAATGGTGGACTATAGAGATACGCTTGTATACTTTGTGTTTTAAGCTTTATCTTGTAGTTGCTGCAAGGAATGGGAATGAGTAATAAAACCAGTAACGTGGCAGCAAAAGGAAAAACATGAAAACGTGGCAGAAGAAAAGTGTACACAGATGAGAACATGAGAGAAGAAAGAGAAGGTTAATGATTCAATTTGTGATATGTTCTAACAAAGGATATTCTATTACTATTTGTTTTCTTTATAATTAATAAAATTGAGGTGGAAATTTCAGAATCTTTGTCCGTTGCCAGAAATAGTTTCAGGATCAAGGCTATGATTGGAACGGCAAAATCTATAATTCCCATTTATGATGATAGAGTGTAACAATATAAGGAGTATATATTTGATATGATAGAGTGGAATAAGATTAGTAACTGATTTTTATCAAATATATTTGTATAAGTTATATATATTGAAGTGTAAAGGTTTCTTTTATATTTTTTAGTGAATTTTAACCACAGGTTACTATTTTATAATTACCTAATAAGTTATGTGATTTGATTGATTGAATAAATATTTTATATATTATTAATTAAATTTAACTCATTATAAGTTAAATTCACTAAATTTTACCTACCATGATAATCAAATTAGAAAATAAATTTGTCACATTAAAATAACTTGTCGCCGAAGAATCAACTAAGCAACTGAACTTGACAAAGATTCATAAGCACTAAAATTTCTTCTTTAATCATGATCAGGTTTCATGGGGTATCCCATTTTTGAAGTAACTAGAAAGGATTTGCCCGTGTAAGCACGGGTTCAAGTACTATATGTCGAACATGATTATTTTCTCTAAGTTTTGTTGTCATGAATAAATCATTAAGGAAAATAAAAAAAAATGACAGAAGCCTACAATTGATTCATAGATAAAATTGTTAATGGAAGAAACACCACTCTACTTTCTTTTGAATATGAACATACCATTTTACTTTATATTGTGAAATGTATTTTTAATCTATTGTTTTTGGCTCCAGAAATAAATTATGCATTAATAAAATACTCTTATATTTGATTTATTACCAATAAGTAGTGGACCCAACATTCATGTAACCTAGCTTTGTCGGATACAGGTTACATCAATTGAGATATGTTTATGAAAGAAATAATTCCCTTCCTTATTTTCATTGATTGAATAGATATATATACAAGTTACAAAATAGGAGAATCCTATTCCTAAAACCTTATTCTACCATAATTCTAACTATACAATTATGGTAAGTGTATAACACTAATTATGGTAATAAATATACTACAATATACACACAATATACTTTCCTTAATATACAATATTGTCCACTGATTTTCTGCTTTACTCCGTGATGGGTCGTCATTGGCTACTATCGCCCACCGCCTTGAGGCCGAGAGGCCTTGCCGCATCAGCCGTTTGGGCCATCGCCGAGATGCCCAACCGGTCGCACTGCTTTGTTTGTTTTAATCCAGTGATATATATGTGATATACACTGCTGTATATTCAGTGTATATCACATGTATATCACATGTATATTGCTTTGTTTAACAGTTTATATGATAGATGAAAATTGAAAGAGATATCATATAGAATAAAAACCTAAAGTTCATTAGTCAACATCCTCCAGCTTTTTAAAAATTATTTGAAAATGATATTTTGTAAATTACTGCTAAGCATATTAATATTATGCTAAAATAACAAAATTATGCCAATGTCTACATGAATATATTGGTTGAACAAATTGTTCTTTTACATAATAGAATAGAAAAATTGATTTCCGAATTCGAAAATTACATCATTCTACTAGTTCTTATACACAGGATACTACTTTTGTCACTCCTAGTGTGCAGCCTCCCTTGAAATCAAAGATTTTAAGATTAGAGCATTTTATGAAATTGAGAAACTACTGGATGATAAGTTCAAAGGATTAAAAATTAGTCCTTTAACGGGTGAGGATAATGGGGATTATGAGTTTGACCTTTCTAATAATTCTTATAAGAAGAGAGTGTCAGATGAGATTAATAACCTAGAAAAGTATGCTAGGAAACCTGTGCAGATGATGTATTATTATTCTAGACCTACTCCGCAGGATGTTCTATTTGAAGAACAGGAAATTGTTGATAACAACAGTTATAGTGGAAAAAATATCTACGAATGGAACATAGATGGTTATACCGAAATACAAATTTATATGGTGGTACATAGAATGCTTATGTACAGTATGATCTGCAAATCCAATAAAAATTCAGATAAAACCATTGAAGAGATGATTGTTGCAGGGTTTACTGGCCAATTAAAGGGTTGGTGGGATAATTATTTAACACAGGAGCAACATAATAGGATTCTAACTGCTGTTAAAATTAGGCTTGATGGATCGACAACAGTACTAGAGCAGAATGTTGTTTACTCTTTAGCTATTAATATTATTGAGCATTTCACTGGTCGATGGTCGGATGACATTGAAAACATCAGGACTATGCTCCAAAACTTGAGATGCAAAAGCCTTACCTCATTTAGGTGGTACAAGGACGTATTCCTTTGTAGGGTTATGGAGTTATCCGAGTGTAATCACACTCATTGGAAGTCTAAGTTCATAGATGGATTACCAAGCCTTTTCGCAGAAAGAGTTAGAAAAACTCTAAGAAGAGGAGGAGTTAGTATTAATTATGATGACTATACTCAAGGAAAATTAATAGGAACATGTATTCAAGAGGGTTTGTCCTTATGCAATGAAATCAAGCTAAATCAGCAAATAAAAAACAAAGTCTTAATGAAAGACAACAATTAGGTAAATTTTGTGGACAGTTTGGAATGGAATTACCAAAGTCCAAGGAGCCTCATAGGCGTAAGAAGAAAAATGAAAAGAATTTACGAGAATGGAAAGAGAAACGCCCGGAAAAGAAGGCAAGGAGAAAACGGGAATTTAAGACCCGCAAGAATTTCATAAAATCTAAGAATCCTAAAGTCTGTTGGAAATGTGGAAGAACATGGCACTATTATAAGGAGTGCAAGGTTAAGGAAAAGATTAAAGCCCTTACTGTAGATGAATAATTGAAGGATACTTATCCAAATTATTATTAAATTCGGAACCAGAAGATTCAGGTTTTGAATCAGATAAAACGAAAAATTCTTCTTCGGATAAGGATATTAAGTTCTAAATAATGAGAATTATATTTCTTATGATACATAGGAGGAATGCATGCCATGTCAATTAGGACAACGTTGTTCTAACAATAATAACAAGGAAGAAGATGAGTTTTATAATATATTTTCTCAGTTTAAGGACATGAATATTAATGTTCTGGATGGTAATAACCTCATGGAATTATTAAGGATGATTAAGGATCCAGATATGAGATCTAAGATTATTGATCAAATCCAGGATGTTCCTGAAACTTCAAATGAAAGACAAGTCCTGGATAAGTCAGGTGCATATACCATATCTGAGCTCAAAAGACTCATTGGACAAAAGAAATGTATAATAAGTACTCCAAGAGATTTGGAAAAAAGAGATTGATAATCTCAAAAAAGAAATTATAGATCTCAAACAGTATAGTACTATACTAGATAATATAATTTCTAGTATTGAGGAGAAAGGAAAGCAGAAAACAGATGCCCATACATTGGAAGAAATAACCCCTACATTGAAAGAAATAACCGCTACAGGTACAGGTAAGGAAAAGGAAAATTTCCTACAAACTCTTGAACTTATAACTTCTCAATTTTTTTTTTTATAAAAATCACTCTTTTAATTGATTATAATTTTTAAAAAGAGTTTACTAGTCTAGTAGACAGTGGAGCAGGCGTAAACTGTATACAGGAAGGATTGATTTCTTCTAAGTATTTTCATAAAACTACTCATAGTGTAAGATCTGCTAATGGACAGAGATTACAAATTAATTTTAAACTGCCAAAAGCATATATTCGCAAAGAAAAGGTCTGCATATCAAATAGTTTTATACTAGTAAACGATACTAGTAGCCAAATCATTTTGGGAATACCTTTTATACAAAAAATATTTTCCCATTGTAAAAATTGATAAAGAAGGTATTATAGGAATCTTTGAAGGAAAAGAAATTAAGTTACAATTTATAACTAAACCTTTTTCACAAATTTTAAATGAAATCAAAGATAGGTTGATGAATAAACATCAACATATCAATTTTCTTAAACCATTGACGAAACCAATTTGGTACATTTTGTTTATAAACATTGGCACAAAAATTTATAACCACTGAATCCAAGTTTCTCAGTTGTGCCAAGGGAGTTAATTATAATATAAATATTCAAATGTCGCAAAGTTGACCTTATATATACCGTGTAATTTTTCAGCAAAAGGGGTTTGGATGAAATCCCCTACTCACCACCTAGCTCCTCCCCTGCTTATGATAGGTTAATTGAAATTTTTTACTTTATGCTCTTAAGAAATTTGGATTCTCTGATAAATGAT
The DNA here is from genome assembly GCA_029783415.1 of Anisodus acutangulus. Classification (NCBI taxonomy): domain Eukaryota; kingdom Viridiplantae; phylum Streptophyta; class Magnoliopsida; order Solanales; family Solanaceae; genus Anisodus; species Anisodus acutangulus. The sequence continues at coordinate 5,598,811 of CM056510.1, read as the reverse complement.
ATGATTAGAAGATTAATCTATAATGTCTGGTATTCTATTATTATTAATGGTGTGAGAAAGGAATTTTTTTCACTCTATAGGGGCCTTAAGCAAGGTGTCCCTCATTCCCCTTTTTATTTTATTATTGGGATAGAAGTCTCAACTGTAATGCTTAACTAACTGCACATATTCATCCATATAGGGGATTCAGTTTGTCCTATAATGGTTCATACATTACTCACTTTGCATATGCAAATGATATTATTATTTTTGCTTCCCTAGAATTGTTGATGCATCAACTCCAAAATTATCAAAAGTGTTTTGGACAGAGGATTACTCTACAAGAGTTGCTTCCAGGTAGAATCTAGAGCTGCTAACAACATCATTCAGAGAATTAAAGAGGCAACTAGTTATAAATATTCTAACTTTCCTAGTGAAAAGGAATACAGGTAACAAGGTAAACTTTTTTCTGTTGGGAGCAGAGCTACGTTAATCAGGCATTCTTACAATCTAACCAAAATATCTTTTGTCTGCTCTAGAACCTCCTAAGACTGTTTTATTACAGATTGAAAGTTATGAGACTAATTTCTTTTGGGGTTCTATTGAAGGTAAAAATAAATATCATTGGAGTTTTTGGGACAACATCTGTCAACATCTGTTTCCCAAAAGAGGAAGGTGGGAGAACACAGTGATGCAAACTGGACATCAGACTTGAAGAACACCAATGACACAAGTAAATGTGTATGGTGGGTCTTGAAAAATCCTCTAAGCAAACTTGCATCGGCCGATTCATGATGGAATCTGAGTTTATCGCTTTAAACAAAGCATGAAAGAAGTTGAGTAACTTCACGACTCCTTAGAGGACGTCCCTTATTGAGAGAAACCCGTGCCTTCAGCAGTTATACACTGTGGCTAGCCGGTCGGCTTCAGGAAAGGCACTAATGACGGCGTCTGGACATATCTGTCGGATCTGTAGGAGACATAAGATCGTATGACAGTCGATCACCACGGGTGTCACTTCCTTGATTACTAATCAAAGGATATAGCGGACCCTTTAACTAAGGGACTACCAGAAGATCAAGAGTTCTGCCTGTCTAGGGGAATGAGCTTAAAACCCAAACAATACAAACCTTTACGGTGGTAACCTAACCATACTGACTGGAGATCCCAAGATTTTGGTTCAATGGGAAAACTAAGCTGTAAAAGGTTCAGTTGAGCGCTTCGGTGGAAGCAAGAGCACTTCGGATTATGATTTTTGTAAAGAAACGTAAATCCAAAGCCATTCCCGCGATAAACATTAAAGTGCTACCTGCATGGTGGATAAAGGTTAAGCTTTCAAACCTTTAACGACCCTCAAACGGTTGAGGTTAAGGTTGGAGGTCTTTTAATGATTCCTAACACTTGTGAAGTGGGGTATAGCAGGATACCTTGTAGGAGATCACCTATTTAAGTGCGAGGACATGCCGCCTCAAGTGAACATACTTAAGAATCCAAGTGTGTCCACGGCCACAACAGACAGAACAATATGAAGAAACGAATAAATGGGAGGTATTGTGTTGGTACCGTTGTCTTGACTTACATTAAACACTGAAGGTTCAAGATATCACGTTCACCGCGCAGTAAGTAAGTCCGATGGTAATCAACTAGGAAAGGTTCAAAGCGGAAGCTACCTCTCCTGATGCAATATCTTTTTGCTATAAGATTGCTGAAAGTAGGCACCTTGTGTGCGCTCCAAAATCTCTTTTAAGAAGGGATTGTTGGAAATTTACTAATGTGGAATTAAGTTTATCCCATTATTAATGACTCGAACAATTGGGGCCCCACACGTCGGAAATGTCATTTCCACACACGTGCAATCTTAGTGCCAAGTATCATAAATTTCATTAATGAAAGAGATATTGGTACGTAAGTGAAATGTTTGAGACATAGAATGATGAACGGTTATTGTCTAAATAAAAAGTGTTCCACGTTGGTAAAAGAAGAAAAGATTGTGCGAAGTGTAAGATGGTACGGATCAGAAAAGGGCCGCAGCGCCGCGACGCCTGATTGGCAGTGAGCATTATGAGTTTCTGGCTGAATTAGCGCCGCGACGCTAATGTGGCAGAGTCGCGGCGCTTCATTGGCAGTGACTGCTGGACGGAATCCCAAAGGTTTGGCTGTTGAGGTGGTTTCAATGACATTGAATCCATCCAATAATGGCCATTACTTAGACCATTATGTTGCTGCATTACTTGGGGGTTAAATGCCATCCATTACATGTCAATTGAATGCCATTATGGGGCATTTAAAAGTCCATCTTGCACACCTATAAATTGAGGCCTTTGGCTCAATTCTATAGAGGAAACAAGTGAACATACTTACAAGTTAACAACACCACAAAGAGATCAGTTTTTCTGATAAGCAATCCTTCTCTTAGCAATCTTCATTATTCGTGTTCTTCGCTGGGATCATTTGTGTAGGCTTTGGACACTTGATAGTTTGCTGTTTCATCTTGGGAGACTATTGTCCACACTTCCATAAAACCTATATACGGGGGCAATCTTGTCTTAAAGACAGAGAGCCATCTCTCGACTCAGCCGGTGGTGTTGTGATTATCTAACTGGTTGCTAAGTGTTTCAGGTTTGAACTAGAATCTCAAAGGACTCTAACCATTCAGATTCTTAGCGAATCTACAAGCCACAAGTGTAGCAGTTCATGTTCTTGTATATCTGAATACAAGATCCAGATTTGGAGTTCCAATTCATGATCAAGAGATTGACAACTTGTTGTTGTAATCTTTGTTGTTTATCCTTTCGGTCACTGTAATAGTTATTTACTATTTTCGTACGTGCTTTACATATCCAACAAAGAGGAAGGTGGTCTAGGCTTTAGAAGTATTTTTGATGTTAGTAAAAGTTTAACTATGAAAAGATGGTGGAGTTTTAGAACTTGTAAATCTTTGTAAAGTACTTATATGTTAGCTAATTATTATTCTACCCATCTGTTGCTTTTACTATTCAGCTTACTCATTCCATTTGCTTGACAACAGTTGGTCAAAATTAGAGATCAAGTGTAAGAACTTTTACTTTGGAAGATCAATAAGGGCAATAGTAATTTATGGTGGGATAATTGGTGTGAAATAGGTGTTGTAGCTTATATTATTCATAAAAATGATTTTAATTATGCCTAAACTGTCAGTGATGTTATTAATAATGAAAATTGGAATGTAGATCATTTACAATTTTCAGAATATCTTGTTGAACACATATTAGGATCTTATTGATACTCATATTTGGATGCCTAACACTAATGGTATTTTTTCTACTGCTTTTGCCTGGAGACATTAGACAGGAAAAAATGGATTTTTTTAAAAGAAGATCTGGCATAAACATTTACCTGTTAAAATGTCTTTCTTAATGTGGAGATTTTGAAAATAAACTTGCCTTTTAATGATACTATTGCTGCTAGATTTGGGATTGACAGTGATGGCAAGTGTTTCTATTGTCCGATTGATGAAAGATATACTATGCACCACACTTTCATTGGTGGTAAAATTGCTGAATAAATATGAATTTTTTTTTTTGAAAATTCTTTGGAATTTCTTGGGAGGCTTATCAGGTGTATGATTCAAAAGTGGTGGAATAATATCAAGCCAAAAAAACCCCTTCATCAGACTATTTTAAGCGAGATGATCAGTCATACATAGAGGTAACAAATACTATAAAAAGAGGATACAATATAAGATTCAGTCTCATCTGAAATGGATTGTCTTCAAAGCAAAGAGTAATACTGAGTAGAGTTTCACGTGGGAAGTTATTTATCAACAGATTATGGGCCTTATTCCCAAGATTGAATGTAGTGTGGTTAAATGGTTGAAGTCCCATGAAAATTGGGTGAGGATTAACATTGGTAGAAGCAGGGATGCAAATGTAAGAGCTGGAATTGGAGGAATTTGTAGAGATCAAAGAGGAATACTTATCATGGCCTTTGCTCCAAGTAATATGGCCGAAGCCAAGGCTGGTTTAAATGTCCTTGAATGGTGTTCTAAAAATGGACATAGCAATGTAATTTTGGAATGTGATTCAAAGATTGTGGTTGAGATGATCAAAGACAACAACAATATCCCTTGGCAAATGAAGAACATCATTACACATATTCAAAATATATCAAATACTGTTACTTGCAAGGTTCGACATTGCTATAGGAAAGCTACCCAAGTCGCAGATACCTTAGTAAAATGGAGTATCAGAAACTTGCAAGGTTCGACATTCCATCGAGGGCCGTCGGACTTTACAGACTTGATCTCATACAAATGGAGTCCTTTCGTCTTAAACAGAGAAAGATTGGGTTGAGCTTATGCTCCCCTCAGCTTTGTAATTTTTGATTTATTGATATACAGATCACGCCATGTATATCCTTACTAACAATATGCTAATGCCTCCCCAAATTTCAAAAACTTCAGCTTCTATATCGATATTTGATCAATTTCTCTAACTTTAGCATATATATCATCTATCAAGCTGAAGCCACAAGAGCTCCTACCTAAATTGCTTCGTCTAACTCCATCTGTGTTGCACTCTAAAGTACCAGTAGGAGATATGTCCAGATTACTTTGATAAAGTAAAGATTTGGTCTATATGCTTCCAAGTACTGAATCAAGCTACCCAATTTGGCATGAAATCAGACTTTCAATAAGATAACCAGAGTAAATAGGACTTGTAAACTCAACCTCTTGAAAGTTTACTCTTCTATGCTTAATTAATGACGTTCCTCCTTTTTCACAGCTCCCACATAATGATCGCAAGCAACATAAAATAGACGCTCCAAATTAGGAATGGCATATACTTTCCACCATTTGATAATCACATGTTCAATATTATTTCAATATTGTTTTATTGTACATGCATCAAACATTATCCATAATTTTTAGGGTGTAGGAGAGATTAGAAAAAGTGAGACGTTGTCTCTTATTGTTGTTACACCCCAAATAAGAGGGGCATGACTAGCACCCGGACTTACTTTACCGAGCACCAATGTGACATACATCAATAATCATACTAGCATAGATAAGTGAGCCGAAAGGTGTATCAATGAAGCTCAAGTGGAATATGAAAAACACCTCGATGATAAGCAATCCAAAATGATATAGGAGCATATATATATGAGAGTACGGGCCGTTAAGACCGCCATGAAGTCCATACAAAAAAAATATAGGCGGCCAGGCTGTACAACCTATCTAAACACAAGACATCTGCTTATAAGCCTCTACAAGAGTACATGAACGTCATAAAGTCAGGATAGAGCCTTGCCATACCCATACTGTATACAAAAATCATACCAAAATAAAACAACAACTCCAGAATAAGGGGAGTGCTCCAACACCTCCGCTGAGAAAAATAACCTACTGATGGGAACCGTCAACCTGTCTATCGGGACCTGCAGGCATGAAATGCAGCGTCCCCAAGCAAAAGGAACGTCAGTAGAAATAAAGTACCGAGTATGTAAGTCTAATAACAACATAAATAAAGACATTAATGTAACATAGAGAGATAAGAAAATCAACCTCGGCTCTGGATTGCCACTGAGGGTCATGATATGCATGAATACAATATAGATGCATATATAATACCGTCTTACCATATATATGCATCATGAACTTATCGGAGTGATGTAAGGTCGTTACACCTCTGATTAACGTTATGAGACTAGTCTTATAAACATACAATTCCTAAGAGTCAAAGAACAATACAATATGGATCATAATTATATCATGGAAGCAATGAGCATAAGCTTCTAAGTTACTAAGAGTAAGGCCGTTTATGAATATCGTTTGTTTATGTTTCGTTCGTTTGGAATCATGCCTAAAGAAGGAACGAAAGTTCCTTAACATACGATATAAAATAATATGTCCAACAACCACGACAAGCTCAACTCGCCGCACCTTAATCAACAATAATGAAAACGACGTTATTGTCACGCTACAAGTGATACAACTATAATTTTTCGAACGATAAACTTATCCTATAGAAAATCGGGCAGCATCTCCCATATTTTTCTTACTTTCCTAAAGTATCCAGAAGATAACAACAACCCAAATAACAACCAGCAACTATACGATAAGCTTTTCAACCAAAACAATAATAGAACGAGCGGCAATATCGGTTTATGACTAAGAAAGTTATACATTTAAACCCTTTATTCTTTCAAATACATGTCAATAATAACAACAACATACTCATGTTATTCCATCAGTTTCCAACCATATAATACCACAAGAACAACCTCAAAATAGTTAAGCAACAAACAACATCACAACAATGATTTTTGACCTTTATTTCACGAGTTTTCAACCGTACAAGTTAGCTACGAAATCTATAAGCTCAAATACATGAAGTAGGAGTAAAATATTGACACGACCTAAACCAGAGAGCCGCAACGAGAACCCGGACCCTACCCATCGGGCACCACATCCACACTTTACCCTTAATCACTTTTAACACGGACAGAGCCGTGGTAGATTAAATAAAGTTCCAACCCAAAAGCCCCAATTTACACATTTAGATACCAGGGCCGACAAGGCCATACACGACAACTAACCACAGGACACCTATCTAAAAGCCTCTACAGAGAAGAACATACCACGACCAAATTGCGACTCCGAAACAAATAGAGCGCTCTGGACACTAGCTGAACCAACAACCTACTAGTATGAACCGTCAGCCTCTCAATATGAACCTGCGGGCATAAAATGCAGCGTCCCCCGATAAAAAGGGACGTCAGTACGACTGATGTACTGAGTATGTCAAGCATACGAAATAATATAGCAGAGATATATCATAATCTGAAACAGAAACAGCTGGACATCCGTAAATGCCTTTGAGGGCCCTAATACACAAGCCTAAATGTATGCACAATGCAGTATACATTTACATCAGCCTCTCCGGGCATTTTCCTTACCATAACAGCCTCTATGCACATCATACCATATATTGGTAAATGAAAGTATGCATGATGCAAATGCGGTATATATATATATATATACATATATATATATATACATATATATATATATATATATATATATATATATATATATATATATTAGTGTTGCGGATCGTGCAACCCGTTCTAATATATGTTAGTGTTGCGGATCGTGCAACCCGTCCCAATAAGCCATACATGCATCACATCATCACATCATATCACATCACATCATCACATCATATTGGCCTCTTAAGGCTCTTTTGTGATAGTCTGTACCAGTTGCAGGTGGTGTGCGTATATAACGCCTTTCTCTTTTTCCAATTCCCATATATATATATATATATATATATATATAATATTTACCATATAGTAATGTGCATAGCACAAGTAGTCTAGGATAATATATGAATGCAATGCAAATGAGAATGCATGAATGACAATAACACATCCTGACCCAATATCCTTGTACCTTTGGCTAACACTGTGAATATCAACCCCTTTTATGTATGCCTCAATAAGGACTTAGAAACATATTTAAACAAGTTTTCAACATAAGAGTCTATAACATGATCATTCTTAACTACTAAGAGTAGAGTAATTTATGTAGCAACACGATGGTTACGTTCCGCACATAGAATTATGGCAAAAGGAGGAAAGAGCCTTGCATACCTTGTTGCCGAATTTATCTAAGTTATGCGGATCCTTGTAAGTTCTATGAACGATTATCTACATCACATGGATGATTTAAATCATAATTGAATCAAAATACTAGAAACATATTCTTTGAGACATTCTAGCGAACACCTTGTACGCGTAGAACCTATATTCCTTCTATATTGAAACCTATGCACGTAGAGAAACACCCAACCCTCTTAATCCTTCTTTTTACTGCTACAATCTCTAAAATAGTACAATAATTTCACATGCAACCTCCAATTTCGTACAAACAGTCCCGATAACACCCTATTAACCTAGCATTTTCAATAATCGTCTTAAAACTAGTAAGAATCATGTTCTGCGATTCGTATAACCCAAGGGATAAAAGAATTACCTCAGTTAGAATCAGCAACGAAGGTCATCGGAAAGCCTTTCGCTCGTACCTGATTCCGACCGACAGAACCAGAAGCACTGGAATCGTTTTGCTTGAGCTTTGCCGAGACTCAAAGTCTCGGTTTGGTTTCTGAACCTTCAACCTTGCTTCAAGGTTTCAATTTCACTGGAACTAAGGTCTAGAACACCACGCCTTTCTCCCCTTTTTGGTTATAGGAAAGTTACAGAAAATCCCCAATTTCGACCGAGAATTTCGAGAACCCACCAACTGAAATTTCCTCTTCCTGATAGAAGTGTGACCATTAATTCTTCATGTAAGGATTCCTTCAGGAGTGTTAAGGATTTGAGGGAGCTTGAAGAACTGATGGCTTGAATTGTTGAGAGAGAGGGGATCGGTTGAAGGCCTATGAAGCTGCCAACGACCCCTTTCTCTAATGCTGTCATTGCACCGATGCTTTATTATACTACACGTATAAATCCCCACAATAAATTGTCTCCCCAATTATAATTAATTAACCCCACAATTAATTAATTATACACACAATTAAATTTCCGATCTCAATTCACTTAAATCCCGACGACTTATAAAATCCTCTTATACCTAAAGTCATAATTCCTGTAATATGATACTAGTCTATAATCTCTTCGGGGATACACAATTATTATTATTATTCCCCGTCATCACACTTATTAAATCCAAAATTATTTCGGAGTCATGTCGTATTACGTACTAATTTCCTTATTAGCATACGTGAGTGCAACATAAACTTACCGGGGTCCGATCTACTTGCCTACGCTTATATGCTCAACCGTTACCCGAAAGTACGGGGTATTACATCCTCTCCCCCTTAGAAACATTTGTCCTCGAATGGGGTAACATATCTAACTCTTGTCAAAATGAACATGACTTGAATCATCTCTAGGCAATTAAAATGATGACATACTTACAGAACCTATGGTAAGGGAAGTAACAAGATCTCATGTTAGCAAGGACTCAAATAATTAATCATATTGGTAATGGTAAATACTTTTCGAAGTTAAACAACAATATGAGGCACACCATAAACCACAAAACAGTAGGAAGGAATAAAGACCAATGATCATACTGAATTTCTACCAAAGATATGTTTTCCAGATTTCCACATTGAAATAAACAAGCAGTTCAACACTTCCCATTTAGAACTTTTCAGTAGGTATCAAATTATACCTACCCTTATCAGGCTTATTCATACTTTATATCAAGAAAGTTTCTCACAATATGACTCATGGAAACTAAATGAGATACTGGTCCATGTGCTCATGCTAGTTAACCATACATACGTTTAATCCAATATCTTAATCCCTATCCCTATTGCATACTCTATGTCCACAATGTCCACAGATGAGCAAATTGGGACAACTTTAGATTACTGTAAAATGTTCTTTGTGCAAATAGATAGGCAGACAGGATCAAGTCACATCCTAGGTATTTGACATGGGTATATAAACAATTTCAAAGCATTAGACAATCAGAACATAATTTCAGGTTGTCACATACTCATTCATGGATCAATCTTATCCATACTAAGACCAACATAACAAGATAACACCCTTACTCAGTCATATATTACACAACACATCACAATATTTTCTATAGTGTAGTATCTGATTTATTCTTAAAAAAGAGCAGCAACTCATCAAGAACTCATACTGCAGAACATGTACTGCAAAAAATGTAGCAACTTGTAAGAAAAAATATAATGACCCAAAATTCAGCAATAAGCCATACCAAAAATGAGGTGTTAATATCTAAGGTACAACAATCTCCCAACCCTAAAATTGTCTCAAAATATGACAGGTTTCAGATTCAAATACACAACATTTGTCACCTCCAACTGCAACAATTTAGGGATAGTGGAACAACCATAAGTGGTGTGAAGCAGAAGTCATAAGATGACATCCAACATCAGCCTCAAGTAGTAGCAAACAATTCCTCATAGGGCTGCAACTAAAGTAAGCATTTGGTTTAAGGAATGTAGTAGCTGAAGTGCAACAACTACCACTGCTCATGTTCAAATCTGCCCCTGCCCAAAATTTACAGCAATATTTATCACAAACTGAGGGCAGCAATAGGTGGTTGAACATGGGCACATTTGAAATCAAAGTGCAGCAGGTACAACAACAGCAAGTAACAGCAAAAACAGTAGCCAAACAATGGTAATCAATGACATCAAACAACAGTCATTATACCAGCAAGTATGGTAGCTAAATATCCCAGAAAGTAACAAATATATGCAGCAACCAACTGAATATAACGATGAGCAGCTAAGGAAAAAAGTCATCATTATTTAGAAAATATAACACAGACAGTAACAACCAGCCCCCTCACCAGCAGTAGCAACTCCCTTTTGAAACAACAACCACATAGCCTTAAAGCATAACTACACAGCCTTAACATCAACCATAAATGATCCAGAAATGCAACAATTATTTGTACTAAAGCACAGTAAATCAGCAGCCCATTTAACACAACAGGGCAGTTCAACAAGTGTAATATCTGCAGCAAAACCACAGTAGTAAATAACAACAATTTATCTCAAGTTACAGCAACTCAGGAAAACATAACAACATATAGCAGCAAATAGTAGTAAAACAACAGCCATAACTCAAATGGTATAAGATCATTTCTCAAAGTGCAGTATTTTGAGGACCTCACAAGTGCATTTATGCATAGCATGAATAGTATGTCTTAAAGAAAGAGCTCAAATACTTAACCTAGACAAAGTAGTATTTCAACATATATAAGACTATTCTTATCATGGATCTTATACAATTATGCACAAATCATACACTTTAATCAACATGTTATCATGTTTTAATTTGACAAATATCAGGCCAAACCTAACAGACTCTTTAAACATAAACTAAGATCTTTTAAGACTATCTACACTGGAGACATATCCAGAGGCAGGACAATTAGTTGACATAGATGGCACATAATGATCACAATCAATCTTCCTATTCAAGTTCAATAGTTATTTAAGTACTTCGCAACTCAAATCACATTTCAACACATGTTGTTTCTAGCTTCAGAATCTGATCTAAGCTCACACATCTCATTGTTGGTATTCAACTCTAAGTGAGGATATAAACAAATCACTAAATACATGTTCCAATCCCCATAGCCTTCATGACCCCAATCCATACTTGACATGCATTTAGACAGTTTATAACTGGAGACAAACATATGTTAAGGACTGATTTAGGGGTGACATGATTAGGATGGTCATAAGGTAAGTTGTAAGTCAACCATTTAGCAATTTATAACCCCATACCCACCAACAATTTTCAAAAAGACAAGCAAAAACTAGCCAAAGAATACATATATATACTAGACTCAGTTTAATCCCAGACTTACAAAAATACAGATTTCATATACACATCAGACCAAGAAACATATATCATAGTACCTCATAGCTAATCAATGTCCTAAAGCATATCAATAATACCACATCATTGCATACATGCCTACTGAATATCTTTAACAAACTAGATTACTTAGACAAATTAATCAAACACCTAGCCTAAACATGTTTGGTATGCAATAAGACTTAACTACAATATCTCAAGCAAGCATACAATACCTTTAAAGGCTACATACCAATAGTCCATCCCACAAAACCAATCAGATACACATGAGGCTCCTATTGATCTCTCAGGTCATATACACATTTTCTTCCATGTAGATATAAGCATACCAGTAAATAATCACAACTAACATGCTTCTCATCATTTTTTTTCACATGAAAACAGATCCATATTTAGTCGAAATTATCTCTAACAAACATTAATTACTCCAAAATCAGTTCAATCAATATTATTATTGCCTAACTTATGCATACAAATAGTTTTGAGGCCATTTCATGACTTAACTAAAATCACACCAAACTATACAACAACCTTATCAATCCATATACAAAATCCATATATTCCTTTTATTAATCCAAACATATAACCGTCTACCGGTTACACACAATACATCATTTATTTTAAAGGTAATTAATTTAAAGATCCTATGAATTATCAGGATAGGTACTAGGACCGCCTTATGATCTTGTTGGTGAATCTGCACTATCCTATCTTGGTCCTATATATGAGCCTCGATCCGACACACTTTGGAGTGGAACCCTCTTATCCTTACTACCCACTCGCCTTCTCTTTGTCTGTCTCTTGTCTTCCCCCGGCATGTATCCCATAACATGGACTGGCGAACTCTGATTAATGGATCCCCAAGATTGAGGACTATCCGGGACCTCGGAAGAGTCGGGGTCATTAAGCGACATGCATACCCGGTCATGGCGTGATATCTGAGGAAAATCCGGTTGTACCCGTCCCTAGGATATTCCCCTTATCCCATAGTCAGTGGGGCCCGACACTGACACTAAAGTCCTTGGTGAAGTCGGAACTCCCCTCACCCCACTTCCAGCCGGAAGAACCGAGGTTGTTTTAGCGAGTGACTCATTGGGATATTCAGATGGATCCTCCTCTATAGACTCCATGATTTCTGATGGATCAGAGTCCATAGTATAACTCACCTCTCTTCTTCCAATTTCTGTAACCCTTCGTCCCGTGTCAGCGGGTGGTACCTGTCTAACATTTTGTCTTGCGACAGTACCCGCAGTCTTAGTATCCGAGGTGTTCCTTATTGTGGATGCTGCTGCAGTTTCAAATGAGAAAATTTGATTAGGAATCAGTACTCTTACGACTCTGCTCTATCGAACGATCTAGATTATGAAAGACGAAGATATTCTTAAATGCCCTGTAGCCTCCTATTTATAAGTGTGGCGCGTAACACACCTATAACCAAGACTCTACTAGACACGGCTTGTAGACTCCCTAGGACAAATATGTTCTGATACCAAGTTTGTCATGACCCAAACCGGAGGGCCGCGATGGGCACCTGGACCCTACCCGCCGGGCACCACATCCATACTTTACCCTTAATCACTTTTAACACGGACAAAGCCGTGGTAGATTAAATAAAGTTCCAACCCAAAAGCCCTAATTTACACATTTAGATACTAGGGCCGACAAGGCCATACATGACAACTAACCATAGGACACCTATCTACAAGCCTATACAGAGAAGAACATACCACGACCAAATCACGACTTTGAAACAAATAGAGTGCTCTAGACATCAACTGAACCTGCAACCTACTAGTGTGAACCGTCACCCTCTGAATATGAACCTGCGGGCATAAAATGCAGCGTCCCCTGATAAAAGGGACGTCAGTACGACTGATGTACTGAGTATGTCAAGCATACGAAATAATATAATAGAGATATATCATAATCTAAAATAGAAATAGATGAACATCCGTAAATGCCTTTGAGGGCCCTGATACACAAGCCTAAATATATGCACAATGCAGTATACATTTACATCAGCCTCTTCGGGCATTTTCCTTACCATAATAGCCTCTGTGGGAATCATACCATATGTTGGTAAATGAAAGTATGCATGATGCAAATGTGATATATATATATGTGTGTGTGTGTGTTAGTGGTGCGTATCGTGCAACCCGTCCCAATATATGTTAGTGTTGCGGATCGTGCAACCCGTCCCAATATATGTTAGTGTTGTGGATCGTACAACCCGTCCTAATATATGTTAGTGTTGCGGATCGTGCAACCCGTCCCAATAAGCCATACAATCATCACATCACATCATATCACATCATCACAACATATTGGCCTCTTAGGGCTCTTTTGTGATAGTCTGTACCAGTTGCAGGTGATGTGCGTATATAACGACTTTCTCTTTTCCCAACTCCCATATATATATATATATATATATATATATATATATATAATATTTACCATATTGTAATGTGCATAGCACAAGTAGTCCAGGGTAATATATGAATGCAATGCAAATAAGAATGCATGAATGACAATAACACATCCTGACCCAATATCCTTGTACCTTTGGCTAACACTGTGAATATCAACCCCTTTTCCATATGCCTCAATAAGGACTTAGAAACATATTTAAACAAGTTTTCAACATAAGAGTGAATAACATGATCATTCTTAACTATTAAAAGTAGAGTAATTTATGTAGCAACACGATGGTTACATTCCGCACATAGAATTATGGCAAAAGGAGGAAAGTGCCTTGCATACCTTGTTGCTAAATTTATCTAAGTTCCGCGGGTCCTTGTAAGCTCTATGAACGATTATCTACATCACACGTATAATTTAAATCATAATTGAATCAAAATACTAGACATAGATTCTGTGAGACATTCTAGCGAACACCTTGTACGCGTAGAACCTATATTCCTTCTATATTGAAACCTATGCATGTAGAGAAACACCCAACCCTCTTAATCCTTCTTTTTACTGCTACAATTTCCAAAATAGTACAATAATTTCACATGCAACCTCTAATTTTGTACAAACAGTCCCGATAACACCCCATTAACCTAGCATTTTCAATAATCGTCTTAAAACTAATAAGAATCATATTCTGCGATTTGTATAACCCAAGGGATAGAAGAATTACCTCAGTTAGAATCAGCAACGAAGGTCATCGAAAAGCCTTTCCCTCGTACCGGATTCCGACCGACAGAACCAGAAGCACTGGAATCGTTAATTCTTCATGGAATGATTCCTTCAGGAGTGTTAAGGATTTGAGGGAGCTTGAAGAACTAATGGCTTGAATTGTTGAGATAGAGGGGATCGGTTGAAGTCCTATGAAGCTGCCAGCGACCCCTTTCTCTAATTCTGTCATGGCACCGATGCTTTATTAGACTACACGTATAAATACCCACTATAAATTGTCTCCCCAATTATAATTATTTAACTCCACAATTAAATAATTATACACACAATTAATTTCCGATCTCAATTCACTTAAATCCTGGCGACTTATAAAGTCTTATTATACCTAATGTCATAATTCCTGTAATATGATACTAGTCTATAATCTCTTCGGGGATACACAATTATTATTATTATTCCCCGTCATCACACTTATTAAATCCAAAATTATTTCGGGGTCATGTCCTTTTACATACTAATTTCCTTATTAGCATACGTAAGTGCAACATAAATTTCCCGGGGTCCAGTCTACTTGCCTAAGCTTATATGTTCAACCGTTACCCGAAAGTATGGGGTATTACAAATATTATCTTAGAACACTTAGAAAAAATCTCCACACGAGCTGGAACATGTTCAAAATCAGCAATCACAAGAAGAACAGTAAACTCACTAGCACCACAGAATTTTTGGCGTTTGATTTACGTTATTTACCTTTAATTTTGCTCTTGGGTGATAAGGAACCCTCTAGACAGAATCTAGGGATGTATAGGATCTGAAATGAGTGATAAATGACAAAAGGATAAAGTCCCAATGTTTTATACACTTTTAGAGACTTTCATCGTCTTAAGTGGGTTCCAAAAGGGATGTCTGTGCAGTCTCGCAAAAACAAAAATATCTGTCTACTCTGACGTCTTATTGACAAATGGTTTAATGCATAGTAACTAGATTCGTAGATATTAAATTTGGTTGATAGATCACCCCGTAACTCTAAGTATATTCAGATAAAAGCTCAGTGAGATATGATCTAAATTTCAGTACACTTACGAACGTAACTTGCGATAATTTTTGCCGACTTTTTTTACAACTTGCTCAACTTTAACACAACATACGACTATTGTATGATCCAAATACCTCATAATAAGACCTTATTAGAATATTATGCACTCCAAGTCTTACCCCAAAAATACGAGCTATTATAATTTCGACGAACTATTTTTTTTATTCGCATAACCTCGAACTCTTACGATATTTACTTAACACTCGTTTAAAACCATTGTTATCCTTTATAATGTCATGAACCTTTCAAGTTCACCTTAACGTACTCACGACGGATACTAACGCGAAAATAAGGGGTGTAACATCCTTCCCTCCTTAGGAACATTCGTCCTCGATTTTTGGAATAATGTATCAGAGAAATCTAAATCTAGGGATTCTATGGAAATTTCAGCAGATTTTCCCCTATAATAGGACTATCCAAAACCTGTCACACAGCTAGAAAACACAACACTTACAAGGCCATAAACACATTATATAACATTACATTGGCCCTACACGATCGTTTACAACCCAAGAAATCCATATTATAAACTACGACTCACCTCATATACTTGAACTTGTGGTATGGGTTGCTTTTGATGCATTCTTGCTACGATCGTCCCTTAAACAAGGTCATAAGATAAGATTATCGTCACAGAATATGGATAGAAGGAACGTATCACACGATTATCGTTATAAGCCTTCAGTTTAGAATAGGTGAGGATATCTAGATTTCATATCTTCTTCGGCTTCCCATGTCATCTCATATACATTGTTGTTTCTCCACAACACCTTAACGGAGGCTATCTCCTTGGTTCATAACTTTAAGAATTGACGATCTAAAATGGCAACCAAAACTTTTTCATATGCTAGGTATTCCATAACATGTACATCATCAACCAGAGTAACTCAAGAAGGTTCTCCAATGCATTTTCATAACACCGATATATGGAAAATAGGATGCACAAATTCTAACTATGATGGCAACTATAACTCATTGGCTATTTGCCCTATTCGTCAGATAATCTCATATGGTCCAATGTATCATGGCTGAGCTTTTCTTTCTTAGAAAATCTCATAACGCCCTTCATCGATGAGATAATAAAGAATACCCAATCATTCACATCGAACTTTAAGTCACGTCGTCACAAATAGTATAAGATTATATCAACTTGGGCTATCCGTAAACGTTCTTGTACCAACTTCACTTTCTCCACTGCATTGGTGGTCTAGAACATGCCCAAGAAACTGTGTCTCTCAATTAGCTCTATAGTCCAACACACATGCTCGTAGAATATTTTCAATCATCTGAATTATACGATCGGCTTGGCCATCTGTTTGAGGGTAAAATGTCGCACTTAGATTCACCTGAGTGCCCAAACCCTTTTGAAATGATCTCCATAAATTAACCACAAACTAGGCACCAGGGACACCATGAAGGCGGACAATCTCCTTTATATAAAGCTTTGCGTACTCTTCTGTCATATAAAATGTCTTAATTGGCAAGAAATAAGCCGCTTGTGTAAGTCTATAACTGATAACCCATATAACATCATGCTTATGATACAAATGAGTCAATTTTGTAATTAAATCCTCACTAATCATGTCCCACTTCCATGTGGGGATCTCTATATTCTGAATCAGTTCACCGGGCTTCTAATGCTCCACCTTAACCTCTTGGCAGTTCAGACATTGGGCTATAAATTTTGCTATGTTCCATTTTATGTCATTCCACCAATACATTCCTTTTATCATGGTACATATTCGTCGGACATGGATGAATATAATATAGAGAATGGTGAACTTCAGTCATAATATTATCTCGCAACCCCGCTAGGTCTGAAACACACAATCGACCATGGTATCTCAAGAAATCGTCTGAATCGAGTTCAACGTTGTGACTCATTATTGTTAAAATTCCTCTCTGTACTGTACTAACGTATGGTCCTTAGATTGTCGTTCTTTTACTTTAGCCACGAGAGTTAATTTTGCCATATTTCAAACAAGAACACCCTCATCATTATTATTCCAGTAGCTTGACTCTAGAATTAGGCAATCGATAAAGTTCTCACATCATCCTTTTCTTTCATCTTTTGTGTGCCCTAAGCTTCCCATAAGGAGGTGGCTAAGGGCATCCGCCATAATACTTAGTTTTCTAGGATGATATAGGTTATTGGTATCGTAGTTCTTTAGGAATTCAAACCATCTTCCTTACCATAAATTCAACCTCCTCTGTTTATAGATATACAGTAAACTCTCATGATTCATCAAGATGTTTACCTGAACACCATATAAATAATTCCGCCGTATATTCAATTTATACTTAACTGTGGCTAATTCCAGTTGTGAGTAGGATAATCCCTTTTTGCACTCCGTCAATTGCCTTTTAAGTATACTCAATCACCTTGCCCTTTCTATATTAATACGCAACCAAAACTAGTGCCTGAAGCTCCCCTAATATACTGCATATCCTTTTGTACCTTCAGGTTATGTCAACATTGAAACTTATCTATTAACTTTTGGGAAACTTTGCTGACATGCGTCAGACCATTTAAGCTTAATTACTTTCTATGTATATTTTTGTCAATGGGGATGAATATAAAAGGAACCCCCTTTACAAATTTCCAATAATAGTCTTCAAGACTTGGATGGAGTAGTACGTTTAGGAAAATTCTCTATGACATCTATCTTTTGAGTGCCCATTCTAATACTTTCATCAAGCACTACCCGACCAAGAAGCGCTTACCAACTTCAACCAGAACTTACAATATTCATAATATGCTTCGTAAGTACTTCGTGTGTTTGACCTCTAAATGGAAATACACCAGAATATAGTCTATAACTACAATCACGAATACCTCTAAGGGTAGCCGAAACTCTACCTCACCTATAAAGATTACAAGTGTCCTACATGGTCTGAACAATCGTTATTAACTGTCCATTTATTGTTCTAAAGCCCATCTTTGTGATGTTTTCCTTTCAGTTCTCCCTGATGATATTTTACTTTATAAACAAATCCTTGCACATATTTCACTCCGTATAGTGGGTTAGGTAAGCAATCAATCCTCGAAAAAAATACATTTTTTTTGCTATATAACATTATTAACTCTGACGAAATCCTTCTTTGGTGACCTTGTTGTATTCTTAAATCTTAGTCAAATATAGGGGCCATATCAATCACTAAGACAACAATAGAGGGAATACATATGCACCCCTTAGCAGCCAATTTTCTTACCTTCAATTTATGAACATCGTTTTTCCCTTGGGTGTAACTACATTACGTTTTCCCTTATAGGGTTAACTTGCTTGAAATCTGGGGTCTAACGAGCTTTTTCTTTCAAGTATTTTATTTTTGATTCCATTTTGGCTATTAATCCTAGGCTAAATCACACGCTAGTAGGTTAAATTGAATGTACAAATGGTTCTCATCACGAAATGATTTACCCACGAGATTCATAATCTTGAGTTAAATTGTATGCGTTTCTAATAGTTCATAGTCCATTCTTACTATACGATTATACATCCATCCGCGATCGTCCATGGTACTCATATCTTTAAGCTCACACAATCTCGTAACAGCCCTATCAACATCAGACCATAGATAATAACTGAATATATTCTATCAGTTTATAACTCATTAGGCAACTCATGCCATCCTTTATCTCTTTCCGGACATATTCGATCTTACTAGACCTGGAAGTGATATAACTATCTTCGTAAATACCTCACAATGTCACAACATATTATAATAGATACTAAACAGAGTAACCTTGTAACCCGCACTTTTACTTGTCTGCAAATTGTGCATTACCTTTATCTCATAAAGCCATTCATACCTTGCTAATTGGTCCTAAAATTTGTTACTCATAATCTTGTAGAAGGAACCTAACTACCAGACTGGAACGTGTAACATCCCATAGTTTCGGGTCACGGTTTGCAACGCTAGGCGCATGTAAAATCAATAGGCATGTGTAAATAAACCCGAGCGTTGGGAAAATTTATATTATATTTATGTATGCTAATAAAGACATTAATATATAAAAGAGATTAGACCCCGAATTAATAATGGACCTAACAAATGTGACGACGGGGATCGAGAATAAATTTGGAGTATGCATAAAGAAGTTATGGACTAGTGTCATATTACAAAATTATGACATTGAGTATATGAAGGTCTTATAAGTTATTAGAATTTAAGTAAATTGGGATCACAAAATTAATTATGTGTGATTGATTAATTGTGGTATTACATGGTTGACTAAGTGGCACGTGGTTTGTGGCAAAAGAATGGATGACATGATTAAGCCTAAGCATGTTTAGGTGTCATAGAGGTAATGATAAATGCATGAAAGAGGGGTGCGGTGGCAGCTTGTGAAATTACTAAATGAAAGGGGTTAGTAATATTAGATGGGGGATGGGGGTAAATCGTGATCATTATACAAATCCTCCAAACCTTTCTTTTTCCTTTTGTACGAATTGAAAAAAAAGTAGGCAGCAAACTTCTAGTCAACAATTTACTTTGTCTTTTGAAAAAGAAAACGTACAAAATGTAGTAGCAAGTTGAGTAAGAAAAGTTCTTCTTGGTTTTAGAGATTAGTATAGTCCAAAACGTGAGCAGTGAGTCGTGTTCCTTATTTATGCGAAATCGTCCCTGCAAATTTAATACGGGGTTATTGAAAGGACAATATTCGAGGTATGTTAAGATGAATTCTTTCTTTCTTTTGGCATGTTTTATGTAACGAAATATAACCGTGATATTTTCCCATAATTTATTCTACTCTTAGAAGTTAAGAATATTCATATTATTGATTCCTATGTTAAAAACATGTCCAAATATGTTCCTAAGTATGTATTAAGGCATACAGAAACGATGTTAATATTTACGGCGTTAACCGAAGGTACAAGAAATTATGTCATTCAGGATATTTTATTGTGATTCATGCATTTTCATTTGCATTGCATTCATGTTTTACCCAAGATCGTATATTGGGGAAGGGAAATGTGAAACGCAGACCACCTAATCAGCTGGGATATGATAATGATAAAGCCCGTGTGGCTTAATGAAGGAAGATGCCTGATTAAGGATATATATATATATATATATATATATATATATATATGATTGGGAGGAAGATGCCCTTGTGTGGCCAATATATATGTATTTACCGCATTATGCATGTCATTTAGACATATTATGCCCACAGAGGCCGACATGAAATGATGCCCACAAGGGTTTTATGGTAAGGAAGATGCCCGATGAGGCAGATGTATAAGTGTACTGCATTTTGCATAACATTTAGGCATATGTGTTAGGGCCCTCAGAGGCATTTACTGTTGGTCAGTTGTTTCTGTTTTAGTTGTTGTTATATCCCTGTTATACTATTGTTCATGCCTAGGATCCTGATGCATATGTACCCTGCCTTGGCCCTACATGAGAGCTCTGATCTAGTACAAACTATGAGGATAGTCTGGCCTATTGCAAATGGACTTGCAACCTATTGCCGCTAAGGGATCCTCTGGAGTCATCCACTACTATAGCCTTCTTGGCCTGTCTACTACCGTCATCTAGATCATGTCCCTTAAATACCAGTGAGTTATGATTTATAAATTCCCAAGACTATATTCTCTTCATATCTTGACCAATCGGGGCCGGTGGTGGAACTGTGTGTCTTGGCGATACAAGAGATTCCCTCAGGTCTCCTAATGCCAACGAAGTCAGAGACACCCGAGAAAATGACTCACCTTGAATCTCAGACGGATCTTCCTCAGTTGAGAGAATAATGACGGTTACTCCTCAATGGAGTAACTCACACCCACTCCTGCTATCATCTTAGCCCTCGGTCTAGCCATAGCCTTTCCGGTGGAAGACATCTCCTGACTATAAAACAAGACAAAGGTCAGGATGAAGAGTTCCGTCAGTTTTATTGCATGATCTAGAACAAGAAGGAAAGGTGACCATCCTAAATGCCTCGTAGTCTCATAATTATAAGTGTGGCATGCAACACACACATAATCAAGACTCTAGTAGACACGATATGCAGATTTCCTTGGACAGACATGCTCTGATACCATGTTTGTCACACCCAAACTGGAGAGACATGACTGGCACCTGGGCCTACTTTACCGAGCACCAGCATGACATACATAAATAATCATACTAGCATAGATAAGTGGGCCGAAAGGGGTATCAATGACACTCAAGTGGAATATGAAATACACCCCGATGGTAAGCGGCCCAAAATGATATATGCGCATATATACATTAGAGTACAAGCCGTCAAGGCTGCCAAGACATATATACAACAAAAATATAGGTCGTCAAGGCTGTACCACCCATCTAAATACAAGACATTTATCTACAAGCCTCTACAATAGTACATGAACATCATAAGATCGGGACAGGGCCCTGCCATACCCGTATTGTATACAAAAATCATACTAAAATAAAATAACAACTCCAAAATAAGGGGAGTGATCCAACAGCTTCACTGAGCAAGATAACCTACTGACGGGAATCGTCAACCTGTTTATCGGGACCTGCAGGAATGAAATACAACATCTCCAATCAAAAGGAATGTTAGTACAAATAAAATATCTAGTATGTATGGGAGATAACAACATGAGTAAAGACATTAATGTAACATAGAGAGATAAGAAAATCAACCTTGGCTCTGAATTGCCACTTAGGGTCATGATATGCATGAATACAATATATACGCATATGTAATGCCATCGTGCCATATATATATATATATATATATATATATATATATATATATATATATATATCCTGGAATGTATAATTAAACATGACTTTGATACCAAACTTAGGCCGAGAATCTAAAGGGGATAACAGACAGGGAAGGAATCGGGATATAAGGGATTGAAGAATCAATGGATAAAGGAGATATGCAGGAAGTAAATTAAGAATAACTTACAATTTAAGGTTCCAGTTAAGGAAACCATAAATCAAAGGTTCTGCAGGAATTTAAATTAAATAGGCGGTAGAACCAGCCAAGTATTTAATGTAGGAATTTAAAGAATTTAAAAGCATGAAGTATTTAAAAGATTAGGAGGTAATACCATCCATAATCATATTCATTTAAAATATTAAAATTTACAAAGTATTTTGTCAAGGAGATATACCTTGGGAATTTCTAAGGTATTTCGGATCATATGATATGAGTCATATGAACTGAATCATATGAGGGGTATTTTGATATAACATAAAAGGGATTTTATTTGGAGCTCTCACTTCTCTCTAGAAAAGAGTTGAAAGGAAAATCTTACAAGAAAGAGAACTTAGAAAAAAGAACTTCTAAAAGAGAGCCTATCTAACTAAGGGAGAAAAGGTCCCCTTTTATAGGAGTTTTACATCACATTTTTGTAATTAAAGGGAATCTAACTATTCATCCAAGTGGAGAATGATTATTCATCCGAGTGGAGAATAACTATTCATCTGAGTGGAGAATAACGTCATCCATGACATCATTGACTTAGACATTTTCTTGAATTATTGTTGATATTTTTGCTTTTACTATTTTCTTTTTGAAAGTATCATTTTTGGGCACTTTCTTTTGTTGGAATTTTGTTTGAACTCTACTCCGGGTA
This sequence comes from Anisodus acutangulus, assembly GCA_029783415.1. Classification (NCBI taxonomy): domain Eukaryota; kingdom Viridiplantae; phylum Streptophyta; class Magnoliopsida; order Solanales; family Solanaceae; genus Anisodus; species Anisodus acutangulus. The sequence goes on along the minus strand of CM056510.1, from coordinate 5,575,585 downwards.
TTTTGTCTTTTCTTGGCAATCTTTTTCAAAATCCACTGTTGCTGACAATTGGACTATCTTCAATATCAATTTCTGGTTTTTCTTCTTCTGATGAAGAGCCTTGTTTTGATGAAGACGGTGCAAACTTCAAAATTATGGCCTGCATTTCTTCTGGATTTTTGGCCGCTACAAAAATTCAGGCCATCTGAGATTTTTGTGAAAGGAATTGGGTGTGCTCCGGTGTCTGTAGTGGTGCTTATGGTGTTTGTAGAGGTACCTGTATTTGAATGGACTTTCGGGCATTTAGCCATTCCTGAACTTTTTGTGGTGTTAGGCTTGCTGGTATTTTAAAGTTGTCCCACAATAAAGGGTCCAGATCCATAAAGGGTAGAGATAGAGAGAATAGTGTCCAGATCAGATGAGATTCCTTGCTAGAGGTTTAGGTTCTTCCGAGGTTTTTTGCTTAGGATGGTCAGGGGTCAGTAAGTCCTCAACGAACGTAGGCAATTATACTTTGTGAAACGCCTTTGATTGTAGGAAGAGTCCATGTGCTATGTTATAGGTGTTATATAACATGGATCTGTTTCTCAACAAATCTACTTCTTGTGATTTTGGTTCATCTACTTCCAAGGATTCAAAGAAGATAATAAACATCGAAGAAATCTTGATACAAGATTTTGAAAAATCTATTGATAATTGGAAAATACCGAGAGTAAATTGAGATCAGATTTACAAAAATTCCAAATACAAGTTTTTGAAAACCTATTTCACTATCAAAACAGAGGAAATAGATATCCAATTATCTCAACCTTTTGAAACAATCCAATTACTTTCTCAAAATTCTTTGAAGAAACACAGAGAATGAAATTACAAATACATCCATATTGGATTAGTCCAAGTAGGGATAAAAACACCTTACTAAGGAAGGATTAAAACACCTCAATCCTTGCTATCATACGAGATGCCAGATTCACAAATTTTGAAGATTCCCTATTGAGTTCTGTTGAGTCTAGTCTCTGCACAGGACCAATATCTTTTGACTGTTACCCAAATTTTTCAGTTTCTTTAAATGACAAAAATATCCAAAAATCCCTTGTCTTACAAATAAAGACATACAATTACCAAATGCTTGAAGGTTCAATTCCTGTAGCTATAATTTTTAGAATCCATTATAAAGCTATGACTTCAGTTTAAGCTACAAAAGTGAGATACCATAGTAAGAAAGGCGAAACCCTTCTTTTACAAACAGATCTTTCCAGATCTAACACCGTAATACCAAGACGTATTAGGTGGAAGGATATTACCCTACCAAACGAATGGATCCTGGAAGGTATAGTTAAACCTGAACCTATAGAGACTTCCTAACCAAATACCCATCTTAGAGAAATAACCCAATACCAGGATGGTAGAGTTAGTCTATCATTCCATTGAAAATCTACGAGTAGTAGATACGATGATTCTAGTTCCGTAGAAACCCTAGACTTAGGAAGAGTCTCACAAATTCCTTCAGTCATAAATACTCCTTACAAAACAAAACCTAGACATTCTACGTCAGATTTTCCAAATCTAAGAAACGTAGACTACTCAAACGAAATACCAAGACCCGTCTATGAAAATTCCACTGTTAGAGAAAAAGATAGAGGACCAAGAACCTACTAGTCTGACTTTTCCTCGATTACAGAGAACATAGTAAACGAAATTAGTGTTTTACAAAAAGAATTCCAAATAGATAAGAAATTCCTACAAAATGATTATTATGAAAAATACAACCTAGAAAAAAGATTTGGTTCCTCAAAACCTTGTCAAGTACCAGGACGCAAATACAGGAAAAATTCTACGATTTTGTTAATGAACATAGCATAAACATCCTATTCTTTGACTGGTTAGATTATTATTCGTCCGAAAATTCCATAACATATCCCTTTTCTAAAATGGTAAATCCCGTTACGACTAGGAACAAAACACCGGAGTGGGAAACCCTAGCTGATTCTAGGAAAGTCCAGTCCAACCACCCTCTTCTACAAGGTATTAAGCTAAACATTCATGGCTGCCCTGTAGACGCGATTCCTCTTAAGAATCCAGCAGAGGATGAAAAAATAAACACAAAGAATATCCTCGCACAAAAAAATTCCACCAATATCAGTTTGAATACCCTAGGAAGACAACTCGATAGAGTGGAAAAACACATGAAAGACCGCCCCTTAGTCACCATAGATTCCCCAGGAATGACTAAGGATACGAGATTGAAAAGCCCTATCTTTAAACCCTTTCAGGTGTCCAAAGATGGTGTCAAAAACATCCAACAAAATAAATATGAATTTATTCAGGCTAAACAAGATCAATTGAGCAAAATTGGGACATCCAACAGTTCTAATACAGAACACATTATTCCAGATACCCCACAATCTACCAATAACACAACTCTATCATATGATTCCGATAACAGTGATACTCTATAACAATTTCACAATAATACAAATTCCAAAAGAAATAATTCCAAATACAAGTATATAACATGCTACAAATGCAACAAAAAGGGTCACAGTTCGAGATACTGTAAAATAAATAAAAAATTACAAAAACCAGTATTGGATGAAGAAGTAATCCAAAAAATCTCCGACCCTCTAATAAATTCCTCTGATTCAGCCACCAGAGCAGAGTCTGACTATTTTTCTCTATCTTCAGATGTTAATAAACCCCTTCAAATAGATGAGTTAGTCACAACTAGTTCATCCGAAAATCCTGATGCTCATAAAAGAATACACATATGTGTATTAACTAATGATCAAGAAAAAGAGAAAAAATCAAGCATAGAAATACCAGTTCAAGAACTACAAAAAGAGATTAAACAAGTAAAAACATATATAAAAGAATTGAAAGAAAAACAAAAACGAGATTCTTTATTAATAAAAGCAATCCTTTCAAAAACTATACCACAAAACATCGATTTTCATAATACGAAAGAATCCAATTCAGAAAAAACCCCAGAAGACTTTCTAAGTATCTTACGACAAATCACGTGAAAAAGATACCTAATAAAAATAACCCTTCAATTCTCAGACGACTTTAGAATTCAAACAATTGCACTTTTTGACACAGGAGCAGATTTAGATATGATAAAAACAGGTATAGTACCAGAAAAATTTAGAGAAAAAACTCGTGAGAAATTAGCAGCTGCTAACACCACTAAAATCAAAATTGATTCCAAAACCAATGCGTCAACAGAAAATAACAGAGTTTCTATAGAAACATCATTTGTTTTAACAAATGACATACACAGTTCTGTCATCTTAGGAACACCGTTCATGAATCTTATCACCCCTTATAAGGTAGATAGTGATTTCGTATCTTTTAAATTCAATAAAAAAGAAATTAAAATTTTGTTTCATAACAAAACTGAAAACAAGAAGTCTCAACCTAATGTGAGCTTGTTCAATACACGAAGATAGTATAAATGTAAAAATACAAATGCTTTCTGGAGTAGAAAGAAACATATCGTAGATCTTCCTTACGGAAAGGATTTTGACGAAAAACAAATCCCAACAAAAGCCAGACCAATCTAAATGAATAGTGATCTTGAACAACATTGCAGAAAAGAAATTCAAGATCTTGAAAATAAAAAACTAATTTTCAAATCTTGATCCCTTTGGAGTTGTGCTGCGTTCTATGTAGGGATGGCAACGGATCGGATCTAGACCGGATCCTACTAGATCCAGATCCAGATCTATTTTTCATACCTGAATCCAGATCCGTCGGATCCATAAAAATCAGATCCAAATCCGGATCCATCGGATCCACCGGGTTCACGGATCGGATCTGGATCCACATGTAAATTTTTTTGTCTTGCTAAGAATGTAACATTGCTGAGAATTTTTTTTTGAACTGACAAACGATTTTTACTTAGCTAACAGTTTACTGTGTTTCAATTTTGAAATGTTCATATGAGATATTTTGTTCGTTGTCTCGTTTTGATATATTTTGTTCGTTGTGTCATTTTGATTGTGAGCTATTAATTGAAAATGTTGGACAATGACAATAGTTGTGGAAAATGCTGACTAGTATTTCCACAATGCAGAACTTGCATGTGCTTGGAATCTTCACAAATGAAGTGAATATAATTTTAACTACTTGTCTATGCAGATGTTAGTCATTCACTAATAAAACATTGATTTTATTATCGAAGTTACCTCTTTATTTTTTGGTTTTTGAGTTAATGCGGGGATAAATTAAACTTGTTTTGAGAATTAAACTTGCAAGGATGTGCTTAGCAATTTTAAGAAAATACTTATAAAATTACATTCTAGGTTATGAATATATTTAATAAAAAATGGATCCACGGGTCGGATCTGGACTGGATACAGGTCTCAAATACAAGATCCAAATCCAGATCTGATCCGTCAGAAATGGATCCGGGTCCGATCCGGATCTGTCGGGTCCAAATTTTGAAGATCCATATCCTATAAAATGGATCTGGATCCACCAGATCCGGACCGGGTCCAGGATCCGCTGCCATCTCTAGTTCTATGTAAAAAAAAATTACGAAATAGAAAGAGGAACTCCTAAATTAGTAATTAATTACAAACCTTTAAATACAACCCTAAAATGGATTAGATACCCAATTCCAAACAAAAAAATTTATTATAGAAGTTACATTCTGCCTTGATATTTTAAAATTTTGATATGAAGTCTGATTTTTGGCAAATCCAAATTTCTGCAAAAGATCGTTACAAAACCGCATTTACGGTCCCCTTTGGACAATACGAGTGGAATGTAATGCCCTTTGGTCTAAAAAATGCCTCTTCTGAATTCCAGCAAATAATGAATGACATATTCAATGATTATTTCAAATTCTGCATTGTTTATATTGATGATGTCTTAAACTTCTCAAATTCTGTGGAAGAACATTTCAAACACCTCAAAACTTTCTTCTATGTTACAAAGAAAAATGGTTTGGTAGTTTTCAAATAAAAAATGAGTCTTTTTCAGAGAAAGATAAGATTTCTAGGACATTATATATCCCAGGGGAAAATCACCCCTATAAGAAAGATCCTTAGAATTCGCTAATAAATTCCCTGATAAAATCCTTGATAAAACCCAATTATAGAGATTCCTAGGAAGCCTAAACTATGTTTTAGATATCTGTCCAGAGATTAATAAGATGACAAAACTACTCCATGATAGACTAAAGAGAAACCCTGCTCTATGGACTAGTAACCATACTGCTTGTGTCCAGAATATTAAAAAGAAAGTGCTAGAAATCCCGTGTCTTCATTTAGCAGACCCTCAGTTACCTAAGATCGTAGAAACTAACGCCTCTGACTTAGGTTATGGACGGATCCTAAAACAAAAATTAGGGGGGAAATAGTTTATAGTCCAGTATACTTCTGTCCACTGGAATGATACCCAGAAAAACAATTCTACCATTAAAAAAGAAATTTTGAGCATCATCTTATGCATACAAAAATTTCAAAGTGATTTACTAGATAAAAAACTTTTACTCAGAATTGATTGCAAAAGTGCTAGAGAGGTTTTACAAAAAGATATTCAAAGCCTTGCATCAAAACAATTTTTTGCACGATGGAAAGCGATTCTTAACATTTTTGATTCGATATTGAATACATTAAAGGAGAAACAAATTATATTCCATATTTCCTAACTCGTGAATTTTTTCAAATCAGAGAAAAACCTAGAAAACCCTCCAAGAAAGAATTACTAAACACCTCTCACTCCTTGACAAATGCACAAAACTACAAAGGCGAGATTCGTAAGCAAGAGATTATCCGGAAAATAAACAACTCAAAATTTAATAAAATTAGAGAAAGAATTTTCAAAACCCTTTCTCAAAAATATTTTTCAAAAAATCTATTTTCAAAAACCATTTCTTGAAATTCAATTTTCAAAATCCCAACTTGTGATATCACAAGTCCCCAGGAAAACAATTTCTGAAATTTTCAATTAAAGTACCCCATTTTTTTATATTCCATTTAATTACTGGGATTACCAACAAGCTTTGTTCAATTCCTTTTTTATTCAAAATACCAACCAACGCCACACTTGGCTTTTCCATTTTGGTATCTCATGGAATCCATCACAATTTCCAACATGGTGGAATTCATGGTGGAAACAATTAGGATCCTCCTTTGAAATACAAAAACCCCAAGTCACTAAATCTTTCAGCCTTTTTAAATCCCAATATAAACCCACTGAAGAAGAAAAAAGATTTGTGTCACTGTACCTTTTTCACATCAAATTGCATTTACCATGGGTTTTCACATGGTCTGTAGATTATTCAGAAAAAAAAATTTCGACAATCCGAAGAAGATTTAAGATCCGATAGTGGGACAACTTTAAAATACCAGCAAGCCTAACACCACAAAAATTTCAGGAATGGCTAAATGCCCGAAAGTCCATTCAAATACAGGTGCCTCTACAAACACCACAAGCACCACTACAGACACCGGAGCACACCCAGTTCCTTTCACAAAAATCCCAGATGGCCTCAATACTTGCAGCGGCCAAAAATCCAGAAGAAATGCAGGCCATAATTCCGAAGTTTGCACCGTCTTTATCAAAACAAGGCTTTTCATCAGAAGAAGAACCAGAAATTGATATTGAAGATAGTCTAATTTTCGGCAACAGTGGATTCTGAAAAAGATTGCCAAGAAAAGACAAAATACTCGGAGTAGAGTTCAGACAAAATTCAGACAAAAGAATGTCTCCAAAAAAGATACTTTCAAAAAGAAAACAGTAAAAGAAAAAAGATCAGCAATAATTCAAGAAAATGTCAAAGTCAATGATGTCATGGATGACGTCATTCTCCACTCGTATGAATAGTCATTCTCCACTCCGATGAATAGTCAATCTCCACTTGGATGAATAGTTAGATTTCCTTTAATTATAAAAATGTCATGTAAAACTCCTATAAAATGAGACTCCCTCTCCCTTAGTAGGATAGGTTCTTTTTTTAGTTCTTTTTTCTAAGTTCTCTTTCTTGTAAGCTTTTCCTTTAAACTCTTTTCTAGAGAGAAGTGAGAGCTCCAGATAAAATCCCCTTTAGGTTAGATCAAAATACCCCTCATATGATTCAGTTCATATGACTCATATCATATGATCCAAAATACCTTAGAAATTTTCAAGGTATATCTCTTTGACAAAATACTTTGTAAAATTTAATATTTTAAATGAATATGATTATGGACGGTATTATCTCATAATCTTTTAAATACTTTATGCTTTTAAATTCTTACATTAAATACTTGGCTGGTTCTACCGCCTATTTGATTTAAATTCCTGCAGAACCTTTGATTTATGGTTTCCTTACCTAGACCTTAAATTGTAAGTTAATCTTTATTTACTTCCTGCATATCTCCTTTATCCATTGATTCTCCAATCCCTTATATCCCGATTCCTTCCCAGTCTTGGAAGAAGATGATAAACACCGAAGAAATCTTGATACAAGATTTTGAAAAATCTATTGATAATTGGGAAATACCGAGAGTAAATCGAGATCAGATTTACAAAAATTCCAAATACCAGTTTTTCAAAACCAATTTAACTATCAAAACAGAGGAAAGAGATATTCAATTATCTCAACCTTTTGAAATAATACAATTACTTTCTCAAAAATCCTTGAAGAAACACAGAGAAAGAATTTACAAATACATCCATATTGGATTAGTCCAAGTAGGGATAAAACCCCTTACTAAGGAATGATTAAACACATCAATCCTTGCTATATTACGAGATGCCACATTCACAAATTTTGAAGATTTCCTATTGAGTTCTGTTGAGTCTAATCTCTGCACAGGACTAATATCTTTTGACTGTTACCCAAATTTCTCAGTTTCTTTAAATGAAAAAAATATCCAAAAATCCCTTGTCATACAAATAAAGACTTACAATTACCAAATGCTTGAAGGATCAATTCCTGTAGCTATAATTTTTAGAATCCATTACAAAGCTATGACTTCAGTTTAAGCTACAAAAGTGAGATACCATAGTAAGAAAGGCGAAACCCTTCTTTTACAAACAGAACTTTCCAGATCTAACACCGTAATACCAAGATGTATTAGGTGGAAGGATATTACCCTACCAGACGAATGGATCCTGGAAGGTATAGTTAAACCTGAACCTATAGAGACTTCCCAACCAAATACTCATCTTAGAGAAATAACCCAATACCAGGATGGTAGAGTTAGTCTATCATTCCATTGAAAATCTATGAGTAGTAGATACGATGATTCTAGTTCCGTAGAAACCCTAGACTTAGGAAGAGTCTCACAAATTCCTTCAGTCATAAATACTCCTTACAAAACAAAACCTAGACATTCTACATCAGATTTTCCAATACTAAGAAACGTAGACTACTCAAACGAAATACCAAGACTCGTTTATGAAAATTCCACTGTTAGAGAAAAAGATAGAGGACCAAGAACCTACTAGTCTGACTTTTCCTCGATTACAGAGAACATAGTAAACGAAATTGGTGTTTTACAAAAAGAAGTCCAAATAGATAAGAAATTCCTACAAAATGATTTTTATTAAAAATACAACCTAGAAAAAAGAATTTGGTTCCTCAAAACCTTTTCAAGTTCTAGGACGCAAATACAAGAAAAATTCTACGATTTTGTTAATGAACATAGGATAAACATCCTATTCTTTGACTGGTTCGATTATTATTCCTCCGAAAAATCATAGAATATCCCTTTTCTAAAACGGTAAATCCCGTTACGACTAGGAACAAAACACCGGAGTGACAAACCCTAGCTGATTCTAGGAAAGTCCAGTACAACCACCATCCTCTACAAGATATTAGGCTAAACATTCATGGCTACCATGTACATGCGATTCCTCTTAAGAATCCAGCAGAGGATGAAAAAATAAACACAAAGAATATTCTCGCACAAATAAATTTCACCAATATCAGTTTGAATACCCTAGGAAGACAACTCGATAGAGTGGAAAAAAAACATGAAAGACTGCCCCTTAGTCACCATAGATTCCCCAGGAATGACTAAGTATACGAGATTGAAAAGCCCTATCTTTAAACCCTTTCAGGTGTCCAAAGATGGTGTAAAAAACATCCAACAAAATAAATATGAATTTATTCATGCTATACAAGATCAATTGAACAAAATTGGGACATCCAACAGTTCTAATATTATTCCAGATACCCCACAATCTACCAATAATATCACAACTCTAACGTATGATTCCGATAACAGTGATACTCTAGAACAATTCCAAAATAATACAAATCCCAAAAGAAATGATTCGGTCATCCCCTTTATGTTCCAATCATAAGTGGAAGAGGCATTGAAACGGGATTGAGCTAGGGTTTTACTATTCCTAAGTCTGGAGCAGGAATAATCTATAATTGTTGTTGTTGTACCTGTTGTATTGGTCTTTGCCAATCCATATGGTGAACAGTGGGTTTTTTGTTTTGGATTTGTTCTAGAGTATCAATGTCGTCAGAATCATTCGTTAGAGTAGTGATTTTATTGGATGATTGTGGGGTATCTAGAACAACGTGTTCTGTATTAGAATTGTTGGATGTCCCAATTCTACTCAATTGATCTTGTATAGCCTGAATAAATTCAAACTTATTTTGCTAGATGTTTTTGACACTATCTTTGGACACCTGAAAGGGTTTAAAGATAGGGCTTTTCAATTTTGTATCCTTAGTCATTCTTGGGGAATCTATGGTGACTAAGGGGCGGTCTTTCATATGTTTTTTCACTCTATCGAGTTGTTTTCCTAGGGTATTTAAATTGATATTGGTGAAATTGTATTGTGCGAGGATATTTTTTGTATTTGTTTTTTCATCCTCTGTTGGATTTTTAAGAGGAATCGCGTGTACAGGGCAGCCATGAATATTTAGCTAATACCTTGTAGAGGAGGGTGGTTGGACTGGACTTTCCTAGAGTCAACTAGGGTTTTCCACTCCGGTGTTTTGTTCCTAGTCGTAGCGGGATTTACCATTTTAGAAAAGGGATATTCTATGGAATTTTTGAAGGAATAAATTTCAAACCAGTCAAAGAATAGGATGTTTATCCTATGGTCATTAACAAAATCATAAATGTTTTCTTGTATTTGTGTCCTAGTACTTGAAAAGGTTTTGAGGAACCAAATTCTTTTTTTTAGGTTGTAGTTTTCATAAAAATCGTTTTGTTGGAATTTCTTATCTATTTGGAATTCTTTTTCTAGAACACCAAATTGAGAGAGTAATTGGATTGTTTCAAAGGGTTGAGATAAATGGATATATCTCTCCTCTGTTTTGATAGAGAAATCAGTTTTGAAGAACTGGTATATGTAATTTTTGTAAATCTGATCAAGATTTACTTTTGGTATTTCCCTATTATCAATAGATTTTTTAAAATCTTGTATCAAGATTTCTTCAGTGTTTATTATCTTATTTGAATCCATGGAAGAAGATGAACTAAAATCACAAGAAGTAGATCTGTTGAGAAACGGATCCATGTTATAAAACTCCAATAATAGAGCACCTGGACTCTTCCTACAATCAAAGGCATTTCACGGAGTATAGCTGCTTACGTTCGTTGAGGACTTACTGACCCCGGACCATCCTAAGCAAAAAAACCTCGGAAGAACCCAAACCTCTAACATGGAATCTCATATGATCTGGACACTATTATCTCTATCTCTTCCCTTTATGGATTTGATACCAAACATAGGCTGAAGATCTAAAGGGGATAACAGACAGGGAAGGAATCGGGATCTAAGGGATTAAAGAATCAAAGGATAATGGAGATATGCAGGAAGTAAATTGGTGGAGATGCGGGGTATCAGAGCCATAAAGGCTAGAGATAGAAAGAATAGTGTCCAAATCAGATGAGATTACTTGTTAGAGGTTTGGATTCTTCTGAGGTTTTTTGCTTAGGATGGTCCAGGGTCAGTAAGTCCTCAACGAACGTAGGCAGTTATACTCCGTGAAATGTCTTTGGTTGTAGGAAGAGTCCAGGTGCTCTGCTATAGGAGTTTTATAACATGGATCTGTTTCTCAACAGATCTACTTTCTGTGATTTTGGTTCATCTTCTTCCATGGATTTAAAGAAAATAATAAACACCGAAGAAATCTTGATACAAGATTTTGAAAAATCTATTGATAATTGGGAAATACCTAGAGTAAATCGAGATCAAATTTACAAAAATTCCAAACACAGTTTTTCAAAACCTATTTCACTATCAAAACAGAGGAAAGAGATATCCAATTATCTCAACCTTTTGAAACAATCCAATTTTTTTCTCAAAATTCCTTGAAGAAACACAAAGAAAGAAATTACAAATACATCCATATTAAATTAGTCCAAGTAGGGATAAAACCCCTTACTAAGGAAGGATTAAACATCTCAATCCTTGCTATCTTACGAGATGTCATATTCACAAATTTTGAAGATTTGCTATTGTGTTCTGTTGAGTCTAGTCTCTGCACAAGACCAATATCTTTTGACTATTACCCAAATTTCTTTCTTTAAATGACAAAAATATCCAAAAATCTCTTGTCTTACAAATAAAGATACACAATTACCAAATGCTTGAAGGATCAATTCCTGTAGCTATAATTTTTAGAAGCCATTACAAAGCTATGACTTCAGCTTTTGCAACAAAAGCCAGATACCGTAGTAAGAAAGGTGAAACCCTTCTTTTACAAACAAATCTTTTCAGATCTAACACCGTAATACCAAGACCTGTTAGGTAGAAGGATATTACCCTACCAGACGAATGGATCCTGGAAGGTATAGTTAAACCTGAACCTATAGAGACTTTCCAACCAAATACCCGTCTTAGAGAAATAATCCAATACCAGGATGGTAGAGTTAGTCTATCGTTCCATAGAAAATCTACGAGTTGTAGATACGATGATTTTAGTTCCGTAGAAACTCTAGCCTTAGGAAGAGTCTCACAAATTCCTTCAGTCATAAATACTCCTTACAAAAAAAACCTAGACATTCTACGTCGGATTTACCCAATCTAAAAAACCTACACTACTCAGAGACCCGTTTATAAAAATTCCACTGTTAGAGAAAAGATAGAGGACCAAGAACCTACTAGTCCGACGTTTTCCTCAATTAAAGAGAACATAGTAATCAAATCTTGTGTTTTACAAAAAGAATTCAAAATAGATAAGAAGTTCCTACAAAATGAGTTTTATGAAAAATACAACCTAGAAAAAAGAATTTGGTTCCTCAAAACCTTTTCAAGTACTAGGACGCAAATACAGGAAAAACTCTACGATTTTGTTAATGAACATAGGATAAACATCCTATTCTTTGACTGGTTAGATTATTATTCCTCCGAAAATTCCATAACATATCCCTTTTCTAAAATGGTAAATCCCGTTACGACTAGGAACAAAACACCGGAGTGGAAAACCCTAGCTGATTCTAGGAAAGTCCAGTCCAACCACCCTCTTCTACAAGGTATTAAGCTAAACATTCATGGCTGCCCTGTAGACGCGATTCCTCTTAAGAATCCAGCAGAGGATGAAAAAATAAACACAAAGAATATCCTCGCACAAAACAATTTCACCAATATCAGTTTGAATATTCTAGGACGACAACTCGATAGAGTGGAAAAACACATGAAAGACCGCCCCTTAGTCACCATAGATTCCCCAGGAACGACTAAGGATACGAAATTGAAAAGCCCTATCATTAAATCCTTTCAGGTGTCCAAAGATGGTGTCAAAAACATCTAGCAAAATAAGTCTGAATTTATTCAGGCTATACAAGATAAATTGAGTAGAATTGGTACATCCAACAATTCTAATACAGAACATGTTATTCCAGATACACCACAATCATCCAAAAAATCACTACTCTAACGAATGATTCCTACGACAGTGATCTCTAGAACAAATCCAAAACAAAAACCCTGTTAACCATATGGATTGGCAAAGACCAATACAACAGGTAAAACAACAACAATTACAGATTATTCCTGCTCCAGACCTAGGAATAGTAAAACCCCTAGCTCAATCCCATTTCAATATCTCTTCCATTTATGATCGGAACATAGACGGGATGACCGAATACAATATCCTCAGTTTTCTCCAACAAATGACCATGTCCGCAAATGTCTACAAAACTCAAAATGGTACACAAGACAAGTCCATTGTAGAACTTCTCATCGCAGGATTCTCTGGTCAATTGAAAGGTTGGTGGGATAATTATCTCACTAATCAACAAAAGAAAGATATCATCAATTCCATCAAAATTGATGAAGAATGAATACCAATCCTTGATGAACATGGTGAACCCCTACAAGATGCAATATCAACCTTGATACTCATAATTTCTTTAAATTTCATACGAGATTTTTCGCATCTGAAAGATAAAAATGCCGAGTTACTTTCTAACCTCAAGTGCAAAAAATTCAGTGATTTCCAATGGTACAAAAATACTTTCTTAACCAGAGTTATGCTCAGGGAAGATTCCAACCAGCCATTTTGAAAAGAGAAATTCCTGGCCGGACTACCTACCCTTTAGGAGAAAAGGTTAGGAACAAAATCAAAGAGAATTGTGGTAGACAGATTATACCCTACAGTGAGTTTACATATGGACAACTAGTCAGTATAACTCAACAGGAAGGTCTAAAGATATGTGAAGACCTGAAATTACAAAAATACCTTAAATTGGAGCTAAAGAGAACTAGGTGCGAACTTGATACTTTTTGCAAACAGTTTGATACGAATTTCACAAAACCTTCTCCTAGTTGTACAGGAAAATGTAGCAAGACTCATAAATCCCTTATGAGTACATCGAGAGGTTACAAAAAGAGAGATTTCAGCAAGACTAACGAAGAGTATTACAAAAATCTTTACAAAAATACTCGTTATTCCAAAGATAGACCGAATCCCAAAAAATCTGATTCCAATACAAATACATTACGTGTTACAAATGTTCAAGATTCTGTAAAATGAATAAAAAATTACAAGAAGTGAAACTAGACGACGAGGTAACCTAAAAAATCTCCAATCTTCTCATTGATTCCTCCGATTCAAATGTCGAGTCAGAACCTGACTATTTTTCTCTATCTTCTGAAGACAACAAAGCCCTCCAAATAGATGAATTACTCACGACCAGTTCATCTGAAAAATTTGATAAAGGTAAGGGACAACATGTTTGTGCTTTAACCAAAGACCAAGAATTTATGTTAGATATGGTTAAACACATAGATGTCGAACACCAAAAGGATTATTTGAATAAACTCCTCAAATCCTTTACAGATGAGAAAAAAGATACCAAAAATACGATTTTACCAAATACTTCCAAAAATACCTACGACTTGACCAAAATCCTTAAGAAGGGTAAAAAGATGAAAGATTCCGGAGAAATGCCAGTTCTAGAACTTCAAAAGGAGATAAAACAAATAAAGCTAGAGATAGATTCTAAAAGAAAAATAAGAACAAGATTCTCTATTAATAAAAATAATCCTTTCAAAAGAAACCCATGAGAGTTCTGAGTCCAGTTCTGAGTCCGACAATTCTGACTCTGAAAATCCAGAAGGACCTTCTGATAACCCACATCTTGAAGAGATCCCAAAAGAATTTCTTACTGTCTTAAGACAGATCACGTCAAAAAAATACCTTGTCAAAATAACCCTTAGATTCCCATGCAATTTTAGAATCACTACTATTGCTCTTTTTGGCACAAGAGAAGATCTGAATTGCATAAAAATAGGTCTAATACCTGATAAATTCTATGAAAATACCCAGGAAATATTAGCAGCGGCTAATAATACAAAGTTAGAAATCAATTCGCAAACCAGCGCTTCTATTATTAACGATAGAGTTTCTATAGCAACATCGTTTGTTTTAGTAAAAGACATTCACAACTCCGTTATCTTAGGGACACTGTTTATAAATATTATCACCCCTTATAAGGTTGATAATAATTTCATCTCTTTTGATTCGAAGAATAAGAATTTAAAATTCCCTTTTTTGACAAAACCAAAAGCTAGAGACCTCAATCTAATAAAAACTTATTCTTGTCATCTAAGAGAATTAAGGAATAATTTTTTAGATCAGAATTCTGAGTCCCCTAAATACAGTGATACCAGTTCCATCAAAATAATTTATACCTTTACATATACAACTTTTGAAGCATGATTTACAACATCAAAGATATTTTCTGCAAATTGATTCCTAATATTTTTTGCTTTAAAAATATTTTAACCAGTGATTTCCTCAAAAATAGGAGAGAAAACCCACATATTTCTAATACTGGTTGCAACAAAGAGATGCCCTATCACTGTCCCTTGCCCTACTGTCTGGGCTACAAAGAAAAAATATCCAGGAAGGACATGCGGGAATCCGGACAATACTGTAACCATGCGATGTGTGGAGCCTTGCTCCAAAAGAGAAAAGATGATATCCCTCCACCAATAAATACATCAGTTGTTGCACCACAACAACAAACAAATTCCGTGGCCCCCAAAAAATGCAAACTCCAAACCAATAAAAGAAAAAAAAGAAAATTTCCTGCCAAACCTCCTACTGAAAAACCCCTGACATGGTATGACACAGTGATGAAAGAAAAAAATGAAAATGCCGCAGCATCTGCCGCAACATCTGTGCAAAAAACACCAGCACATGAAATAACTGCTGAGAATCTTCTACAACTCCTTGCGAAATCCCCGGAACTACAACATGCATTGATACAACTTCAAAATCCCAAACAAGAAGTTACTCAAAGCTCAGGAGAGGAAAAAACCTCTCAAAATTTTACAAAAATTGAGAAAGGAGAATCTTCAAAAACCCTTTATCAAAAAACAATTATCAAAAACTCAACTTGAGAAAGAAGAATCTTCAAAAACCCTTTCTCAAAAATAATTTTCAAAAACTCAACTTGTGGTATCACAAGTCCCCAAAAAACCTGCCCCTGAAGTCTTCATAAAACCATTTTTTTCAAAATATTGTAACCATTGAAAAATGATTTTTTGACCAAGACCCTTTTTTAGCATTACAAATTTATTTTAGCCAAGGATGGTTTTACAAATCATGGGATATTTTAAAAACCTCATATTTTTACCAAGCTATCCTTGAAATATCAGGATCAACGACAATTAAAAATAATAATTATAAAAATACCCAGATTCCTCTTATTCTATTTGCAAAATGCTTAACATAATTGCTCCAAGCGATTGGGGGAATGATTTGCCTCAACTCCTAAATTTCCCAAATACCCATAAAAATGAACCATTTTTTGATATTCCATTTAATTACTGGGATTACCAACAAGCTTGGTTCAATTCCTTTTTTATTCAAAATACCAACCAACGCCACACTTGGCTTTTCCATTTTGATACCTCATGTAATCCATCACAATTTCCAACTTGGTGGAATTCACGATGGGAACAATTTGGATCTTCCCTTGAAATACAAAAACCCCAAGTCACTAAACCCTTCAGCCTTTTTAAATCCCAATATAAACCCACAGAAGAAGAAAAAAGATTTGTGTCTTTGATCGTTCATTATCGCTCTTTAAGAGCCATCAACATAATATTCTTAAGTGAGCTTCTATACCCCTTATGACCATATACGAGTGGCCAATATCTTTCATATAAACAATAGCCTAGATTCCCGTTAACGATCATCTTCGTTATATGATTCAACTTATGTAGTATAATTCATTTATACATACACTCTGTTATCGCACTATGCTTTGCGACTTCTTATCTTTCATATGAGCATTACCTGCAAGTCTCTTTCCTTATTAAACATTCTATAACCCCCATATTGGAAATTGGGATCATTATCATACTTACTAGTGTCATGATCTTATTTAGGAAAATACTGACACTTACTGTATGGAATCGTACTTGTAGGTTCCTTGCCTATTTATCTTTAGCATCCTTTCGCTCTTGTAATAATCTATCACTCATTTTGTAATACCATTTGGTACCAGGGATAACCGAATTTCTTATGCATATGAGTGATATCTAACTAATTGAAACACTTAATCCTTAAGTTTAAATATGCTCACTTTAGGGGAAACGTCGTCCTGAATGACCTTTAAGGTTATTCTTCAATTGTCATTTTGTCATTGCCAAAATAGAACCTCTGTAATCCTCACGATATCTATTATCATTGAATCTCCAATCTCTAATTAATATATGGTTACCTTATTCACTATCTCACTCTTCACATCTTACTCGTGCTATTTCATTTACCCTTTTCATCTTGCTTCTTTTACTTGTTGGAACTCATATCTTTCCTTCTGATATTCTCAGGGCCTTCTGTTGTATTGGTCCTCTAGCTGGTTGTAATCTTTCTGACTCCAATATCTTTGTATCAATAACAAACATAAGCTCTGACTCAAACTTTTATGACTCAGCTCTACAACACAATTTGGATCTGAAAGAAGGGTAACAGACTCTGAAATGCCCTGTATCTTCCTGTTTATATAATATGGTGCACAACACATTTATAAACAAAACTCTACTAGACATGGCTTGTAGAATCCCTAGGAAAAACCTGCTCTGATACCAATTTGTCATACCCAAACCTAGGTAAGGCATGGCTGGCACCCGGTACCTCACTAGGCCCGAGCGAATCAAGCTGCAACTCGTATCATCTATGTCTCAAAAGAAAAATTATGCCAAAGAGGCCAACCTATAAATGTAACATTGTATTTGGGGCCGACGAGGCTTTAAACTATAATATATTTACTTCAAATTGACTAATCAAGATGAGATCATCCTAACGTGTACATGAATAACTGAATGGCCGACTAGGCCAATATACATCTCTACGAGCCTCAAAACGTAAAGTAGATATATACAAGGGCTGACTAGGACACCATACTGACAATACTGTAAATACAAGACACATCTACAAGCCTCTAAAGATACACAATGTATCATAGCTAGGAGAGGGCCCTGGCCCACCCATACTTTGTAAATACACAAAACTAGACTTCTGAATGACTAGGAGCTTACCACAAAAGTTGATACTCGACAAATCCTACAGTTGTGTTCGTCCCTGCAACATGTCTGAACCTATGGGTATGAAAACAATGTCTCCAGGCAAAGAGACGTCAGTACAAAATAATAGACCGAGTATGTAAGGTGACCGAAACTGAACTGTACTAAAATGTAAGATAATTTGAATATAAACTGAAGAGTTAATAATGTATTTGGTTACACTTACATGCCTCTGTTATCTAATAGCTAAAAAAAATTATATCAACTACTTAACCACATGTAAGGGATCTAGACATCCGTAAATAGCCCCGAAGGAAAATTTATAGCCACGAAGACAAGTGTATACCCCAAAGGCAATCTGT
Source organism: Anisodus acutangulus (assembly GCA_029783415.1). Taxonomy (NCBI): domain Eukaryota; kingdom Viridiplantae; phylum Streptophyta; class Magnoliopsida; order Solanales; family Solanaceae; genus Anisodus; species Anisodus acutangulus. The sequence continues at coordinate 5,557,298 of CM056510.1, read as the reverse complement.
ATTTGAATAGCCCCGAAGGCAAGTGTATATCCCTGAAGGAAATCTATATCTGAATAGCGCTGAAGGCAAGTGTATAGCCTCAAAGGCAATCTGTATATAAATAACTCCGAAGGCAAGTGTATAGCCCTAAAGGCAATCTGTATCTTAATAGCCCGGAAGGCAAGTATATCTGAATAGCTAGAAGGCAAGTCTGATTCTTTATATAGCCGCGAAGGCAACTCAATAAGTAAATAGCCCCGAAGGTAAAAAATGTGTAATGATATAGCCTCGTAGACGATGGCATAACTACTTACATTCAACTATTATGTTTTCTATCATCTCGACTATATGGATAAACTTAATTAACTACAACTCTTTCACGACAAGGGATAACTACTAGAGTAGTGTCATGGTAACCCAAAAGCAGTCTCTACAGTTACCACATCTTTGTGCGATTAACCAAAATTAGCTCGATGAGGAAATCATGCCAAAAATAAAGAAGAGGGATAACCTTTACATACCTTTAGTCAATCTACTCGTCAAAACACCATATTTAATCCTTGATGCACCTCAATCTACAACAAAAAATATAACACTATCATCAAGCTAACATAAAGATAAAATAAGCTATAACGAGCAACAAGCTCGACTCTCTACTACACATCTTATTCTTCTATACTCCTTTTCCTTATCCCTTGTTATAACAAAAAAACAATAAATAAACCATGCTTCCATAATTTTCCAGTAACAATAACATCAAGAAAACATCTCAAACAGTCCATAATTTTCAACAATCCAAATACGACCTTTCGACCGTTATTCACATGTTCAAGTTCGTGTAGCTTATCTATGACTTAGAACTACTAAACTTCATGGAAGAGGAGGATATTTCTTACCTCAAACAATACCTACAACACTTTAGATCAGCCTTTCTTCACCTCGATGCAATGTACAACTCAACTACAACAGGAGAAACAAGCTTCTACTTGCACCATCACTTTCTTGACGTTAAATAAACATAACCCACCTTGGGATTTATGCTTTAACTATACGAGAAACTTTGCAGAGTGTTTATGAGTGTTTTTGGGATGAAGAAGTCGAGAAATGAACCTTCAAAATGAAGCCACCAAATTCAGCGTAAAGAGAATTTATTTCCCCCAGCGAAGTGTGATCGTGTACCTATATATATAATCGTATTGTTTCTGCTTGTTCATGAGATTTTTTTTCTTATTGTTGCTGCTATATAAGTATACATCAGTGTTCTGCTATGTAATTATTATGACAAAGAACCAAACTAATCTCTTTTATAACTCATCCTACTATTGTGGGGTCCACACCAAACGTATCATCCAAAATGAATCCACCTAATGTATATTTACTTAGTTGCTTTCCATTCTCCTTAATTACTACGTGGATCTTATAAAATGATGGAGCATGTGTCATTGAACACTTATCATATCTAATAGTCACCAAATAAACTACTTGAAGGGACCATATGCCATTTACTACCCATAAATAATTTATTAATCTCAATTCACTTATACAATAATCATTTTTAATATACTTCATATAAATCTTATCGTGATCGTGTGATATAGCACTAATCCATAACCTCTTTTGACACACACAAAATATTGTTTCGGGACTTCATCCTTTTAAAACTCTATACAATCCATGTAACTTGTTCAAAATACTGAACTTTGGCGGAACTCTATCTCTTCGATTCGTTTAACCTATAACCCATATAATACTTACCAATCATGATCATAAGCTTCTATAGCATTAGAATGAACATGTTTAACCGCTTAAAATCTCAAAGCAAATCTCACTCCTGAACTTGCATCGACTAACTTAATATATGAAAATACAGGATGTACCAAATGAATTGTTGGTTTGTTCTTATTGAACTGGGCTGATTTACTTGCTTGACTTCATCTATTGTGCATTTGATCCTGTTATTACAACTTGAGAGTCTATGTAATTGCTATTAAATTGTGGTATGTACACTGTGAGATTAAACTTTAGGGGTACTAAGCACATTGATGTGACCTTATGGTTAAATGATTCATTTGATAACGGATCTAATGAGGGATTGTTTGTCATGGTTAATGAGTCATAACATGTATGTTTGTCTTGTATGTCTTATGTGTGTGGACTTCTTTCTTGAATAAAAGGGTAAGAAATAGTAATAACATAGGGTATATGAAGTGACTCTAATGAATTAGTGGGTGTCTTACATGTAATCATATCTAGTCGAACTTGAGCGTAAAAACTGGAAATAACATGGTATTAACAAAGTAATCTCAACTTTAGAGTTATAATTGAGAAACGCAGGACAATAATGGATTAAAGAACTAAGTGTCAACTTAACGAATGTGTTGTCTAATCGAATGTGAGAGGTCAAACATTATTCTGTGATTAATACTTCAATTTGGGTGATTTCAGTGATTGATGAATTCTTATGTGGATTAAGTGGATTTACTGAACTATTATTGTGAACATGGTGGTTATGTGGTTAAAGAACTTTATATGATTGAGGTAGTTCATATGGTTTTTAAGCCTTATGTGATTGAGTGATTTATGCGTTTCATGAATCTGTAGAGGAGCGGAATGACTTGTAGAGCTCATAGAGCTATTATGTGAACGATATAACATACTTGATTATTGTTTAGGGTAGG